>CM060944.1:441861313-443117563 GCA_030765085.1 Allium cepa | reverse complement strand
TAAACCTTTGATTTTTTTTTCTATCTTTTTCTGAATGATTCCTTACTTATAATTTCCTTCAAAGTATCCATTTTAGGATCAAAGTACTTTTAGAAAACCATTTAAAATGGTTTATAACTAATGTTATTTAAGCATTGTCACCATAAACCCAAAACCATTTCACTTATGCTTATCTTTAAAGTATTCTTTTAAACATCTATTTACATTCATAAGTATATTCGAAAAGGGTTAAAGATGAATGGTATTAACACATTTTCACAAAAAATCCAAAATCATTCCATACTTATATCATCTTTAAAACACTCCTTTAAAGATCCAAGATAATAGGTAGTTAAATTCGATAGTCGACTATTCGATTATCTAGTTAAAACAATTGCCTATACAAATCAATGTTCGTACACTTAACTTGTTATTGACATTTAACTTAATTATTCATCATTCAAGAGTGATGCAAGGTAAGTTAGAGCACTGGTCGCATTAAAAGCTTGCCTAGATACCTCATTCTTGAATCTTACAAATAAACAAGCATACTCGTTTGCTTTTAGTGTTTAGTGTAGTATTACTGACTTCCATAAACGAGTTAGAAAACAATATGATTAACCCATTTCCGACATTCCTAACTTAACTATTCCTCGTTGAAGAAGTAAGCTTGGTAGATTAGAAATCTATTTCTCCATCCCTACTCGACATCAATCTTAACTCCCAGAAATAGATAAGCCTACTTCGTCGGCTTTTGGCATTAAGCAAAGTTAATTGCCTTTTAAACAAGTAATAAAACAATAAGATCAACATGTTTTCGACATTCCAAATTAACAATTCCTCGTCCGAGAGGACAACCTGGTAGGTTAGAGCTCTATTGCTCCACCCCTGCTCGCATCAATCTTAACTCCCAAAAATTAGAGCAGTCTATCTCGTTGGCTTTTATTATAAACCTCTTCTTTACTTTTCGAAATTTATATATTATTAAGAAAATATTTAAACTTCAAACTAACTTTAATATATTTCAAAACATATTCGAAAACATCTCTAAAATGATTAAACAAAAATACAAAATTTAAATACCATTTTTAAACACTTAAAACCATAGTGTAGGATCTAGATTAACCCTAGAGGGGGAGGGGGAGGGGGCGGTGAATAGGGTTATAGCAAATTTTCTCGAATTAAAAACAAAATACAGAGAAGTAAATATGATGAAAAGTAAACCACACACAAAATTTACCTAGCTTCGGCAACCCCTGCCTACTGCTGCATTCCCAGATTTCTATTAGAATTAAACAGTCTCCAGGTTACAAACACTCTAACAGACTCGCAAACCCTGCTACCGCCTATAGAATTTTGCAAACTTGCAAACCCTGCTTACTGAACTAATCCTAACTAGACAATCTGACACAACCTAAATCTTAGGTGGTGATTTACCAAGATTTGATTCGAAAAGTACAGACTTTAAAAATAAAAATAAGAGCAAAAATAAATAAAACTTGAGTACAAGTTTTTTTTTTGCCCTTAAACAAAAAAAACCCGACCCAAAAGAAAACAAAACACGGCCACTTCCCTTTTTTGTTATCTGATGCAATGTAAGGTTCTGAAAATGGCGGCTTTGTCTCAACTACGAACCAATTGGATCTCTGACTTGCCTCCAATTGCTCCTCTTCCCTTCGAATGTCCAATTGCCTTTGATTAAGGCTTGCGCAACCACGTTTAGAGCGAATTCCGATTGCTAAAGACTCGGGTGATTGAATTGGTATGATTTGAGTTGAGATTTTCTGATTTATTTTGCTTGTTCTCTTTTTTTTCTGTCAATGATGATCTTGGGGTATATATATATATATATATATATATATATATATATATATATATATATAATTATATAGGGTAGAAACCCTAATAATTCACGTCTGATTTGATTTCTTGCTTTGCCTCCAAGTCGTTGAATATTTCCATGATTTTGTTGCGACATTTTGGGTATATACGATTTGAATTTTGCTTGGTACCCACAGCTTTGGATATTTCCTATATGTTTTCACAATTTTGAAATTTAAACTGCTGATTTTGTTCTGGAATTTTTTTGATTCTATAGCAGGATATTTGGAATTTTTTTTCGGTCCATATTCGAATTATTTCTGTCCATATATGCATTCGAATTCTTTAATCAAATATGGAAAAATCTTTTTCATATATTTGCATTGCCAAGATTTGTTTGCCATATTTGATTTCTTGACCAAGTCTTCTGATTTTTTACTTTTTCAAGAATTTTCATACACGCTTGACTATTTTGCGTCTGCATTGTTATTCTTCGACTTGTTTAACATCTGCTTTGACTTCGAACTTGTCTCCTGATCTTTGTTACATTGTTTCTCGGCATTCAATAACTTGATTTACTGTAGGCCTTGACTTTGTTATCATTGCGATATTGTAGTTCACTATTTGCATCACTGTCTGGTTCATCTTGTATCATACTTTTTTTGTATTGGGTCATTGATTTTGGTCGAGACTTGTTTCAGTTTGCATGTGGTCTTGATTCTCGGCCTATTGTGCATTCGACATTACTCTTGGCCATGAGTTCATCTGAGTCATCTGAAGTTGTTCTAGTTGGTCTGCATTGCACTGTGTATTGCATATCAATTTAGTTAGACTCTGGTGGTACTTCCACTTTGAACTGTTTGCATTAACTTTGGTTGCTGTAGCCTTTATGCATTGTTGCTATTCCTTTGTTGCACTTGCTCATTTGAGTTTGCACTGCTTCATCATGTCACTTGATCTGTTTCATTTGAGTTGTAGCTTGAAGGCTTGGAGTCTTTGTGCTTCATGGACTTGGTTCGAATTCATTTGCATTATGCAGTTGGTATATAACTACATTTATATTGCTCACCATGTCTTTTGGCTCGACTTGAGCATTGTTAAGTTGCATATCCAGCTGTGTCTATGTTGTGCATGATTGCTTTTTTTGACTGCGCACACGAGTTGGCGAGGCAGTGCACACGTGTATAAATGTACACGTGTGTATTGCAGCCACTCATGATTACCTGTCCCTGATAAGAATACTGATACGCACAGGTTACACAATCAAAAATGATGACAATAACCCATATATCTGAGACACCAATAAAAACAAATTTATATTTCTGCAAATTTATTTTCAGATTACTGTTGTAGTTGCTAATTATATAGGTACACAGGAGACAGGACATGAACTGGAGCTGGACAATGCAGATAGATGCAGATGTGCAGACAGAGTGAGAAACTAAGTGTTGAGCGTTGTAGTGAGAAAAAAATATGAATGTGAAATGTATGAACCGGTGTATGTATATAGAAAGAGCTGAAAACTTTGTACTGTATAAGTGTTGGAATAAAATATTATATTGAATAAAAATACTAATTGAATTATATAGATTCTATGCAATAGCATTATTATTCAATATGAATATTTATTCCTATATGTATATAGTACAATCTGCAAACACATATATAAATTGATATATATTTGTTATCATCAAACAAAAAATCACATCAAACAATCTCCCCCTTTTGACGATGACAAACATATATATTAAAGATTTTGAAATTCTAATAAATGTGTTTGAACATGAGATATTTAGCTCCCCCTATATGAATGCCCCCCCCACAACTGAGACCACTCCCTATTTAGAAGATTTAGAAAATTACAGAAGAATAAAAGAACTAAACAAAATTAACCAACAACATTTAACAGTTTTGTTGAAGTATTCCAAAAAATATTTACTTCCTTATCAAATCTTGTTCTTCTCCCCCTTTTGTCATTATCAAAAGACTGACAAAAACTAATGGACCGGTAGGAATTTTTTTTTAATAAAAAAATGCAAAACAAAGAAAAAATCATAATATATCATAACGAGACAACAATTTCTACATTGTAGAGAATGGATCGATGATTCGGTTTTTATATAATAAGAAGAGAGATATTTTAAAAATAATTTGACATTTAAGCACAAAAATAAGCACTTACTAACCACGCATAACCATAAGGACTTTTAAATGGGATTAGCAGTTACTTATTAGTCTGAGCATCCGGACTTTTAAGTGAGACCAGAAAAATACTTAGCCACCATGCTCCATCCATGCATAACCATAAGGACTTTTAAATGCATAACCATAAGGACTTTTAAATGAGAATGGAGTGGTGATAAAATAAAGATAATTCACTCACATGCTCCATCCATGCATAACCATAAGGACTTTTAAATGAGAATGGATGCATGAGAGATAAAAAAAAATTTTAAAAAAAAAATTCACTCTTCTCATTTTACAAAACCATTATGAATGATAGAAAGATGGTAGAAATAGAAATGGTCGTGGAATAAGTTACCAAGTTAATTATATTATGAATTTTTTTAAAAGAATAAAACAAACAAATTTCCACTACTGAATACCATATTCGAATCAATCTTTGAATAATATCCAAAACTGGTTTGAATCCTAGAAATTGAAGTTGAAAATAAATATCCAAGAATATTTCATCCAAAAAATGGAAAATGATTAGTCAATTTCTATAATCCCTAAATCCAAACGTAATCTGGAAAATCTGTCTTCGGGGAGGGGTTTTGTGAAAATATCAGCAAGTTGAGCCTCAGTTGAAATATGTTCAATGCAAATGTCTTCCTTAGCAATGTGATCTCTAAGAAAGTGGTGTCTCACATCAATGTGTTTTGTGCGTGAATGATGAACAAGATTATTTGACAAGTCTATTGCACTTTTACTATCACATTTTAATGGAACTTGTTTATAAACTAAGCCAAAATCAGAAAGAGTTTGCATCACCCATAAAATTTGAGCACAACAACTTCCTAAAGAAATATATTCTGCTTCAATGGTGGATAATGCAACACAATTCTGTTTTCGACTTGACCATGAAACTAATGAATGTCCTAGCATGAAACATGTCCCACTAGTGCTTTTTCTGTCAACCAATGAACCAGCATAATCAGCATCAGAATAGCCAACTAAATCAAAATTTTCACAAGAAGGGTACCATAATCCAAATTTGTGTGTGTGTGAAAGATATCTCAAAATTCGTTTAGTGGCTTTCAAATGAGATTCTTTAGGATTAGATTGAAAACGTGCACATAAACACACAGGAAACATAATATCAGGTCTAGAAGCAGTAAGATAGAGAAGTGAACCAATTATCCCTCGATAGTTCTTCTGATCAACAACAATTCCTTTCTCGTCTTTGTCCAACTTTGTTGATGGGCTCATAGGAGTTCTCAATGATTTGGAGTTCTCAACTCCAAATTTCTTCAACAGTTCCAACACATACTTAGATTGTGAAATGAAAATACCATCACTGCTTTGCTTGATTTGAAATCCAAGAAAATATTTCAATTCTCCAACCAAACTCATCTCGAATTTAGCCTGCATGACTTGTTCAAATTTCTCGCACAAGAGTTCATTAGTAGCACCGTAAATGATATCATCCACATAAATCTGAACAATCAAAAATTTACTTCCTTTATGTAATAGAAACTGTGGCGTGTCGGTACTCCCCTTTTTAAAGCCATTTTCTAAAAGATATGTACAAAGGCAGTCATACCAAGCTCTAGGAGCTTGCTTAAGAACATATAATGCTTTTTCTAGTTTATACACATGATTTGAAAATCGTGATTTTCAAAACCGGGGGGTTGTTCAACAAAAACTTCTTCTTTCTAATCACCATTCAGGAAGGTACTTTTTACATCCATTTGTTTAAGTTTGAAACCCTTATAACATGCAAAACTTAGAAAAATCCTAATTGCTTCTAACCTAGCAACTGGAGCAAATGTTTCATCAAAATCTATGCCTTCTATTTGGTTATATCCTTTTGCGACCAACCTAGCTTTGTTTCTAATTACATTTCCTGATTCATCAAGTTTATTTTTGAACACCCATTTAGTTCCAACAATTGGATAGTCATTAGGCCTAGGAACTAATTTTGAAACTTTATTTGTCCCAAATTGATTAAGTTCATCTTGCATTGCTAAAACCCAACTTTCATCATTAAGAGCCATTTCAACAGAATCAGGTTCAATCTCAGAAATAAAACCACTGTGTCAACAAAACGCACACAAATTTTTATCAAATGAAGAGCGAGTGCGTATACCTTCCGTAGGATCACTTATAACCAATTCAGGAGGATGATTGGATTTGAACTTCAATCTACCAGCATCAAAAGTCCTACTTTCAAGTTTTCCACTAGATGTCCCTTCTTCAATGCCTTCATGATCTACCCCATCGTCAACCGTCTTTTCAGTCGTCCTTTCCAGGTCAGATTCATCGAATTTCACATTGATTGATTCAACAATTTTCTTTGTTCGTTTGTTATATATCCTATAAGCCTTGCTCCTTGTTGAATAGCCCATGAAAATTCCCTCATCAGCCTTTGATTCAAATTTTCCAAGTTGATCACCTGTGTTAAGAATGAAACAAAGACATCCAAATACACGAAAATAAGAAATGTTAGGTTTCATTTCATGCCACAATTCATAAGATGTTTTGCCAAGTATTGGTCTAATAATTACTCTATTCATTACATAGCACGAAGTATTCACTGCCTCTGCCCAAAAGGTTAGAGGTAGTTTATACTCACTCAACATGGATCTAGCCAATTCCTGCAATGTACGATTTTTTCTTTCAACCACCCCATTTTGTTGAGGTGTTCGTGGAGCAGAAAATTCATGTTTTAAACCATTTTCTTCACAAAAGATTTCAAATTCCAAATTTTCAAATTCGCCTCCATGATCACTTCTTAAGGTTTTAATTGAAACTCCTTTTTCATTTTGAACAAGTTTTGCAAATTCTGAAAAATAATCAAAAGATCCAGACTTTTTGGCCAAGAAATAAACGCATGTAAATCTAGAATAATCATCAACCAATACAAAACAATAACGTTTTCCATTCAAGCTTGCAATTTCATTTTGTCCAAATAAGTCCATGTGAATTAATTCAAGGACCCTTAATGTGCTAACAATGTTTTTAGGGCGAAATGATGATCGACTAAGCTTGCCCAAGGAACATGCTTTACACACTTTATTATTTTTAAATTTCTGATGTGGTAACCCTCTGACTAATTCTTTCGTTTCAAGTTTTTTTAAGAGGCTCATGATAGCATGTCCAAGTCTCATATGCCATAAAGATGCCTCTTCGTCAGTGGCTACCAAACATCTAGAAAGATTTAGATTATCAAACAAAAGCGAGTAAACATTTCCTTTTCTTTTGCCCACAAAAACAATGTTATTAGAAGATTTATCAATGATTTTGCAAGTATCACTATCAAAAATCACATTCATACCTTTGTCACATAGTTGGCTAATAGAAATGAGATTGTGATGCAAATTATCAACGTATAAAACATTAGTCAAGGAAAAAGTACCGTTACCTACTTCACCTTTACCAACAATCTTACACTTGCTATTGTCTCCCATGATCACATTTCCACCTTTAAAATTCTCTAGGCTAAGGAACTTCGATTTGTCACCTGTCATATGTCTAGAACAGCCTGAATCTAGAAACCATTCTTATTGCTCCTTAGCCCGCCAAAAGACCTATGTAAAGAGAGAGGAGGATGACCTAGAGAAACTCTTAGGTCCAATGATATTAGTGACTGAAGCATTGTAAATAAACAATCACTTTGGAACCCAAACTTGTTTTGTCCTTTCATTCTTGTTCCAATAGACATGAAATTTGTCTGTAGAATTCTTAGGATCCCAAACTTGTATAAATTTTGTGTTCTTGTTCCTATGACTACAATTTTCAACACGATGTCCAATTATTTCACATCTAGCAAAGACACTCTTACCTTTTGCATTATCATGAACTTGTGTTTTCCCAAAGCCTAGTCCTTTTCTGCTGTTAGCAAAAATTTGATTTCCCAATAACATGTTGAATGATTTTTCTCCTCTTGAAAAGTTGTTCTGAGATTTCTCAAGATTTTGGACTTTGGTTTTTAGTGTTGTGTTTTCAGTTACAAGTGAGGTGCATCTATTTATAAAATCCTTTTTCCTAGTGTCAATGGTTTCCTTAAGACTCAAGTTTTTTTTTTTCAAGATTCTCAAAACTATTCTTAAGTCTTGATAATTCTGAATCTAAAGTTTTACATTTTTTACAGTCTAGGTTTTGAATATTTTCAAGTTTAGTTTGTAACCTAGAATTTTCATGGACAAGTTCTCTCCTATCAGATTTCAGCTTTTCAATTTTAGATTCAAGAGTATCAATTGTTTTAATAAGATCACAACACATCAAAACAAGTTCTTTATAAGAATAGTCACCTACCTCACTAGATTCCTTTGAGCTTGCTTCTGAATCTGATTTTGCCATAAGACACAAGTTAGCCTCCTCTGAGCTATTATTCGAAACTTCCTCTCCTTCTTCATCATCCCAAGTCGCTGCAAAGGCTTTCTTCTTCTTTTTCTTTCCTTTGTTGTTTTTGAGAAGTGGGCATTTTTGTTTGAAGTGGCCAGGCTTCTTGCAATTAAAGCACGTCAATTCATTATCGGAATTTTCAGAATCTTTTGACCTATTACCACTTGTTTTCTTCTTGCGTGGCCTGAATCTTGACCATTTTCTAAGATTATTGACAGCCATTGCAAGCTCTTCAATTGGATCTTCTTCTTCTTCATCGCTCTCTTCTTTGCTTTTTAAGGCAATCGTCTTCTTCTTTGATTCGGAGTTGTTGCGTTCCTCCTTTGCTTTTAGCTCAAGCTCATATGTCATCAAGTTGCCGATCAACTCCTCCATGCTTAGTTTACTCAGATCTTTCGATTCTTGTATTTGCTGTGACTTTTGCCTCAAAGCTCATCGGTAAGACTCGTAGCACTTTCCTCACAAGCTCTACCTCAGTGAATACCTTCCCAAGCGCTCTAGCATTGTACACCAAAGTTGAAAAACGTCCAAACATGTCCTTTATGCTCTCGCCTTTGTCCATCACAAAGTTCTCGTATTCATTGCTGAATAGGGCTAGACGAGACTCCTTGACTTAAGAAGTTCCTTCATGTGTCACCTCCAAGGTATGCCAAATTTCCTGTGCAGTTTTACAATGAGAAATTCTGTTAAATTCAGTCTTATCAAGAGCACAGATCAAAGCATTCATGGCTTTAGCATTTGTAGTTTTTAATTTCTTATCGTTAGCATCCCACCTATCCTTAGGTTTAGGAATCTCAGTATCACCAACAGTTATAGTGGGAGATTTATAGCCAGTTTCAATAATGTCCCAAACATCATAATCAACAGAACTAAGATAAATACCCATCCTAACTTTCCAATAAGCATAATCATTCCCATTAAACATGGGTGGCCTAGCAATAGATTGCCCCTCAGAAAAAGCATTATTTGGTGGATTCATGACTCTAGAGTTAAAAAAAACCGTGCTCTGATACCACTTGTAGGATCTAGATTAACCCTAGAGGGGGGGGTGAATAGGGTTATAGCAAATTTTCTCGAATTAAAAACAAACTCTAGAGAAGTAAATATGCTGAAAAGTAAATCACACACAAAATTTACCCAGCTTCGGCAACCCCTGCCTACTGCTGCATTCCCAGATTTCTATTAGAATTAAACAGTCTCCCGCTTACAAACACTCTAACAGACTCGCAAACCCTGCTATCGCCTATAGAATTTTGCAAACTTGCAAACCCTGCTTACTGAACTAATCCTAACTAGACAATCTAACACAACCTAAATCCTAGGTGGTGACTTACCAAGATTTGATTCGAAAAGTACAGACTTCAAAAATAAAAATAAGAGCAAAAATAAATAAAACTTGAGTACAAGTTTTTTTTGCCCTTAAACAAAAACAACTCGACCTAAAAGAAAACAAAACACGGCCACTTCCCTCTTTTGTTATCTGATGCAATTTAGGGTTCTGAAAATGGCGGCTTTGTCTCAACTACGAACCGATTGGATCTCTGAGTTGCCTCCAATTGCTCCTCTTCCCTTCGAATGTCCAATCGCCTCTGATTAAGGCTTGCGCAACCACGTTTAGAGCGAATTCCGATTGCTAAAGACTCGGGTGATTGAATTGGTATGATTTGAGTTGAGATTTTCTGATTTATCTTGCTTGTTCTCTTTTTTTTCTGTCAATGATGATCTTGGGGTATATATATATATATAGGGTAGAAACCCTAATAATCCGCGTCTGATTTGATTTCTTGCTTGGCCTCCAAGTCATTGAATATTTCCATGATTTTGTTGCGACATTTTGGGTATGTATGATTCGAATTTTGCTTGGTACCCACAGCTTTGGATATTTCCTATATGTTTTCTCAACTTTGAAATTTGAACTGCTGATTTTGGTCTGGAATTTTTTTGTTTCTATAGCAGGATATTTGGAATTTTTTTTCGGTCCATATTCTAATTATTTCTATCCATATATGCATTCGAATTCTTTGATCAAATATGGAAAAATCTTTTTCATATATTTGCATTGCCAAGATTTGTTTGCCATATTTGATTTCTTGACTAAGTCTTCTGATTTTTTACCTTTTCAAGAATTTTCATACACACTTGACTATTTTGCGTCTGCACATAGGTGACTTACTGGAGGATATATAAATGCTGCTAAAAGTCCTTGTTAAAATAACATTGAAAAGACCATTTTTGCAACTAGATCTAACCACTTAAAAAAATAATTCAAGACTAGAAATTTTTGTAGTAACACTACCATTAGGGTAATTAAAACCATGGAAAGAAACTCCTAAGAATATCCTTCCATCTATTTATAAAAAATTTCAAAAAAAGGGATTTGGCGTTGCACTTATAACGACTATTCTCGTTTCAAACACTTTCAAACTTACTTCAATTTAATATACAAGTTCAACAACCATTTAAACATAAGGTAAAAGGTGTGCCACGTATTCAAGAGGGTAATAGAAGTGATGTTATATGGTATAATGTTATTTTCCTCCAAAAGTAAGAGAAGTCCAAAGTTTTTGACTTTACTTAGTTAATGTCACTTTAACATTATACTTTGCGCATGACATACACACACACAATATATGCTTATATTGTAGTGAGATAACTTACTCAGATCCATGCCAAACCCAAGTACAAAGCGTAAGAACCAAAGAAATGCTTTCCACCATCACCAAAAGCCTAAAGATCCAACCTTTAACACTTCCAAACCAAAGCAACCACCTTACCTTCCTCTTTAATGCTTATAGCCTCACCTTGGAACCCCCTCTTCCTCTCACCTTCTCCCATTTCTTACTACCTAATCATGTCTCCCATAACGTTTTAGGCCCAAAGCTAAAGTTTAAAAGAGTTTGGAGATATTTGGTTAAGACTTGAAAAAGTTAGAGAGTAATTAATGGATTAGTGCTTAAGCATTTCCACCATTGTTAACTCTCATACTTCATCTCAAGCTCAAGTGAATTAGTGATTTATTCCTAAGGGTATGCCCCTTCTTATATTGGGTTGTACAAGAGGTCACCTCCAACTCTTACCTTCCATCAAAGTTTACAAAGGAGCTTCATTTTCATATGTTTACTTTACACCTCTCTCTTTTTACTTAAAAAGTTAATTATTACCATAAAAGGCCATTTCCTAAATATCTTCCATTACATCATGCATGATGTCATCCAAAAAGTTTATTTCCATAAATGGAAAAAGGTTTTTATTTTGTTCGATTAATTTCCTAAGCAAATAAGTGTATGCAAAAAAATCTGAACAACTTCTGATGGTTAAAAAGCTATTTATCGATAAAACGATTTTCGATCACATTATTGATATTTTTTAATATATTTATTTTTGTAAACATTTTTCCAAAATAAGTTTACAATCATAACTTATGATTTAAAAGGGGTTAAAAAGCTTATTAAATCATTTTAATAACATTAATCCAAGGTTCAAATATTTAAATAATTCAGATATTTAAATACGAAGTGTTCGAAATTCCAGGTCGTTACAAATTAGTCTCCTACCGTGGAAAGTGCTAAGGACTAGGTTTTGTCGATTCCTGTTTAGGCTTACTCTATACACATACCATCTGTTTCATAGCCTTTTGTGGCCCTGAATTGGCTAGCTTACATAAATGGTAAATTGAAAAGCTTTGACTCTAATACAATGGCCCAAGAGAGTGGTTTATGCCAAGCATAGATTGAAGTGTCTCCTAAAAAGACGTTATTATCCTCGATTAGAGTTCAACTTGCTGTAGGCCATGTTGCGGAAGTTCATGTTAGATATGTTGGGCGCCTGGCATTTGTTCTGTTTGTCATTCCTCTAGCCACCTAGTTGACTCTTACAAGCACCCGATCTCGGCCTTAGAGGCTCCTCCTCCATCCAAGATTTCACTTCCTCATCCCCTGTGCAAAAATGGGTTCTTGAGGTTAGGAATTGCACTTCATGTCTATGAACCAGTCTGTAAGTCCATTAGATGTTGCACCTACTTTATATGCTTCATCTATTCCACCTATGACTGTGTCTCTCCCTGCCTCCCCTTCATCTGAAGGTATTGTATCCCCTGTGATTTTTCCTTCTGTTGAACCCGATTCATTTTGTAACGACCTAGAATTTTAGTCATTTGAGTAAAATTTAATTTTAAATAGTCGATTCGAAAACCTATCTTCCAAAAACGATCGAATTAAATTTCGATATATATTCCATTGTGTTCGAAATAGGGGTAAAACTTTATAAACGCCAAGCGGCACGCTTTGATTCGTGTTCGAAAATTTTTCGGATGAATAGTGTCATCAAATTTTCTATAAAAGGACTTCATTTTTCTGTTTTTTTCACAAACCCTAATGCATCTAAGGCAGGCCACCATATTCATTTCAATGGCCGATATCTTCCAATCTTTCCCCTTTTATTTCTTCCAATCCATCAACATATATGAAAAATCTTCAACTATAAATTTTTAGATGGGGCTAGATCTCGACGACGGCGTGACCGAGTTGATCGGGGTTTTGCTCGATGGTAGAGGAGGGTCGCAGCTTTCGTTTGGTGGTCGTGGATCATTGCATAGATGATCGCAGAAGGGACGATAATCCAAAGAGAAACAGTGGCATGGGTTTGATTTCGTACGAGTTCGAATGAAGGAGAAGAAATAAGAACCATCGATCTAAAATTTTCTAATTCTAGATCGAGCGGCCGTGATTGATTAGGTTTAAAACTAAAAAGATTTTGTAAATTATTACATAATAAATTCATATAAACTTTGTAACATCATAACTTCTTCATACGAGGTTCGTTTTTGACAAACGAATGATGTTGGGTCCGTATTGACGAGCACTACATTTTAGAGCTGGTTTGGAGTTAATTGAAGCTAGTATAAATTTGAAGGTAAAATTAAACGATTCGGAATAAAACACTATAACTGCTATTGGAACCAAAGTGAGTACAACTCACTCTTTTTGACCCACTGATATTTTTATATAAGAAAGAATAAATTTATTTATGATGATTGATGATTGTTTGGATTATATATGATATATTATATATATTGAATGGTATTTGGATATATTGCTGCCTATTGGAGCGGATGAGACCCTGTACGTTCCTGTGTATATGTGGATGACCCTTTGTACGCGCGCCTGCCTCGATGTGGACATTGTACATATTTTATAATATGTATATTCGTTGCAGGTGACATGTTGGAGGGATCCAACTGGATTCCTCACCACTGTTGATTTATTTACAGATATTGTGATATATGATGTTTTAGATGCCATGATTGTTGTATTTAGTGCTGTTGCAGCATTGGGCCTATATTTTGGAACTTTAAAATATTAAAGTGATGATTTCAAATTTAAAAGGATTTTCAAGTGATTTTGAAAATATACGTTTTTCTGAATTTTGAATTGTTAAGGAAATGAATTATTTCTAAATAAATAGAAGCAATAATTTTTTTGTTATAAAAATTATGATTTTTGTGAAATATATCAAAATGTGATTTTTAAAATATGAAGTCGATTATTTTATTAAAATAGTTTAAATTGAGTTTTTGAATTATTATAAATGGTTTATATATAAGATTTATAAAATCGATATTTTGTAAATGAAAAAAATGGAATTATAAAGGAATTTTTATAAGCTTTAAAATGAAGTTATAATTGAATCTTATAAGCGAATAAGATTTATTAATTTGTGAAGTCATAAAAAGAACGAATTTTGTAAATAAGAGTTTTTTAAGTAATTAACTTATAAATGGGATTTTGGCATATAAATGAGATATAAATGGAATTTGTTAGTAAAGAAATTTTATATATGGTAGTTTTTATAAAATATAAATGTGAATTCGTAAACATTATTTTATAAATCTGAATTTAACTATATTTTGATAAGTTAAATAGCGGAAACTTATTAAAGGTACTATATCCACGATTTTGGGCAGTGGATAATCCTTTAATAAATATGTGGAAGTGATGAATTTAGCAAAGGAGATATATTCACGATTTAGGACAGTGAATTATCCTTTAATTAAATGTGCAATAGTAATGAACTTGGTTAGATAATTATATTCATGATTTTGGACAGTGAATAATAATTTAAATAAAATGGATAGTTTTAGAAGGTGATATTTAAAGTGAGCTAAACGGTTTGAAGATGTTTTTAATGTGTTAAGTATCGAAACCATAGATTTCAACATTCATTGTTGAAATAGATGTTTTCGAGAAATAAGGAAATGTTGGACTATAACACTGTTGTTATAGTAAATGATTTTCGAAAGGAGACGTTTTGTATAGTATGTAGGATTTATATATCTATCTAATTTTTGAATCCCTATACTAATGATTTTGGGTTGTCGTAACGACGTTTTACGCAACATTCATTTTGACCCAAATAAATGTGTTTAAAGAGAATGTTTTCCTTAAAAGAATGAATACGTACTTAATCCTGATTTAAGTATATGTAATATTTTCTAAGTGTTGAAAATAAATTGATTTGTGAATTACTTATTATTAAATAAGTATATGGAAATGTTTTCTAATATTGAAATGGTTTTGAATTATATCTATTTAAAGGTAATTTGAAGTGAATATTTGGCAAGTGATTTAATTAATAAAAAGGGTCTGGTGATTGCTTATGGTGCTAAATATTTGTTTGTTTGCTTTGATAATTAAATAACCGACTATAAAATTTGACCACTTTAGCTCCTCGACGTGATATGGGAACTATTTAGTCATACACTTAATACGTAGTGTTCTGTGTAGGCTTGATTATCGTTTGTTTTGAGGATGTTGATTCGTGTAGTGCGGAGTATTATTCAATCTATCAAGCTTCCTTCTTGGCCCGAAGGATTGTAAGTTGAAAGTTGGAGACGTGATAAGTCTATGAGACTTGGTTTCTATGTGAGGCTGAAAACGGCTTTTGCGTTGTTGGTGCGAAGAGACCGGGATCAGACTTATCTGAAAACCACTTTGGACTAACATATACGCGTTTGATTGTGCAGATTATCGATGATATTGATATTTAGAATTTTCATAGTAGGGGACTGCTTGTTGATCGTTTAGGGTTAAAATCCCAACATACATCCAGTAGTAGTAGTCTCTTTGTTATGAAATATCCAATGCAAGGACTATTTACTACTAATCCTGTGGATTTCCCGACAAGATGTGGTAGGAAAGTACCTTCGGTTTGTTATGTTCCTTGACAACTTGTATGATTCTTTGTCTGACATTGCATTTTAAAAGATTGTGTACATTGGCTTTTACAAACGTACATCAGTGGTGGCAGAGAAGACAACTTCTCTTAGCTTAACACCCTCCTTGAGACGTATGAGCTTAAGAGTTTTATTTTTGTGGAAGGCAATTAGTAGTCAATGGAGATGGCCATGTGGAATTCTAAGTAATGTGATATGTGATTGTGAAAGGTAATCATTACCACATGCCTCATCAACCGAAAATGACCAAAACAGGGTTAGATGCGACAAGGCTAAGTGGGTCGCTCCAAAGTAGGATATGATCATCATCTTCTAGATATATCTTTACATGTTATGACGTCGTGTATCTGATTATAACGTTTTGTATGCTTCGAGGACCCTCAGAAAAGATCGGTAATGACCGAAGGATGACATATTCGGTACCATCTAGTTATAAAGGTGGGCCGGTCTTGCGTTGGTAGAGGAACATTGTGATGGTTTCTCAGGACATCCATCTAGAGATGTACCCATCGGAAGGTAGTCCCTTCAACTGGTCATTTGTATGGAAATCCAAACTCCACTACATCTATTGAAACCTTCGTGCTTACTGTATTTCGTAAATGCGATATTTTGACTATGACAACTATGTAAATCATTATTATATACTAACTTGTTTTTACAGGAATCAATCAAAGACCGGATTCAAATAAGCTTCAACTCTTAAGTATGTATCGAGTCTGTGTCCAGAGTTTATTCATGTTAAAATCTCTCTTATATGATATATACTACATTATCATTTCATATATTTGGTTTAAAAGAATAATCTCATTTTTATGTTACATTCAGACGTCTGAATGCTTCAATCTAGACGTCTGATTCTGGAAGTTTGAATGTTGTAAAATACAATATTCAAACGTCTGAAAGTTATAAATCAGACGTCTGAATATAACAATTTTTTTCCTCTTTTCTTTCTGTTTTGATTTCGTTGCATTTTAGAAGTCTGAAATTTTAATTTCAGAAGTCTGAATATTTACAACGGCTACTTTTTTGAAAAGGCATTTCCATTCATGAAGAGGTGCAATCTTTAGTCCGACAGATAATCATAACTCTTGATGATAACTCTTCATGAACAATTGCAACTATTTATTATCTATATAAACACATTAGAATATAGTTTTAAAATCACTATTTCTACTGATTATTATTCTATTCTTGAAATTCTTGATTCTAATACATTTTTGCTTTCAGCATCATTCAAATTCATTTCCTACTTCCTTAATCTTCATGCATTCACACATTTATCATAAAGGAGAAATATTATAGGAAGTTTGTACTATCAAGAGACAAATTCATTTTATTAAGAACACACTGTGTCACATACATTCTGTATAAGTTGAAGTCCTCTTCGGCTGTTGAGGCGAAATCCTGTTCTGCTGCTCATGTCCCTTGTTCGCCTGTTTAAGGGTTGTATAAACCTATTCCTCCGGGTTAAGTGAGGATTGTTGTTAGTGAAATTCCAGAAAGGAGTCTGGGACTGGACGTAGAACGGGAAGTTCGAACCAGTATAAAAATTCCTGGTGTGCTTGTTTTATTTTTACTTACTTTACATTGCTATAGTTTATTTCCACACTAGTATAATATAATTCCATATAGCACGATCCACAGTGACTTTCAATTGGTATCAAAGCAAGGCATCTTATAACCGTTACACAGTTATCTGATATTTTGCTAAGATGGAAAACAACACCAGCACTATTAACACTAGTTTTGTTGAAGGTCAATCTACTACACGACCTCCACTATTCAATGGCATGAATTGCAACTATTGGGCAACTCGAATGCGTATTTTTATGCAAGCAAGTGGTTTTGATTCATGGAATATCACTCAAACAGAGTATAACATTCCTACGACAGAATACTCTACATGGTCAAACACACAAAAACTAGATGCTACTGCAAATGCCAAAGCTATGAATATGTTATTTTGTGCTTTAGATAGAAATGAGTTTAACCGTTTTAGCATGTGCACAACTGCTTATGAAATATGGAGAACACTTATAGTTACTCACGAAGGGACTAACAAGGTTAAACAAAGAAAAATATCCATGCTCAAAAGTCAATTTCAAAATTTTAGAATGAGGCAGGATGAATCCATAAACGATATGTACTCTAAATTTCAAGATATATATCACTCATTACTAGGACTTGAAGAAAAGTATTCTGACTTCGATATTATATCAAAAATCCTTAACTCTTTAACAGTTGAAGTGGAAAGAAAGGTCTTATCAATTGAAGAAGCTAATGATCTCACTGCCATGAAACCAGAAGAGTTAATAGGAAATCTAATGCCCTATGAAGTGAATTTTCAAGCTAAAAGAGTACAAGCACAAGACAAAATGAATATGGCATTACATGCTATAAAGAAGAACCAGACTCGGAGAAGAAGACTTAGCATTCATTGCTAAAAACTTTAAAAAGTTTTTGAAGTACAGAAAAGTAAATCGAAACAACGGGAAAAGAAACTTCAACAACAATAAGCCATCTCCATCAATACTAGAATGCTTTAATTGCTATAAGAAGGGATACATTCAAAAAGATTGTCCAAAACAAAAGAAGACATATCACAATAAGAATCGAAAGGACAAGTCTAAAAGAAAAGCATTCTCGGTAACATAGGATGACTCGGATTCTTCTTCTTCAGAAGGCAGCAGTGGTAGTGAGAAAGAACAAGCAAATGTTTATTTCATGGCTACAGAGAGTAAGGTAAATTATCTTACTTTTGATGATATGATTGAAATTAATTCATAACTTCTTGATACCTTAAAAAGCATCAAAATAAAATATAAAGAGGTGCTAGAAAATCAAAGAAAAGCAGAATTCGAGAGAGATATTCTTAATGATGAAAAGAAAATATTAGAAGAAGAACTTGGAAAACTTCAAGATATCTTCTCCAATGATAACTCTCAACTTACTTTATTGAGTCAAGAAATTGAAACTCAAAAAGAAAAGAATGATTCTCTTGTCTCTGAAAATCGTGAGCTAAAAACTAAGATCAAAATGATAGAATTAGATAATACTTGTCTCAAAACCAAGTTAGATAATATTACTAGAAATGTTTCTAACTTTAATAAAGGTAGAGAAAATCTATCCAATATTATTGAAAATTCTCAATCCACTTCTAATAAGAAGGGACTTGGATACACTAAGAAATCAAAATCTCTACCTAAAAGGGAAATTAGGAGAAATATTTCTAATGCCAATACTTGTCCAAAAAGGAAAAATAATTCTAAAGCCATAAAAATATGGGTTCCTAAAACAAACAATAGTTTGATTAGGAATAAATATATAAATACCTTTTTTAAAACTGTTCGTAAAAATAAAAAATTTATTTGTAAGGGGGATACCGAACCTAGCTGGGTTTGGTTTCCTAAGACATAACTCTTAGGACCCTATCACAAAGTGTGTACCAATATTATTATTATTTTTTGCAGGACCCACTTAAAAAGCGAGGAAAATGGATACTCGACAGCGGTTGCTCAAAACATATGACTGGAGACAAGAATATGCTATCAAACATTACTTACTCAAATGGAGGCTCGGTCACTTTTGGAGACAATTCCAAAGGATATATCATTGGAAAAGGCGATGTCAAAAACATCGGTACATCTAATTTACCTCTTATTTCTAATGTTTTATTAGTCAAAAATTTAAAACACAATCTTTTAAGTATCAGCCAATTATGTGACAAAGGATTTAAAATCTCTTTTTCTGAAGATAAGTGTAGCATTTTTGATAAAAAACAAAATTTTATATTTGAAAGAAATAGAGACAGAAATATCTATGTTCTGAATATGAAGATCAATCACAGTTCAGATATGCGTTTCATGGCTAATGAAAATGATCCTTAGCTATGGCATAAAAGATTCTGTCATATCAACTTCAAAACTATAAACAAACATTCTAAAAATAATTTAGTTAGAGGATTACCAAAAATGAACTTCAAAGTCAATCATATTTGTGATACATGTCAAATAGGAAAATTAACTAAATCATCTTTTAAATCTAAGAAAGTTATTTCTGCTTTACAACCACTTGAATTATTACACATGGATTTATTTGGGCCTACCCAAATCCAATCCTTAAACCATAATAAATATGTGTTTGTAATAGTAGATGATTTTTCTTGATATACTTGTACCATTTTTATGAAAAACAAAAGTGATATGTTGGAGCATTTTAAATTTGTCAAACGAATTCAAAATTGAAAAGGTTTAAAGATAAAGAATATAAGAAGTGATCATGGAGGAGAATTTGAAAATGAAGTATTTGACCATTTTTGTAAAAAGAAAGGAATTTTTCATAATTTTTCGTTTCCTAGACCTCCACAACAAAATGGGGTTGTAGAACGTAAAAACAGAACTTTACAAGAATGTGCATGAACTTTGTTAAATGGAAGCACTCTTCCAAAACATTTTTGGGTAGAACCTATTGCAACTGCTTGTTATGTTTTGAATCGTGTTTCCATTCGACCTCTAATGAAAAACACTTCTTATGAACTTTTAACTGGAAGAAAACCAAAGATTTCTTATTTTAAAGTTTTTGGTTCAAAATGTGTTATATTAAATACAAAAGATCGGCTTGGTAAATTCTATGCGAAATCCGACGAAGGAATCTTTCTAGGATATTCAGATCGTAGCTAAGCTTATCGCGTATTTAATAAAAGATCAAATACTGTTGAAGAAACGTTACACGTATCTTTTGATGAAAATTTTCTACAAAACCCAAGTATAGAAGATGATGAAGATATTTCGGATAACATTACAAATACGGAATCTACAAATTTAGAAAATGATGAAAACATTGTTGATAATAATGATGAATTAAGATCTCCACCAAAAATATTACAGGACCATCCCGTTCAAAATATTATTGGAGAAATTAATTCAAATGTACGAACAAGAAGTCAACTAAATCAAATGGGCCACATAGCATTCCTTTCTAATATCGAAACAAAGAATCCCAAAGAAGCTTGCACAGACGACTACTAGATAATTGCAATGCAAGAAGAGCTAAACCAGTTTGAACGCAATGAAGTTTGGGAATTAGTTCCTCGACCAAGTGATCAAACTGTTATTGGAACAAAATGGGTCTACAAGAACAAAGCAGATGAACAAGGTAACATCACTAGAAACTAAGCAAGATTAGTTGCACAAGGATATAACCAAGAAGAAGGAATTGACTATGAAGAAACGTTTGCTCCAGTCGCAAGACTAGAAGCAACACGAATCTTAATGGCCTATGCATGTTTTCATAATTTCAAACTTTATCAAATGGACGTTAAAAGTGCTTTTCTAAATGGTTATATAAAAGAAAAAGTGTATGTTGAACAACCCCCCTTATTTATTCACGAGAAATTTCCTAATCATGTTTATAAACTTAAGAAAGCTCTTTACGGTTTAAAACAAGCACCATGTGCTTGGTATGATCGATTAAAGACATATCTAATTTTTTTGGGATTTCAAATTAGGAAAGTTGATCAAACACTTTTTATTAAACATTTGAAAAAGGATATTTTAATAGTTCAAATTTATGTTGATGATATCATTTTTGGTTCTACTAAAGACAAGTTGTGTCAGGACTTCTCAGAAATAATGACCAAGGAATTTGGAATGTCTCACATGAGAGAATTAACATATTTTCTTGGTTTACAAATTAAACAACTTCAAAATGGCATATTCATTAATCAAGAAAATTATTGTAATAATTTAATTAAACGTTTCAGAATGAAAAATACTTCTGCCAAACCAACTCCAATGAGTACGATGACACATCTTGAAAAAGATGACAATGACAAAAGTGTTGATCAGAAACTATATCGAAGTATGATTGGATCATTACTATATTTTACTGCAAGTCATCCTGGCATAATGATGAGTGTATGTTTGTGTGCTAGATTTCAAACCAATCCAAAGGAATCACATTTAAGAGCAGTAAAATGTATATTACGTTACCTTACAAACGCAAAAGATTTCAGTCTATTCTATCCTAAAGAATGTCCATTCGAATTAGTTTCATATAGTAATGCTGATTTCGGTGGCTCTCGAACAGATCGAAAAAGTACTAGTGGTACGTGTCATTTATTGGAAAATCACTTGTATCTTGGTTTAGCAAGAAGTAAAATTGCGTCAGAATATATTTTTGCTGTTTCGGCTTGTACTCAAGTAATATATATGCAACAAACACTTAAGGATTTCAGTATAAACTTAACTAATTCAACTATATATTATGACAACTTTAGTGCTATTAACTTGTCTAAAAGTCCTATCAATCATTCATGAACAAAACATATAGAAATTCGCCATCATTTTCTTCATGACAATGTTGAAAAAGGAACAATAAATTTGGGTTTTGTTTCTTCTAAAAATCAATTGGCTGATATTTTTACAAAACCTCTTTTAGAAAATGTTTTTATCAAACTAAGACGAGAGCTTGGTATTATCTCTCTTAAAAATCTATGATTTTTTTTGAGATATTAAGATTTGTAACTTTTCTTCATAATTTCTTGCTAACAGTTAACTATTACTAAATTTCATAATCTCAAAATTTCATTAGCTGATATTCTTTGCTTCATTCCTCACCTTTTACTTTTTTCTTTCCTTTTTAACGTATGAATATTACTAACTAAAACTTTTCAGCCACACATTCTTTAACAAAAAGTTCTATATTTAGACTTTTCTCTTCTTTTTATACATACAATTTCTGCCTCTCTTATTACCAAAAGAGCTATTGCAAATGGAAATCAATATGTTTTCCTCCTTCTTTCAATGGTATCAAACAATAACTCCGACTTGCAAAATTTTCGCTCGAGTTATTCTACATCTTCAATAGAAATTTTGGCAACTCCAACACCATGTGAACAGGATAGACCTCGTCCTTCATGTGAACATTCTGGTTATACGCCAGAAAAGAAGAAACCTCGACGGTTTCTTTTCTTCGGTTCTCCACCAACCAATGAAAAAATATCCGACATTCATTATTACTAAAAAGAATAGTTGAATTTGCAGTGAGAGATGTATTACGAACAGAAAGTTAACATGTGGCATTAAAATTATGCGGTACATCTCCAAAGAAAGATGCAGCTCAACCCTCAACTTCAAATCCATGGGAGGCGAGTCCACAAAGTCCTCCGGTTTCTCCAAATTCTTGGGAACATCAACCATATTGGTCTCCATTACGACCATACACAAAGATAACCAAGATAGAACCGAAAGAGTACAAGACTCCGAGTGATTCGGATAAATGATTTCTTTCATTTATATTTGTTGTTGTTGAATAATCATATTTATTTTTTGTATATCATTCAAAAATTATATTTTTTATCAAATATATTGAACGTTGTCTGAAAAACATATTTCAGACATCTGAAATAGTTATTTCAGACGTCTGAATATTTTTGAAGAAGTTTTCTTCACTCGGGTTCAGATGTCTGAACACTCTATTCCAGACGTCTGAAAGTACCTCAAATTGAGCTGTTTTTCTTCTGTTTTAAAATTCACAATTTCAGACGTCTGAATTGAAATTCCAGACGTCTGAATCTAACTGCCGATTTAAAATTCAAGGTGTTTTTGAAATTTTTCCATCTACCAACCACTTTAATTACTTCCGTCTACTTCTTCAAACCCAACTTCATCCGAACCAGCATCTTTCTATTCTCCAAAACTCCATTTTTAAACTCTTCATCTATAAATCTTTTAAACAAAAATCTCCAATGCCTCCAAGAACAAAACGTCCAAGGCCACCAAGTTCTTCATCTACATTGAATATAGATCAATGGTTATGAAATGATGAAGCAAAGAAAAGATTTTCTCAAATGGATAGATCTGGTTTCTTCCCGGGAGCTTTTGTTAAATTTGACGAATTTGACCCTTACAGAATTCAACAAATTGCTCGCTCAAGTGGGTTAGAATCTCTCTTTTCTTTTTCTACAAATAATGCTAAGATAAATCATATTTTAGTCAAATTATTCTATGCTAATATAAAGTTAGACCATCATCATCCCCATAATATAGAGGACTGTATTTGGACTTTGGTATATAGTACTAAAATCTATCTTCCCTTAGTTCGTCTTGGAGTGTGACGTCCCACCTCTATGCTCACAATGACAAAGAGTATTAAAAGGAAATACTATCTATTATTGCGAAGAATAAGGCTGGATAGGAGCGGCCATCCGTAGTTAGGCCTTACACTAGCATTGTTTATCTCGATAGGTGTGGTATATTCTTTATTTTTCGTCTCTATTTTATTTACTCCCATTGACATATCCAATTCCAATATAAAACGAACTACGATGGTTCATAATAGTTTAGGACAATATATATAATAATAACACAGATAAGCTAAATGCGGAACATAGATAATGTAAAATCTCATATATATATATATATATATATATATATATAACTGAAGTCAGTTACAATACATGTGATATAATACAAATGATACAACTACAACTGTCGACACTGGAAGTTACATATACATGTACATTATCGTGAATAATATACAGGAATACATAACATCCTATACTATGACAACAACTACTCCAAAAGATGTAAAGAGACTTCATAGCTCTAGCAGCAACCCAAAGCAAGGTATCTACAACCTGTAATAACTTAGTCTGACCCGAGTATTAAATTCAAAAGGAAATAATACACGGGTCAGTCTAATTCAAACTCAGTTATTAATGCGCAGAAGCAATAATAATTAAATAACAAATAGACGACAGTCACAATAAATCTCGTCTATCCAATCCTTAATAAGAAACCGGATAACGGTAAATATAACACATAACAGCGTTAAACAACAAATCAGCAAATTCAAATTATCAACAAAGACAAATGAAAAGATTATCAATGAAGATAATTTAGAAAACAAAGGATTGCCTAAACGGCAATTAACAACAAAATCTAATTATTAAACAAATAATTAGAAAATCGTAATCTAATTATCAATTAGATAATTAGACAACAACAAAATGATCAAATCAAACCAAATCAAAGTACAATTTTAGATATTGAATTGAACACACAAAACAATTCAAACAACTGAAATATCAGTTAAAACGCCAATTTTGTTTTGGCTGCAGTACACGCTCGCGTGCACTGCCTCACCAAAATCAGATATACACCTGAAAACAGAGGCTATATCTCAAAAGCAAAGCAATAACCAACAAATACAGGTACAACAGAATGTACTCGTAAAACAAAAATGAAGCAACATCAATATGAAAAGATGCACAACAGCACTGGGACAGATTAGAAGTGAACCCAACAGATGCAAACTTCAAAAGGTGCAGACCAACAGTGGTGATATCATACACGAGCTTACAAATGTACATATGCCCAGCATGGCACAAATGCATATGAACATGAAGCAGTAACTACTGTATATGAACATGAAGACAACAGATACAAGGCGCCAGTAACAATGCAAGTGCAGACTCTAGTGCTACCAGATAACAATGTAGCATGAAGTGCACATATATAACAGTGAACAGAGTCGAGCCTACAACCCAGTTCAATATGCAATGTACCCAAAGCAAGAGAAAACAACAGGTGACAAAACTCAAGTGAAAGTGCTCGATCAATATGAAAAAGGGCAGTGGACAGGACAAGTGACTGCAACAACCAAATGAAGACTGCAAGTACAACTGAAATGCAAACTATATCAAACAGTGACAATGTGGATGCAGTAGATGTATGGGGCAATGCACAAGCAAGGCTACGGCATAGTGCACCAAAGGAATGCAACAGTATAAAGAAATAAACTCGGCAATGCTCAAGACCAATACACATGAACGCACAGTGCAAACAAATGCACCAACTAAATGACACAGCAACAATGGAACCAACACAAAAGTTCACAATTCAACGTGACAACAAATACTCGAGCTCAAGATTGTACAACCCAAGATAAAAACTGCAAATACATGAAGGCAGCAAAGCCAACAGACCAACAGAGTTTTAAAAATGCAGGCCAACATCAAATACATAGTGCAAAGATGCACTCAAATACAATGCAGACTCTAAATGAAACATAC
This sequence comes from Allium cepa, assembly GCA_030765085.1. Lineage (NCBI taxonomy): Eukaryota > Viridiplantae > Streptophyta > Magnoliopsida > Asparagales > Amaryllidaceae > Allium > Allium cepa. The sequence goes on along the minus strand of CM060944.1, from coordinate 443,091,887 downwards.
ATGAATAAAGCTCAGTGGTGAAGCAACAACATCAAGTGATATTGAGCACACATGAAACAATGCAAGTCGATCAAATGATGTGTTCAATGCAACATGGAGCAACTGAACATCAAGGGTACTATACAGCAACGTGCGGCCGCAAATAATCAAGCATAGTTAAATGAAATCTCAAGCCAAGGCCGAAGCAAGAAGAAACTCATGTCATCGGAAAAATGAAGCAGAGATATGCTACAGGATGGTCAGCCACCAAAGTACACGGCAACTACAAACTGCAGAGCCGAAGCAACTAAAGAAATCAACGTCGTCAAATAATTCAACAGCAAGCAAAGTTAGAGTGTTGGAAATCTAGAAATTAGCAATTTTACAAAATCCAGTTTCACCAAATCAAGGAATTAGCAAATTCACAAATCAAAGTGACTGAAGTCTAACATCAATTTAGAGCCAAGGAAAACACGAAATCGCAAGTTCAAAATCACTAAAATTCAAACTAGATGTGAGTGAAAGTAAAATCACTCACCTTGATCTGAAGCAAAGGAAGGAGAAGCGCACAAAGAGATCATCGGTCGAGCAGTTGAAGTCGCAGCTTCGATTTTATACAAGCCCTAATTTGAGGAACGAACGAGTAACGAAATGAAGCCGCCATTATTTTCTTTCTTTCGTTTGTTTAGATTAGGGTTTTCGAATGAAAATAAAATAAAGGGGAACGGGCCTCTGCCTTGATACAACACAGCCCCAAGCAAAAGCAACATGGGGCAAACTAAATTTTAAAGCCCGCATAATTCTTTTAACAAATGTTTAAAAAGAATTTCAGCCCAATTAAAATCTCCCAATATTAATTAGCAAGCAATTTTAATCGTTTGATGACGATTATTAATTACTGCGAAATTCTGGGTTGTTACATGGAGGTATTTTGCAATGTCCTTCATCCTAAACAGATTTTGAAGAAATTGAAGTTTCACTCTCTTTGGATCATAGAGATGAAGTCACTCATAGATTTCTTTCCGATGATATCACTAGGCTTACCTCTGTCCAACTCCGGCCACAAGCCCGTATTCTTCATCGAGCTTTAATTCGTTCCATCTTACCGAGAACCAGAAGTTATCAGGTTATCAACAAACGCAACTTCCAAGCTCTGTATGCCGTATATTCGGAACAATCTATAAATTGGGGTCGTGTTATTCTTGAGGAGTTTATGGATGTTAATCCTCATCGTCGTTACAAAACTTTCATTGTGGTGCATATATAATGAAAATTCTTAGAAATTATGGAGTAACTTTTCCGGAATCAGAATTTTCACCTATAAAGGAGCTAGGATCCAAAACCTGAGGTCTGATGAACTTGCCTAAGCGTCCACAAAACCTTAACTTTATTTCGTTCCAAGAATGGATCACAAAACGGAATCAAAATATACCTCAACCTCATCACCACATTGCTCCACAAGCTCCCGAGCATGATGATGATGGCATAGAAGTGCTTTCCCTTGAATCAACACCTAAACAAGCCTTTGTTACGATTTCTCAAAATCAGGCTAAGCTCAATACCAAGATTGATAGATTAGAAAAGCAAACCAATAAGAAGTTTAATTCTATTCGTGGCTTCTTAAACAAAATTTGGGAACGTACTGGTTGCTCATCTTCCACTTCTGCCGAGGTCTTTAATCCCGCGCCCTTTCAATGGTCGTCTAGCTCTGGTACTAACAACGATGAGGATGACGATAACGATGATGACAAAGGTGATGATCATCCTAGTTCATCTTTCTAAAATGATGGTGGCATGGAGCTTTCACTTCAATATTTCATAACAAATCTTTTTGCACTGTTTGTTTTTAAAATTCCTGAAGTTACTTTTGGTATGTAACTTAAACATATGCTACTGCTGTTTGGCTCTTTGCATCTTGTGATGACTCTGATGCTTCTTTTGGTATGTAACTTAAAAATATGCTACTACTATTTGGCTCTTTGTATCTTGTGATGATTCTGATGTTTTAAATATGCATGAGATTTTAACTTTCCTTTTTTTCGATGTCAAAGGGGGAGATATATTTATATCGACAGGGGGAGTTAATATATTTATATCGATAGGGGGAGTAAATATTAAGGGGGAGTATTTTCTTCTTGCTTTTATATGATCTTACTATAATTTTATATAATTATCATCGTCAAAAAGGGGGAGAATGTTGAAACCTTCGTGTTTACGGTATTTCGTAAATGCGATATTTTGACTATGACAACTATATAAATCATTATTATATACTAACTTGTTTTTACAGGAATCAATCAAAGACCGGATTCAAATAAGCTTCAACTCTTAAGAATGTATCGAGTTTGTGTCTAGAGTTTATTCATGTTAAAATCTCTCTTATATGATATATACTACATTATCATTTCATATATTTGGTTTAAAAGAATAATCTCATTTTTATGTTACATTCAGACGTCTGAATGCTTCAATCTAGACGTCTGATTCTGGAAGTTTGAATGTTGTAAAATACAATATTCAAACGTCTGAAAGTTATAAATCAGGCGTCAAAATATAACAATTTTTTTCCTATTTTCTTTCTGTTTTGATTTCGTTGCATTTTAGAAGTCTGAAATTTTAATTTCAGAAGTCTGAGTATTTACAACGGCTACTTTTTTGAAAAGGCATTTCCATTCATGAAGAGGTGCAATCTTTAGTCCGACAGATAATCATAACTCTTGATGATAACTCTTCATGAACAATTGCAACTATTTATTATCTATATAAAAACATTAGAATCAAGTTTTAAAATCACCAATTCTACTGATTATTATTCTATTCTTGAAATTCTTGATTCTAATACATTTTTTCTTTCAACATCATTCAAATTCATTTCCTACTTCCTTAATCTTCACGCATTCACACATATATCATAAAGGAGAAAGATTATAGAAAGTTTGAACTATCAAGAGACAAATTCGTGTTATTAAGAACACATTGTGTCACATACATTCTGTATAAGTTGAAGTCCTCTTCGGCTGTTGAGGCGAAATCCTGTTCTGCTGCTCATGTCCCTTGTTTGGCTGTTCAAGGGTTGTATAAACCTATTCCTCTGGGTTAAGTGAGGATTGTTGTTAGTGAAATTCCAGAAAGGAGTCTGGGACTGGACGTAGAACGGGAAGTTCGAACCAGTATAAAAATTCCTGGTGTGCTTGTTTTATTTTTACTTACTTTACATTGCTATAGTTTATTTCCGCACTAGTATAATATAATTCCATATAGCACGATCCACAGTGACTTTCAATTGGTATCAAAGCAAGGCATCTTATAACCGTTACACAGTTATCTGATATTTTGCTAAGATGGAAAACAACACCAGCACTATTAACACTGTCACTAACACTAGTTTTATTGAAGGTCAATCTACTGCACGACCTCCACTATTCAATGGCATGAATTGCAACTATTGGGCAACTCGAATGCGTATTTTTATGCAAGCAAGTGGTTTTGATTCATGGAAAATCACTCAAACAGAGTATAACATTCCTACGACAGAATACTCTACATGGTCAAACACATAAAAACTAGATGCTACTGCAAATGCCAAAGCTGTGAATATGTTATTTTGTGCTTTAGATAGAAATGAGTTTAACCATGTTAGCATGTGCACAAATGCTTATGAAATATGGAGAACACTTATAGTTACTCACGAAGGGACTAACAAGGTTAAACAAAGAAAAATATCCATGCTCAAAAGTCAATTTCAAAATTTTAGAATGAGGCAGGATGAATCCATAAACGATATGTACTCTAAATTTCAAGATATATATCACTCATTACTAGGAGTTGAAGAAAAGTATTCTGACTTCGATATTATATCAAAAATCCTTAACTCTTTAATAGATGAATGGGAAAGAAAGGTCTTATCAATTGAAGAAGCTAATGATCTCTCTGCCATGAAACCAGAAGAGTTAATAGGAAATCTAATGTCCTATGAAGTGAATTTTCAGGCTAAAAGAGTACAAGCACAAGACAAAATGAACATGGCATTACATGCTAAAAAGAAGAATCAGACTCAGAGAAGAAGACTTAGCATTCATTGCTAAAAACTTTAAAAAGTTTTTGAAGTACAGAAAAGTAAATCGAAACAACGGGAAAAGAAACTTCAACAACAATAAGCCATCTCCATCAATATTAGAATGCTTTAATTGCCATAAGAAGGGATACATGCAAAAAGATTGTCCAAAACAAAAGAAGACATATCACAATAAGAATCGAAAGGACAAGTCTAAAAGAAAAGCATTCTCAGTAACATAGAATGACTCGGATTCTTCTTCTTCAGAAAGCAGCAGTGGTAGTGAGAAAGAACAAGCAAATGTTTGTTTCATGGCTACAGAGAGTGAGGTAAATGATCTTACTTTTGATGATATGATTGAAATTAATTCATAACTTCTTGATACCTTAAAAAGCATCAAAATAAAATATAAAGAGGTGCTAGAAAATCAAAGAAAGGCAGAATTCGAGAGAGATATTCTTAATGATGAAAAGAAAATATTAGAAGAAGAACTTGGAAAACTTCAAGATATCTTCTCCAATGATAACTCTCAACTTACTTTATTGAGTCAAGAAATTGAAACTCAAAAAGAAAAGAATGATTCTCTTGTCTCTGAAAATCGTGAGCTAAAAACTAAGATCAAAATGATAGAATTAGATAATACTTGTCTCAAAACCAAGTTAGATAATATTACTAGAAATGTTTCTAACTTTAATTAAGGTAGAGAAAATCTATCCAATATTATTGAAAATTCTCAATCCACTTCTAATAAGAAGGGACTTGGATACACTAAGAAATCAAAATCTCTACCTAAAAAGGAAATTAGGAGAAATATTTCTAATGCTAATACTTATCCAAAAAGGAAAAATAATTCTAAAGCCATAAAAATATGGGTTCCTAAAACAAACAATAGTTTGATTAGGAATAAATATATAAATACATTTTTTAAAACTGTTCATAAAAATAAAAAATTTATTTGTAAGGGGGATACCGAACCTAGTTGGGTTTGGTTTCCTAAGACATAACTCTTAGGACCCTATCACAAAGTGTGTACCAATATTATTATTATTTTTTGCAGGACCCACTTAAAAAGAGAGGAAAATGGATACTCGACAGCGGTTGCTCAAAACATATGACTGGAGACAAGAATATGCTATCAAACATTACTTACTCAAATGGAGGCTCAGTCACTTTTGGAGACAATTCCAAAGGATATATCAATGGAAAAGGCGATGTCAACAACGTCGGTACATCTAATTTACCTCTTATTTCTAATGTTTTATTAGTCAAAAATTTAAAAACACAATCTTTTAAGTATCAGCCAATTATGTGACAAAGGATTTAAAATCTCTTTTTCTGAAGATAAGTGTAGCAGTTTTGATAAAAAACAAAATTTTATATTTGAAAGAAATAGAAACAGAAATATCTATGTTCTGAATAGGAAGATCAATCACGGTTCAGATATGCATTTAATAGCTAATGAAAATGATCCTTAGCTATGGCATAACAGATTCTGTCATATCAACTTCAAAACTATAAACAAACATTCTAAAAATAATTTAGTTAGAGGATTACCAAAAATGAACTTGAAAGTCAATCATATTTGTGATACATGTCAATTAGAAAAATTAACTAAATCATCTTTTAAATCTAAGAAAGTTATTTCTGCTTTACAACCACTTGAATTATTACACATGGATTTATTTGGGCCTACCCAAATCCAATCCTTAAACCATAATAAATATGTGTTTGTAATAGTAGATGATTTTTCTTGATATACTTGTACCATTTTTATGAAAAACAAAAGTGATATGTTGGAGCATTTTAAATTTGTCAAACGAATTCAAAATTGAAAAGGTTTAAAGATAAAGAATATAAGAAGTGATCATGGAGGAGAATTTGAAAATGAAGTATTTGACCATTTTTGTAAAAAGAAAGGAATTTTTCATAATTTTTCGTTTCCTAGACCTCCACAACAAAATGGGGTTGTAGAACGTAAAAACAGAACTTTACAAGAATGTGCATGAACTTTGTTAAATGGAAGCACTCTTCCAAAACATTTTTGGGTAGAAGCTATTGCAACTGCTTGTTATGTTTTGAATCGTGTTTCCATTCGACCTCTAATGAAAAACACTTCTTACGAACTTTTAACTGGAAGAAAACCAAAGATTTCTTATTTTAAAGTTTTTGGTTCAAAATGTGTTATATTAAATACAAAAGATCGGCTTGGTAAATTCGATGCGAAATTCGACGAAGGAATCATTCTAGGATATTCAGATCGTAGCTAAGCTTATCGTGTATTTAATAAAAGACCAAATACTGTTGAAGAAACGTTACATGTATCTTTTGATGAAAATTTTCTACAAAAACCAAGTATAGAAGATGATGAAGATTTTACGGATAACATTACAAATACGGAATCTACAAATTTAGAAAATGATGAAAACATTGTTGATAATAATGATGAATTAAGATCTCCACCAAAAATATTACGGGACCATCCTGTTCAAAATATTATTGGAGAAATTAATTCAAATGTACGAACAAGAAGTCAACTAAATCAAATGGGCCATGTAGCATTCCTTTCTAATATCGAAACAAAGAATCCCAAAGAAGCTTCCACCGACGACTACTGGATAATTGCAATGCAAGAAGAGCTAAACCAGTTTGAACGCAATGAAGTTTGGGAATTAGTTCCTCGACCAAGTGATCAAACTGTTATTGGAACAAAATGGGTCTACAAGAACAAAGCATATGAACAAGGTAACATCACTAGAAACTAAGCAAGATTAGTTGCACAAGGATATAACCAAGAAGAAGGAATTGACTACGAAGAAACGTTTGCTCCAGTCGCAAGACTAGAAGCAATACGAATCTTAATGGCCTATTCATGTTTTCACAATTTCAAACTTTATCAAATGGACGTTAAAAGTGCTTTTCTAAATGGTTATATAAAAGAAAAAGTGTATGTTGAACAACCCCCCTTATTTATTCACGAGAAATTTCCTAATCATGTTTATAAACTTAAGAAAGCTCTTTACGGTTTAAAACAAGCACCATGTGCTTGGTATGATCGATTAAAGACATATCTAATTTCTTCGGGATTTCAAATTAGGAAAGTTGATCAAACACTTTTTATTAAACATTCGAAAAAGGATATTTTAATAGTTCAAATTTATGTTGATGATATCATTTTTGGTTCTACTAATGACAAGTTGTGTCAGGACTTCTCAGAAATAATGACCAAGGAATTTGGAATGTCTCACATGAGAGAATTAACATATTTTCTTGGTTTACAAATTAAACAACTTCAAAATGGCATATTCATTAATCAAGAAAATTATTGTCATAATTTAATTAAACGTTTCAGAATGGAAAATACTTCTGCCAAACCAACTCCAATGAGTACGATGACACATCTTGAAAAAGATGACAATGGCAAAAGTGTTGATCAGAAACTATATCGAAGTATGATTGGATCATTACTATATTTTACTGCAAGTCATCCTGGCATAATGATGAGTGTATGTTTGTGTGCTAGATTTCAAGCCAATCCAAAGGAATCACATTTAAGAGCAGTAAAATGTATATTACGTTACCTTACAAACGCAAAAGATTTCAGTCTATTCTATCCTAAAGAATGTCCATTCGAATTAGTTTCATATAGTGATGCTGATTTCCGTGGCTCTCGAACAGATCGAAAAAGTACAAGTGGTACGTGTCATTTTATTGGAAAATCACTTGTATCTTGGTTTAGCAAGAAGTAAAATTGCGTTTCTCTTTCTACATGTGAAGAAGAATATATTTCTGCTGCTTCGGCTTGTACTCAAGTAATCTATATGCAACAAACACTTAAGGATTTCAATATAAACTTAACTAATTCAACTATATATTATGACAACTTTAGTGCTATTAACTTGTCTAAAAATTTTATCAATCATTCATGAACAAAACATATTGAAATTCGTCATCATATTCTTCGTGACAATGTTGAAAAAGGAACAATAAATTTGGATTTTGTTTCTTCTAAAAATCAATTGGCTGATATTTTTACAAAACCTCTTTTAGAAAATGTTTTTATCAAACTAAGATGAGAGCTTGGTATTATCCCTCTTAAAAATCTATGATTTTTTTTGAGATATTAAGATTTGTAACTTTGCTTCATAATTTCTTGCTAACAGTTAACTATTACTAAATTTCATAATCTCAAAATTTCATTAGCTGATATTCTTTGCTTCATTCCTCACCTTTTATTTTTTTTCTTTCCTTTTTAACGTATGAATATTACTAACTAAAACTTTTCAGCCACACATTCTTTAACAAAAAGTTCTATATTTAGACTTTTCTCTTCTTTTTATACATACAATTTCTGCCTCTCTTATTACCAAAAGAGCTATTGCAAATGGAAATCAATATGTTTTCCTCCTTCTTTCAATGGTACCAAACAACAACTCCGACTTGGAAAATTCTCCCTCGAGTTATTCTACATCTTCAATAGAAATTTTGGCAACTCCAACACTATTTGAACAGGATAGACCTCGTCCTTCATGTGAACATTCTGGTTATACGCCAGAAAAGAAGAAACCTCGACGGTTTCTTCTCTTCGGTTCTCCATCAACCAATTAAAAAATATCTGACATTCATTATTACTAAAAAGAACAGTTGAATTTGCAGCGAGAGATGTATTACGAACAGAAAGTTAACAAGTGACATTAAAATTATGTTGTACATCTCCAAAGAAAGATGCAGCTCAGCCCTCAAATTCAAATCCATGGGAGCCGAGTCCACAAAGTCCTCCAGTTTCTCTAAATTCTTGGGAACATCAACCATATTGGTCTCCATTACGACCATACACAAAGATAACCAAGATAGAACCGAAAGAATGCAAGACTCCGAGGGATTCAGATAAATGATTTCTTTCATTTATATTTGTTGTAGTTGAATAATCATATTTATTTTTTGTAAATCATTCAAAAATTATTATATTTTTTATCAAATATATTGAACGTTGTCTGAAAAACATATTTCAGACGTCTGAAATAGTTATTTCAGACGTCTGAATATTGTTGAAGAAGTTTTCTTCACTCAGGTTCAGATGTCTGAACACTCTATTCCAGACGTCTGAAAGTACCACAAATTGAGCTGTTTTTCTTCTATTTTAAAATTCACAATTTCAGACGTCTGAAATTAAAATTCCAGACGTCTGAATCTAACTGCCGATTTAAAATTCAAGGTGTTTTTCAAATTTTTCCATCTACCAACCACTTTAATTACTTCCATCTACTTCTTCAAACCCAACTTCATCCGAACCAGCATCTTTCTATTCTCCAAAACTCCATTTTTAAACTCTCCATCTATAAATCTTTTAAACAAAAATCTCCAATGCCTCCAAGAACAAAACATCCAAGGCCTCCAAGTTCTTCATCTACATCGAATATAGATCAATGGTTATGAAATGATGAAGCAAAGAAAATATTTGCTCAAATGGATAGATCTGGTTTCTTCCCGGGAGCTTTTGTTAAATTTGACCAATTTGAACCTTACAGAATTCAACAAATTGCTCGCTCAAGTGGGTTAGAATCTCTCTTATCCTTTTCTGCAAATAATGTTAAGATAAATCATATTTTAGTCAAATTGTTCTATGCTAATATAAAGTTAGACCATCATCATCCCCATAATATAGAGGACTGTATTTGGACTTTGGTATATGGTACTAAAATCTATCTTCCCTTAGTTCGTCTTGGAGTGTGACGTCCCACCTCTATGCTCACAATGACAAAGAGTATTAAAAGGAAATACTATCTATTATTGCGAAGAATAAGGCTGGATAGAAGCGGCCATCCATGCCTTACACTGGCATTGTTTATCTCGATAGGAGTGGTATATTCTTTATTTTTCATCTCTAATTTATTTACTCCCATTGACATATCCAATTCCAATATAAAATGAACTACGATGGTTCATAATAGTTTAGGACAATATATATAATAATAACGCAGATAAGCTAAATGCGGAACATGGATAATGTAAAATCTCATATATATATATATATATATATATAACTGAAGTCAGTTACAATGCATGTGATACAATACAAATGATACAACTACAACTGTCGACACTGGAAGTTACATATACAAGTACATTATCGTGAATAATATACAGGAATACATAACATCCTATACTATGATAAAAACTACTCCAAAAGATGTAAAGAGACTTCATAGCTCTAGCAGCAACCCAAAGCAAGGTATCTACAACCTGTAATAACTCAGTCTGACCCGAGTATTAAATTCAAAAGGAAATGATACACGGGTCAGTCTAATTCAAACTCAGTTATTAATGCGCAGAAGCAATAATAATTAAATAACAAATAGACGACAGTCACAATAAATCTCGTCTATCCAATCCTTAATAAGAAATCGGATAACGGTAAATATAACACATAACAGTGTTAAACAACAAATCAGCAAATTCAAATTGTCAACAAAGATAAATGAAAAGATTATCAATGAGGATAATTTAGAAAACAACAGGATTGCCTAAACGGCAATTAACAACAAAATCTAATTATTAAACAAATAATTAGAAAATCATAATCTAATTATCAATTAGATAATTAGACAACAACAAAATGATCAAATCAAACCAAATCAAAGTACAATTTTAGATATTGAATTGAACACACAAAACAATTCAAACAACTGAAATATCAGTTAAAACGCCAATTTTGTTTTGGCTGCAGTACACGCTCGCGTGCACTGCCTCACCAAAATCAGATATACACCTGAAAACAGAGGCTATATCTCAAAAGCAAAGCACTAACAAACAAAAACTGGTACAACAGAATGTACTCGTAAAACAAAAATGAAGCAACATCAATATGCAAAGATGCACAACAGCCCTGGGACAGATTAGAAGTGAACCCAACAGATGCAAACTTCAAAAGGTGCAGACCAACCATGGTGATATCATACACGAGCTTACAAATGTACATATGCCCAGCATGGCACAAATGCATATGAACATGAAGCAGTAACTACTGTATATGAACATGAAGACAACAGATACAAGGCGCCAGTAACAATGCAAGTGCAGACTCTAGTGCTACCAGATAACAATGTAGCATGAAGTGAACATATATAACAGTGAACAGAGTCGAGCCTACAACCCAGTTCAATATGCAATGTACCCAAAGCAAGAGAAAACAACAGGTGACAAAACTCAAGTGAAAGTGCTCGATCAATATGAAAAAGGGCAGTGGACAGGACAAGTGACTGCAACAACCAAATGAAGACTGCAAGTACAACTGAAATGCAAACTATATCAAACAGTGACAATGTGGATGCAGCAGATGTATGGGGCAATGCACAAGCAAGGCTACGGCATAGTGCACCAAAGGAATGCAACGGTATAAAGAAATAAACTCGGCAATGCTCAAGACCAATACACATGAATGCACAGTGCAAACAAATGCACCAACTAAATGACACAGCAACAATGGAACCAACACAAAAGTTCACAATTCAACGTGACAACAAATACTCGAGCTCAAGATTGTACAACCCAAGATAAAAACTGCAAATACATGAAGGCAGCAAAGCCAACAAACAACCAGAGTTTCAAAAATGCAGGCCAACATCAAATACATAGTGTAAAGATGCACTCAAATACAATGCAGACTCTAAATGAAACGTACATGAATAAAGCTCAGTGGTGAAGCAACAACATCAAGTGATATTGAGTACACATGAAATAATGCAAGTAGATCAAATGATGTGTTCAATGCAACATGGAGCAAAATTCACAAATCAAAGTGACCGATGTCTAACATCAATTTAGAGCCAAGGAAAACACGAAATCGCAAGTTCAAAATCACTAAAATTCAAACTAGATGTGAGTGAAAGTAAAATCACTCACCTTGATCTGAAGCAAAGGAAGGAGACGCGCACAAAGAGATCATCGGTCGAGCAGTTGAAGTCGGCAGCTTCGATTTTATACAAGCCCTAATATGAGGAACGAACGAGTAACGAAATGAAGCCGCCATTATTTTCTTTCTTTCGTTTGTTTAGATTAGGGTTTTCGAATGAAAATAAAATAAAGGGGAACGGGCCTCTGCCTTGATACAACACAGCCCCAAGCAAAAGCAACATGGGGCAAACTAAATTTTAAAGCCCGCATAATTCTTTTAACAAATGTTTAAAAAGAATTTCAGCCCAATTAAAATCTCCCAATATTAATTAGCAAGCAATTTTAATCGTTTGATGACGATTATTAATTACTGCGAAATTCTGGGTTGTTACATGGAGGTATTTTGCAATGTCCTTCATCCAGAACGGATTTGGAAAAAATTGAAGTTTCACTCCCTTTGGATCATAGAGATGAAGTCTCCCATAGATTTCTTTCCGATGATATCACTAGGCTTACCTGTGTCCAACTCCGGCCACAAGCCCGTATTCTTCATCGAGCTTTAATTCGTTCCATCTTACCGAGAACCGGAAGTTATCAGGTTATCAACAAACGCAACTTCCAAGCTCTGTATGCCATATATTCGGAACAATCTATAAATTGGGGTCGTGTTATTCTTGAGGAGTTTATGGATGTTAATCGTCGCCGTCATTACAAAACTTTTCATTATGGTGCATATATAATGAAAATTCTTAGAAATTATGGAGTAACTTTTCCGGAATCAGAATTTTCACCTATAAAGGAGCTAGGATCCAAAACCTTAGGTCTGATGAACTTGCCTAAGCGTCCACAAAACCTTAACTTTATTTCTTTCCAAGAATGGATCACAAAACGGAATCAAAATATACCTCAACCTCATCACCACATTGCTCCACAAGCTCCCGAGCATGATGATGATAGCATAGAAGTGCTTTCCCTTGAATCAACACCTAAACAAGCCTTTGTTACGATTTCTCAAAATCAGGCTGAGCTCAATACCAAGATTGATAGATTAGAAAAGCAAACCAATAAGAAGTTTAATTCTATTCGTGGCTTCCTAAACAAAATTTGGGAACGTACTGGTTGCTCATCTTCCACTTCTGCCGAGGTCTTTAATCCCGCACCCTTTCAATGGTCGTCTAGCTCTGGTACTAACAACGATGAGGATGACGATGACGACGAAGGTGATGATCATCCTAGTTCATCTTTCTAAAATGATGGTGGCATGGAGCTTTCACTTCAATATTTCATAACAAATCTTTTTGCACTGTTTGTTTTTAAAATTCCTGAAGTTACTTTTGGTATGTAACTTAAATATATGCTACTGCTGTTTGGCTCTTTGCATCTTGTGATGACTCTGATGCTTCTTTTGGTATGTAACTTAAAAATATGCTACTACTGTTTGGCTCTTTGTACCTTGTGATGATTCTGATGTTTTAAATATGCATGATATTTTAACTTTCCTTTTTGTCGATGTCAAAGGGGGAGATGTATTTATATCGACAGGGGGAGTTAATATATTTATATCGACAGGGGGAGTAAATATTAAGGGGGAGTATTTTCTTCTTGCTTCTATATGATCTTACTATAATTTTATATAATTATCATCGTCAAAAAGGGGGAGAATGTTGAAACCTTCGTGTTTACAGTATTTCGTAAATGCGATATTTTGACTATGGCAACTATATAAATCATTATTATATACTAACTTGTTTTTACAGGAATCAATCAAAGACCAGATTCAAATAAGCTTCAACTCTTAAGTATGTATCGAGTTTGTGTCTAGAGTTTATTCATGTTAAAATCTCTCTTATATGATATATACTACATTATCATTTCATATATTTGGTTTAAAAGAATAATCTCATTTTTATGTTACATTCAGACGTCTGAATGCTTCAATCTAGACGTCTGATTCTGGAAGTTTGAATGTTGTAAAATACAATATTCAAATGTCTGAAAGTTATAAATCAGATGTCTGAATATAACAATTTTTTTCCTATTTTCTTTCTGTTTTGATTTCGTTGCATTTTAGAAGTCTGAAATTTTAATTTCAGAAGTCTGAATATTTACAACGGCTACTTTTTTGAAAAGGCATTTCCATTCATGAAGAGGTGCAATCTTTAGTCCGACGGATAATCATAACTCTTGATGATAACTCTTCATTAACAATTGTAACTATTTATTATCTATATAAACACATTAGAATCAAGTTTTAAAATCACCAATTCTATTGATTATTATTCTATTCTTGAAATTCTTGATTCTAATACATTTTTGCTTTCAACATCATTCAAATTCATTTCCTATTTCCTTAGTCTTCACGCATTCACACATATATCATAAAGGAGAAAGATTATAGGAAGTTTGTACTATCAAGAGACAAATTCGTGTTATTAAGAACACATTATGTCACATACATTCTGTATAAGTTGAAGTCCTCTTCGGCTGTTGAGGCGAAATCCTGTTCTACTGCTCATGTCCCTTGTTCGGCTGTTCAAGGGTTGTATAAAACTATTCCTCCGGGTTAAGTGAGGATTGTTGCTAGTGAAATTCCAGAAAGGAGTCTGGGACTGGACGTAGAACGGGAAGTTCGAACTAGTATAAAAGTTCCTGGTGTGCTTTTTTTATTTTTACTTACTTTACATTGCTATAGTTTATTTCCACATTAGTATAATATAATTCCATATAGCACGATCCATAGTGACTTTCACGTACCTGCCATTTTGATTGTATTACCCATTTTGGGCTATATGCTCGAATTTAATCAATATAACAATTTCGGCTATGATTAGTATTATTTGTATACTAGACACTACTATAATATAAGATGATTTGATATGAAATGTTTTAGTTATCATAAGGTAAAAACATGTTTGTGTTTATGTGTGGGCTTATCTTACAAGATACTTTTGTTTTGATAAAGGAAAAGTTTGGTAATTTAATAAATTCAGTTGAGTTTGTTTCTCACGCTGGTTTACCAAACTGATCCGGACGTTCTTCCCTTTCAATGCTCGGTTCAGACCGAGTATATTTACAAGTTCAGAATTGGTGCTTTTGGAGCTTCAGCAGGAGAGCTGGAGATCTTCATTTTCATATACATGTATCTGTTTTGATTAACCGTTGTGCTTAGTTGTTGTATATTATCGGCAGTTATGAGGACAAGTTATTATAACTTTCCAGGCTAATGATTATGATTGATTGTTGAACTCTGATTGATGTATGTACATATAGTTTCAATTTTTTAAAGATCATTGATATGATATTATATGTTTTCTACTGTGATGTGAGATTCTGTATTTTTTTGTTTAGTTCTATCTTATCTCTTTCTTCTCTTCTCTTCTTCTCTCTTCTTTTATTTCTCAAGACTTCCCGTCATCCTGTGCTTTTTGGGTCAGACATGTGTGGATTATTGTCGATTCAAAGGGTACGGATTTGCGGGTCGTCAAACATTTAGTGCTGCTAAAGCCAATGTCATTGAGTGGAATTATTTTGAGAAAGCGTGGATTCATGAGCCGTTAGAGATGAGATATGACACTGTTTGAAATGATTTCCCCATGTTCGTTGGTGAAATTGATGGTGACTCCGGACATCTTCATTACTCTTTTGTTAGGGAAGGTCTTGTTCTTCTAGTGGTTGGTGCTTGTGGTGCTAGGCATAGGTTTGTTCTTAATGATGATAGTTATGACAGGAAATTTATCTAATGCATGGGTTACTCTAGATATATTCCGAATATTGCATCACTTTTCCTAGATTTTCTGCATGTGATAGGACCTAACTCTTTGGACGAAGGGAGTAGTTCCTCCTCTTTCGAGGAGGACTAGCTTTAGGACTTTTATAGTA
Source organism: Allium cepa (assembly GCA_030765085.1). Lineage (NCBI taxonomy): Eukaryota > Viridiplantae > Streptophyta > Magnoliopsida > Asparagales > Amaryllidaceae > Allium > Allium cepa. The sequence goes on along the minus strand of CM060944.1, from coordinate 443,076,085 downwards.
GTTTAGGCCTCCTCTGCCTAACTCTTGTTTTGTAATTTCCCTTTATTAGTAGCTGATGCATGCTGCCTTGCTTCTGTATTGACTATTGATTTCTTGGTAATAAAAGTGGATGGCTCACTATAAAACCAGTTGGCCTTGCCAAAAAAAAGAACAATCTTCAAATTAGGTCTTTTTAACTAAAACTCTTTATCCAAAATGCTTTTCTTTTCAAAACATTAATTTCGAAAGAGTATCCATTAAGTGAAAACCTTTACAACCAAAACCAATTTCCGAACAAAAGATTTCTGAAATCAAATATACTCCTTTGATAAAACTTTTCTTTCAAATAAATATTTTATTTACTCAAAAACATACTTCTCAAGTAAATTACTTTCATCGAACTATTTTCAAATATTTCAAGTAATAGTTTCTGAAACAAGAAAAATTCTATCATTTTATTTTCAAATACTTCTTTTAGGAAAATAAACTTCAAAGTAAAATATCTTTTTGTTGAAAGAACCTTCCTGTAAGTATCTTCAAAATAAGCCTTCTCCAAATTATATAATATTCATTCTAAAGAGTGTTTCAACAAAATATTATTTTCTTTAAAATAAGGATTCTCGCTAGATATTCTCCAAAAATGTACTTTTGACAAAAACACCTTAAATTCTGTACTGTTATCGAAATAGTTTTTCCCACGCTCAAAACATCTTATTAAATAAATATTCCTCCAACCTTACCTTATATATTTTAAAATATACTTTAACAAAATTATTCCTTTTTGAAATAATCCTTAACAAAATATTCTCACAAAGTATTCCAAATCATAATTAGGTTACAAAAACCCCTATTTTTTGAAATAATATCCTCAAATTAAAAACAATTTTAGATATGATGTTCTCATTAAAAATATTACTATCATAATAAAATATTTCAAACTAAACATCCCTGCATAAAAAAATATTTTTGAATAAAATACTTACCAACAAAATTTATCTTTTCTTAGATAATTTTTTTCACTTTTAATAAATCATTTTCAAATCATAATACTGTTATAGAAACATATTCCAAAAGATGTTTTATTTAAAAAAACATTCAAAATTTATCATATTAACATGTTTTCTCCATATACTGAATTCGACTTTCAACATCTAATTAAAGTACCTTTTACTTAAAAACACTTCCAAATAAAATATTTTTCTATATTTACTTTTCCTTAGGAAAATACCTTCATAAATTATTTTATTCCCATATTAAATTCTTTATTCCCATGCATAATTTCAATACATCACTTATGCTAAAAATAAACATTTTTTCAACTTTAACAAAACATCTTTAAAATTAAAAAATGTATGCATCTTAAATTCCTTAAAAAATTATTTACTTAATATTAAAAAGTGATCCTATCTTATTAAGGATGGTTTCAATTATAATCTAACATCGAGTACGCTTCATTTAGGTTATAACCAATAATTAACCACTTATATATGTGTCCGTCCTACTCCACTCCTACTTTATTTATCTTCAATACAAAGATCATCATAGGCAAACGATATTTTAGGGTGAGGTAATGTGGTTAAACAAACAATTCATACACATAACCCATATATTTTTCAATCAAATCGCTCACCCGTTATGTATTCCAATGCAACTTAAGGTAAAAATCAAACTACCTAATTGGTTTAAACCTACCAAGGCTTAGAGAATCCTTAAAACTAAGCTTTGATATCGACTATAACGATCCGCAATTTTTGACATCCTAAAATAATTGTAAATGCCAACAAAATATGCTTATAACTAATTTCAAATGTTAAAGATAGTGAACTTAGGTATATAAAATTAAGAAAATTCTATAATAATGAATAATAAGGGAAATCTCATGGTGTAATTTGAAAATTGATATATACATATCATTTTATATATTAAATATTACTCAAACTCTACAATACATAATATACACAATTCAATACATCAATTATTAAAACAACAACTATGCAACTACGATACAAGAGATATATAATGAAGATGATATAAATATGAAGAACAACAAAAATTAAAAAGAAAGCGGTAAAAAGACGAGATTTATAGTGGTTCGTTGTTGTAGCCAACATCCACTTTGAAGAGTTCGCTGTATGTTGATGATTCTCAACTGATTTACCACAGTACAATCAATGGCAGTCGAGTTATATGGAGTTTCAGTAGAGTAACGGTGCAACAGAGCCAAAATTCCTTTTTCTGTCAGCGTAGGTGGTGCTATTTATAAGTGTAAATCTGGAAATATCTCCCGCAAAGCCCGGAATACTTCTTCTCACACGTGGGTGGGACCACTAGATCGATCTGGGGTTGTTTGGGATCGTTCCTGATCGATCCCTACTCTCTTCATATCGATCAAGATTTGGTCCAACGAAGGTGCGATCGATCATGGTTGTTCTTCAGTGGATAAGAAAGCTTCTGTGAAAATTTCATAGCATTTGGACTTATAGTTTTTGAGTTATGATCGATCTAAGATTGATTTTGCAGGTAGGCTGATCGATGCCTTCGTATCGATGCTCCTTCGTATCGATAGGCTGCGTATCGATCAGTTGTGCAGTGATGATGTGGAGCGAGAATTCCGTGGAGATACATGCTTCATGCTTGTAGACCACTTCTTTTGATTAGACCTATTCCTCCGTATCCATCGGTTGCCAAACTCTTCGTATCGATCCCTGCCCTTTTCCTTCCTACCGATACTTCTCATATGATTTCATATTGATGCCAATGTCCTCCCTTCGTATAAAGACCTGGCTCTTCTATACGTATCAATCAATGAGAGATCGATACGAAGCATGCCGCTATTGATTGACGGATACGAACCGAAGGGCCTTAATGGATGCGTATGAATTGATGCTTGTGGGCCGATGGAAACGAAATGGATGGGGATGGATACGAAGTGATAGATGAAGTTTGATGAATAACGAAATTGACGTGGATCATGTGGATATTGATCGATCCATAACTTTGACCCAAAGTAGTTGCTTCCTTGACTCTAAGTGACCCCTCAGTGACCCAAAGTGGATGCTGAGATGACCCAAAGCAAGGCAATGCTGATCCAAGGAGGTCCAATACCACCCCCTTCAAAGCCCTATCGTGACCCAAAGCAAACACCTCCTTGACTCGAAGTAATCCTCTTGAAAACCCAAAGTAATCCCATTGTGATCCCGGAGCAGCTCAACCTTTGCCAAAAACCCATACTCTATTATCCTCTGTTGTTTGTCCATCGACTATGCTATATCCTGGTCTCATAATTATGTTTATTATCCATGATTCATCGTCCATCCATTTGTCTGAACCAAGTCCACGACAATCCAGCTTCGATCACTGTGTAGTCGATTAGGTTAAATCGACCCGTATGCTGTCTCGCCAACGGGTTAACACTTTACCCCTCAAAACATGCCTTGCGATAGGAAGCTGTGTTTTGTAGCACCCTAAGCCTACTGTTCGGAACCTATTTGATGACCTGTGAAGACATTGATCATCTTACCTAATTGTGAATAGCGATCGTTCGAGATCGTATGCCATTTGAGGCGATATATAACCGTTCGAGGTCGGGTGCTGTTCGAGGCGAATTGTGATCGTTCGTGGTCGGATGCCTTTCGAGGCAAATTGTGACCGTTCGTGGTCGGATGCCTTTCGAGGCAAATTGTGACCGTTCGTGGTTGGGTTTAGGGTTCATAAGTATGAGTTTTTACATCCAAATTAGTCTTATAATTGAAATATCCGACTAACACAATCAAGTCCAGAAGCAAAGAAGTGAAAACAAAAGCAAAACTAAAACAACAAAGAGCAAGCATCTCCACCGTAGCGATTTGTAGTCATCTCAGAGCATGCCTGTGGACCGTTCATGATCCCGTACATGTGTAAGTGACTTAACTATTTTATTGTGGAGTTTACTACTTGTTCTTCATTATCACGATCAATTGATGACAAGCTGACGCCTTGATCCCGGACAGTCTTCATTTGATGCGGAAGGTGGTCGCTCATGTTCCACAATCGTTGTTTGCCTCTTCACGTACTGCAACAACATGTCGTTATGGATTTGTCCTTCGATCTCATCTCTTAAGTGTCTACAATCATTTGTGCTATGCACGCCTAACTCATGGAATAGGCAGTATTTGTCTGATTTCCTTTCATTATTAGTTGGCTCCCTCTTGATTGGCCTTTGGTAAGGAACCTCCCCCGGTGTCTTGTATATTCATTCTAGAGTCTCACTCAATTACATATAAGAGGTGAATCTCGACTTTTGTGGCCGCTTCGGTTTATCAAATCCATTCTCCACTTTTTTCTTTCCTTTATCCTTGTTTGAATCTTTCCCGGGCGGATCCCCATCTTTGACCGCATAAACTCAACGTCCTCACATTCCTCTCTTTCAGCATTTGCATCTTCCTATCGCGGAAACCTTTCTTCCTCATGGTAAAACTCTCCTAGATCCATATGTGGATCCCTTGCCAATGAATTCTTGAATTACGTTCCATTAGCTATGCAAGATACAGCTGCTATTAAACCATGGATGGATCTGGACGATCCACCGACGCTGCCGCTGCATTAAATTGCGTTAAAAAATTCCTCAGAGACTCTCCGGACTTCTATTTCGGTGTCATCAAACTCATAACATTTTTGGGTCTTGAGATGTGTGCCTCATAAATCTTTCAATCAATTTGTTCCACGTTCTAACAGAGCCGCTTTCCAGTTGCCTGAACCATAATGCTGCTATATCCGTCAGATACAAAGGGAAGCACCGGGCCATGACCTTCTTCGATGCCCCGGTACTTCCATGTGCCTCATATACCTTGCCAGATGAACAACAGGATCTGTCATTCCATCATACGTCACTAGTGTTGGTAGTTTGAATTTAGGTGGATTCCTAGCCCGCCTAATTGTAGGAGTGAAGGGACTGCTGTTCACATTCACTAAATCTTTATTCGCTAATTCTCCTCTTATGGCCCGTCTGAACATTTATGCCAATCTGTCATTGTCACCAAGCAGTAGTCTTTGTTCGTTGCCTCCAACTTGCCCCTCAAGTTCTCGAGGGAATCCTAAAATCTACTCTAATAGACGAGTATTCATTTCTCTATCGATGCCAAATTGCATAGCACCGCTTCGTATCCTGCCTGGAATTGAGCCAACATGATCTGGGAGCGTGCACCCTAGTTTAGGAGATGTTCCTGATGGCCCCACTCTATCCCGTATCCTGGTTGCTCCGTTCCTATGACACTGGTTCTGGACTTCCTCTTCTTCTGCTGCTCCATCTTCGCGATCACATTTCCAGCATTCCCTGCAGATATGTTCTCTAGATTTTGCACCCCAGCTTGTCCAACCTGTCAGAGTAGGTTCATCATTTCCTCCTACCTTTTCAGCATCCCTTCCTGCATATCACCCATCAACATGTCCATATCATCTCCGGTGATGAAAATTAAGGTCTGATTAGCTCCCGAGGAAGCCTTTCGACTTCCTTCATGATGGATCCTATCCGTTCTCTGTCTACTTGTTGATTGCTTAGCCATGGCTTCCCATATCTAAGTTCCTAAGCCTTTAAATCCAAAATCCAAGCTTTAGAACCCCTGAGAGCTAGCTTTCTTAGTGAAAGCACCAAAATGTTTGCACCAAAATTGCTCACGAACACTCAATCGCCGATGAAGGCACTAATTCACAGTCGCAGACCACAGATAGAATATGTGAAGAGGATATAAAAATGAAGAACAATAAAAATTAAAAAGAAAGTAGTAAAAAGACGAGTATTTCTTTAAATACTTCTTAACATCGAATTTTAATCAAAAATAGTAATTTTCATCGAATCAAAATGATTTTATTATTACTTTACATATAAACAATAATATACATCAAAACCTCTTTAATACTTTTCAAAACTAATTTATTATATATATTCCAAAAATACAATTTTTTTTAAATCACCGAAACTCCTTTCAATTTATCTCAAAATAGTAACTATTTTATCCAAAAACACTCCTTGAAAAACTTCTTTACTATTATCATTATTATTTAGAAAATAGTTTTTTATTTTATTTCTCAAATAATAATAGTAATATTTTCTACTATAGATACCGCAAAGTCGATCATTTTGTCATTTACACTAAACAATGCAATTTTAACTAGAATTCATGTTATTATGATTCAAAATTCTTTCTTAATTTATAAACAATAGTTAACTTTCCAAACGTCTATTTAAAAATATAATTGTAGTTATTATTAATGAATTTCCCTAGAAATTTATAAATAATTTTATTCAATTTCATATTTTAATTTTAGTAAAGTTTTTTAAATCATTGTTGTTTATTAATACTATCCAAAATATGTAAATAACCTCATTTACTATTTATTTTTATATTTTGCTCATTATTATACCTTTTATTTTGACCATTCCTTTTCCAATTCAAATTAAATATTTATTCTAATTAAATACCTAAAAAAATACTACAATCAGCAATAATTATCCAATCAAGACACAACACATCAAAATATTATAATAACTAAACAACCATCCATAGAACACAATATATATCAGTAAATATGATTTTTTTTCATTAATTAACAACCTAATATATGTTAGGGTTGGATAATTATCACACAATAGTTAAATGGAAAATCAAACCTACAAATTAAACTTTCAAGATTATCATACAAAAGTTAAGTTGTATAATTATTCACATAATTGTCCTTAAGGCATACCCTTAACTCTACCAATCTTGCACTAGGGACCGATTATTATGCTCTTATACCTACGGTCATTCTTTCTAAATTAGACCAATAAAGGGCCTTAGTGAATGGACCTATGATGTTATTTTTAGTATGTACTTTTTCAATCATGAACTCTCGGTTATTAATAAATTGATTTATCATATGGAACATACAGAGAATGTGTATCTACCTATTGTGAGCTTGCGATTCCATGGCGAATTGTATTGCCACATTATTTTCATAATACATTAGTATTAGACCTTCAACATCTTGATCACACTCAGATCTTTATTCAATTTGTGCATCCATATTTCAACTTTTATGCTATAATTCAACATAATGTGTGGGTTGAGGAATAAAGAATCTCAAGGCTATTATAATAATGGAGGGGTGAATAGTGTTTTATAACTTTTAATGAATCTTTTAACTAGTTTACCAATTGAATCAAAACACAGATAATCAATCATAGATAAATAAACTTGCGGTAAATAATAGAAATAAATATAAGCAATAGAGTAAAAGTAAAGAGTTGGAGAAATGACACCACGGATTTTATACTGGGTTGGATTTCTTCTACATCCACTCTCATACAATTTCTTGTACATATTCCTCTTCGAGTGCCTATCTTGTACGTAGCAAGCAAACCAATTATGGTCTTGTTTCAAAGTTACGAGACACACCCTCCTGTATTCCAAGTCCAGGGCGAACTCTCTTATTTATCGGGCTACAAGATCACCTATTAGATTTGAAAAGGCTACTAAGCACACCCACTTGATTTGAACGAGCTACAAGCACATACAGAAATAAGAGTAAAGTTGATGATTTCCAAAGACAAATAGTTATGCTTTGGATACGGTTGTGATATCCCAGAATTTTTGGCAATATAAATTTAATAATCTGTGTTTAAAATTTAATCTTTAATGAGACTATTAAATTACCTTTGTTTTAAATTTCGGGGACGAAATTCTTTTGATGGGGGAGGATTGTGATATCCCGGAATTTTGGCAATATAAATTTAATAATCTGTGTTTAAAATTTAAATTGATTTGATAATTCATTGTTAATAAATTTGAATTGATTTAATAATCTACTTTAATAAATATTTAATTAGTGAATTTAATTTTTAATAAGCTAATAAATTATTTTCTATTTATAATATGTATATATATTTATATATATTTTAAATAGATGAGTTTGGTTTTAAATTTAATTAATATAGCATATTTTCTAATTCTAATATTTTGGTAATTGGGAAATTATGATTTATTTAATGATTAAGCTTTTCAAAACTATTTTTATAAATAACTATATGATTTGAAATATATAAGATAAATGTTTTATTTTTTTAAAATATATCTTAACTTAAGTTTGAATATTAATTTAGATTAAAATAAAGTTATAAAAATGTTTGTTTTATTTCTTTTTAAAATATTGATTAATAAATGTGATTTGTAAATTAAATATGAAGTTTACAATACAAATTAAAATATGAAACATTTATTCATATAAATAATAAGTAATTTATAATCTCTTTTATAAATTTATTTTAAATGATTAAATTTTTTTTTTCAAATGATTGATTTGTATATTGTTTTTATTTATAATTATACTTGGTTTATTCTTTAATTATTATCTATATATAACTAAGTATTTGTTAACTAATTAATTAAGCATAATATTATATTCACACTTTAATTTAAAATACCAATTAATTAAAAGGACATGTGTAAACATCTTAGAGCACAATTTAACATGTTTTAAGTGAATAAATAAGGATATTAACAAGTCAAGATTTAAGCCAAGTGTCCAATTGTATTTTTATTTTCTTTGATTTTAATTTATCATGAAAATAAGTTATATAAACTTGCATTTATCCATTCCTTTCCTTTTTCTCATTTTCATTCTAAACTAAGAAATCTTTCAGTTGAGAAACCATTCCACTTTTAAACCATCCTCAAATCAAATTAAATATGAGAATCAGAAACTCTTTATCCTCATATACAAACACATGCAAATCTAAGAATCAAATTACTTGTAACATATTTCAAATTGCATATCAATTCCAGTAAACAAACATGCAAATCTGAAATCCCTGATCCATTTTCTACATGCAATTAAAGATGCATATCAATCCCTGCAACACATTCTCCTCAAAACAAAAGCCTCTGCATCATTTTTCTCTTCAACCTGAGATGGTTTCCTGCATTTCCTTCTTTCAAAAATCTGGATACAAGAAAACCTGCATTTCCCTCTTCAAAATCTGGAAATAAAGCAAGCAAACTGCATTCATCGTTTCTCTTTAACCTGAGAATTATTTCCTGCACTGTTCTAAAATCTAGAAAATTAAGCTACCTGCATGCAACAATCTGTCAGCATGCATTCAAACAAGTTTGCAAAAGATTCACAAGGGATTTCAAATCTGTGCTCTGCTCCGCATTTTTAAAATAGTGAGTAACTTTACATTTTAAAATTTAAGTATGAAATATGGTTGTTTGATTTATCTTAGAAATAAGTAGAATTATATATATATTGTTTAATATATTGCTGTGTATATATAAGTATGGATGTGATGCATGTTTGATTACCTAGGTTACTGTCTGCACAGTACAAGCTCAAATTGATCAAAATTTCTTTTCTTTTGATCCGGTTATTGTTATGACTTAGAAATTGATTGAAATTTGTTTATTACATGATAAAGTAAATTTTAAAAATTTATATAAGTTGAATAATTTTTGTATTGCTTGGAAAATGAAATAGCAGAGTAAAAATTAAGTATAAGTGGAAAATTTCAAACTTCTAAATCATTAATTCAGTAACAACAGTGGAATTCTTGAATCAAACCATGAATTTTAAAACTAAATTCATGATTTTTAGTAATTGGGGTTAAATGCAGTTTATGTTTGAACGGGGAATGGAAACTGCGAAAGTTCTGATGATCTATAGGTTTGAATGGGCTGGAATTTCTTATGGAGGTAGATGAGTGATCAGAGAGGCGAAGTAAATTATCAGTTTTAGGTGGATTGCATTTTGGTGATGTTGATTTTGATTTGAAGCTTTGGAACCCTAGTTTTTCTGGGTTACAGTTTTGCTTGGGTTCAATTTCCTCTGTTGATCGAGTTGCTTAGGGTCTTGGGTACTGGAAGAGGATGGGTTGTCGAAGACTTCGCCTGAGTTCCTATGGCAATGGTGGTCGGAGTTTCAAATGGGAGGCGCTGACAGGTTTGGGTGTGGAGTTTGTTTCTGTTCCAGGTTTGGGAATTTTGGTCGCGATTTTGAATCCGTGCAAGTGTTGATCAGGTTGTTGTTTGGTTGGTCTGAGTTGTTGATCTGTGACTGTGGGGAGGTCGCGTAGTTGGTTAACGGTGGCCGGAGGCACTGTACAGGTGCACAGGGGATGGTGGATATGCTGGTGAATGTTGGGTGGTTACAGGTTTGGTGGCCTCGCGTTGGTCTCAAAGGATTAGAGTTTTAACTCGAAGCAGTTAAACTTTGGACTCGAAGTTTTTTTGAGTGGGCTCGAGTATATTGTTTTGGTTTCAGGTTTTAAATAAAACAGAAAACCTGTTCTGTTTTTAAGTTTTAAAGTAAAGTTTAAAAAGAAAACCTCTTTAAATTAAAAGTAATTAATTTAATTCGCTTTAAAATTTTGGGTACAATCATAGCATTTCTCACTTGGTATTACATAAATGCCTTAATTAAGGTAACCCTCTGATCACAAAAATATCTGATATCTTGGTAGGTAACATATTCCTCTGATACCATGCTGTCACGACCTATCTTTCTATCTCCAGAAAAACGCGTCATGAATTAAGAAAGAAAGGGGTAGAAGAAGAAAAGATAAGAAAGAAGAAACTCAACAACATCAGATACTCACAGTGGAACGAATGAAATATAATATATCACATAAAACATTACATAGTATCATATTACATCAGAGTACACAACTTATTCAACACATATTAGACAGTTATAAACATCTGTCTAACTATACAACTCAAGATATCACAAGATACAGACACAACACAAACACAGCGGAACTATAATATATCTACACGCGGAAGCCTTCTGCTCCAAAACTCCTCCAGAATTCGTCAAGCTAACCTGAATCCCTCGACTACTCATACATAATATGAGTACCCAAGAGTTTAATAAAACAAAAAATAAATATTTGGGTTAAATAGGGGTCTGGTATGAGTAATGGGTTAAAATTTCTTAACTATAGAAAAACCTTCGAAAAGAAAAGGTATCACGTAAGACTTCCCGCACATAAACATGGAAAAGTTTTTACCTTACGCTAACCAAAACATTTGATAGGAAATCCAGTGATATTATAATAGTATCTAGGGTTTTCAAGCAAATAAGAAATAGCCGAAATTGTTACATTTATTAAATTCCAGCTACTGGACACAAAAGTGGGTAATACAAACAAAACTGTAGGGTCTCGTAGGAAGAATGGGTTTCCATCAACGGCAGGGCTACCGGGGTACCGCCCGTCACAGTACGTGGCCTAGATCACTATACCGAGGATTACTCCCAATCCCCTACAACACAATGCCGGGACCACCCCTTACTGGACAGTCCCGAGTAAGATCACCCCATGGTTGGCGCGACCAACCACCCATTATGCCGAAATAAAAAGGGACATCTAGATAGGGATGACCTCACCCTGAAATGGGTGCTACCCACCTAGCCTTGCTGCACCTCCCCTGTTTTAGCCATTCCCGGTTGATGAGGCTTGAGGCTGCGATTACCTTAAAGAACACATCTATCTTAGAATGCTCATCGTCCACCTGACGATATTCTGAAAGCATTCAATCCATACAAGTTCGTTCCGGGTTCGAACGAAACCGAAGGCACTATCTCGTTGCACTCATTTTGGAATCACCCTCATAGTCAACGACCATAGCCCTTGCACTCTAAATCATCATCTCGAACCTGAAAGTACTATTTCCGTCAAACTCATCACCCCTAAAGTTATACTGACGAATAGTTCTTACACTTCGAGTCTTCACTAAGCCCCACTTGGATTCACGACCTGACGTTTAATTGTGATCGATGTGGTTTTCGGATATCCAAATATGGAAACCCGATCCCGGTCTCACCGAAACCAAACTCCATTTTAATGTCCAAGTTGTTTAAGGGTTTTAAACAATTAACTTATATTCAGGATGATATAAACAGATAGATGAATCATTATCACAATAGATAATTCATATCAACCATTCATCTCACAAACAACATATCACATATCAGAGATATCATACCAAAATCATCCAACATCATTCAAACATCCAATATCAATCATCCAATATTAATCATACAATATCAATCAATCACCTATAAGCAGGTTCGGTTAACTCTTAATCAATTGGATTACCTTAATCCTTCTATCCTTTAATCATTTGGATTATCTTATTCTTGCTTCATTAATTTATTACAAATTAATAAATTAATCATCTCTTAATGATCTTCCTTAATTAATCTTCCTAGATTAATCATCCTTTAATCACATTCAAGCTGTGCAGTTAATGCGCTCGGCAGATTCAAAGCGGTGGAGGTGCAAAAAGTCGTAGCGGGGATACAGCGAGGATATAGCGGGATATAGCAGATGGCTCCAAAAAAGCATATAAATCTTGTACTTAATGTTTTTCCAAATATATAAATGGTAATTAAGTGAAAAATTAACGTTCAATTGAATTATAATTAATACATAAATATTTTAAATAAAAACATGTGCGAATATACTTTAAATAAACGTAAAACTGTTACATATAACATAATTGAATTTAGTAGAATATTAGAGTATTTTCATATCTGAATATATATTAAAAATTAAATCAAATAAATTAGTTTCATAATTTTTATAATGTATAAATGCAATTTTTCAATTCATTTTATTAAAGAAGATATAGCGGAAATAGCGGAATATAACGGGAATAACGGGATATAGCGGAAATAGCTGGGCTTAAAGCGGAAATGCTATATTTTAGGGCTACATGGAAAAATCGTAGCGGTGGAAATCCGCTATGAGATATAGCAGAGTCATAGCGGGGTAATAGCGGGGAATTAACTACACAACATTCAAGTAATTATCCTTAACCATATATAGTAATTAACCTTTAATTACTATCATTAATTACAATAATTAATGATCCTTAATTTGTTTCCATTAATTAATCAACTATGATTAATCACATTAATCCTTTATTAATTAAAATTAATCATACTTTAATTAATCACTTTTATTAATCAACCTTGATTAATTTTATTAATTATATTAACTAATGATCCTTATTAATTAATAATCCCTTTAATTAACTAAATAATTAACTTGTAATTAACCATCTTATTAATTAGTCTTAATTAATCATAAATAGTAATTAACAACTTGTAATTACTTATCTTAATTAACATCTTAATTAAATTATATTAATCTTTGATTAATTATTGTAATTAATTAATCTTTAATTACTTCATTAAGTAATTATTATTCAATTAAATTAATTAATAATCCTCAATTAATTTCTTTAATAATTAATTACATTTTTAATTAGTTACCTTTAGCAATTAATCTTAAATTAATCACATACATTAATTAATTAATCACATTAATTAATTAACTTAGTTAACTAAGTAATTACCCTTAATTACTCATATAAGTAATTATCTTCTAATTACTTCCATTAGATGATTACTCTCTTAATTACCTTAACAAGTAATTAATTCCATCACTAAATAATCCTTAATTCTTTAATTAATTAATTATCCTAAAATTAATTAACTTCAAATCAATTATATTTAATTAATCCTTAAAATAATAACACCAAGTGATTAACCCTTAATCACTTCACTCAATTACTTTCATAAGTAATTTCCATTAATTACTTCCATAAGTAATTTCCTCTTTCTAATTACTTTAAGTAATTATACATTAATTGCTTCATTTAGTAATTACACTGAATTAATTCATAATTAAGTGATTATTTAAAATTAAACAAACAATTAACTAATCATTTAAAATTAATTAAATAATTAGTTAACTTCTTATATTTAAAAAAAATCCTTAATTAATTAAGAAAATCATTTATCTTAATTAAACTTTTACTTATTAACAAATCATATAATTAAGTATTTTTAAGTTCAAAATAATAATAAATTAACCATATTATTCTTCACAAATTAATTATTTAAAATTAATCCAATCTTAATAACTTAAGGACAAATTATTTAATTTGGTTTACATTGAAAATAAAGCATTTAGAAATCAATTTGAAATTTAAAACACTTTAATCATCTAATTTAAACTTATTTATTTTCAATATAAATTTGAAAACTTAGTTATCAAAACATTACTTTAAAATTTACATTAAACTTTGATTTAATACTTTAAATTGAAAACACTTCTTTTAAATTTAAATTTAAAATTTAATTAAGATAATTACTTTCAAAAACAAACATCTTAAACAATTTAAATTTTGAAAATAAGTTCAATTTACATTTTTAAAAGTTTGATTTACTTATACTTCAAAAGAACAAGTTTTTTTAACTTTTATAAATCTATTTCCTACTGTAAATCCTTAAGCTAGATTAGCATAAGAAAACGACTCGGGTCAAACCCGTGTCAAACTCACCAAAATTCGAGCAAGTCTCGAGTCACTACCCTACCTATCTGCTTCGAGACAAACCTTACGCTTGCACGTACCAAAACCTGAGAATACACCTTTCGTCCCCAAACTCCATTTCCTAGTGCACAATGCACACGCGTGCACCTACCCCATTACCTTCGGCCACCGTAGACCATCACGACCATCGTTGACGTTCATATGAGCCCACGCGACCTCGATCGTGCACACAGATCATAAAAATAACATGCGAATCAAAATCGACTCCTATTGCACGAAATACTGAAGCAATCGCGACCACAAAACCCTCCAACGCCGACAATCACGACGCCGTTAGACCTCACCGACCTCACCATCGAAACGCCTCGTCCACGAGCATCATTTTCCCCCTAACGCGAACGACTCCGATCACATATCGACGACGAGAAACCCATAGTAACGCCGGCTTCAACAACAGGACCTAAAACCCTATTACGATCGAATTCGAAGAATTAGGCTATAGGAAAAATTCAAGTGTATTTTTCCCTTCATCAACATCACAAGAACTTGCTTCGACCAAGATTTCAACCCAAATCATCGAGTTGATCATCGGCAATTCGCCAAATTGCCGAAAATGATCATCTCTAAATTCCCAATTGAATAACAAATTTAAAATTCTGAAATGCATATCAAAATTCATGATTTTCAATCACGAATCCATTCCTATAATGCAAATTTGAAATTATGAAAGTTGATTATTATGAAAATTTGGGTTTTTACTGTTATTTACAAATTTTGAAATGAAACTTATTATAAATTCCTAGAATGATTTTTTGTAGTGATGCTACATGATTTCAATCATTTCTTATTTGCAAATCAAAGGTTAACAATGATTAAAGAAGGAGATATTAAATTTAAAGAGGAAAAAATCAAAATCTGTTAACAACAAAACCTATATTCTCATTTACAGGCATTGAAAACAAACATGTATTCATTTAATCCAAGCATCTCAGGCAAACATCTTGATTTTTATACATCGGCCAAAATGAAATCAAGATAAAAAACTGTTTTAAAAAAAAACATGTTTACTCACCACTTTCTTAGAAGAGACAGAGCAGTTTTCCAAGCCTTGAAATCTGAGTTGTTTTGTTGATGAAAATCTTTGCATGCCTTCAAAATATTTGATTTAAAGTGTAGAAACTTGCAGTTGTTCTTCCCTTTTAATTGTAGGTTTGAAGTTGCAGGTTTTTAATTGATGTGAAGAACTTGTTTTGCAAATTTTACGTCAGATTTACTTTTGCTTTTGGGTTTTAAATTTTCTGGTTTGCCATTAATTTGAAAGAAGGAAGAAAAAGAAAAGATATGAGAAGAAGAAGGTTTTGAAATTGAAAGTGGAAAACAAATTTTCTCTTCAAACTATATTTTTATATAAAAACAAAAGAAAATTAAAGTGAAAATGACACTTGTAAAACTTAACTAACACTTGTCACAAATATAATTTAATTACCTTACAAATATTGTTAAGATGACTAATATGTTTACACATGTACTTAAGTATTTTTAATAAATTTTTATTTAATTTAAATGTTAATATAAGCTTACTTATTTAATTTACTTTATTAATAAATACTTATATATGTATATATAATTTACCTTTTAAAGAAAATATTCTAAAACTAATTATAATACAAATAAATTCTTTATACATGTATTTTAAAATCTAAAACATTTATATTCATTGTTTAAGAGATAATTTTTAAAAAAAAAGAAAGTTTATTAATAACTTTACACATATATTTATATAACCATTTTAAATTTAAACACTTTTAAAAGAAAACAAAATAAAACTTTATTTAAACTACCATATTTAAAAATAAATATTTATCTTATACTTTGAAAATAATTAAATAAATCTTAAATTAACTTTTTGAAAAATATTGATTTTAAAACAAAGCTTCAAATTACAATATATTTACACATATATATATTATCAATAGATTATATTAAATTCCAAAACAACTTCAAATTATAACATATACTTATATACATATATATATATTACAATTTGAAAATTCATCTTTTATTTAAAACAAAAGATCTTCTATTCATGATATATATATATATACCAAATATATATTATAAATAGAGTAAAATTTTATTAGCGTCGAAAAATAATTCTTATCAATTTTTAAATTGTTAGAAAGATATTGATCAATATTGTCAGATTATATATTTATTAACTTTTAAAAGGTTAAATTTACCAATTTAAATTAAAATTATAAAGAAAAATTATCAAATCAAATTAATTATCAATACGGATTATTAAATTGATATTGCCTAAAATTTCGGGTCGCCACATTCTTCCCCCCTTAAAAGAATTTCGTCTCCGAAATTTAAAAGCAAAGATAATTTAATAACCCAACAAAGATTTCAACTTCAAACAGCAAAGCATACCTATCATCCAGTAATTAACAACCATAGCAATCAATCAAACAAACATACCTAACTAATTATCCTGACGTAAATCAGGATAGATCTTACTAACACTATCTAGAGTTTCCCAAGGATAAATCACTGGGAGACTCGCTCTATAGAAGCTTACAATACCACTGTGATCCAGAGCTCCTCTCATCTCTAGATCCGCTAATCTGAACAGAACATCAGACTATACTCAAGTCTAGCACAATTTCCAAATCCAACTGAACTGCAGATTCCACAACCAACGATGAATCATACACGTACTCCCTTTAAGATACGTGAAATACAATGAATTCCAGCTATCCAAACTGGCAATTCAATCTTATAGACAAAAGAACTTATCCTATCAAAAACCAGATAAGAAATCCCAAATGCCTCAGAACTAGCCATCCAATCTTACCCAATTACTGCTCTCTTAACCTGAGAAATCTTAACAACAATGAAGTCTCCAACGTCGAATTCCAGACTTCTTATCTCATTTCTGCATAACTCAATAGACAAATCCTGGGCTGCCAATCTTCTTCCTGATCAGCTCAACCTATGCTAATACTTCCATAAACAACTAGAACAAAGCAAACCTGTTTCTGGATCCTATCCAACAGAAAAGTCTTCCAAGATCCGTCGAAATCCAGAACACAAGCTCTACTTGCCAAGCAATAGTAAACCGAACTTGCTTCCTTCCTCGTACAGCTGCTAACTCACTTCCACTGCACAACTCTGATTCTGAAATAAATGAGAATACTGTTGATGAACACGAGTACAAACTTATCCAATATATCAGGGAAACTTTGTTCACCAAATCCATAAAATCTTAGTGACCCATCTGACTCGGTCACAACCTTACAGCAAAATTCAACTCAAAAACTAGATCTGACCAATCCAAATTCAAAAAATTTCTGAGCTGCTACACCAACTCTTCCTTCTCCAAGAACCATCCTACAACCAGGCTAACTACCAAAATCGCTTCTGGAACCAAAACAGTATGGAACTCAACTCCAAATGCAGAAAACTTCCGATTACATCAGTAGCTCCTACTTCCATATGAGAACCCTCAATCTCAAACAAAAGATTGCCCAAGATAAATTCCCAAACTAATCGCAAGTCACTTTTGCAATCCTACCTAGTTCGGATTCAAAAGAAACTGTTCTCTCTTTACCAATTAGAATAGCTTTAAGCTTTTCCAAACCAGGTTAACCCTTCAAGAAAACCTTCACCATCTGCCCGGACTGCTGATAGAAGAACCACCAAGATTCCTGAACCATCGGAGAAACGGCCACACTGCTGCTTCCAAACTCTACCTCAATGATACTGCAAAGCTAAAAGACCTTCTCGTCAGCACACTGAACACTTCGAGTTACACTACTACCACAGCTAACCAAAGACTTCTAATCTAAAGGCTTCTCTAAAACCAAAACTATCAACAAACTACACCAAAGACCTTCGAGATGGCAGACAACCTCTCAAGAAATTTGGGCTCCAAATCAAGCATCAACATCTCTCTCTTCTTAAGGAATGACAAATGAGACCATGTCGAAGCGAAGCAAATCATAAACCTTAGTCTCATATTCCAAAACAGCCAACGTCCTTGCTAAAGATCTAGATAACTTCTACACAGACAAATCTTCCCTACGGCAGGTAAAGACTACTCCTCAACCACTTCTAAAACTGCTTCAAGAGAAAACATCTTCGGAAATATCCATGGGTACTGCATCTCACCACGCAGCTATCATGATACCATTACTTGCTTCTGCACTTTCGACAGATCCAAACTTACACTTCAAAGTTGGACTCCGAATCTTTTAAAAGATTTCCTTCGAAGATCAGAGAAATCCTTACTCCAAGCTACAAAGCTCACTCGAGACAGTATTAGGTCTACAGTCTCGATAATTATACTTCCAACCTCGAACATATGGACCTCCTCCATTAGTGGTAATCGTGTTACACACACACCACTGCTCCATCTACCTTTAAAACTTATGTTGGAAAAACCCGAACAGATAACCCAACAGATTTAGGTAGATATAGATATATATATACACACACATATAGTTATATATAAAAATTACAAGTACGCTCTCTCAAGAATGACACCACTCCAGAGCCTAGGTATTCAGTCAACCTAATGCTTTGATACCAAGCTCAATATTGAACTCGAAGAGACCGAAGTCGGGTTAAATACCCGAAACCACTTCAATTTGTAATATGAAATAATTCTATATAAATTTGATATGAGAAATCAATAAGCAGGATGGAAAGAATTAAGTGAGTTGGCCCATTCAATCTAAGTTTGGTACTTAGAAATTTTGTGAGTGAAATAAGTGATATCTATAACAATTTATGAATTTTGTATATGGTATAATTTACCCCGGGTTCACTTAAGTTGTATGCTTCTGTATTCCATGTTAGATGGGTTTACTCACACTGGTTTCCAGCCTGACCTGGGTGTTACTTTGATGTAATGCTCGGGTCAGACCGAGTATTACAGATTTTCAGGTAAGGACGTTTTGGAGCTCAGGAGGCAAGTTGGAGGGTAGGAAAGTATGGAGTGTTTTTGCTATGATATATTATTGTATTACTAGGACATGTTGTTTAAATTGTCCAGTGATTGGTAATGGTTGTAACTCTAATGTATAAAAATATAAGTGTACTTATTCAATTCTTCTTGTAAAACTATTATTTATATGATATTATATTTTGATCCGCTGCGAATGTAAGGTTTCTGTGACTTGTTACTGTTTCTTCTTCTTCCTCTTTTCTACTTTACCTAACTATCTGGAATTTTTTGGATCGAAAATTCCAGGTCGTTACATTTAAATTAGAAAAGGAAATTGAACACTTGTAAAACAAAGATGAAACATTTTAAACACTTGTAAGCTTAAGGAATTTGCACTGACATTTGTTCAAATTTGTTGACAAGTGGCAACTTTTTTTAATTTAATTTTTTTTTAAAATAAATGTTTAAAGAAGAAAACTAGTTTTTACATAACACTTTCATTCCTTTGTCTTCTTTTCTTAACTCAGACCAGAAATTATCTTCAAAAACCTGAAATTTGAAAATTAAAAGCAATTGCTAGCTGAAACCTGAAATTAAACCTGCAACTCAAATGGAATCAAGATCAACACAGCGAGTTCAACATCAGTTTCAACATTTTAGAACATCAATTTGAAGCATGCAAGGATTCCAGACTTCAACAACAAAGCAAAAATCAAATGTGCATTTCCAGATTTAAGAATTTATAAACTGCTCTGTCTCTTCTAAGAAAATGTGAGTGAACTCTTTTAAAAACAGATTAAATTATATCTGTAGTTGAAATCTTTATGCAGTTGCTATGATATGAATATTTGTTACATGAATATTGTTAAGTTTATATGTTGGAAGTGTGAAATTGCCAAGAATTCAAGTAATTGTAAATATTCATCCTCTTTGCTTGAATTTTTAAAGTTGTTTCCTTATGAAAAATTCAAATCTTCCAAACTAGACCATTTTTGAGGTTTATTTACATAAATGCCTTAATTAAATTAATCACTTGGCATTTACTAATACCAAGTGAGAAAGTCGGGTCGTCTCACTTGGTATCAGAGCATTAGGTTGAGTGAATACCTAGGCTCTGGAGTGGTGTCTATCTTGAGAGAGCGTATTTGAATTTTTAAATATATATATATATATATATATATTTCAACCTATTTGTTGGGTTACCTGTTTAGGTTTTCCAATATAAGTTATAAAGGTAGATGGGGTAGTGGTGTGTGTAACACGACTACCATTGGTTAGAGTTTGAGTGTTTGAGGTTGGAAGTGTATCTGTCGAGACTGTAGACCTAATACCGTCTCGAGTAAGCTTTGTAGTGATGAAGGATTTCATCAATCTTGGAAGGAAACTTGTTAAGGTTCGGATTCCATCTTTGAAGTTGGATGGGTAGAGTTTGGATCTGTTAGTTGGAAGAAGTGAATGATGGTATTTTGGATACCTCAGGAAGTAGTAGCTGCGTGATGAGATGCAATGCCTATGGATGTTTCTGAAGAAGTTTTCTTTGGAACAAGTTTAAGGAAGTGAGTCTACTTCGATGTTATGGCTGAGTTCAACATGGTGTTTCTATTTGTTTGATGTCCGAGTTTCTCAAAGAGCTTTGGATTAGGAATTCTTTGGCATCTATGTCAACAGTGCAGCTTGAAGTGTTCTGTGTGTCGGCAGAGAGTCTTCTGGCTTAGCAGTTTTTCTAAAAGTGGAGTTCAGAAGCAGCTGAGTAGACGCGTTTCTTCGATGGATTGGCTAGTTAAGTGTAAGCTGTTCTGTTTGATAAAGGAAGAACAGTTTTCCTTAGATTTGGTTTGGGCTGATCGCAAAAGTGACTTGCGATTGTTTGAGTGTTCTCTTGAGTTATCAGAGTTTTTCTATATGTCTTCAGGAGAGTCAGAGGTTTGTCCGCATCTGGAGATTGAGTTTCCTTATCGACTAGAATTCCAAGAGTGCTACCGGTGGTTCAGCTTAGTAGAAGGATGGTTCCAAGAGATAGAGTTTGGTGAAGCACCTCAGGTTTTGGAGAAGCTTATGAGTTTTCTTTATGGATCTATTGAACCATATTTCTGGGATGTGTTGTCCAGTTTGTGCTTATGTTTATCATCAGCATTTTCATCTACTTCGGATCAGAGTTGTGCAGTGGAAGCAGTTTGGGAGTGTTCTGTTTTTCTTTTCTGGACAGAAGAAGTGAGTTTAGTCTTCTGATGTTTGAGGAGTAGAGTTTGTGTTCCTGGATCTTGGTTGATCGTGAGAAGATCATTTTGTTGAAATGATTGGTTTTGTTTGTTTCTTGAGGCATCAGCGAAGGTTGAGCTGATCAGTAAGGAAGTAGGCAGCTCAGGATCGTCCGAAGATTTTGAGGATAAGAGACGAAGGAATTTGGATTCCGAAGTCGGAGATTTGATTTTGGATAAGTTTTCTCCGATCGAAAGGGAGCTATAAGATTAGGCAAGTCTGAGAAGCTAGCTCTGAAGTGTTTTGGATCTTTTCTGTGTTCTTATGAGAATAAGTGATTGATCTACAGGATTGAATTGCTAGTTTGGATAATTGCGATTCGATGAGTTTCACGTATCTCTGAGGGGGTACGTGTATGATCAATCTTTGGTTTTGGAACCAGCAGTTCTGGAGTTTTGGTTGTTGAGTCAGAGTCGTCTGTAGTCTGATATCTTGTCTAGTATTGTGGATCTAGATGAATAGGAGCTCTGTAGCTTAGTGATATTGATTGTTTGGATTCTATAGAGCAAGTATCCCGGTATTTACACTTGGGGAAACTCGAGGAAATTTTATCCAAGAATTTTGTCTAGATAATTAGATTTGTTTGATTGGATAAATTGGTTGTTTTGGTTGTTAGCATATGTTTGATGTATGCTTGTGTTTTAAAATTAAATCTTTAATGAGATTATTAAATTACCTTTATTTTAAATTTCGGGGACGAAATTCTTTTAAGGATGGAGGATTATAATATCCCGGAATTTGTGACAATATCAATTTAATAATCTGTATTTAAAATTAAATTGGTATTGATAATTTTGTTAATAATAATTAAAATTGTTTTAATAATTTTCTTTAATAAATATTTAATTGGTAGAATTCATCTTGTAAAGATAATAAATTGGTTTCTATTTATAATATTAATATATAGTTTATATTGTAAATAGATTAGCTTTGTTTTAAATTTAATAAATAAAGCATATTTTCTAATTCTAATATTTTTAGTATTTTAAGAATTTGTTTTTATTTAATATATAAGCTTTTCAAAGTTATTAAATAAATAAATCTTCGTTTAAACTTAATAAATGAATCATGATTTAAAATTCTAATATATATAATAATAATTTGGGAATTTTGATTTAATTTAATATTAAGTTTTCCAAACTATTTAATAAATAAGTATATGATTTTAAATTGATAAGATAGATGTTTAAAATGATTTTGGCTCTAGTTTTAAATTTAAATTAATTAACAAAAAGGTTTGTTTGTTTTCTTTTTTTAAATAGAGCTTAAATAAAATGAGTAATTTATTAATAAAGACATAATTTCTTTTATAATTATTTTAAATTTAATAATGAGATATTTACAAAAACAATATTAAAAGTGTATTGTCTTTATAAATAGATTTTGAATAAAAATAGTAATTGTTATTTCAAATTTAATTTTTATTCACAACTTGATTTTTAAATATTAGATTTTGAATTTGATTTGAAATTAAAATCCAAAATATAGATTTTTAATTTTTATATACATAAGCTTTATTTATAAGCATAATTTGTTTTTATTTCTTTTATAAATTTATATACATATTAAATACTAATTAACAAATTAAATTAGGCATAACTATTTTATTAACATTTAAATTAAAATACAAATTACTTTTATAAAGACATGTGTTGATTTCTTAAAGCATCATTTAACAAATGTTATAAGATAAACACTATAAATTGACAAATTTTGAAATTTTATACAAGTGTCACATTTTGTTTTAATTTTCTTTTATTTAATAAAATCTGAAAATTTGCCTATATAGGTAATCATCTTTCTTTCCTATCCCTTTTTCTCATTTCCTAATCAAAGAAATTTCAGTTTATTTATTTCTTAAACCTGAAAGTCACTCCACTATAAACAAATATAGGCATAATCTATACCACTTCCAAAATCTGTTTAGAAATGCAAATCAAAACTCCTCATTTATCAAATATGAAACCACTTTCCTGTAAACAACTCTTCAAACAAATCAGTTTGCAAAACCCTTTAGATAAAAAATTCCAAATCCCAGTAATCGTCTTCAAAATGAAAACCATGCACTTGCCATTTTCAAAACTCCTCATATCAAAAGCATTTGCACATCTTCAAAAGCAAAACTGCATTATCATTTTTCTGCAATCTGGTATTTAGCTCTGCATGCCACCTGAAAGCAAAAAGCAAACTTGCTATTTTCAAACAAAAAGCATCTGCATTTTCTTAGATCTGGAAATCAAGTTTACCTGCAAATGTCTTCAGCAAAATTTCAAAAGCATTTCAGTTTTATTTAAAGAATTCAAAGTATCAAAAGGGGCAACTGCAGATTTAAAGGTTTCAAAAGCAATTTTATATGGAAGCTCTGTTCTACATCTCTAAAAAAATAGGTGAGTAACTTTTTAAAACTAAAAATTTAAAAATAGGTTGCATGCTAGTATACTGAAATGAAATAGTATTGCTTATGTTTATAAGTAATTGTTGATGTGAAAATGTATTGTGTGCATGCTGTTTTTATTGCCTGTTCTATTTTTTTTTCCTGGCACAAAATTTTATTAAAATACTTATCTTTTAATTAGTTTCGTGATAGAATGCAATTTATAAATCAAGTTGTTTGATTTATATTAGGTTAATTTTTAAAATATTTAAGTAAGTCAAAAAAATTAGCTTGTTGTCTCTGTAAACCAAAAACAGCTCTGTGCATGTAAAAATTAAGTAAAAATTAAACCCTTTAATTTATTAATTCAATATTTTAAATCAAAATCATTAACAAAAATATGAATTTTAAAACTAGAATTAAAGTTTTTAGGTTTGGGTTGAAGGCATAGTATTGTGATGAACTGGAATGGGATTATTTGAAAATTCTGGTGATCTTTGTATCGTGGAGGCTCGGGGTTCTTCCAGGTGATGGAGGAGGGTTAGGAGTTGCTAGGAAAAATCACTATTAGTGATGGAAATCATTGTGGAAGATGCAGCTTTGAGAATTCTTTTTAAACCCTAGTTTTTAATGGGTTGAAAAATCGATCACTATGGTTTGTGTAGTTGATCGAGTGCAGTAAGTTTTTGGGGATTGGTAGTTGGGTCGTGGTTGAAGTCGAGGCCGGAGTGGCTGACCTTCAGGTGGTCGGAGCGGCGAGATTGTGGTGTTGAAAGGTTTTGAAGGAGAACCTGATTGTTGTTTTCCAGGTTTTGGAATTAATACTCGAATTTGATTTCAAGGATATGGATTCGATCTGATGATCGCGTTGAGGTAATGGAATGATTTTGGATGTGGGGTGATCATCTCTGATGATCGGAGAAGATGGTCGGCAACATGCATGCGCACGACCCTGTTCTAGTGAAGTTTGCTTTCGAATTAATTTTGTACTCGAGTAATTTTGGGTTGGACTCGAAGTTTTTGGGTAGATTGCTCGGGAAAGTTTGGGTTGGAACTCGAAGTAGGTTTTGGGAAGTCTCGGGTATTTCATTATTTTACAGGTTTTGATATAACCTGTAGTATCTGTTTTTTTTTTTAATTTTTAAAACCTGAAGTTTTTAAATGTAAAGAAATGTTTTAAACCTAGTTTTAAATTCAAGTTTGAATTTTAGAATTCATGTTTAAATTTAAAATCTCAGTTTTAAATAAAAATAAAAATAAAGTTTTAAACTTGAACTTATTTAACTACCTTATATTGGTAAGTAGTTTGAACTTTTAAAAAAAAGTTTTAAAAATATGAGTAAGTTTTTAAAGTTAAATTTAAAACTGGAAATCAAAGATTTAAATTTGTATTTCAGTCTTTGAAATAAAAGAAATTTTAAAATCTAGAAGATTTAAACAACTTTGTATGTTAAAGTGTAAATTTAAATTATTAAATTTTAAAATGAATTTAGTTAAAACTCTTATGAATTTCTTTTATAAGACAAGCATTTGTTTGCCATGTAATTTAAAAAGATTTTTAAAGTGTTTAAAACTTTGTTTAAGTTTAAATTATATTCATTTTAAATTTCATATTTGAGATGAAATTTAAAAGTATGTTCAAAAGTAAATTGATTTCAAATAAATTTGTTAATAACACTTTAGTCATAATTAAGAAATGTTTTACCTTAATATTTAATTAAGATTAATGATTTGAAGTCAATTTGATTAATGAGGTAATTAAGGAATAATTAGTTCATTTAATTAATTAATTGATTAGGGATTAATAAATAATTGATTAAGGATTAATCTATTTGTAATTAAAATCATTAATTAGATAATTTAAGATTATTAATTAATGATTAAAGATTCATTAATTAAGCAATTAAGTTAAAATCAAGGTTAATTAATTAAATAATTAAGGATTAATTAAGTTAGAGTTAACACTTAATTAATTAAATAATTAGAGTTTAATTAATGGATTATTAAAGATAAATTAAATTGTAATTAATAATGGTTAATCTAAGTTAATTACTTAATGAAGTAATTAAAGAATGGTTAATGAAGGTCATTAACTAGGATTATTTAACAATTAATTAATGTGGTTAATTTTTAATAATTAATTAGATTAATTAATTTAATAATAATCAGTTGTGAATTGTTTAAGTGTAATTACTTAATGGAAGGAATTAATTACTTCTTGTAATTAATTGAGTTTATTGGGATTAGTTTAAATTAATTAATTAAGTTTAATTAATTTTAAACACCGGATGTTTTGATGGTAATTACTTTATGTAAGTAATGGATTGGAAGTTACTTGGTGTAGTAATTGATTGGTAATTACAGGATGTAATTAATGGTAGATGTTCTAAGAATGAAGTAATTTGGAGTATAATTACTTTGTAATTAATCAAGGGTTAATTAAGAAATTAATTAAGGAGTAAATAATTTATTTAATGAAGTAATTAAGTTAGTTAATTACTTAATGTGATTAATCTGGAATGATTAATAATTATGGGTAATTACTTAATGTAATTATTTCAAATAAAGTAATTAATTTAAAATGTAATTAGGGATCATTAATTAGTATAATTAATGATTAAAGATGATTTATTAAGATTAATTAATCAATGATAAGTAGCTAATGTAATTAATTAAGGATTAATGTAATTAATTATAGTTAATTAATTAGTTGAAGTAATTAAAGGTTAATTACTGTTTTTGGTTAAGAATAATTAATTTTTGAAATTAATTAAGGACAATTACTTGAATGTAATTAAAGGATAATTAATTAAGGGTGATTAATTAAGGTGATTAATTTTGAATGATTAATTAATTGATTGTAATCAATTAAATGGTTAAGTAAGAAAGATTTATATTGATGAAGTAATTAATTTAATTTATTTTAAATTAATTAAAGATGAATTAATTAATTTAATTCACTTTAAATTAATTAGAGATGGAGGTAGTTAATTTAATTCAATTTAAATTAATTATAGTATGATGAAGTAAATCTTTGCTTATGTATGCATGGATGATATTGATTGCCTTGAATGGTTGTGATCTCAGAAATGAGATAAGTGATGTTGTGTGATATGAATGCTTTGGTTGCATTGTGATATGGATAATCTGTTTTGATGATAGTATGGATTATTTGTTTATAATGATATTGTGGATCATTTATTTATAATGATAATGTTGATTATCAATTGTGATATGTGAGTTATCTATCTGTGTGTATGTAGATAATTGAATTGTTTTAAACTTTAAAACAACTTGGACCTAAAAGATTGCGTTTCGGATTTCGATGAGATCAGGATCGGGTTTCCATATTTGGATATCCGAAAACCACATCGATCCAAATTAACGATAGGTCGTGAATCTCAAATGAAGATGAAGTTTCAGAGTGCAAGGGTTATCGTCGTTAACTCTGAGGGTAATTCCAAAATGAGTGTAATGAGATAATGCCCTCGGTTTCGTTCGAACCTGGAACGAACTTGTATGGATTGAATGCTTTCAGAACATCGTCAAGTGGACGATGAGCATTCTAAGTGATATGTTCTATAAAGGTAATCGTAGCCTCAAGCCTCATCAACCGGGAATGTCTAAAACATGGAAGGTGCAGCAAGGCTAAATGGGTCATGCCCAAGTAAGACGAGATTTTCCCCTGTCTAGAGGTCCCTTTTTATTCGGTTGTGTGGGCGGTTGCTAGCTACAACTGCAGGGTTGTCTTGTTCGGAACTGTTCAGTAAGGAATGGTTTCGGTCTTGTGTTGCAGGGATTGGGAGTGATCCTCGTACGTTGATCTAGGCCACATACTGTGACGGGCGGTACCCCGGTAGCCCTGCCATTGTATGGAATCCAAAATCCAATAAGTGTCGTACGTATTAGTTGTGCCCAACTATGTTGGAACGTGAGATGTAAGCATTCCAGCTATTTCTGTATTTTACATGAAAACCCTAGACACCATTATAATATCACTTGATTTCCTATCAAATGTTTTGGTTAGCGTAAGGTATAAACTTTTCCATGTTTATGTGTGGGAAGTCTTACGTGATACCTTTCTTTCCAAAAGGTTTTTAAAAGTTAAGCAACCTTAACCTGTTACTCACACCAGACCCATGTCTGACCCGGAGTTTATCTTCTGTTTTTCTTAAACTCTTGGGTACTCAAATTTTTATGAGTAGTCAAGGGATTTAGGTTAACTTTGACGAATTGTGGAGGAGAAATGGAGCAGGAGGTTTCTGCGTGTAGATATATAGTTTTCCGCTGTGTTGGTTTCTCTGAGTAGTTTCCTTGTACTGTATTGAGTTGTATAACTAGACTGGTGTTTATAACTGTTTAGTATGTGATGTGTAATCTTTGTAACTCTGATAATGATTGTAAACTATGTAATATTATGTTATCAATATAATTTTTCGTTCCGCTGTTGAGATTCTGATATTGTTTCTTCTTTCTTTTCTTTCTTTTCTCTTTTCTATCCCTTTCTTTCTTTAAGATGATGCGATTTTCTGTGGTGAGAAATTCGGGTCGTCTTACTTGGTATTAGAGCATTAGGTTGAGTGAATACCTAGGCTCTGGAGTGGTGTCTATCTTTAGAGATCGTATTTGTAATTTTAAATATATATATAAATATATTTATTTCTACCTATTTTTTGGGTTACCTGTTCAGGTTTTCCAATATAAGTTATAAAGGTAGATGGGGTAGTGGTGTGTGTAACACGACTACCATTGGTTAGATGAAATTCAAATCTTGGGTACAATCATTATCCTCTGATAACTTTTGTAAGGAAATTAAGGTAACCCTCTGATATCAAGTGAGAGGGTACAATCATAGCATTTCTCACTTGGTATCAGAGGGTTACCTAAATTTTATTATTAAAATGAATTAAATTAATTACTTTCATCTCTAATTAATTTAAAGTGAATACCTAGGCTCTGGAGTGGTGTCTTTCTTGAGAGAGCGTACTTGTAATTTTTATATATAACTATATATATATCTACCTAAATCTGTTGGGTTATCTGTTCGGGTTTTTCCAACATAAGTTTTAGAGGTAGATGGAGCAGTGGTGTGTGTAACACAACTACCACTTATGGAAGAGGTCCATATGTTGAGGTTGGATGTATATTTGTCGAGACTGTAAACCCAATACTGTCTCATGTAAGATTTGTAGCTTGGAGTAAGGATTTCTCTGATCTTCGAAGGAAATCTTTTAAAAGTTTCGGAGTCCATCTTTGAAGTGTAAGTTTGGATTTCGCTAGGGTGAGCGGATTTAATAAAGTTTGGATCTGTCGGAAGTGAAGAAGCTAGTGATGGTATCTTGATAACTACGTGATGAGATGCAGTACCCATGGATATTTCCGAAGATGTTTTCTCTTGAAGTAGTTTTAGAAGTGGTTGAGGAGCAGCCTTTACCTACCGCAGGGAAGATTCGTCTGCGTAGAAGTTATCTGGATCTTTAGCAAGGAGGTTAGCTATTTTGGAATATGAGACTAAGGTTTATGAGTTGTTTCGCTTTGGCATGGTCTCATTGTCATTCCTTAAGGAGAGTGAGATGTTGATGCTTGGTTTGGAGCCCAAATTTCTTGAGAGGATGTCTGCTATCTCGAAGGTCCGTTATGTGGTTTGTTGATCATTTTGTACGAGAAGCCTTTGGATTAGAAGTCTTTGGTTAGCTTTGGTAGCAGTGCAGCTCGAAGTGTTCGCTGTGCTGACGAGAAGGTCTTTTAGCTTTGCAGTATCATTGAGGTAGAGTTTGGAAGCAGTAGTGTGGTCGTTTCTCCGATGGTTCAGGAATCTTGGTGGTTCTTCTTTAGCAGTCCGGGCAGTTGGTGAATGTTTTCTTGAAGGGTTAACCTTGTTTGGAAAAGCTTAAAGCTGTTCTAATTGGTAAAGAGAGGACAGTTTCTTTGGAATCCGAACTAGGTAGGATCGCAAAAGTGACTTGCGATTAGTTTGGGAATTTATCTTGGACAATCTTTTATTTGAGACTGAGCGTTCTCATTTGGAAGTAGGAGCTACTGATGTAATCAGAAGTTTGTCTGCATCTGGAGTTGAGTTCCATATTGTTTTGGTTCCAGAAGCGATATTGGTAGTTAGTCCGGTAGTAGGATGGTTCTTGGAGAAGGAAGAGTTGGTGTAGCAACTCAGAAATTTTTGGAATTTGAATTGGCCAGATCTACTTTTTGAGTTGGATTCTGCTGTAAGGTTGTGATCGAGTCAGATGGGTCGCTAAGATTTCATGGATTTGATGAACAAAGTTTCCCGGATATATTAGATAAGTTTGTACTCGTGTTCATCAATAGTATTCTCATCTATTCCAGAATCAGAGTTGTGCAGCGGAAGCGAGGTAGCAGCTGTGCAAGGAAGGAAGTTAGTTCAGTTTGCTATTGCTTGAGAAGTAGAGCTTGTGTTCTGGATTTCGACGGATCTTGGAAGACTTTTCTGTTGGATATGATCCAGAAACTGGTTTGCTTTGGTCTAGTTGTTTCTTGAAGCATCAGCATAGGTTGAGCTGATCAGGAAGAAGATTGGCAGCCCAGGATTGTCTATTGAGTTTTGCAGATATGAGATAAGGAGTTTGGAATTCGAAGTTGGAGACTTCATTGTTGTTAAGATTTCTTGGGTTAAGATAGCAGTAATTGGGTAAGATTGGATGGCTAGTTCTGATGCATTTGAGATTTCTTATCTGTGTTTTGACAGGATAAGTTCTTTTGTCTATAAGATTGAATTGCCAGTTTGTATAGCTGGAATTCATTGTATTTCACGTATCTCTGAGGGAGTACGTGTATGATTCAACGTTGGTTGTAGAATTTTCAGTTCAGTTGGATTTGGAAGTTGTCTTAGACTTGAGTATGGTCTGATGTTTTGTTCTGATTGGTGGATCTAGATATGAGAGGAGCTCTGGATTTTGGTGGTGTAGTTAGTTTAGATTCCGTAGAGAGAGTCTCCCAATGGTTTGTACTTAGGAAACTCTAGATAATATTAGAAGATCTATCCTGATTTGTGTCAGGATAATTAGTTAGGTTTGTTTGTTTGTTTGATTGGTTGCTTTAGTTGTTAGTAACTGGATGATTGGTATGTTTTGCTGTTTGAAATTGAAATCTTTGCTGGGTTATTAAATTATCTTTGCTTTTAAATTTCGGGGACGAAATTCTTTTAACGGGGGAGGAATGTGAAGACCCGGAATTTTGAGCAATATCAATTTAATAATCTGTATTTATAATTAAATTGGTTTGATAAATTTTCTTTATAATTTTAATTTAAATTGGTAAATTTAATCTTTTAAAAGTTAATAAATATTTAATTTGGAAATATTGATCAATATCTTTCTAATAATTTAAAATTGATAAGAATTATTTTTCAATTATTTTTCAAAGCTAATAAAATTTTATTTTATTTATAATATATATTTTTGGTATATATACCGTGGATAGAAAATCTTTTGTTTTAAATAAAAGATAAATTTTCAAATTGTAATATATATGTATATATATGTTATAATTTGGAATTGTTTGAAATTTAATATAATCTATTTATAATATATATGTATGAATGTATTGTAATTTGAAGCTTTGTTTTAAACTCAATAATTTTCAAAAGATAGTTTAAGATTAATTCAATTGTTTTCAAAGTATAAGATAATTGTTTATTTTAAATATGATAGTTTAAATAAGATTTAAACAAAGTTTTATTTTGTTTTCTTTTAAAATGCTTAAATTTAAAATGGTTATAAATGTATATATAAAGTTATTAATAAACTTTCTTTTTTAAAAATTATCTCTTAAACAATAAATATAAATGTTTGAGATTTTAAATTATATGTATAAGAAATTATTTATATTATAATTAGTTTTATAATATTTTCTTTAAAAAGTAAATTTATATATACATATATAAGTATTTATTAATTAAGAGATTTATGTAAGTAAGCTTATATTAACATTTGAATTAAATAAAAAATTATTTAAAATACTTAAGAAACACGTGTAAACATGTTAGCACATCATAATAACATGTGTTGATATCTTAAGATATCTTAATAACATGTGTAGGGAAATTTTGAATTATGTGACAAGTGTAAATTCTTAAAAACAAGTGACATCATTTTAAAAAAAAAGAAGAAATAAATATAATAGTTTGAAGAGAAAATTTGTTTTCCACTTTCTATTTCAAAACCTTCTTCTTCTCATTTCTTTTCCTTTTCTTCCTTCTTTCAAATTAATGGAAAACCAGAAAAATTTTCAAAACCTGAAATTGAAACCCAAAAGCAAAATTAAATCTGCAAAACAAAGTTCTTCACATCAATTAAAAACCCGCAACTTCAACCTGCAACTAAAGGGAAGATCAAGATCAGTTTCGACCTTTAAAACATCAATTTGAAAGCATGCAAGGATTCCAGACTTCAACAACAAAGTAAAGCTCAAATATGCAATTCCAGATTTAAGATTTAACCTGCTCTCTGCCTTTTCAAAGAAAGGTGAGTAAATATTCACTTTAAAAACAGTTTTGAACCTGTTATTTAACCTAGATATGTGTGATGATTTATACAGTAGTTTAGTTACAAATGTGTTGTGAAGATGATTGCATGTTTGAATACAAAGAAGATATATGGCGACTGTATAAATATGCTCTGTCCTTTACAATTTTGATCATTCAATTTAATTCAAATCTTCCAATAACATTATTATTTGGCCTTGATGATTAAATGAAAATTGTATGTTAATGTTTGATGGTAATTTTAAAAATAGTTTCTGGAAATTTAAATTTACAAATAATTTTCAAAATGGAAATTACAGTAAAACATTGTTGCATGTCAAAAATTGATATCTTTAATTTCTGCTTTGGATTGTATAGATGGATTTGTAGTTAAAAATGATGATTTTTAACATGCAATTACTAATTTTTAAATTGATAATCAATTGGGAATTTGGGGATGAATAGTTTCGGCAATTTGGTGAATTGCCGATGATCAACGCGATAACTTGAGTTGAATTCTTGATCGAAGCTAGATTGTGAATTGTTGATGTAGGGAAAAATGTTGTAGAATTTTTCCTATGGTCTAATTGTTCAGATTCGATCAATCTAAGGTTTTACATTGTGTTTTGTTCGTCTTGGTTGCCAAGGCGTTTGCGTTACGGTTAGTGGATCGGAGTCGTTCGCATTAGGAGGAGATGATGCTCGTGGATGAGGAGTTTCGATGGTGAGGTCAGCGAGGTCTAATGGCGTCGTGATTGTCGGCGTTGGGGGTTTTTTCCTCGCCGACCTCACCATCGAAATGCCTCGTCCACGAGCATCATTTTCCCCCTAACGCGAACGACTCCGATCATGTATCGTTGACGAGAAACCCATAGTAACGCCGGCTTCAACAACAGGACCTAAAACCCTATTATGATCGAATTCGAACAATTCGGCTATAGGAAAAATTCAAGTGTATTTTTCCCTTCATCAACATCATAAGAACTTGCTTCGACCAAGATTTCAACCCAAATCATCGAGTTGATCATCGGCAACTCGTCAAATTGCCGAAAATGATCATCTCTGAATTCCCAATTGAATAACAAATTTAAAATTCTGAAATGCATATCCAAATTCGTGATTTTCAATCACGAATCCATTCCTATAATGCAAATTTGAAATTATGAAAGTTGATTATTATGAAAATTAGGGTTTTTACTGTTATTTTACAAATTTCGAAATGAAAACTTATTATAAATTCCTGGAATGATTTTTTGTAGTGATGTTGCATGATTTCAATCATTTCTTATTTGCAAATCAAATGTTAACAATGATTAAAAAAGGAGATATTAAATTTAAAGAGGAAAAAATCAAAATCTGTTAACAACAGAACCTATATTCTCATTTACAGGCATTCAAAACAAACATGCATTCATTTAATCCAAGCATCTCAGGCAAACATCTTGATTTTTATACATCAGCCAAAATGAAATAAAAATATAAAAAAAACTGTTTTTTTAAAAAAAAACAATGTTTACTCACCACTTTCTTAGTGTTGCGACTTTTCTATTGATTAGAAAAGCACAAATTTTAATAAATTCTGCAAGCGCACAGGCATGTAGTATGCAGGTCGAACATAGGGAATTGTATTTTAAAACAATTAAAATCCATAGTTAAATCTTAGGCGTGTTAAACGAATTCGACGGTGAATTTTGAACAGAAAATAAAAACAATAATATACTCCGAATCGATTTCGAAACTAATCGAAATTGCAACCAAAATATAGAATTGTAAAAAAATATCAGAACAGAAATTGAAATTGCGGAAAAGAAGATAACGGAGCAAACAACTGAAATAATTATTAACTAACTGAAAAGAGTGCAGAAAATAACTAAGAACAAGAATAAATAAATTACTAAATCTAATCAACAATCCTACGTATTCTGTTCGAAAATAAAAACCAGTGCTGAATTTAAATCTAAACTTGAAGAAAAGTGATGAGGTAAGAGATGATCTGAAGGTGTTGTGTAATGTTGTACATATAGGCCTCAGCCCCTAAAATCAGTCCATCTTTTTAGCAATAGGACCGGTTCTATTCTTAGTATTTGCCAAGATAATTGTACTGACTGGGTCCATTCCTTGAATTGTTGAAGAGTCAAGTTGCCACGTCATTGCTTGAAATACTTTTATATGTGAATTGGTCCAAATTCATACATAAGCTACTTTTGCATGTGTCCCATTTTGCTTCATATCATGGCTATGTATTATGCTACTTTTTAGGAGGAACTGGTCCTTTGCTTGAATTGGTGAAAGAGAACATATATACGTCCACATCATTGCTTGAATTGGTCCATATTGCTTTGAATTGATGTTTGCCACCTTGAGAATATGCAGCCAATATTTACTAAATCAAAGTATGTGCATGCTTGCCACGTCATTGATTGAGGTTGGTCCCCACTTGCTTGAATTAATTAAATTTGTTCCTTGCTTTGAGTTTGAGCACGTGACTTGAGATATAAATATGATTTGTTTCCCATGTTGCTTGCACCCATATGCTGAAGTGAAAATGTGAACTAACTCATTTCGCATAAATTGAAGTGTGACATTGCTTTGATTTATTTGGTGCTCAAAATGTTGCACTCATGCCGCTTGTCTTTTGAACCAAAGGACGCCACAACCGATTAATTTCAACGTTGCACTTCGGAATCTATAATCTGCAAAACCACAACAAATACCCGTATAATACCGCTTTATTAAAATAAAAATATATGAAACAAACGGTTTAAAATGCAGAAAAATACGTTCATCACTTAGAAGAGACAGAGCAGTTTTCCAGGCCTTGAAATCTGAGTTGTTTTGCTGATGAAAATCTTTGCATGCCTTCAATTTGATGTTTTAAAGGTTGAAACTGATCTTGATCTTCCCTTTAGTTGCAGGTTGAAGTTGCAAGTTTCTAATTGATGTGAAGAACTTTGTTTTGTAGATTTAATTTTGTTTTTGGTTACAAATTTCAGGTTTTTTTTTTCTTTGTTCAGCTAAGAATGGGTTCTCGAGAGTTTTTCGGGTTAATTCGTGATTTGCTCGAAGCTTTGGGATGATTGTCTCGAAGTAGTTGTTGTTGTGGGCTCGGGTGAGTATGGTTGTTACAGGTTTATGTATTAAACCTGGCAATATTTAAATTTGAATGATATTAAAATGAAATGTTACTCGAGTTACTCGAGTTATTTTAGTGATTTGTTAGAGCTAGATTAGGTTAGGCTCGAATAATTTAATTGTGGCTTAAGTTAGTGTTATTGCGGATTAGAAACTTGTTTTGTTTTCAAATTTAAACCGAATTTAAAATATTAAGCAATGATTAAAAAAATGTTTTAAATCTAATTTTAAATAATGAATTCAAGTTTAATTTGAATCTTTGTTTTAAAATAAATTTAAAGTTTTTATAAATTTAAGTGTTTAACAATTTTGAATGATAAAGTAAAATTTAAATGTTTGAATTTAAAAAAGAATTTGTTTTAACTCTTGCAAAATTTCTTTTATAAGAAAAAGTATTATTTATCATGTAAATTTAAAGGTTTTAAATTGATTTCAAATTTTATTGAAGATAAATTGGGTTTCATTTTAAAACTTGAATTTAAAATGAAATTTGGAACTAAATTTTTAAATGAATGTTTTCAAATATATTTGTGAATGATAATTTAACTATAGATAAGATAAAGGTTTTATCTTAAAGTTAAATTATAATTTGATGATTTGTAATTCATTTAATTATTAGGGTAATTAAATGAATAATTAATTTATTTAATAAATTAATGAAATGGATAATTAATTAAAGTAATTAAGGGTTTTAAACTTTAAAGGTTTAAGATTAATTATTCCTAGAATAATTAACTTGTAATTTAAGAATCATTAATTAAATAAGATTAGATCTTAATTAAGGATTAGTAATTAATTAATCAAGTAATAAAGGATTAATTAAGTTACACTTAACACTAAATTAATTAAATAATTAGGGGTTAATTAATGGGCTATTAATGGTTAATTAATTTGTAATTAATAATGATTAAAATAAGTTAATCACTTTATAAAAATAATTAATGAATTGTTAAATAGTTAATGAGGTTATTAGCTAAGGATTATTTAATAATTAATTAATGTGATTAATTTTTAATAATTAATTAGATTAATTAATTTAAAGATAATCATTTGTGTAAATTGTGAAGTGTGACGACCGCCCATGACTCCTGCACCAAACAAGGGAATAATACGTTGTAAAGTGTGACAGGCAACCATGGATGATCGTCAGGGCAAGGTAAAACAATAAACTCTATCGTATTACTCACAGCGCATGGATGAAATACAATAGAAAGTATACATAGTGAAGCTCTATAGAACAGAATCTCGTCATATAAACTCATAATAGTTTGGTACAATAATCTGGAAAGTCAATACATCAAGCCTCACTACATAACACTCAGAGAATCATACAAACAGCGGAACATCCAGTACATATAGTAAGAAAACAATATGCAAAAGCCTCCAGCTCGTCTTCGTCATCAACAACGTTAGTCACTAAGAACAGCACCTGTCACCTACTACCTAGTCTGCCCATCCCAAAACGGATGAACAGCCCAAAGTAATAAGAATTGAACATAAAACCTTGAGTCAGACAAAAGTCCTAGTGAGCAGTAAATCAACTATCAAACATACCAAAAGAGCATAAAGGGTAAAAAGGAATAGGAACTCGACCATCCCACTCCATCTCTTTCTACAGTGATAGCCCCAGACCCATTAAGCAGAAACAAGTACAGCAAAGCAGACAGTTAAAGTAAAGAAATTATCACTCGAGTCAAGGTCGATGTTTTCCAAGTACAAACCCCTAAGGCCTAAACCAAGATCAGATAAGCACCCACAAAACATCGCTCTTGAGACCGAGTGATGATACAACCAAAGCATCCAAACATGCATGACTCTGGCTATCACTGTTATCATTGCCTTGATATCACGGTTAACTGAATGACCGGCTCATTCTTTCATCCGTCCGTCAAGGGCTAATGGTAACCCCGGTTCTAGACATAACTCCGCACGTCGTCGTGACCCGTGCCTAGGACTATCGAATCTGTCCAGAGTACTAACACGTCATCGTGACCCGTGCCTGGGACGTCGTCGTGACCCGTCCCAACGTACTCTTGCTTTGAGCATGCTAGAACCTTCAACAACGATGAAATCTCAGCCTTCTAGTCATCCTCCTTGACGACTATTCACATACTAGCTCAAGCGCCTCTCGAGCCAACCATTATCAACAAACTCGAACCATATCACCGAGTTATCAACATGCTTGGAATGATCCCGTCTGGATTAAACCAAGGCTATCTCATATCATGCTTTGCTTCATCGCATCATAGCAAAGTCCCATCTCAACATCATAATCAAATCTATCCATATGAGCTTTATCATCTACTTCATATGCCACGAGCAGCTTTCCTTATTCAAGAGCCTTTCCACTTAGCTTTTGAATCATCTTCGACCAACTTGTCCAAATTCAATCACTAATCAACTAATCAATCAAATCAATCATTAATCCAAGTAATCAAGCATTCAAATAAGATCTAAATAAACAGTTATAACAATAATGGCAATTTCGTAAATAAAGAGTCCAAATCTAACAAGCATGAATTCTAAGTAATATCTTGATGAATGAACTAGAAAATGTTAACATATAGTAAAATGGATATCAAAGCTTTATGAACAATGGATCTACATGCAGACTTAAGGAAAATGCATGAAATCACTATCTTTAACACACAACAAACCACCGATCCAATATACTCCTTTGGGTCCGTGTGAGAGATAACCACCACTCACCGAATCACCTAAACACTTCAAAAGCAACTAACTTCAGATCTGGACAGCAAAGGATCTAGCTTGATCCGACAAGGTTTCCCTTCAAATGATGAAATCTCTTCGATGGATGGAGATCTTCAACTTTGGCTCTTGGATCTTCGATTTGATCTTCAATCTTGGATGGAAGGAAGCACTAGATTAGAGTGGAGAAAAGAAGTGAAGAAGTGTTGTATTCGAGCTCTCAAAATGGCAGCACTTCGTCGCTTCAAAATCCGGATTCCAAAAATAAAGATAGGCACTTCAATTTATAGGCTGGAAATCCCTTAAGTCGCCCGTCCCCTTAAGTCGTCCACGACCTAACCCTTGCCGACCTAACGACCTACGACTCAAGACACCACACGGCTTACCGACTCAACAGAGATGCCGACCCAACTAGTATGCGGCTTAGCGACTTAAGTCTCCCTACGACCTAACAACATACACAACTTGCCGACCTAACCAAACACAGGGCCACCCGACTTAACCACCACGCGACCTAACACATAACCGACTTAACACTTATGCGACCTAACTAGGTTCGTCCTAACTAGACACGGAATAGCCGACCTAACTCCATGTCGACCTAACTAGACATACCGACTTATCACAGGTCGCTTACGACCTAACTCCCCAAGGTCGCTTCACCGACCTATCCCTTATACCACTATCCCATTAAGTCGTCCAACCCTATAGGTCGGTCCAACTCGTTAACTCCTAAGTCGTCCACTATACTTAGGTCGGTCAAATCCCTAGGTCGGTTACTATCTTAAGCCGGCTAACTACTAGGTCGGTCCAAATTCTTAACTCGGCCACTGCCTAAGTCGCCCTACCTCCTTAACTCGGTCCACCCCTTAGGTCGCTAGCTTCCCTAATTCGCTCACACGACCTAACTCTGGATGACTCAAACAATACTAACGACCTAGTGGCAACTATTATACGATCTGTCGACACGAAAAATACGGGTCGTTACATTCTCTCCCCCTTAGGAATTTCGCCCCCGAAATTCCAAATAAACAAGAACAACCAAAACTATTCTGCATGCCTACCATCCATAGCAATCAACAAACCATGCATCCAATTACTAGCCTAGCATGCAGATTTCTAAGACTAGAACAAGTTACAAATTCATGAGATGCCACGACACCTTAGGGTCATACCTCGAAGAGTTCAGGATGAGCTGCCTTCATCCTCTCTTCCTCTTCCCATGTACAGTCGTTAACATCATCACTCCATTGTATCTTGAGCAACGTAATCGTCTTCCTCCTAAGCTGTTTCGTGTTGGTTTCAACAACACGAAGCGGCTTACGAGGTCTCGTAACAACTGGATCAACCTCTAAATCTTCATAGCTATCAGCAGAAACCACTGTACTTGGGTCGTGCACATACTTCCGTAGATACGATACATGAAAAACATTGTGCACACCCGACATCTTTTCTGGTGACTTCAATTTATAAGCGAGCTTTCCAATTCGCTCGATGATCGGGAATGGTCCAACAAATCTCGGAGTCAATTTCCCTTTCTTCCCGAATCGAATAACATTCTTCAGTGGAGAAATCTTCACAAAAACCATACCACCTACGTCGAATTCCAAATCCTTGTGACGCTTATCGGCATAACTTTTCTGACGGTATTGGGCTGCCTTCATTCGTCGCCGAATGATCTCTATACAATCTGAAGTTTGTCGAATTATTTCTGGCCCAAATATCAAATTTTCTCCTGTTTCCAACCAACATGTCGGAGAGTTACATGGTCTTCCATACAATGCCTCATACGGTGCCATACCAATACTTGACTGGTAACTGTTATTGTATGAAAATTCCACCAAATGAAGATGATCTTCCCATGATCCTCCGAAGTCCAAAGCACATGCTCTGAGAAGATCTTCCAAAACTCGGTTGACTCTCTCGGTCTGACCATCTGTTTGGGGGTGATAAGCTGTACTCAAACACAACTCGGTTCCCAAAACTCCCTGGAAGCTCTTCCAAAATTCACCAGTGACCAATGGGTCTCGATCGCTCACTATACTCTTCGGAATACCATGGAATCGAACTATCCACTTAACATACAACTCAGCCAATTTCGATGCAGTCCTGGTTGATCGAACATGAATGAATCTTGCACTCTTAGTCAAACGATTTACGATGACCCAAATCCCTTCATTTCCTGCCCTGGTTCTAGGTAGACCATCGATAAAATCCATCGATATTTGTTCCCACTTCCATGTAGGAACTTCTAATGGCTGAAGCAATCCACTTGGCTTCGTCTGTTCGGCTTTAACCAACTGGCAGTTCATACATTTGGAAATAAAATTTCCAACATCCTTCTTCATACCTTCCCAATAATAGGTTCTCTTCATATCCCGATACATCTTATTTCCACTTGGATGAATTGTCAACTTCGAGTGATGACTTTCCATAAGAACTTCATCTCTCAATCCATCTATATCGGGAACAACTAGTCGTCCTTGTTTCCGAAGCAACCCTCTCGATCGACTTCGAATCCTTTATCCTTCTCTGGGTCTAATCCAGATTCCAAATCTCGGATAATCTTGACAAGCTTATCGTCTCGCTTTTGGCTCTCGCCAATTCTTTCCACTAGAGTAGGTCTTATCGATAAGTTTGCCAACATCTCAGGTTCCAATTCACATCTAGGCCTGAAGTCAAATCCAGCCAAATACTCAAGGCTCTTCCATTCTGAAAACATAGCTCCAAATCCTGCATGTCTTCGACTCAACGCATCTGCCACTGCTTTACCTTTTCCCGGAGTATAGGCTATACCAAAATCATATGATGCTAAAAACTCTAATCATCGTTGCTGTCGAAGATTCAAATCCTTTTGGGAGAAAAGATACTTCAATGACTTATGATTTGTAAACAACTCGAATCGAACTCCCAGTAGGTAATGTCTCCACATCTTCAAAGCAAATACAATTGCCGCTAACTCCAAATCATGAGTCGGATAATTCCTTTCATGCGGCTTCAGTTGTCGACTTGCATATGCAACAACTTTATCCTTTTGCATCAGCACTGCTCCAAGTCCAGTACCACATGCATCGGTGTAAACCACCATCTCATCATTCCCACTTGGAATAGTCAAAACAGGAGCACTTGTCAGTCGCTCTTTCAGGATTCTGAAAGCTTGCTCACAC
Organism: Allium cepa; assembly: GCA_030765085.1. Classification (NCBI taxonomy): domain Eukaryota; kingdom Viridiplantae; phylum Streptophyta; class Magnoliopsida; order Asparagales; family Amaryllidaceae; genus Allium; species Allium cepa. Next base: position 443,034,663 of record CM060944.1, on the reverse strand, counting down.
TTAGCTTCCCATCTAAATACTTGATTCTTTTTTGTCAATCCTGTTAACGGTGCAGCTATCTTGGAAAAGTCTTTGATAAACCAACGATAGTATCCTGCTAATCCAAGAAAACTTCTCACATCAAATGCATTCTTAGGTCTAAGCCAATCCTGGATTGCTGCCACCTTGGCGGGATCGACCGCTATTCCATTTCCAGAGATAATATGACCAAAGAACCTCACTTCACTCTTCCAGAAGTGACACTTCGAAAACTTATCCCTCAGCTGATGTTTTCGCAAGATTTCCAAAACAATCCGCAAGTGCGTCTTGTGCTCTTCTTCAGTTCTGGAATAAATCAGAATATCATCCACGAACATAAGTACGAACTTGTTCAACTGATCTCTGAACACTCTATTCATAAAATCCACAAAATACGCTGGTGCATTGGTCAATCCAAACGGCATTACCAGCCATTCAAAGAAACCGGATGGTGTCCTGAAAGCAGTCTTCGGAACACTATCCTTTGCCACTCTCAACTGGTGAAATCCCGTTGCCAAATCCATCTGAGAAAACACCTTAGCTTCGTGAAGCTGATCAAACAAGTCATCTATTCTTGGCAATGGATACTTGTTCTTCTTAGTCACTTTATTCAGCTCTCGATAATCCACACACACCCTCAACGATCCATCCGCTTTGGTTGCAAACACAACTGGTGCACCCCATTCGGACACACTACGCCGAATGAATCCTTTCTGTAAAAGGTCATCAACTTGCACCTTCAACTCTTGTTGTTCCCTAGGCGCCATCCGCCTAAGAGGCATCACAATAGGTCTGGCTCCTTCAACTAGATCGATACGAAACTCGATCTCCCTATGCGGCGGTAACCCTTTGACCTCGTCAAAGACATCCTCAAATCCATTCACAATAGGCACCGATGACAGTCCATCCCGTGGAACAACCAGCGAATACATGAAGCTCATGAAGACGCCTTCCTCATGCTTACATCGTATCACAACCTTTCGCCCTTCCACATTCTCGACTGTCACCTCTAGCCTCTTACAATCAACCATTGCCGCATACTTCCTAAGCCAGTCCATACCCAAAATAATTCTGAACCCCGCAAAGTTCAGAAAAAAACAATCACAAACAAAAGAGCAATCATGACTCGATACAACTAGACCACGACATACCATGCACAAATAAGACGAACCCCCAACTGGATTAGTCACAACCAATAATCTATCAACAATATCCGGTTCCAAACCCAACCGGCCTACAAGTTCAGTACAAACAAAGGAATGCGACGCCCCAGTATCAAATAACACTCTAACTGGAACACCACAAATGGAAAGAGTACCTTGAACCACCACACTCTTTCCCTCCTCTTGGACAGTAGGAGCCTTCAAAGATGATGGCACAGCCCCCAAAGCATAAGCTTGCACGATCTGCTTGTCCTTCCTCGGTTCTGGACAATTCCTCTTGATATGACCCGTTTTGTCACAGTTGTGGCACTTCGCTGGCACCTTCGGATTCTTACAATCTCTGAACCAATGGCCCTTCTGTTGACAATTGTAGCAGGTCACTTCACCCTTCGGCCTCTTCTGGCCATCCTTACCCTTCTGCTGCTGCTGCTTTCTCTTCTTGTTTCCACTTTGCTCCTTGGTCACAGCAACAACAGATCCTTCTTTAGGAAACAAATTCTCATGCCAGAGAGCTTTCTCCACAAGCTTCTCAAATGGGTCATCCAAATGATCCACCAACTGCCTCCTAAGATAACTGTCCAAGCCTGTCACAAACTTCTCATTCTTCTGATAAGGAGATTCTATATATGACCGAGCATACTTGGACAAGGCTTCAAACTCAGAAACATACTCAAGAACTGGTCTTCCACCTTGCTTGAGCTCCACAAACTTGTTAAACAGAACGGATTTCTGAGCTGTAGAAATGAACTTAGCTTCAAATCTGACTTGGAATTGCTCCCAAGTATTCTCTTCTTCCAGAGTATCAATGGTGATAGAGTTCCACCAATCAGAAGCTCTTCCCTGAAGCTGTCTTGATGCAAACTTCCTCTTAGTTGCATCCTCAATTCCCAAATCACCAAAGATCCTTCTACAAGCATCAATCCACCTTTGAACTTCAATGGTTGATTCTGTCCCCAAGAAAACCTTTCCTCCAAGAGCAGTATAGTCCTTACACAACTTAGCAAAATCCACTGGCCTTGGGGCTTGAACTTGGACTCCAACATCTACCGATGGCCCTGGAGCTGGCATCCTTCTCATGATCGAAGTCATCATAACCTCGAACATAGAAGCATAATCAGCAGCCCCCTCAACAGCACGGCCTCCTCTAGCAGCTGGTCTCCCTCTTCGACTCATTCCTAATATCTAAAAGAAATGATTAATATACCCTGGGGAAACAACTGCATAATAAGTTCAAACCCTTCTAAGCTACTATATTATATATAGTAATCATCCATCAAAATTACAATTACGTCCCTCATACGTAGTTACGTCAGCGAGCGTTGGCTAAAATCGATTAACCAAGGCTCTGATACCAAATGTGACGACCGCCCATGACTCCTGCACCAAACAAGGGAATAGTGCACTGTAAAGTGTAACAGGCAGCCATGGATGATCGTCAGGGTAAGGTAAAACAATAAACACTATCGTATTACTCACAGCACATGGATGAAATACAATAGAAAGTATACATAGTGAAGCTCTATAGAACAGAATCTCATCATATAAACTCATAATAGTTTGGTACAACAATCTGGAAAGTCAATACATCAAGCCTCACTACATAACACTTAGAGAATCATACAAACAGCGGAACATCCAGTACATATAGTAAGAAAACAATATGCAAAAGCCTCCAGCTCGTCTTCGTCATCAACAACGTTAGTCACTAAGAACAACACCTGTCACCTGCTACCTAGTCTGCCCATCCCAAAACAGATGAACAGCCTAAGGTAATAAGAATTGAACATAAAACCTTGAGTCAGACAAAAGTCCTAGTGAGCAGTAAATCAACTATCAAACATACCAAAAGAGCATAAAGGGTAAAAAGGAATAGGAACTTGACCATCCCACTCCACCTCTTTCTACAGTGATAGCCCCAGACCCATTAAGCAGAAACAAGTACAGCAAAGCAGACAGTTAAAGTAAAGAAATTATCACTCGAGTCAAGGTCGATGTTTTCCAAGTACAAACCCCCAAGGCCTAAACCAAGATCAGATAAGCACCCACAAAACATCGCTCTTGAGACCGAGTGACGATACAACCAAAGCATCCAAACATCCATGACTCTGGCTATCACTGTTATCATTGCCTTGATATCACCGTTAATTGAATGACCGGCTCATTCTTTCATCCGTCCGTCAAGGGCTAATGGTAACCCCGGTTCTAGACATAACTCTGCACGTCGTCGTGACCCGTGCCTAGGACTATCGAATCTGCCCAGAGTACTAACACGTCATCGTGACCCGTGCCTGGGACGTCGTCGTGACCCATCCCAACGTACTCTTGCTTTGAGCATGCTAGAACCTTCAACAACGATGAAATCTCAGCCTTCTAGTCATCCTCCTTGACGACTATTCACATACTCCTCAAGCGCCTCTCGAGCCAACCATTATCAACAAACTCGAACCATATCACCGAGTTATCAACATGCTTGGAATGATCCCGTCTGGATTAAACCAAGGCTATCTCATATCATGCTTTGCTTCATCGCATCATAGAAAAGTCCCATCTCAACATCATAATCAAATCTATCCATATGAGCTTTATCATCTACTTCATATGCCACGAGAAGCTTTCCTTATTCAAGAGCCTTTCCACTTAGCTTTTGAATCATCTTCGACCAACTTGTCCAAATTCAATCACTAATCAACTAATCAATCAAATCAATCGTTAATCCAAGTAATCAGGCATTCACATAAGATCTAAATAAACAGTTATAACAATAATGGCAATTTCGTAAATAAAGAGTCCAAATCTAACAAGCATGAATTCTAAGTAATATCTTGATGAATGAACTAGCAAATGTTAACATATAGTAAAATGGATATCAAAGCTTTATGAACAATGGATCTACATGCAGACTTAAGGAAAATGCATGAAATCACTATCTTTAACACACAACAAACCACCGATCCAATATACTCCTTTGGGTCCGTGTGAGAGATAACCACCACTCACCGAATCACCTAAACACTTCAAAAGCAACTAACTTCAGATCTGGACAGCAAAGGATCTAGCTTGATCCGACAAGGTTTCCCTTCAAATGATGAAATCTCTTCGATGGATGGAGATCTTCAACTTTGGCTCTTGGATCTTCGATTTGATCTTCAATCTTGGATGGAAGGAAGCACTAGATTAGAGTGGAGAAAAGAAGTGAAGAATATTGTAGTCGAGCCCTCAAAATGGCAGCACTTCATCGCTTCAAAATCCGGATTCCAAAAATGAAGATAGGCACTTCAATTTATAGGCTGGAAATCCCTTAAGTCGGCCGTCCCCTTAAGTCGGCCGTCCCCTAACCCTTGCCGACCTAACGACCTACGACTCAAGACACCACACGGCCTACCGACTCAACAGAGATGCCGACCCAACTAGTATGCGGCTTAGCGACTTAAGTCTCCCTACGACCTAACAACATACACAACTTGTCGACTTAACCAAACACAGGGCCACCCGACTTAACCACCACGCGACCTAACACATAGCCGACTTAACACTTATGCGACCTAACTAGGTTCGTCCTAACTAGACACGGAATAGCCGACCTAACTCCATGCCGACCTAACTAGACATAGCGACTTATCACAGGTCGCTTACGACCTAACTCCCCAAGGTCGCTTCACCGACCTATCCCCTATACCACTATCCCATTAAGTCGTCCAACCCTATAGGTCGGTCCAACTCGTTAACTCCTAAGTCGTCCACTATACTTAGGTCGGTCAAATCCCTAGGTCGGTTACTATCTTAAGCCGGATAACTACTAGGTCGGTCCAAATTCTTAACTCGGCCACTGCCTAAGTCGCCCTACCTCCTTAACTCGGTCCACCCCTTAGGTCGCTAGCTTCCCTAATTCGCTCACACGACCTAACTCTGGATGACTCAAACAATACTAACGACCTAGTGGCAACTATTATATGATCTGTTGACACGAAAAATACGGGTCGTTACATTAAGTATAATTACTTATGGAAGTAATTAAGGAAATTAATTACTAATTGTAATTAATTGAGTTTAATTTGATTAGATTAAGTTAATTAATTCAGTTTAATTAATTTAGAATAATCATTTGATGATTTGTGAAGTATAATTACTTAATGTAATTAAATGAAGAGAAATTACTTAGGAAAGTAATTTATGGGTAATTACCGTGTGTAATTAATTGAAGGTGATTTGTTGATGAAAGTAATTTGAATATAATTACTTTGTAAAATTAATCAAGGGATTAATTGGAGATAATTAATTAAGGAGTAATTAATTTATTTGGTAAAGTAATTAAGGGTAGCTAATTACTGAATGGAGTTAATCAAGGGTGATTAACAATTATATATTTTTAAATATGATAGTTTAAATAGGATTTAATCAAAGTTTTATTTTGTTCTCTTTAAAATGCTTAAATTAAAATGGTTATAAAAATATATGTATAAAATAAACTTTCGAGCATTAATTGATGGAATTAGTGAATGGTTGGTCTGAGTTGATGATCAACGACTGTTGGGAGGTCGCGTAGTTGGTCAGCGGTGGCCGGAGGCACTGTACTCATCACGGAATCACCCCTAGAGTTATACCGACAAATAGTTCTTACACTTCGAGTCTTCACTAAGCTCCACTTGGATTCACGACCTAACGTTTAATTTGGATCGATGTGGTTTTCGGATATCCAAATATGGAAACCCGATCCCGGTCTCACCGAAACCAAATGCCATTTTAATGTCTATGTTGTTTAAGGGTTTAAACATTTAAACTTATATTCAGGATGATATAAACAGATAGATGAATCACATTATCACAATAGATAACTCATATCAAACATTCATCTCACAAAGCAGCATATCACATATCAGAGATATCATACCCAATCATCCAACTTCATTCAACATCCAATATCAATCATCCAATATTAATCAATCATCCAATATCAACCAATAATCCAAAAACAAAATTGATTAAATCTTAATCAATTGGATTAACCTTAACCCTTCTAACTCAACATTAATTAATTACAAATTAATTAATTAATGATCTCTCAATGATCTCTTAATGATCTTTCACAATTAACCCCTTATGATTAATCATCCTTTAATTACATTCAAGTAATTAGCCTTTAATTCTTTAATTAATTCCATAAATTAATTATCCTTAACCATATTCAGTAATTATCCTTTAATTACTATCATTAATTAAAATAATTAACGATCCTTTATTTGTTTCCATTAATTAATCAACTATGATTAATTACATTAATCCTCAATTAATTACAATTAATTAATCACACTTAAATTAATCACTTTCATTGATCAATCTTGATTAATTTCATTAATTATATTAACTAATAATCCTTATTAATTAATAATTTCTTTAATAATTTGTAATTAACAATCTTATTAATCATAAACCGTAATTATCAACTTATAATTACTTATCTTAATTAATTAACTTCTTAATTAATTATATTAACCCTTTGATTAATTAATCTAATTAATTATTCTTTAATTACTTCATTAAGTAATTATTAATTAATTAAATTAATAAATAATCCTTAATTAATTACTTTATTAATTAATTACATTTTTAATTAATTACCCTTAGTAATTAATCATAAATTAATCTCATTCATTAATTAATTAATCACATTAATTAATTAACTAAAATTAACTAAGTAATTAACCCTTAATTACTTACATAAGTAATTATCTTCTAATTACTTTCAATAGATGATTACTCTCTTAATTTATTACTTAACAAGTAATTAATTCCATCATTAAATAATCCTTAATTCTTAAATTAATTACTCTTTAGTTAATTAACTTCAAATCAATTATATTAATTAATCCCCTAATTAATAACATCAAGTGATTATCCATTAATCACTTCCATTTAATTACTCCCATGAGTAATTTTCCACTAATTACTTCCATAAGTAATTTCCTCTTTCCTTAATTACATTCAATAATTAACCATTAATTACTTCATTTGGTAATTACGCTTAGTTTATTCATAATTAAGTGATTATTTAAAATTAAACAAACAATTAACCAATCATTTAAAATTAATTAAATAATTAGTTAACTTCTTATATTTAAAAATCCTTAATTAATTAAGAAAAGCATTTATCTTAATTAATCTTTACTTATTAATAAATCATATTTAATTAAGTATTCTTAAGTTCATAACAAAGATAAGTTAACCATATTTATCTACGTAGTTAAATTATTTGAATAAATTAAATCTTATTAACTTAAAGACAAATTATTTAATTTGGTTTACAAAATTATAATAATTGCCTTATTTGAAGATAAAGCATTTAGAAATCAATTTCAAATTTAAAGATCTTTAATCGTCTAATTTAAACTTTTCATTTTCAATATAATTTGAAAACCTAATTTTTTTAAAACATTACTTAAAATTTACTTTAAAACTTTGATTTAATATTTAAATTCAAAATACTCCTTTAAATTAAAAATTCAAAATTTAATTAAATTAAATACTTTCAAAGAAATCATCTTAAACAATTTAAATTTTGAAAATAAATTCAGTTAATACCTTTTAAAGTTTGATTAACTTTATTTCAAAACAACAAGTTTTAAATTTTGTTTTCTTTTATAAAACTCAAGCTTGATTTTATTTATTCAAACTACAAGTTTCATTTGCAAACCTTATATCATTTTACAGAAACTATTTTTAAAATTTCCATCAAACATTAAATTACAACTTCCATTCATATATCAAGATCTAATATAGTTTAGATTAAAAGATTTTTTTTTGAAATTTTCTTAAGAAAATAGTTTTTTTAAATGAACAGAGATGAACATAAACAGGTTTTCTATTCTCAGGCATTTCCTACCTACAACATACATACATGATAGTATTCATATAAACAAATATTCATTAACATAGCAAAATTCATTCCATGCATAAAGAATTCAACTACAATGTGATCAAAACTGTTTTTAAAAAATTTACTCACCATTTTTATAAGCAGATCAGGTTTAAATTCTTTTTCCCGGCCTTGAATCCTAAATCTGAAAAATGTTTTAAATTGCCCTTTGATTGCTTTGCTAATGAAAATCTTTTCATGCCTTCAATTTGATGTTTTAAAGGTTGAAACTTGCTGAGTTGATCTTGATTCCATTTGAATTGAAGAAGATTTGAAGTTGCAGATTTAGTTTCAGATTTCAGCTAGCATTTGCTTTTAGTTTTTCAAATTTCAGGTTTTGAAAATAATTTCTGTTTTATTAAACTCTTGTGTACTCATATTATGTATGAGTAGTCGAGGGATTCAGGTTTGCTTGATGAATTCTGGAGGAGATTTGGAGCAGGAGGCTTCCGCGTGTAGAAATATTATGGTTCCGCTGTGTTTGTGTGATATCTGTATCTTGTGATATCTTGAGATTGTATAGTTAGACAGATGTTTATAACTGTCTAATATGTGTTTAATAAGTTGTGTACTCTGATGTATATGACGCTATGTAATATTTTATGTGATATATTATATTTCATTCGTTCCCCTATGAGTATCTGATGTTGTTGTGCTTCTTCTTTCTTATCTTTTCTTCTTCTATCCCTTTCTTTCTTAATTCATGATGCGTTTTTATGGAGATATATTATATTTAATTCATGATGCGTTTTTCTGGAGATATATTATATAAAGACGGGCCTGTCAGACCCGTCTTTCTATCTCCAGAAAAACGCATCATGAATTAAGAAAGAAAGGGATAGAAGAAGAAAAGATAAGAAAGAAGAAGCACAACAACATCAGATACTCACAACGGAACGAATGAAATATAAACATCTGTCTAACTATACAACTTAAGATATCACAAGATACAGATACAATCTCAAACACAGCGGAACTATAATATATCTACACATGGAAGCCTTTTGCTCCAAAACTCCTCCAGAATTCGTCAAGAAAACCTGAATCCCTCGACTATTCATATTACCCAAGAGTTTAATAAAACAGAAAATAAACACTCGGGTCAGACAGGGGTCTAGTGTGAGTAAACGGGTTAAAATTGCTTAACTTTAGAAAAACTTTTGAAAGAAAAAGGTATCACGTAAGACTTCCCACACATAAACATGGAAAAGTTTTTACCTTGTGCTAACCAAAACATTTGATAGGAAATCCGATGATATTATAATAGTGTCTAGGGTTTCCAAGAAAAATACAGAAATAGCTGGAATGCTTACATCTCACGTTCCAACATAGCTGGGCACAATCAATACGTACGTCACTTATTGGATTTTGGATTCCATACAATGGCAAGGCTACCACGGTACCGCCCATCACTGTACGTGGCCTATATCACTGCACCGAGGATTACTCCCAATTCCCTACAACACAAAGCCGGGACCACCCCTTATTGGGATGCGACGATCCGAAATTTTGAGCAATATCAATTTAATAATCTTTGTTAATAATTAAATTAATTTGATCATTTTATATCATAAATTGACAAGTTAAATTTTTTTAAAGGCTAATAATAATAATTTGATAATATCTATTAACATTTTTCTTAACAAAATAAAATTGGCAAGTTTAATTCTTTTGAAAACTAATAATATTTTAATTTGAAAATATTTATTTTAGCAATTTAAAATTGGTAATATTTATTTTTCTAAAAGTTAATCAAAATATTTTCTATTTATAATGTATGTATATAGGTATATATTATAAATAGGAAGTCTTAAAGTAATAAAAGCTATATATATTCAAATTGTAATATATATGAATGTATATATTGTGATTTGAAATTGTGTTTTAAAATTTAATAAAGTAATTTTCAAATCTAATGTTAAAATGTTTTTCCATTTGAAATGTGTGTGTATATATATATATATTAGAAATGGGAAAATTATATTGTTTTGAATTTAATAAAGTGTTTTCAAACTTTAATATATATAATTTGTAATTTGGAAATTTTATTCTGTCTTAATACTTTTGAAAATGATATTTGAGATTGAAATTTTAACAACAAAGTTAATTTCTTATTTAATATATATATATATATATATATATATATATATATATATATATTAAGCTTTTGTTTTAAATAAGAATTAATTGAAGTTCACTTTCAATTGTTTTTAATATTCTTTTATTTTAATTTTAACATAAGATAAGCTTGTTTATTAAAAGATAATACATTTTATAATCATATAAATATTACATAATTACATTCATAATTTAAATAAATTATTAAAAAGAAAATAACATTTGTAAATCATTAATTAAACATTAAAAAACACTTGTTCACATTTTGATATATGTAAGAGACATTTGTAAATACATAAGCATATGTGTAAGCAAACTAGAGCATTAAAGTGACAAATGTCATTCTCTTGATAAATTAAATTTAAAATTAAGTTGTGAAATAAAAGAAAAGTTTTATTCTTCAGCTACAAATCATTTTGTTCATTTCAAAAAAAATGAATGTAAATCAAAGATCAAAAAGGAAGAAGAAAACCGTAAAAAAAATATGAAAAATGTAAAATCTGGAACAAGAATGAAATCTGGAATCAAGTACAATCAAAGGGCAAGGGAAATTCAACATAAACCTTCAGCTTTTCAAATTCAATCAGCATGAAAAATTGGAATCAACAGCATCAGGGTTATTTCAACATGCAGAAGAAAATTCAATAAGCATGGAAAACAAAATAAGAGTTTCTGTCTTCTGCATTATAAGGTGAGTAATTTTTTTTTTAAAAACAGTTTAAATCTTGATTTCAACTTGTTATTCTGATGATATCATGATGTTATCTGAAATATTCGATTTAAATTAGATTCATGTTTGAATTGTGAATAACTGATTTTCTGTGAAGTTGAAACATATGCTCTGTGTAAAATAACTGGTTTACAATTTTATAATAAATTCAATATCTAGATTTTGAATTCGAATTGGACTTTGATTTGTAAATAGAAGTTGTTTGTAATCAAGTAATCTATCATATAAAAATAATTATAGGTTTTAAAGTGAATAATTGGCTCTGAATTTTTGAGTTTAAAGTAAATTCTTAATTTGGGTCAAAAATTTATCAAAACAATTTTAATTTTTGATTACATAATTGAATTCATGATGATAAATCATGAATTTTAATGGTTGAAATATGATTTTTAGATTAGTATTTGGAGTGGATTTTTGGGTTGACTGCTTTGGGCATTATGGCCAATTCACGGTGAACTACGGCGAGCTGAGCGGCGAGTTTGAGCGCGAAGGTGAAGGAGAGGACAAGGATCATGGGAAAAATGCATTGGGAATTTATAGTTGTTCGTGTTGGCCAGAATTGATTGAGTTAGGGTTTTATACCGTGAGTTGGAAGTCGATGTTCGATTGGGTTTCGCGGTGTCAAGGTACAACCGGAGGCGATCATGTTTGTGGCCGTAGGATCTAGAGGTCGTGACGAAGCTTTGGGGATAATGGCGTGGCGTCTTGAGTAAGGGATCGTCGGCGGCGATCCAATTTGCTGTTGGCTTTGGTTCAGACAGTTTGGGGTTGAGGGTCAAACTTCGATTCTCGATCGTAACAGGATTTCTGGGTTGCACGAGAGGTTGTTGTGGTCGAGAGTGAAGTGTCGGAGACCGGCGTGGAGTTCGTCGACGTTCGGCGTGGTGGTGTACGTTGATGTGCACGGTATCGTGCATCAGTATTTTGGTTTTTGAGAAGATGGTGGGAGCTCGAGTTTTCCTTCCGGTATGTGATGATTCGGCTCGAAGCAGGGAATAAAGTTGGGGTAACACGGGGTTTTTGCTTAATTACTCGATTTTTCATTCGAGTAATGGATGCTTGCTCGATGTTGCTGGGTTATGTGATTTTGGTGCTGTTTAAGTTTTAAGGTTTTAAAATTTAACAGTAAAAGTTTAAAAAGCTTTGAATAAAGTAAACAACTCAAGTTTAAAAACATAGGTTAAACAAGTTTTTATTAAACTAACTTGTTTTCAAGAATAATTATTTTTAAACAAGTTTTAATTATTTAAATAGAAAAGATTTAAATAAAATAAGTGGATTTTTGAAATAAAGTTTGTATTGAATTTTATTTAATAACTTTGGAAAGTTTAAAGATTTAAAAGTTTATTTGAATGTTTAATTGTTTTAATTATAATTGATTTCTAAAATATTATATTTTAAATAAAGATAAATGATAAAGATTTAAAGATCAATTATAATAAAGATTTATTTTGAGTAATTTAGAAGTTTGGTTAATTTAAAGATAAACAAATATACGAAGATAATTGGAATAATTCAATTATTGTTAATAATTAAAGTGTTATTGGTTAATAGAAATGATTTAATTAAGATAATGATTTACTTGATTAAGAATCTTTTAACATAGAAGTTAAGAATCATTTAATTAAATTTTATTAATTAGTTAAATAATTAATTAAATAATTAATTAGTGATTAATTAAAGATAATCACTTTGGAGTTAATTAAGTCTAATTATTTGGTGAAGTAATTAAGTAATTAATTACTGGAGGTAATTAAGTAAAGAGTAATTATTTAACAAAGTAATTAAAGATTAATTACTTTATGAAAGTAATTAAGTGGAAGTGATTAAGGGTTAATAACTTGTGTTATCAATTAAAGAGTTAATTAATATAATTAATTAAAGGTTTAAATTTATTTATTAATTGAAGACTAATTAATTAATGAAAGAATTAAGAGTAATTAATTAAGTGATTAATTACTTGATAAAGTAATTAGTTAAAAAGGAATTTAATTAACGAAGTAATCATTAATTAATGGAAATAAATAATTAATTGTTAATTAATAAGTAAAAGTTAATTGATCTATAATTAAGTTTTGATTACTAAATGTAATTAAAAAGTAATTAATCAAATGTGATTAATTAAAAGAAATTAATCAAGTACGATTAAAAAGTAGTTAATCAAGAATGTTTAATTAAAAGTAATTAATCAAATATGATTAATTAAAAGGTGATTTATCAGGTGTGATTAATTATAGGATAATTAAGGAATAATTATCAGAATAATTAAATAATAATTAATCAAATGTGATTAATTTAAAAAGGGTAATTAAGGGATAATTACTTGGTATAATTAGGAAGTAATTAATCAAGATGATTAATTAAATTTTTAATTAAGGAATAATTACTTAAAGTAATTAAGAGATAATTAATCAAGGAAGATTAATTGAAATGGATAATTAAGTGATGTTTAGTTAATTAATTTGTAATTAATTAATGAATAAGTAAGTTGGATTAATGATAATCCAAGTGATTAAGTAAGGAATAAATTTAATTAAGGATTAATTAAATTAATTAAGTTTGGATCAAACCTTGTTCGTGGATGATAATGATTGGATGATAAATATCATTGGATGAGTTAATGATATTGGATGATATTGGATGTCATTGATTTATATGTAGTGATTTGAATGTGATATATATGCTGCCTTGTGATATTTATGGATGAATGTGATAATAGTGAATTATCTATCTGTGTGTTATGAATCATCCATTTATGTTTAAGTGATATTCTGAATATATACTTTTAAACCCTTAAGTACAACTTGGACATTAAAATGGCGTTTGGATTCGGTGAGACCGGGATCGGATTTTATATCCGAAAATCACATCGATCCAAATTAAACGTTAGGTCGTGAATCCAAGTGGAGTGTTGGTGAAGACTCGAGGTGTAAGAACTATTCGTCAGTATAACTTTGGGGGTGATTCCAAGATGAGTTTGACGGAAATAGTACTTATAGGTTCGAGATGGTGATTCAGAGTGCAAGGGCTATGGTCGTTGACTCTGGGGGTGATTCCAAAATGAGTGCAAAGAGATAGTGCCTTCAGTTTCGTTCGAACCCAGAACGGACTTGTATGGATTGAATGCTTTCAGAACATCGTAAGGTGGACGATAAGCATTCTAAGATAAATGTGTCCTATAAAGGTAATCGCAGCCTCAAGCCTCATCAATCGGGAATGGCTAAAATAGGGGTGGTGCAGCAAGGTTAAGTGGGTCATGCCCAAGTAGGACGAGATTTACCCCTATCTAGATGTCCCTTTTTATTCGACTGTGTGGGAGGTTGGATTTGCGGCCAACTGCGGGGTGGTCTTGTTCGGGATTGTTCAGTAAGGAATGGTCCCGGCCTTGTGTTGTAGGGGATTGGGAGTAATCCTCGGTACGGTGATCTAGGCCATGTATTGTGACGGGCGGTACCCTAGTAGCACTGCCATTGTTGGAAACCCATTCTTCCTACGAGACCTTACGGTTTTGTTTGTATTACCCACTTTTGTGGCTAGTAGTTTGAATTTAATGAATGTAACAATTTCGGCTATTTCTTGTTTACTTGAAAACTCTAGACACTATTATAATATTACTGGATTTCCTATCAAATGTTTTGGTTAGCGTAAGGTAAAAACTTTTCCATGTTTATGTGTGGAAAGTCTTACGTGATACCTTTTCTTTCAAAGGATTTTCTAAAGTTAAGCAATTTTAAACCGTTTACTCACACCAGACCCCTGTCTGACCCGAGTGTTCATTTTCTGTTTTATTAAACTCTTGGGTACTCGTATTATGTATGAGTAGTCAAGTGATTCAGGTATCCTTGACGAATTCTGGAGGATCTTTGGAGCAGGAGGCTTCAGCGTGTAGATATATAGATAGAGTTTCCGCTGTGTGTTATTCTGTATTGATGTTCTTATATTGTACATTAGACAGAAATGTTATAACTGTCTAAATTGAGATGTATAGTTGTGTACTCTGATGTATATGATACTATGTATATGTTATATATTATATTTCATTCGTTCCGCTGTGAGATTCTGATGTGTCGCTGTTCTTTCTTCTCTTTCTTTTCTTCTTCTATCCCTTTCTTTCTTAAATAGTGATGCGTCTTTCTGTTGATAGAAAGTCGGGTCGCTACAGCTGGTATCAGAGCGCTAGGTTGAGCGAATACCTAGGCTCTAGAGTGGTGTCTATCTTGAGAGAGCGTACTTGTAATTTTTTTTATATATAGATATATTTGTTTATCTACTTAATTTGTTGGGTTATCTGTTCGGATTTTCCAGCATAGGTTATAGAGGTATATAAGGTAGGAGTGTGTGTAACACGATTACCACTAATGAAAGAGGCTCATATGTTGTGGTTGGAGGTGTATCTGTCGAGATTGTAGACCTAATACCGTCTCGAATAAGCTTTGTAGATGGTGAAAGGATTTCATTGATCCCAGAGAAAGTATTTTCAAGGATTAGAGTATATTCTTGAAGTGTGAGGTTGATTTTCTCTCGAGTGAGCGGGATTTCCAAGAGTTGAGTCTGTTAGCTGAGTAGAAGCAGGTGATGGTATCTTGGTGACTTCAAGAAGGAATAGCTGTATGGTGAGATGCAGTATCCATAGATGGTTCTGAAGATGTTCTTCTGGAGCAAGATTAAGATGGTATTGAAGGAACGTTGATGCCTACTGCAGGGAAGATTCAGATGTTTAGGGATCTTGATCTCAAGTAAGGGTGTCTTATCTATATTGAAGTAAGAGACTATGGTCGATGAGTTACCTCATTTCGGACATGGTCTCATTGTTTCCCTTAAGAAGAATAAGTGGTTGGTGTTTGGTTTGGAGCCGAGTTTCTTGAGAAGATGTCTACCCGTCTCAAGGATCTTTTAGTGGAATTGGGTAATAGTTTTGTGTTTCAAGTAGCCTTTGGTTAAGGAAGATCTTTTAGCATAGCAGTATCATTGAAGTGAAGTTTGGAAGCAGCAGCGTGAACCCGTTTCTTTGATGATTCAGAAATCTTTAGGATTTAACTATCGACGGACCTGGCAGATAGTGAAGGCTTATCCTTTTCTTCGGGGAGGCTCAGCAGAGCAGGATATTTGTTAGAAGTGATCTATCAATTTTTCTGGTAGATAAGCCATTCTTGAAGATTGATCTTGATTAGGAAATCCGTGCTGGTTGGTGAAGATAGTTCTTTGGAATCTGTACTGAGTGGAATCGCAAAAGTGACTTGGGATTAGTTTGGGAATCTTTGAGTAATCTTTGGTTTGGGAATGAGGCATCTCAAGTGCAGGTAAAAGCTATTAAAGCAGTCAGATATTTTCCAGAGGTTTTTAAGGAAATCAGAGGTCTACCCGCATCGGAGATTGAGTTACTTATCGACTTGGATTCTAGGAGAAATACCGATGGTTGAACCGTGTAGAGGGAAGACTCTTAGAGGGAGAAGAGGTTGGTGAAGTAGCTCAGGATTCTTTGGAAAGGGTTTGATCATCTAGTTTTCTAGTTAAGATTCTGTTGAGATGTTTTGACCAAGTGGAGTGGGTCGGATGAACAGTGTATGGAGAAAGATTGTGCTCAAGTTCTTCGATAGCATTCTTATCTACTCCAGATCAGAGTTGCGCCGCGGAAGTGAGATAGCAGTTATTCTGGGATGGGAGCAACCGAAAGTTGCAGTTTTCTTGGATTAAGGGATTTTTACAAGAAATTCAAGTATAAAGTAATTTTCTGGATTTGAAAGGCAAGGTTGTCAAGTGCAACTGTTTGGTTATTCCAGATAAGAGATGTAGGTCTGAAGTCCACTAATGCTTGTGGAATCGAGTTGTGTTTTGGATTTCGACAAATTTTTGAGAGAACCATTTTGTTGAGTAGGACCTGGAAATTGGTTTGATTTTGGTCCAGTTTGTTCATGAAGCTATCGGCAAGGATTAAGCTGATCAGGAAGGATGAAGGTGACTCAGAAGCATCAGAAGAGTTATGCAGATAGAATTGAGATGATTTGGAACGTAAAGTTGGAATTTGGATATTGTTTTAGTTTTATCCGATCAAAGGAGCTATAAGATTTGGTAAAACTAGAAAGCTAGCTCCGGAAGTATTTTGAGTTTTTCCTGTGTTCTCTGGAGATTAGATTTTGAGCTACAGGATTGAATTTTCAGTTCGGATAACTGGAATTCATTGTATTTCACGTATCTCTGAGGAATATGTGTATGATTCATCTAATGATAGAATCAGCAGTTCAGAAGGATCTGGTATTTGAGCTGGTCTTGAGTTTAGTCTGATATCTTGCTCAGTTTGTAGGATTAGATGAGGGAGTTCTTGGTTATAGTAGTGTTGTTACTTAAGATTCTGTAGAGCGAGTATTCCAGAATAGGTACCTGGAAAACTCTAGATAATATTAGGAAGATCTATCCAGAATTTTGTCTAGATAATTAAAATTGTTTGTTTGAATTGGTTGCTATGGTTGCTGATTGAAATTTAAATTCTTTTGCTGGGTTATTAAATTATCTTTGCTTTTAAATTTCGGGGACGAAATTCTTTTAAGGGGGAAGGAATGTGACGACCCGGAATTTTGAGCAATATCAATTTAATAATCTTTGTCAATAATTAAATTAATTTGATCATTTTATATCATAAATTGACAAGTTAAAATTCTTTTAAAGGCTAATAATAATAATTTGATAATATCTATTAACATTTTTCTTAACAACATAAAATTGGCAAGTTTAATTCTTTTGAAAACTAATAATATTTTAATTTGGAAATATTTATTTTAGCAATTTAAAATTGGTAATAGTTATTTTTTCGAAAGTTAATCAAAATATTTTCTATTTATAATGTATGTATATATGTATATATTATAAATAGGATGTCTTTAAGTAATAAAAGCTATATATATTCAAATTGTAATATATATGAATGTATATACTGTGATTTGAAATTGTGTTTTAAAATTCAATACAGTAATTTTCAAATCTAATGTTAAAATGTTTTTCCATTTGAAATGTGTGTGTGTGTGTGTGTGTGTGTGTGTGTGTGTGTGTGTGTGTGTGTGTATATTTGTACATATATATATTAGAAATGGGAAAATTATATTGTTTGAATTTAATAAAGGGTTTTCAAAGTTTAACATATATAATTTGTAATTTGGAAATTTTAATTTGTCTTAATACTTTTGAAAATGATATTTGAGATTTAAATTTTAACAACAAAGTTAATTTCTTATTTAATATATGTATATTTTAAGCTTTCGTTTTAAATAAGAATTAATTTGAAGTTCACTTTCAATTGTTTTTAATATTCTTTCATTTTAATTTTAACATAAGATAAGCTTGTTTATTAAAAGATAAGTACATTTTATAATCATATAAATATTACATAATTACATTCATAATTTAAATAAATTATTAAAAAGAAAATAACATTTGTAAATCATTAATTAAACATTAAAAACACTTGTTCACATTTTGATATATGAAAGAGACATTTGTAAATACATAAGCATATGTGTAAGTAAACTAGAGCATTAAAGTGACAAATTTCATTCTCTTGATAAATTAAATTTAAAATTAAATTGTAAAATAAAAGAAGAGTGTTATTCTTCAGCTAAAAATCCTTTTCTTCATTTCAACAAAATGAATGCAAATCAAAGATCAAAAAGAAAGAAGAAAATTGTAAAAAAATCTGAAAACTGCAAAATTTGGAACAAGAATGAAACTTGGAATCAAGCACAATCAAAGGGCAAGGGAAACTCAACATAAACCTTCAGCTTTTCAAATTCAATCAGCATGCAAAATTGGAATCAACAGCATCAGGGTTATTTCAACATGCAGAAGAAAATTCAATAAGCTTGGAAAACAAAATAAGAGTTTCTGTCTTCTGCATTATAAGGTGAGTAAATGAAATTTTTAAAAACAGTTTAAATCCTGATTTCAACTTGTTATTATGATGATATCATGATGTTATCTGAAATATTTGATTTAAATTAGATTCATGTTTGAATTGTGAATAATTGATTTCCTGTGAAGTTGAAACATATGCTCTGTGAAAAATAACAGGTTTACTATTTTATAATAAATTCAATATCTAGATTTTGAGTTTGAATTGGACTTTGATTTGTAAATAGAAGTTGTTTGTAATTAAGTAATCTATCATCTAAAAATAATTACAAGTTTTAAAGTGAATAATTAGCTTTGAATTTTTGAGTTTACAGTAAATTGTTAATTTGGGTCAAAAATTTATCAAAACAATTTTAAGTTTTGATTACATAATTGAATTCGTGATGATAAATTATGAATTTTAATGGTTGAAATATAATTTTTAGATTACTATTTGGAGTGGATTTTTGGGTTGACTGCTTTGGGCATTATGGCCAATTCACGGCGAACTATGGCGAGCTGAGCGGCGAGGTTGAGCGCGAAGGTGAAGGAGAAGACAAGGATCATGGGAAAAATTCATTGGGAATTTATAGTTGTTCGTGTTGGCCAGAATTGATTGAGTTAAGGATTTATACCGTGAGTTGGAAGTCGATGTTCAGTTGGGTTTCGCGGCGTCAAGGCACAACCGGAGGCGATCACATTTGTGGTCGTAGGATCTGGAGGTCGTGACGAAGCTTTGGGGATAATGCCATGGCGTCTCGAGTAAGGGATCGTCGACGGCGATCCAATTTGCTGTTGGCTTTGGTTCAGACAATTTGGGGTTGAGGGTCAAATTTCGATTCTCGATCGTAACAGGGTTTCTGGGTTGCGCGAGAGGTTGCTGTGGTCGAGAGTGAAGTGTCAGAGACCGGCGTGGAGCTCGTCGACGTTCGGCGTGGTGGTGCACGTTGATGCGCACGATATCGTGCATCAGTGATTTGGGTTTTGAGAAGATGGTGGGAGCTCGAGTTTTCCTTCGGGTATGTGATGATTTGGCTCGAAGCAGGGAATAAGGTTGGGGGTAACTCGGGGTTTTTGCTTAATTACTCGAGTTGTCATTCGAGTAATGGATGTTTGCTCGATGTTGCTGGGTTGTGTGATTTTAGTGCTGTCTAAGTTTTAAGGTTTTAAAATTTAACAGCAAAAGTTTAAAAAGCTTTGAACAAAGAAATTTTGACTTTTGTAGATAACTCAAGTTTAAAAACATAGGTAAAACAAGTTTTTATTAAACTAGGTTGTTTTCAAGAATAATTATTTTTAAACAAGTTTTAATTATTTAAATAGAAAAGTTTTAAATAAAATAAGTGGATTTTTGAAACAAAATTTGTATTAAATTTTATTTAATAACTTTGGGAAGTTTAAAGATTTAAAAGTTTATTTGAATGTTTAACTTGTTTTAATTATGATTGATTTCTAAAATATTATATTTTAAATAAAGATAAATGATAAAGATTTAGAGATCAATTATAATAAAGATTTATTTTGAATAATTTAGAAG
This sequence comes from Allium cepa, assembly GCA_030765085.1. NCBI lineage: Eukaryota > Viridiplantae > Streptophyta > Magnoliopsida > Asparagales > Amaryllidaceae > Allium > Allium cepa. The sequence goes on along the minus strand of CM060944.1, from coordinate 443,014,309 downwards.
TTTGGTTAATTTAAAGATAAACAAATATATGAAGATAATTGGAATAATTCAGTTATTGTTAATAATTAAAGTGTTATTAGTTAATAGAAATGATTTAATTAAGATACTGATTTACTTTATTAAGAATCTTTTAACATAGAAGTTAAGAATCATTTGATTAAATTTAAATGATTAGTTTAATAATTAATTAAGTACTTATTAGCGATTAATTAAAGATAATCACTTTGGAGTTAATTAAGTATAATTACTTGGTGAAGCAATTAAGTAATTAATTACTGGCGGTAATTAAGTAAAGAGTAATTATTTAACAAAGTAATTAAAGGTTAACTACATTATGAAAGTAATTAAATGGAAGTGATTAAAGGTTAATCACTTGTGTTATTAGTCAATGAATTAATTAATATAATTAATTAAAGGTTTAAATTTATTTATTAATTAAAGACTAATTAATTAATGAAAGAATTAAGAGTAATTAATTAAGTGATTAATTAATTGATAAAGTAAATAGTTAAAAAGGAATTTAATTTATGAAGTAATAATTAATTAATGGAAATAAATAATTAATTGTTAATTAATAATTAAAAGGTAATTGATCTATAATTAAGTTTTGATTACTAAATGTAATTAAAAAGTAATTAATCAAATGTGATTAATTAAAAGAAATTAATCAGGTATGATTAATTAAAAGTAGTTAATCAAGAGTGTTTAATTAAAAGTAATTAATCAAGTGTGATTAATTAGAAGGTGATTAATCAGGTGTGATTAATTAAAGGATAATTAAGGAATAATTATCAGAATAATTAAATAATAATTAATCAAATGTGATTAATTTAAAAAGGGTAATTAAGAGATAATTACTTGGTATAATTAGGAAGTAATTAATCAAGATGATTAATTAAATTTGTAATTAAGGAATAATTACTTAAAGTAATTAAGAGATAATTAATCAAGGAAGATTAATTGAAATGGATAATTAAGTGATGTTTAGTTAATTAATTTGTAATTAATTAATGAATAAGTAAGTTGGATAAATGATAATCCAAGTGATTAAGTAAAGAATTAATTTAATTAAGGATTAATTAAATTAATTAAGTTTGGATCAAACCTTGTTTGTGGATGATTAATGATTGGCTGATAAATATCATTGGATGAGTTAATGATATTGGATGATATTGGATGTCATTGATTTATATGTAGTGATTTGAATGTGATATATCTGAGATGTGATATAAGTGCTGCCTTGTGATATGTATGGATGAATGTGATAATAGTGAATTATTTATCTGTGTGTTATGAATCATCCATTTATGTTTAAGTGATATTCTGAATATCTACTGTTTAAACCCTTAAGTACAACTTGGACATTAAAATGGCGTTTGGATTCGGTGAGACCGGGATCAGATTTTATATCCGAAAACCACATCGATCCAAATTAAACGTTAGGTCGTGAATCCAAGTGGAGTGCAAGTGAAGACTCGAGGTGTAAGAACTATTCGTCAGTATAACTCTGGGGGTGATTCCGAGATGAGTTTGACGGAAATAGTACTTACAGGTTCGAGATGGTCGTTGACACTGAGGGTGATTCCAAAATGAGTGCAACGAGATAGTGCCTTAGGTTTCGTTCGAACTCGGAACAGACTTGTATGGATTGAATGCTTTCAGAACATCGTAAGGTGGATGATGTGCACATAAATGTGCTTATTTTTACCAACATATTTAATCTATTTGAATTAAATAAATGATCATATCGGGTATTTTAACTTGTTTAAACCAAAAATTCAAATTATTCCAAATTGTCACATATTCATCTTCATATATGGGCAAAACGGTCATTTGTGTGCATATATTTGTTTGAGAAAAATTAATTGAAAATTTGTATATATTTTTGTAGGAAATTGATCTCAAATAGAAGTGGTTTCATGAAGATATGCATGCACCAAATTAATACAAAGGAATGAAGATGGAAATAATTCAAAGTGAAGAACATGGAGGACCCCACCTACCCACCTACCTTAATGTACAAATTAAAGGCTAATGCACATGCTTTTGGAGTTAATGGCTTCATGTACACTTAATGGGGGATTAAGACATGTTAATGATAACTTGACCTCCACACTTCCTAAGGGGCATTTTGGGCATTCCCCAAAAAAATGAATTAGGGTTTTAACACTTGTATAAATACCCCTTATGTTTCATGTAGCCATCTTCCTCTTAGTTAGTTAGTTTTAGTTTAGATCAAAAATAAAATGAAAGCTTCTCTTTCTCTTTTCATGGCTACTTAGCCACTTTATTTTATGTAATCTTTTTTATTTTATGCAATTTAATATATGCTCTTTCCTTTTCATGTTCCTTTACTTTCATGTTGTAGTGTAGATCTCTTTTCTTTTATGCTAGTTAATTAGCTTATCTTTTCATTTTGCTCTCTTTTTTCTCTTCATTTTGCTTTCATATTGTTAGCTACATTTGTTAATAAAATGACAAATATGAGAAGCTAAACCCCTTCAATTTAGGGGTAATGAAGCTCTCTAATTAATGTAGCTTCAACGTTTTGTTAATTCATGCTCTCTTTTTGTGCTTAATGATGATGATAGAAGTGGTTTTATTTGTTGTTTTTGCCTTGAATTTTATAGTCTATATTGTTGACACCAAATAGGCTATGCTTAAACAATCACTAACACAAATGCCTCTTCATCAATATATGATTATGGCATAAGAAAGTGATTTGAAATTAAAATTTGATGGTCTATGTTTCTAATCAATAGTTAATAGGCCATACTTAAAATAGATTTCATTTTCATTTTCTTTGTCAAGTTTCATGAAAGTTAGTAAGTGTTTTAAGGGGTGTGTTATAGTTTGATGGCTTATGTTGGCTAATCAATAGCTCAAATATGTCATACTTATGATAAACACATCAATTAAAACACTAATGACCATAAAAGAGAGATCATGATTTCATGTGTTGAACTACATGATCTAGAGAGTGGATTTATTCTCTAAATTGTCATTTAACTCTCATATTTGCATTTCTTTTCTTTTGTCATTTTTCTTTTTTTAGTTAATCACTCTTCCAACTTTGGTTAATTTGATTGAGTAGAATTTTAAAATCATCAATTCCCTGCGGATTGACCCGTATAAGCACGTGCTACATTCGTACACCGTGCGCTTGCGGTATAAATATTATTTCAAAATTAGTTCGACGGTTTTCTAAACCGATAGAATTTCCGTCGACGAACAAGTTTTTGGCGTCGTTGCCGGGGAATTTGCTTTGATTTTAATTTTCTATTCTTCGAATAATTTATTTTTATTTTGTGTGTTTGTTTTTTGTGTTAATTTCTTTAAAAAAAATTATATTTTGTTGTGTGTTTATTTCATATTTGTGTGCTTGTTTTTCTTTTGTTTCCATTTGCATTTGGTGGTATATATATAAAAAAAACACATCACAGTTTCAAAACAAAAACAAAAACATTTTATTTCTTCATTTGCACATTTCAGTTTGTTTACAATTTTTCTTTTGCTCTCTGCCTTACTGTTCACTGTGCAATGTGCACAGAGAACCTGCACATACCGTTGCGCACAAAACTGTGCCACAACACAGTGCATCAACCATCAACAAAGTCATCACAGATATCACCAATTTCCATTCCAGCACTGTGACAGTCATCTTCCCCACTTCATTCACCCTTCCTACTGAAATCAAAAACTCCACCTGATCACAAAACTTCTTTCTGCACCAAATACTTGAGCTCCTCCACAACCCATCCACTTGAAAGCATTGTTTCTCCCTGACAAACCGTGTACTCCAATCGACCACTGCACATTCACTGCCTATCACATTTACAAAATTGATCTGCTGCCTAACTCCACAAACCAAAACATCCAAACATTCTCCCCTCACCGCAGTGTGCACCACCTTCTGCTGCCTCCACTACTACTTGCAAACAGCATACATCACTTCCTCCCAACCGTAGCAGTCCCCTCGACCAACCACTAATCAACCAAAATACCATCATTTACCCAATTCCTACTTGCAGTACCTAACATCCCTGAAAACCATCCATACACTTCACAAAAACTATCATTCCAACCCTACATTTCTGCCTAACCACTGCCAGAGACCGAAATAATCGACCTCGAAATCATCAACTACCCGCAGAGAAGCTTACAACCACCCAACAGCCATCACGACATTACAACTGCAGTTTCCTCAACCACACACCTAGCCTCGTCACCTAGAACCGCGACCTTCACTACTCAATCACCTGCAATTCAAATACCCTCCATCACCTGAATCGAACTCAACTCAACAGCCCCCAATTTTCAATCATCAAAATCTAATCAAAACTCATACTTTCTTCCAACCACCACTATATCACTAAACACCATCAGCCATCCCTGACCGTAGCCAACTGTCAATAGCTTGAAAACCGAAGCGACTCCAAGACATCGACATCACTATCTGGCCACTGCCTCAGCCAATTGCAATTTCACCTTCGCAAATCGCCTCTACTTCGAAACCCACCAACCTCGACTGCAACGTCTACAAACTCAGCCCAGTTAGTCACCGTGACTTCGATCAGATCACCACAAACCTCCAAGCAACCTTCACGCAACTTCAAATCAGAGTTGCGACCTTTTTTTTTTTAAGAATTGAAGTGGAAACGAATTGGGAATTGATTTGAATGTTTCGATTTCAATTTTAACTGTAGTAGTGAAGTCATTTTTTTTTACAGAGATTAATTTGGGAAGTAATTTTGGTTTTATTAGTAGGTGGGCCGGGCCTCAATCATTTGAAGCTTGCTAATTTTCTTTTTATTTTGTTAAGTTAGCTTTTGAGTTTCTCTTGTTAAGGGTTCAAATTGTTTAAAGTTTTTTTTTTCTGATTTGTTTGGACCTGTTATTTTTTTCTTCCATTAAATTTTTTTTTTTTTAAAGCAAAACCCTACTTTTAAGTTTCCTTTCAAAAAAAAACCAAAAAAAACCCAAAAAAATAAAAATTGTATATATCTTAGTTTTTAATTTTCAAGTTGCCAAAGCAGGAAATAAAGGAAGAATAGCTTGCTGAAAATTGCTTTCTTAGCTAGCCAAAATAAATTGCTCTACTTGCTAAAAATTCTGCTTTCATTTCTAGTTTTATTTGAATTGAATTGTTGGTTGCTTGCATTTGCATTTAAAAAAAAAAATTCATTCGTAGTTGCATTGTTAATACACGTTTAGTTTTTGTTCTGCATTTCATCTTAGATTTTGATTAATAATAACGGTTAGACATCGATAACACTTAATTGTATATTGACAATTTGTCTTTTTTTGAACAATTTAATTTCTTGGTGTCTAGGCTACGGCAGAGTAATAACCATTTATAAATATTGCGGTGGTTCGTAAATATTATAGTGGTTGTTCCTCTGAAGGTACTTAAACCTTCGGCTGCATTGCTATGGTGATTCGTGGTGCACCGATAAATCCTGCCCGTTACCTGGCTGAGAACTATCTTGTTTATCTAAGACAATTTGTGAATATACAATTTTGGGTTAACTTAGGATAAATCATTTGTAATTAACCCTTGCATTCATTTAGTTGCATTTGTTCATGCATATTTAAAAAAAAACAAAAAACAAAAAAATTTCAAAATCCAAAACTAAAAAAATTGTAAATATTCCTTTTTCTTTGAAATTTTTAGATCCTTTTCTTTGAAATTTCAAAAAAAAAAATCCAAAAAAATTTAGAAAAACCAAAATTCAACAAAAAAAAATAATAAAAACAAAACAAAAATCGATTTTCCTTTTTAAAAATAAATTTTCTTTGTAAATATTTTCCGTTTAAAAAAAAACCCAAAAAAAAATTCTTGAAAATGTCTGAGTTTCCTTTTCCTCACTCACTTGAATTTAGTTGTGAAAATCAATATAATCCATATGAGTTCACTCCAAATTCGTATGGATATTTTAACAACAACTTTTGTTTAGACAATTCGAATTTTGAACCACAAAATTTCCAAAGTAATGGCCAACCCTCAACTCTTGAAAATTGCATTTCATCATTACTTGAACTCTCTACGCAACAAAATCAAGAGATAAATGAGTTGTGTAATTCACGTTTGTGCTATAACTCGAATCAAAGTTTTCAAAATAATGAAAATTTGAATTCACTTCAAAATTCAAATAATTTCGAGTGTAACCCATGCCAATTCAATTTCGAGCTTCAAAATGAATTTCAAAATCAAAATGAAAATGAGATCCACTTTTCAAATAATTTTGGCAATGGGAATAATCTCGACTACGATGCGATTGAAAAAATTTGTCCTCAACAAATCCAAATCGAAAATTCTCAAGTTAATAACTACAAATTGGATTTTGTTGAACAAATGAACGAAATTTACGATGATCACACAGATTTGTTATTTGAAACATATATGAAACAACGTGAAAAACAAAATCAAATTTCAACGTGTGACGAGTCAAGTGATAATCCATCTTTTACCACAATTGACGATTTTCAAATAACAACTTTTGAAACTGAAAATGATGATCTTAATGAAGTTGTTGAAAACACGGTAATTGAGTTGGATTTCAATTCTTTTAAGGGTGTGAAACCAAATTTAAAATTCGATCTTCCTTTTCTCGATTTTGAAAATTCGAATACAACAACTTTGGATTTTCCAATTAAGGAAGATGAATTTAACGAGCACGAATTTTTTAGACTTTTGAATGACGAGTTGTTATATTCCAATGGGGAAGATGAAAATCACCATTTTGATTTTGAAATCAATAACCTTGAAAATGTTTTCAATGATAAGCTTGAATTTCAAATTGGTGAAAATAAACTTGAACTTCAATCAATTTTTTATCGACCCAAAAAATCATCGAAAACAAAACAACTCATACGATTTTTAATAAAACGACATTCGTTTTTTCAAATCAACGTTCAACTTTGAAATCTTTTACGATTTGGTTTCTCATGCTTAAGCTGTATCTCACATATTTGACGAGACAAATGAATCGATCTTTGGAAGACCGTGTCATTTACTCTTTAACTGTATATTTTCTGATCTCTTGTAAATAATAACCTTTTCATTTTCATTTAAATAAAGGTCATGTTTTTCTTTTTATTTTTCTCCTTCCACTTGGGTTGACTGTAGGGACACAGTTAAAATCAAGTGTGTAGGGGGGGGAGACTAATCTTCATTCTTTTTTTTTCATGGTTTATTTTTACTTTAAAATCACAAAAACAAAAAAAAAATTAATAAAAAATCCCAAAAACAAATTTTCTTTTGATTTATTTTTTAAAAGAAACACTATAAGATAAATATATGGCTTTGGTTTATTAAATTGAAATTTTTGGAAATTTATTTGTCTAAACAAAAATAAAAATGAAATTTGATTACAAATAATAATGGTTTAACTAGTATATAGGAAGATTCATACGTGTTAATTATGAAGTATATCCTAATTGAAAATCTTCGTTTTAAAAAGTGGTTGATTTAAAGTAAAGGATATAACATTTTTTTTGTCTTCTTAGTTAAATGGTGCTAAGATGATTTTGCAAAACTCTCTCTCTCTTAAAAAATAAAAAATAAATAAAAAAATAATAACATCCAAGTATTCACTCTCATTTAAAAGTCCTCACGGTTATGCATGGGTGAATTACTTGGAATCTTTGATTATGTGCTTTCATACTCATTTAAAAGTCCTCACGGTTATGCATGTATGGAACACATGTAAAAAAAAACATAATAAAAACCACCTACGGTTGATAGGTGTATGCACGAAAGTGTGTGCACTCGCCATGCTCTGTACTCCCCTCACATAAGCCCGAAAGGCAGTGCAAGGGTGGTATATCTGGCCCCAGTTTACCTGAGCTAAGTGTGTAATTTTTCTTGCAAATAATGAGAGAGCAAGCAATTGAAATCCTAGCACTATTTTGACTTATTTGATTTGATTTGTTATTGAAAAGAAATGAAAATACCACTTTGATAAACTTTGATAATCAACTAAGGATCCATTTTATAATTACACTTTGTTATCAACCGAAACAACAAGTTAAACTATTTTCTATTTGTTATGATAACTTGATTTTTGTTGGAAATTTTGACCAGTAAATGACATAAATTTTCAAGAGAATAACCAAAACCTATATTTAACTTATTCGTGTCAATTTAAAAATAAATCCTTCATTTGTAAATATTTTCAAAAATTTGCATTCATCTCTTTGTAAATAAATCTTGCATTTTGTAAATATTTTCATCCCGCACTTGGATTTTGTGGGTAGTATCCGCTGAAAACCCTCACGAGACAACACTCGTCCTACTGGGGACACCCAGAGGTTTAACGGCTTGTTGCATACGCTCAATGCAATCGTGCTTCCTACGAAAACGGATTTATCTTAGTTCTTCTTTATTCGAGGACGAATAAAAAGATAAGTATGGGGGTATTTGATGTGCACATAAATGTGCATATTTTTACCAACATATTTAATCTATTTGAATTAAATAAATGATCATATCGGGTATTTTAACTTGTTTAAACCAAAAATTCAAATTATTCCAAATTGTCACATATTCATCTTCATATATGGGCAAAACGGTCATTTGTGTGCATATATTTGTTTGAGAAAAATTAATTGAAAATTTGTATATATTTTTGTAGGAAATTGAACTCAAATAGAAGTGGTTTCATGAAGATAAGCATGCACAAAATTAATACAAAGGAATGAAGATGGAAATAGTTCAAAGTGAAGAACATGGAGGACCCCACCTACCCACCTACCTTAATGTACAAATTAAAGGCTAATGCACATGCTTTTGGAGTTAATGGCTTCATGTACACTTAATGGGGGATTAAGACATGTTAATGATAACTTGGCCTCCACACTTCCTAAGGGGCATTTTGGGCATTCCCCAAAAAAATGAATTAGGGTTTTAACACTTGTATAAATACCCCTTATGTTTCATGTAGCCATCTTCCTCTTAGTTAGTTAGTTTTAGTTTAGATCAAAAATAAAATGAAAGCTTCTCTTTCTCTTTTCATGGCTACTTAGCCATTTTATTTTATGTAATCTTTTTTTATTTTATGCAATTTAATACATGCTCTTTCCTTTTCATGTTCCTTTACTTTCATGTTGTAGTGTAGATCTCTTTTCTTTTATGCAAGTTAATTAGCTTATCTTTTCATTTTGCTCTCTTTTTTCTCTTCATTTTGCTCAATGTTGCTTGCTACATTTGTTCATATGATGACAAATATGAGAGGCTAAACCTTTCAATTTAGGGGTAATGAAGCTCTCTAATTAATGTAGCTTCAACATTTTGTCAATTCATGCTCTCTTTTTGTGCTTAATGAGAATGATTGAAGTGGTTTAATTTGTTGTCTTTGCTTTGAATTTGATAGTCTATATTGTTGACACCAAATAGGCTATGCTTAAACAATCACTAACACAAATGCCTCTTCATGAATATATGATTATGGCATAAGAAAGTGATTTGAAATTAAAATTTGATGGTCTATGTTTCTAATCAATAGTTAATAGGCCATACTTAAAATAGATTTCATTTTCATTTTCTTTGTCAAGTTTCATGAAAGTTAGTAAGTGTTTTAAGGGGTGTGTTATAGTTTGATGGCTTATGTTGGCTAATCAATAGCTCAAATATGTCATACTTATGATAAACAAATCAATTAAAACACTAATGACCATAAAAGAGAGATCATGATTTCATGTGTTGAACTTCATGATCTAGAGAGTGGATTTATTCTCTAAATTGTCATTTAACTCTCATATTTGCATTTCTTTTCTTTTATCATTTTTCTTCTTTTTTTTAGTTAATCACTCTTCCAACTTTGGTTAATTTGATTGAGTAGAATTTTAAAATCATCAATTCCGTGCGGATCGACCTGTATTCGCCACGTGCTACATTCGTACACCGTGCGCTTGCGGTATAAATTTTATTTCAATATTCGTTCTACGGTTTTCTAAACCGATAGAATTTCTGTCGACGAACAGTGGACGATGAGCATTCTAAGATAAATGTGTCCTATAAAGGTAATCGCAGCCTCAAGCCTCATCAACTAGGAATGGCTAAAACAGGGGAGGTGCAGTAAGGTTAAGTGGGTCATGCCCAAGTAGGATGAGATTTACCCCTGTCTAGATGTCCCTTTTTATTTGGCTGTGTGGGCGGTTGGATCTGCAGCCAACTGCGGGGTGGCCTTGTTCGGGACTGTTCAGTAAGGAATGGTCCCGGCCTTGTGTTGTAGGGGATTAGGAGTAATCTTCGGTATGGTGATCTAGGCCACGTACTGTGACGGGCGGTACCCCAGTAGCCCTGCCATTGTTGGAAACCCATTCTTCCTACGAGACCCTACGGTTTTGTTTGTATTACCCACTTTTGTGGCTAGTAGCTGGAATTTAATGAATGTAACTATTTCGGCTATTTCTTATTTACTTGGAAACTCTAGACACATTTATAATATCACTAGATTTCCTATCAAATGTTTTGGTTAGCATAAGGTAAAAACATTTCCATGTTTATGTGTGGGAAGTCTTTCGTGTTACCTTTTCCTTCAAAGGATTTTCTAAAGTTAAGCAATTTAAACCGTTTACTCACACCAGACCCCTGTCTGACCTGAGTGTTTATTTTCTGTTTTATTAAACTCTTGGGAACTCATATTATGTATGAGTAGTCAAGTGATTCAGGTATCCTTGACGAATTCTAGAGGAGCTTTGGAGCAGGAGGCTTCAGCGTGTAGATATATAGATAGAGTTTCGGCTGTGTGTTATTCAATATTGATGTTCTTGTATTGTACATTAGACAGAAATGTTATAACTGTCTAAATTGAGATGTATAGTTGTGTACTCTGATGTATATGATACTATGTATATGTTATATATTATATTTCATTCATTCCGCTGTGAGATTCTGATGTGTTGTTGTTCTTTCTTCTCTTTCTTTTCTTCTTCTGTCCTTTCTTTCTTAAATAGTGATGCGTCTTTCTGGTGATAGAAAGTCGGGTCGCTACAGCTGGTATCAAAGCGCTAGGTTGAGCGAATACCTAGACTCTGGAGTGGTGTCTATTTTGAGAGAACATACTTTTAATTTTTTTATATATAGATATATTTATATATCTACCTAATCTGTTGGGTTATCTGTTCGGATTTTCCAGCATAGGTTATAGAGGTAGATAAGGTAGGAGTGTGTGTAACACGATTACCACTAATGGAAGAGGCTCATATGTTGTGGTTGGAGGTGTATCTGTCGAGATTGTAGACCTAATACCATCTCGAATAAGCTTTGTAGACTGTTGAAAGGATCTCATTGATCCCAGAGAAAGTATTTTCAAGGATTAGAATATATTCTTGAAGTGTAAGGTTGATTTGCTCTCGAGTGAGCAGGATTTCCAAGAGTTGAGTCTGTTAGCTGAGCAGAAGTAGGTGATGGTATCTTGGTGACTTCAGGAAGGAATAGCTGTATGGTGAGATGCAGTATCCATAGATGGTTCTGAAGATGTTCTTCTGGAGCAAGATTAAGATTGTATTGAAGGAACGTTGATGCCTACTGCAGGGAAGATTCGGATGTTTAGGGATCTTTTGGACCTCAAGTAAGGGTGTCTTATCTATATTGATGTAAGAGACTAAGGTCGATGAGTTACCTCATTTTGGACATGGTCTCATTGTTTCCCTTAAGAAGAACAAGTGGTTGGTGTTTGGTTTGGAGTCGAGTTTCTTGAGAAGATGTCTACCCGTCTCAAGGATCTTTTAGTGGAATTGGGTGATAGTTTTATGTTTCAAGGAACTTTTAGTTAAGGAAGATATTTTGGCATAGCAGTATCATTGAAGTGAAGTTTGGAAGCAACAGCGTGGACCCGTTTCTTCGATGATTCAGAAATCTTTGGGATTTTACTATCGACAGACCCAACAGATAGTGAAGGCTTACCTTTTCTTCGAGGAGGCTTAGCAGAGCAGGATATTTGTTAGAAGTGATCTATCAATTTTTCTGGTAGATAAGATATTCTTCAAGATTGATCTTGATTAGGAAAGCTGTGCTGGTTGGTGAAGATAGTTCTTTGGAAACTGTACTGAGTGAAATCGCAAAAGTGACTTGCGATTAGTATGGGAATCTTTGAGTAATCTTTGGTTTGGGAATGAGGCATCTCAAGTGGAGGTAAAAGCTATTAAAGCAGTCAGAGATTTTCCAGAGGTTTTTAAGGAAATCGGAGGTCTACCCGCATCGGAGATTGAGTTTCTTATCGACTTGGATTCTAGGAGAAATACCGATGGTTCAACCATGTAGAGGGAAGACTATTAGAGCGAGAAGAGGTTGGTGAAGTAGCTCAGGATTCTTTGGAAAGTGTTTGATCGTCTAGTTTTCTAGTTAAGATTCTGTTGAGATGTTTTGACCAAGTGGAGTGGGTCATATGAACAGTGTATGGAGAAAGATTGTGCTCGAGTTCTTCGATAGCATTCTTATCTACTCTAGATCAGAGTTGCGCAGCGGAAGCGAGATAGCGGTTATTCTTGGATGGGATCAACCGGAAGTTGCAATTTTCTTGGATTAAGGGATTTTTACAATAAATTCAAGTATGAAGGAATTTTCAGGATTTGAAAGGCAAGGTTGTCGAGTACAACTGTTTGGCTATTCCAGATAAGAGATGTAGGTCTGAAGTCCACTAATGCTTATGGAATAGAGTTGTGTTTGGGATTTCAACAAATTTTTGAAAGAACCATTTTGTTGAGTAGGACCTGGAAATTGGTTTGATTTTGGTCCAGTTTTTTCGTGAAGCAACCAGCAAGGATTAAGCTGATCAGGAAGGATGAAGGTGACTCAGGAGCATTAGAAGAGTTATGCAAATAGAATTAAGAAGATTTGGAATGTGAAGTTGGAATTTGGATATTGTTTTAGTTTTATCCTATCAAAGGAGCTATAAGATTTGGTAAAACAGGAGAGCTAGCTCCGGAAGTATTTTGAGATTTTCCCGTGTTCTCTGGAGATTAGATTTTGAGCTACAGGATTGAATTTTCAGTTCGGATAACTGGAATTCATTGTATTTCATGTATCTTTGAGGAATATGTGTATGATTCATCTAATGATAAAATCAGTAGTTTAGAAGGATCTTTGATGATTCAGAAATCTTTAGGATTTGACTATCGACAGACCCGACAGATAGTGAAGGCTTATCCTTTTCTTCGGGGAGGCTCGGCAGAGCAGGATATTTGTTAGAAGTGATCTATCAATTTTTCTGGTAGATAAGCCATTCTTGAAGATTGATCTTTATTAGGAAAGCTGTGCTGGTTGGTGAAGATAGTTCTTTGGAATCTGTACCGAGTGGAATCGCAAAAGTGACTTGGGATTAGTTTGGGAATCTTTGAGTAATCTTTGGTTTGGGAATGAGGCATCTCAAGTGGAGGTAAAAGCTATTAAAGCAGTCAGAGATTTTCCAGAGGTTTTTAAGGAAATCAGAGGTCTACCCGCATCGAAGATTGAGTTTCTTATCGACTTGGATTCTAGGAGAAATACCGATGGTTCAACCATGTAGAGGGAAGACTCTAAGAGCGAGAAGAGGTTGGTGAAGTAGCTCAGGATTCTTTGGAAAGTGTTTGATCGTCTAGTTTTCTAGTTAAGATTCTGTTGAGATGTTTTGACCAAGTGGAGTGGGTCGGATGAACAGTGTATGGAGAAAGATTGTGCTTAAGTTCTTCGATAGCATTCTTATCTACTCCAGATCAGAGTTGCGCCGCGGAAGTGAGATAGCAGTTATTCTTGGATGGGAGCAACCGAAAGTTTCTTGGATTAAGGGATTTTTACAAGAAATTCAAGTATAAAGGAATTTTTAGGATTTGAAAGGCAAGGTTGTCAAGTGCAACTATTTGGTTATTCCAGATAAGAGATGTAGGTCTGAAGTCCACTAATGCTTGTGGAATAGAGTTGTGTTTTGGATTTCGACAAATTTTTGAGAGAACCATTTTGTTGAGTAGGACCTGGAAATTGGTATGATTTTGGTCCAGTTTGTTCATGAAGCTATCGGCAAGGATTAAGCTGACCAGGAAGGATGAAGGTGACTCAGGAGCATCAGAAGAGTTATGCAGATAGAATTGAGAAGATTTGGAACGTAAAGTTGGAATTTGGATATTGTTTTAGTTTTATCCGATCAAAGGAGCTATAAGATTTGGTAAAACTGGAAAGCTAGCTCCGGAAGTATTTTGAGTTTTTCCTGTGTTCTCTGGAGATTAGATTTTGAGCTACAGGATTGAATTTTCAGTTCGGATAACTGGAATTCATTGTATTTCACGTATCTCTGAGGAATATGTGTACGATTCATCTAATGATAGAATCAGCAGTTCAGAAGGATCTGGTATTTGAGCTGGTCTTGAGTTTAGTCTGATATCTTGTTCAGTTTGTAGGATCAGATGAGGGAGTTCTTGGTTATAGTAGTGTTGTTACTTAAGATTCTGTAGAGCGAGTATTCCAGAATAGGTACCTGGAAAACTCTAGATAATATTAGGAAGATCTATCCAGAATTTTGTCTGGATAATTAAAATTGTTTCTTTGAATTGGTTGCCATGGTTGCTGATTGAAATTTAAATTCTTTTGCTAGGTTATTAAATTGTCTTTGCTTTTAAATTTCGGTGACGAAATTCTTTTAAGGGGGAAGGAATGTGACGACCCGGAATTTTGAGCAATATCAATTTAATAATCTTTGTCAATAATTAAATTAAGTTGATCATTTTATATCATAAATTGACAAGTTAAAATTCTTTTAAAGGCTAATAATAATAATTTGATAATATCTATTAACATTTTTCTTAACAACATAAAATTGGCAAGTTTAATTCTTTTGAAAACTAATAATATTTTAATTTGGAAATATTTATTTTAGCAATTTAAAATTGGTAATATTTATTTTTTCGAAAGTTAATCAAAATATTTTCTATTTATAATGTATGTATATATGTATATATTATAAATAGGAAGTCTTTAAGTAATAAAAGCTATATATATTCAAATTGTAATATATATGAATGTATATATTGTGATTTGAAATTGTGTTTTAAAATTCAATACAGTAATTTTCAAATCTAATGTTAAAATGTTTTTCCATTTGAAATGTGTGTGTGTGTATATATATTTGTGTATATATATATTAGAAATGGGAAAATTATATTGTTTGAATTTAATAAAGTGTTTTCAAACTTTAATATATATAATTTGTAATTTGAAAATTTTAATTTGTCTTAATACTTTTGAAAATGATATTTGAGATTTAAATTTTAACAACAAAGTTAATTTCCTATTTAATATATTTATATTTTAAGCTTTCGTTTTAAATAAGAATTAATTTGAAGTTCACTTTCAATTGTTTTTAATATTCTTTCATTTTAATTTTAACATAAGACAAGCTTGTTTATTAAAAGATAAGTACATTTTCAATCATATAAATATTACATAATTACATTCATAATTTAAATAAATTATTAAAAAGAAAATAACATTTGTAAATCATTAATTAAACATTAAAAACACTTGTTCGCATTTTGATATATGTAAGAGACATTTGTAAGTACATAAGCATATGTGTAAGCAAACTAGAGCATTAAAGTGGCAAATGTCATTCTCTTGATAAATTAAATTTAAAATTAAATTGTAAAATAAAAGAATAGTTTTATTCTTCAGCTAAAAATCCTTTTCTTCATTTCAACAAAATGAATGCAAATCAAAGATCAAAAAGAACGAAGAAAACTGTAAAAAATCTGAAAACTGTAAAATCTGGAACAAGAATGAAATCTGGAATCAAGTACAATTAAAGGGAAAGGGAAATTCAACATAAACCTTCAGCTTTTCAAATTCAATCAGCATGCAAAATTGGAATCTACAGCATCAGGGTTATTTCAACATGCAGAAGAAAATTCAATAAGCTTGGAAAACAAAATAACAATTTCTGTCTTCTATTATAAGGCGAGTAAATGAAATTTTTATAAACAGTTTAAATCCCGATTTCAACTTGTTATTGTGATGATATCATGATGTTATCTGAAATATTTGATTTAAATTAGATTCATGTTTGAATTGTGAATAATTGATTTCCTGTGAAGTTGAAACATATGCTCTGTGTAAAATAACAGGTTTACAATTTCATAAAAAATTCAATATCTAGATTTTGAATTCGAATTAGACTTTGATTTGTAAATAGAAGTTGTTTGTAATCAAGTAATCTATCATCTAAAAATAATTACAGGTTTTAAAGTGAATAATTGGCTCCGAATTTTTGAGTTTACAGTAAATTCTTAATTTGGGTCAAAAATTTGTCGAAACAATTTTAAGTTTTGATTACATAATTGAATTTGTGATGATAAATCATGAATTTTAATGGTTGAAATATGATTTTTAGATTAGTATTTGGAGTGGATTTTTGGGTTGACTGCTTTGGGCATTATGGCCAATTCACGGCGAACTACGGCGAGCTGAGCGGCGAGGTTGAGTGCCAAGGTGAAGGAGAAGACAAGGATCATAGGAAAAATGCATTGGGAATTTTTAGTTTTTCGTGTTGGCCTGAATTGATTGAGTAAGGGTTTTATACCGAGAGTTGGAAGACGATGTTCAATTGGGTTTCGCGGCGTCGAGCCACAACTGGAGGCGATCACGTTTGTGGCCGTAGGATCTGGAGGTCGTGACGAAGCTTTAGGGATAATGGCATGGCGTCTCGAGTAAGGGATCGTTGGCGGCGATCCAATTTGCTGTTTGCTTTGGTTCGTACAGTTTGGGGTTGAGGGTCAAATTTCGATTCTCGATCGTAACAGGGTTTCTGGGTTGCGCAAGAGGTTGCTGTGGTCGAGAGTGAAGTGTCGGAGACCGGCGTGGAGCTCGTCGACGTTCGGCGTGGTGGTGCACGTTGATGAGCACTGTATCGTGCATCAGTGTTTTGGGTTTTGAGAAGATGGTGGGAGCTCGAGTTTTCTCTCGGGTATGTGATGATTTGGCTCGAAGCAGGGAATAAGGTTGGGGCTAACTCGGGGTTTTTGCTTAATTGCTCGAGTTTTTATTCGAGTAATGGATGTTTGCTCGATGTTGCTGGGTTGTGTGATTTTGGTGCTGTTTATGTTTCAAGGTTTTAAAATTTAATAGCAAAAGTTTAAAATGCTTTGAACAAAGAAAATTTGAATTTTGTAAATAACTCAAGTTTAAAAGCATAGGTAAAACAATTTTTTATTAAACTACCTTGTTTTCAAGAATAATTATTTTTAAACAAATTTTAATTATTTAAATAGAAAAGTTTTAAATAAAATAAGTGGATTTTTGAAATAAAGTTTGTATTAAATTTTATTTAATAACTTTGGAAAGTTTAAAGATTTAAAAGTTTATTTGAATGTTTAAATTATTTTTAATTATAATTTATTTCTAAAATATTATATTTAAAATAAAGATAAATGATAAAGATTTAGAGATCAATTATAATAAAGATTTATTTTGTGTAATTTAGAAGTTTTGTTAATTTAAAGATAACAAATATATGAAGATAATTGGAATAATTAAATTATTGTTAATAATTAAAGGTTTATTGGTTAATAGAAATGATTTAATTAAGATAATGATTTACTTGATTAAGAATCTTTTAACATAGATGTTAAGAATCATTTAATTAAATTTAAATGATTAGTTAAATAATTAATTAGCGATTAATTAAAGATAATTACTTTGGAGTTAATTAAATATAATTACTTGTGAAGTAATTAAGTAATTAATTACTGGAGGCAATTAAGTAAAGAGTAATTATTTAACAAAGTAAATTAAGGTTAACTACTTTATGAAAGTAATTAAGTGGAAGTGATTAAAGGTTAATCACTTGTGTTATTAATCAAAGAATTAATCAATATAATTAAATAAAGGTTTAAATTTATAAATTGAAGACTAATTAATTAATGAAAGAAGTAAGAGTAATTAATTAAGTGATTAACTACCTAATAAAGTAAATAGTTAAAAAGGAATTTAATTAATGAAGTAATCATTAATTAATGGAAATAAATAATTAATTGTTAATTAATAATTAAAAGGTAATTGATCTATAATTAAGTTTTGATTACTAAATGTAATTAAAAAGTAATTAATCAAATGTGATTAATTAAAAGAAATTAATCAAGTATGATTAATTAAAAGTAGTTAATCAAGAGTGTTTAATTAAAAGTAGTTAATCAAGTGTAACTAATTAAAAGGTGATTAATCAGGTGTGATTAATTAAAGGATAATTAAGGAATAATTATCAGAATAATTAAATAATAATTAATCAAATGTGATTAATTTAAAAAGGGTAATTAAGACATTATTACTTGGTATAATTAGGAAGTAATTAATCAAGATGATTAATTAAATTTTTAATTAAGGAATAATTACTTAAAGTAATTAAGAGATAATTAATCAAGGAAGATTAATTGAAATGGATAATTAAGTGATGTTTAGTTAATTAATTTGTAATTAATTAATGAATAAGTAAGTTGGATTAATGATAATCCAAGTGATTAAGTAATGAATTAATTTAATTAAGGATTAATTAAATTAATTAAGTTTGGATCAAACCTTGTTTGTGGATGATTAATGATTGGATGATAAATATCATTGGATGAGTTAATGATATTGGATGATATTGGATGTCATTGAGCTATATGTAGTGATTTGAATTTGATATATCTGAGATGTGATATATATGTTGCCTTGTGATATGTATGGATGAATGTGATAATAGTGAATTATCTATATGTGTGTTATGAATCATCCATTTATGTTTAAGTGATATTCTGAATATCTACTGTTTAAACCCTTAAGTACAACTTGGACATTAAAATGGTGTTTGGATTCGGTGAGACCGGGATCGGATTTTATATCCGAAAACCACATCGATCCAAATTAAACGCTAGGTCATGAATCCAAGTGGAGTGCAAGTGAAGACTCGAGGTATAAGAACTATTCGTCAGTATAACTCTGGGGATGATTCCGAGATGAGTTTGACGAAAATAGTACTTACAGGTTTGAGATGGTGATTCAGAGTGCAAGGGCTATGGTCGTTGACTCTGAGGGTGATTCTAAAATGAGTGCAACGAGATAGTGCTTTCGGTTTCGTTCGAACCCGAAATGGACTTGTATGGATTGAATGCTTTCAGAACATCGTCAGGTGAACGATGAGCATTCTAAGATAAATGTGTCCTATAAAGGTAATCGCAGCCTCAAGCCTCATCAACTGAGAATGACTAAAATAGGGGAGGTGCAGCAAGGTTTAGTGGGGCATGCCCAAGTAGGACGAGATTTACCCCTGTCTAGATGTCCCTTTTTATTCGGTTGTGTGGGCGGTAGGATCTGCAGCCAACTGCGGGGTGGTCTTGTTCAAGACTGTTCAGTAAGGAACGGTCCCAGCCTTATGTTGCAGAAGATTGGGAGTAATCCTTGGTACGGTAATCTAGGCCACGTACTGTGACTGGCGGTACCCCAGTAGCCCTGCCATTGTTGGAAACCCATTCTTCCTACGAGACCCTACAGCTTTGTTTGTATTACCCACTTTTGCGGCTAGTAGCTGGAATTTAATGAATGTAACAATTTCAACTATTTTTTATTTACTTGAAAACTCTAGACACTATTATAATATCACTGGATTTCCTATCAAATTTTTTGGTTAGCATAAGGTAAAAACTTTTCCATGTTTATGTGTGGAAATTCTTACGTGATACCTTTTCTTTCAAAGGATTTTCTAAAGTTAAGCAATTTAAACCGTTTACTCACACCAGACCCCTGTCTGACCCTATGTTTATTTTCTGTTTATTAAACTCTTGGGTACTCATATTATGTATGAGTAGTCAAGTGATTCAGGTATCCTTGATGAATTCTAGAGGAGCTTTGGAGCAGAAAGCTTCAGCGTGTAGATATATAGATTGAGTTTCCGCCGTGTGTTATTCTATATTGATGTTCTTGTATTGTACATTAGACAGAAATGTTACAACTGTCTAAATTGAGATGTATAGTTGTGTACTCTGATGTATATGAAACTATGTACATGTTATATATTATATTTCATTCGTTCCGCTGTGAGATTCTGATGTGTTGTTGTTTTTTCTTCTCTTTCTTTTCTTCTTCTATCCCTTTCTTTCTTAAATAGTGATGCATCTTTCTGGTGATAGAAAGTCAGGTCGCTACAGATATATATTCCTCTGATATTCCAATATTGTTTTTTACTTAATTCAAATCTTCCAAACTATTAAAAATTCAAATCATTGACAGTTTTGGAACCAGCAGTTCAGGAGGATTTGGTTGTTGAGTCAGACTCGTCTGTAGTCTGATATCCTATTTAGTTTTGTAGATCTAGATAGGCTAGAGCTCTGTAGCCTAGTAATATTGATTGTTTGGATTCTGTAGAGCGAGTATCCCGATAGTTATACTGGGGAAACTCGTGGAAATTCTATCCAGAATTTTTCTAGATAGTTAGATTTGTTTTGATTGTGTGAATTGATTGCTTTGGTAGTTAGCATATAATTAATATATGCTGTGTTTTAAAATTTAATCTTTAATGAGATTATTAAATTACCTTTATTTTAAATTTCGGGGACGAAATTCTTTTGAGGGGAGAGGATTGTGATATCCTGGAATTTTTGGCAATATAAATTTAATAATCCGTGTTTAAAATTTAAATTGATTCAATAATTTATTGTTAATAAATTTGAATTGATTTAATAATCTACTTTAATAAATATTTAATCAGTGAATTTATCTTTTAACAAGCTAATAAATTGTTTTCTATTTATAATATGTTTATATATTTATATATATTTAAAATAGATGAGTTTGGTTTTAAATTTAATTAATATAGCATATTTTCTAAATCTAATATTTTGTTAATTGGGAAATTATGATTTATTTAATGATTAAGCTTTTCAAAACTATTTTTATAAATAATTATATGATTTTAAATATATAAGATAAATGTTTTATTTGTTTAAAATATATTTTAACTTAAGTTTGAATATTAATTTAGATTAAAATAAAGTTATAAAAATGTTTTTTTATTTCTTTTTAAAATATTGATTAATAAATGTGATTTGTAAATTAAATATGAAGTTTAAAATACAAATTAAAATACGAAACATTTATTCATATAAATAATAAGTAATTTATAATCTCTTTTATAAATTTATTTTAAACGATTAAAAATATTTTTTTCAAATGATTGATTTGTATATTGTTTTTATTTATAATTATACTTGGTTTATTCTTTAATTATTATCTATATATAACTAAGTATTTGTTAACTAATTAGTTAAGCATAATATTATATTAACACTTTAATTTAAAATACCAATTAATTAAAAGGACATGTGTAAACATCTTAGAGCACAATTTAACATGTGTGAAGTGAATAAATAAGGATATTAACAAGTGTTAAAATTTAAGCCAAGTGTCCAATTGTATTTTTATTTTCTTTGATTTTAATTTATCATGAAAATAAGTTATATAAACTTGCATTTATCTATTCCTTTCCTTTTTCTCATTTTCATTCTAAACTAAGAAATCTTTCAGCTGAGAAACCATTCCACTTTTAAACCATCCTCAAATCAAATTAAATCTGAGAATCAAAAACTCCTCATCCTCATATCTAAACACATGCAAATCTGAGAATCGAATTCCCTGTAACATATTTCAAATTGCATATCAATTCCTGTAAACAAAACATGCAAATCTGAAATCCCTGATCCATTTTCTGCATGTAATTAAAGATGCATATCAATCCCTGCAACACATTCTCCTCAAAACAAAAGCCTTTACATCATTTTTCTCCTCAACCTGAGATGGTTTCCTGCATTTCCTTCTTTCAAAAATCTGGATATAAGAAAACCTGCATTTCCCTCTTCAAAATCTGGAAATAAAGCAAGCAAACCGCGTTCATCATTTCTCTTTAACCTGAGAATTATTTCCCGCACTCTTGTAAAATCTGGAAAATTAAGCTACCTGCATGCAACAATCTGTCAGTAAGCATTCAAACAAGTTTGCAAAAGATTCACAAGGGATTTCAAATCTGTGCTCTGCTCTGCATTTTAAAACAGTGAGTAACTTTACATTTTAAAATTTAAGTATGAAAAATGGTTGTTTGATTTATCTGTAGAAATAAGTAGAATTATATATATATATATATATTGTTAAATATATTGCTGTGTATATATAAGTATGGATGTGATGCATTATTGATTACCTAGTTTACTATCTGCATAGTACAAGCTCAAATTGATCAAAATTTCTTTTCTTTTGATCTGGTTGTTGTTATGACTTAGAAATTGAATGAAATTTGTTTATTACATGATAAAGTAAATTTTAAAAATTTATATAAGTTGAATAATTTTTGTATTGCCTGGAAAATGAAATAGCAGAGTAAAAATTAAGTATAAGTGGAAAATTTCAAACTTCTAAATTCATTAATTCAGTAACATCAGTGGAATTCTTGAATCAAACCATGAATTTTAAAACTAAATTCATGATTTTTAGTAATTGGGGTCAAGTGCAGTTCATGTTTGAACTGGGAAGGGAAACTGGGGAAGTTCTGATGATCTATAGGTTTGAATGGGCTGGAATTTCTTCTGGAGGTAGATGAGTGATCAGAGAGGCCAAATAAATTATCAGTTTTAGGTGGATTTCATTTTGGTGGTGTTGATTTTGATTTGAAGCTTTAGAACCCTAGTATTTCCGGGTTATAGTTTTTGCTTAGGTTCGTTTCCTCTGTTGATCGAGTTGCTTGGGGTCTTGGGTACTGGAAGAGGATGGGTTGTCGAAGACATCGCCTGAGTTCCTATGGCAATGGTGGTCGGAGTTTCAAATGGGAGGCGCTGACATGTTTGGGCGTGGAGTTTGTTTCTGTTCCAGTTTGGGAATTTTGGTCGCGATTTTGAATTCATGCAAGTGTTGATCAGGTTGTTGTTTGGTTGGTCTGAGTTGTTGATCAGCGACTGTGGGGAGGTCGCGTAGTTGGTCAGCGTTGGCCGGAGGCACTGTACAGGTGCACAGGGGATGGTGGATATGCTGGTCAATGTTGGGTGGTTACAGGTTTTGTGGCCTCGCGTTGGTCTCGAAGGATTCGAGTTTTAACTCGAAGCAGTTAAACTTTGGACTCGAATTTTTTTTGAGTGGGCTCGAGTATATTGTTTTGGTTTCAGGTTTTAAATAAAACAAAAAACCTGTTCTATTTTTAAGTTTTAAAGTAAAGTTTAAATATAAAATAAAATTTAAACTAAGATTTAAAAACCTGAATTTGAATCTGAATTCAAGAAGTTTGAATCCGAGTTTGAAATAATTTAAATTTTGAAATTTAAATTTAGTTTTAACAATTTTTAAGGTATAAAATAATATTGGTTTGAATTTAAACTGGAAGTCTAAATTGTAAAACATAAGCTTTAAAATAAGTTTGAACCTGAGATTTAAAATCTGAGATTTGGTTTGAATTTCAATTTTTAAAACAAAATAAGTTTTTAAATTTAATTTGTTTTTACTATTTTAGAAACGGTTAAATAATTTGAATTTTAAAATGAAGATGTGAAATGTAAGTAAAGTTTTTAAAATTTAGGTTAAAACTAGAATGAGGTTTAAAGCTGTATTTCAGATTTGAAATTAAAAGAAATTATTAAATTGAATTTGTTTTTAAATAACTTGGAATGTTTAAAGTGTATTTTGAACTAATTTGAATTTAAAGATGAATTTGGTTTAAATTCTTTTAAACTTATTTTACAAAATGGTTATATCTTTAACATAAGAGATAAAAAGGTTTTAAATTATTTTAAACTTTGTTTAGGTAAATTTGTATTCATTTTTAAAATCTTAAATTTAAAATGAAGTTTAAAGTGAAATTTAAAGTAAATTTGAAACAAATTGTTTTTAAATGCTTAATTAAGTAAGAAATGTTTATCTTAAAGATAAATAAAATTTAATGATTTGGATTCATTTAAATTATTAAGTTAATTTAAATGGGTAATTAATTAATTAATGAATGAATTAATAATATGGATGATTAAATTACTTATTAAGAGATTTTAAATTAATTAATTAAGACGTAAGATAAATTAATTAAGGTTAATTAATTTGTAATTCAGGATTATTAATTAGATTTTAATTAATGATTAAAGATTTATTAATCAATTAATTAAGGATTAATTAAGTTGTAGTTAACACTTAATTAATTTAATAATTAGAGATTAATTAATTGGAAATTAAATATTAATTAATTTGTAATTAACGATGGTTAATCTGAGTTAATTTCTTAATAATGTAATTAAAGATTTGTTAATGAAGGTCATTAACTTAAGATTATTTAACAATTAATTAATGTGATTAATTTTTAATAATTTATTAGATTAATTAATTAATAATAATCATTTGTGAAATTGTTTTTTTAATTACATAATGTAATTAATTAAGTTCAATGTGATTAGTTTAGATTAATTAATTAAGTTTAATTAATTTAAACACTTGATGGTTTGATAAATAATTACTTTAATGTAATTAATGGGATTGTAATTACTTAGGGAAGTAATTAATTGATAATTACTGGATGTAATTAAAGATGTTTATTTATGGAAGTAATTTAGATTAAATTACTTTGGAATTAATCAAGGGATTAATTGAGATAATAAATTAAGGAGTAATTTATTCAATGAAGTAATTAAGTGCAGTTAATTACTGGATGTTATTAATCAAGGGTGATTAACATATATGGTATAATTGAAGATTAATTACTTAATGTAATTAATTTAAATAGAGAGATTAATTAATAGTGTAAGTAGAAATCATTAATTAATAAAATTAATGATGTAAATTTAGAATTGATTAATTAAGGAATAATTAATAAATGAAGTAATTAATTAATTAAGGATTAATGTAATTAATTTTTAGTTAATTAGTTGATTAAGCAATTAAAAGTTAATTATTGTACATGTTAAGTATAATTAACTTGTGTAATTAATTTAAAGGCTAATTACTTATTGTAATTAGGGAATTGTTAATCAGGAATGATTAATTGAAATGAATAATAGGATGGTGATTAATTAATTGATTTGTAATCAATTAATGGTTAAGTTAAGCAGGATTATAATGATGAAGTAATTAATTTATTCATTTTAAATTAATTAGAGATGAAGTAATTAATTTAATTCATTTTAAATTAACTATAGATAGGGTGATCATTAGACCATTGCTTATGTTTGATGGATGCTACTGGTTGCCTTGAATGGTTTGTAATCTCAGTTATGAGATGTAGCAATGGTGTGTGATATGGATGCATTGGTTGCATTGGAATGATAGTTTGAATTATCTGTTTATAATAATGATGTGGATTATCTGTTGTGATGATAATGTTGATTATCCATTATGAATCTGTGAATTATCTATCTGTGTGTATATAGATAATGAATTGAAATTGTTTTAAACTCTAAAACAACTTGGCCTTAAAAGACACATTTTGGATTCGGTGAGACCGGGATCGGATTTCCATATTTGGATATCCGAAAACCACATCGATCCAAATTAACAATAGGTCATGAATATGAAGTGAAGATGAAGATTTAGAGTGCAAGGGTTACCGTCGTTAACTTGAGGGTGATTCCAAAATGAGTGTAACGAGATAATGCCTTCGGTTTCGTTCAAACACGAAACGAACTTGTATGGATTGAATGCTTTCAGAACATCGTCAGGTGGACGATTAGCATTCTAAGTGATGCGTCCTATAAAGGTAATCGTAGCCTCAAGCCTCATCAACCGGGAATGGCTAAAACATGGGAGGTGCAACAAGGCTAAGTGGGTCATGCCCAAGTAGGACGAGATTTACCCCTGTCTAGATGTCCCTTTATTTCGGCTGTGTGGTGCGGTTGCTGATCACAACTGCGGGGTGGTCTTGTTCGGAACTATTCAGTAAGGAATGGTTCCGGCTTTGTGTTGCAGGGGATTGGGAGTGATCCTCGGTACGGTGATCTAGGCCACGTACTGTGACGGGCGGTACCCGGTAGCCCTGCCATTGTATAGAATCCGAAATCCAATAAGTGTCGTACGTATTAGTTGTGCCCAACTATGTTGGAACGTGAGATGTAAGCATTCCAGCTATTTCTATATTTTACTTGAAATCTCTTGACCTATTATAATAGCACTGGATTTCCTATCAATTGTTTTGCTTAGCGTAAGGTAAATACTTTTCCATGTTTATGTGTGGGAAGTCTTACGTGATACCTTTCTTTTCAAAGGTTTTCAAAAGTTAAGCAACTTTAACCCGTTACTCACACCAGACCCATGTCTGACCCGGAGTTTATTTCTATTTTTCTTAAACTCTTGGGTACTCAAATTTTTACGAATAGCCAAGGGATTCAGGATAGCTTTGACGAATTGTGGAGGAGCAATGGAGCAGGAGGCTTCTGCGTTGAGTGTTCCGCTGTGTTGGTATCTCTGAGTGGTTTCTTTGTATTGTATTGAGTTGTAATAACTAGACATATGTTTATAACTGTCTAATATGTGATGTATTGTCTGTGTAACTCTGATAATTGTTATATACTATGTAATACTTATGTTATTAATATAATTTATTCGTTCCGCTATTGAGATTCTGATGTTGTTTCTTCTTTCTCTTCTTTCTTTTCTCTTTTCTATCCATTTCTTTCTTAAAGATTATGTGTCATTCTGTGGAGATGAATGGTGGGTCGTCACAACGGTGGATCGTCGATAGCACTTGATTCTTTTAAATGTGAGAGATGCTTTCAAAATAGTAAGTAAGTAGTAGTAAATCAATACAATATTGTTTCTATGTGATTTTGAAGAGAATAGAGTATATTTTTCAAGAGAATTTTCAAGAGAGTAAGAAGTGAGATGAAAGTAAGATATTAGTTAATTAGCCATTTATATAGAGAATAAACAGATATATCCATTCGTAAAGGGTTGTGTTCAAAAGACACTTCCATTTAAAATTTAAAAAATAATTTAATGGCATATATATCGACATATTGGAATGTGTATGTCGACATATGCTAGTTAAAATTGAAAAATGTTTTCGTTTAAATGGTTTTGAAAATTCTATACTTTGTATAATAATTTGAACATGGTTTTTAAATATTTTTAAACTCTTATAAAAGCTTTTACAAAATATTTAAAAATATATTTTGAAATTAAAATAATTTATTTTTGTTTAAAGTATCAAAGATCATAAATTGCTATAAAAGACTTTAACAATATGTTCTAATGACCCTAAACACTAAATTATAATCTTAAGCTCCACATATCTTTGTCTTTGAACTCATAAGTCTTCATATCTTTTCTCTTGAGTCTTTATACTGAACAGTTTTCGATTCATCACGATGTAATATTCTACACTATATACTATATAACTTGGCAAAATACTGCTATCTATATTTTATATGGTTGTTGTCATGAAAATCAATAATTGAGGTATTAAAAATCTCCCCCTTTTTGATTATGACAACCATTAAATATTCATGTGTACAAAATATGATATTACTCCTCTTGAGTTACATAACTCCCCCAAATATATGCATGTGTATGTTTTATATTTTTTTCGTCCTTTGTCATCAATAAAAATGGGTGGAAAAATAAAACTCCCCCAAACCAATATACTTACAAACTATGGAATCAAAATCAATATTTAAGAATCGGGTTATATGCTAATCAATTAATGGTTTAACTGTATAATTTTGATTAGACTAAATTAATCAAAGTATAAAATAGATGTGACATAAAAGATGCAATATGGGAGGCAAAACTAAAAAATATACCAGATATTTAATATTATATATAATAATGGCATATATTAATATGTACAACGATTAAGTTTTAAGTTATATACTAAATATTAAAGATAATAAATAAATAGGATAAAGAAACTTTATTTATTTATTACATAATACACACTATAATAAAATCAAAACAAAACCAAACTTAGTTATTTTATAAACCAATCTATATAATCACATAATATCAAATGAATCCAAGCCTAATTATATTAATTATTTACGTCTTACTCAAATTGAAAATAAATATACACACTTACAAATTAAAAAAATTGAAATCCAGATATTCCTAGGGACTTCAACCCAACCTTCAAATCCAAAGATTGGATTTGCTTTAATGGCATCACAATCTTCATTGTCCTTGGTATCTGAGCATTCTTGGTTGTTGGTTTGATCATCTTTGATAAGGAAGGAAATTAATCACCTAGAGCATCAAAATGCTTATCCTGTTCTTTGATCTTTTGCATTTGGCTTAGTTCTAAATGCCTTTGATTTCTTAGTATGAAGAAGAAAAAATCTTTGAATGACTTTAGTTTCTCTTTAAGATTTTCACAAAGTTTTGATGTGGAGAAGACATTTTTATTAAGAAAAAAGTTGGGAATGGAAAGGAATGGAAAGACGAATTAAGGAGTGAAGTTTTCTGGAAGAAACATGCTTAAATAGGAGTGAAAAGCCGTATGGAATAATTGAGTTTAAGGTAGTTACAATTTTTGAAAATTTAATTTTTTGCCAAATGGCTATAGCATGTCGACATATGTACCTAAAATTGTTTTTTAAGTTTTTGATATTTTTTTATTTTCTACTTAATACCATTATATTTCAATGATTTTTCAGAGGCTAACAGAATAATATATAGCAACAAGAACAAACTTTCATTGATTAAAACAAGATGATTGAAACGACCCGAAATTTTCGACTCAGAAAATTTCGGATAGTTAGGAAAAGAAGAAAAAGAAAGAAGAAGAAGAAGAAGAAGAAAGAACAGAAACACCAAAACACAGAAAAACTCACATTCGCAGCGGATCAAAATATAATAATAAATAATATCAGTTTTACAAAGAAGAACTGTATCAATTCTCTTATACAATCATACATCAGAGTTACAAACTATTACACAAAATAGGTCAAATTTGAAAACATGTCCCAACTAAACAGCAATAATTTACACAGTGGAAACCACTCCGTACGTTCCTGCCATCCAGTTCGCCTCCTGAACTCCAGAACGTCCTTACCTGAAAAGCTGTAATACTCGGTCTGACCCGAGCATTACATCAAAGTAACACCCGGGTCAGGCTGGAAACCAGCGTGAGTAAACCCTTATAACATGGAATATAACGGCATACAACTCATATTAGCCGAGTAAATTATATCAGTTTACAACTTCACAAGTTGTTATAGACATTGCTTATTTCACACATCAATTTCTAAGTGCCAAACTTATATTTAATGGTCCAATTACTGAAATCATTCCAAACCAGCTTATTGATTTCACATATCAATCTATAAAGAATCAAAGTGGTTTTGGGTATTAACTATTACCCGACTCCGGTCTCTTCAACTCCAATGCCATCTTATCTCAAGTTATTCAAGTGAATACAATTAACTTTAAACACAGCGGTCACAGCAATTCATCATCAATAGATAACCACAACATCCCAAATTAAATTAAACATATCATAAACCCAATCATCCATATCACACAGCATTACTTATCTCAATCTGAGATCTTAAACCATTCAAGGTAATCCATATTATCTATCCCTACATAAGTAATGATTTATTAATCACCATTTATAATTAATTTAAAATGAACTAAATTAATTACTTCATCTTTAATTAATTTAAAATGAAATAAGTTAATTACTTCATCCCAATAAATCTCTCTTACTTATTCATTAACATGTTACAAATTAATTAATTAATCATCCTCTAATAAATCACCCTTGATTAATTACATTAAGTAGTTAACCCTTAACTATTATACAAATTAATCACTCTTAACCATTCATGGAATTTAACCTTTAATTACCGTCATTGATTAATTATTCTCCTAATTACATTTAATAATTAATCTTTACCTTGATTATATTCATTAATCCACCTTGATTTATTACCTTAGTAATTAACTTCCTTTAATTACTTTTATTAATTAAATCAATTCCTTAATTAATTTCATTAATTAATCCTTTAATTATTCTGTGAAATCACCACTTAATTACTACCCTCAAGTAGTTATCCTTTAATATTCATCAAGTAATTTCCCTTAATTAAATTACATCCAGTAATTATTCATTAATTACTTCACTAAGTAATTACACTCCATTAATTACATTAAGTGATTATACTTAATCTCATCATCAAGTAATCCTTAATTATTTCCCATCACATGATTACCTTAAATTAATTAAACTTAATTAATGAACTAGAACTAACCACTTAAACACAACTTAATTAACTTTACCCATGTACATTGATTTCTTTGATCCATAGTTAATTGCTCGACTTAATTATTCTATAATTACTTATATTGATTAATTATTCTCTAATTATTCATCATCATTTATTAACTAACTCTTTTATTAATTTCCTTAATTATAAGCCAAAACTATTAAACATTTAAGTTTTAACTTTTAAATTTTGGGAAAACTTTAATTAGCTTGTTTAAATAAAATTAAACAAAACTCTCCATTTTAAAAACTTAATCATTCCAACATCTCATTAAAATTTGGTATCCGAATTGTTTATATGTTTAAATATGATAAATTTCATAATTAAAAACTTAACTAAAGTTATTACTTTTATATATATTTTTAGTAAAACTTGCTTAATTCTTGTTTACATAATAAAATCCTAGTCACCATTGTATTTTAAATTTACAATTTCGTTAAGTACTAGCAAATTTAGGATCTGGAAATCTTATCAACAACAAACCCGTGAAAAATACTGGTAAAACTCAAGCCTACCTCAACCATATGCTCGAGTCACCCTGACTTCGAGTAGTACCGCCCAAAAACACGATAGACAACCCGAGCCCCCAAACTCCTTCTTCTACGCATTCACTTTTCAGATACGCCTATCATCTCCATGCACGTGCACAACTAACAATCTCGACGCCGATCGATTCTCTGGCCATCACCCAACCACACTCGACCCCCACGTTCGATACGAACATGCCAAACTACGAAATTAAAGTCCAAAATAAATTAAGCAACTCAACTCAAAACTAAACCCAATAAACGATCAAAAAAAAAAACATTCACCATGACGATCCTGACGTCGATGTCCCTTCCCATCTTCATCAAAGCTTCGTCTCAAACCCTCACATACACCACCCCACTGCGATCAATTTCGGTGCATCCACGCTGCCGCGCCATACACAGCCATCACCTCGACTAACATGAAACACCGAACCCTAAAACGCCACCTACCGGCCACCACGATCATAGGTAACGTCTTCCACCATTTTTCCAGTGATCAATGATACTCCGACCACCTCTCGGCAACAACCCGAGTTCCAAATCAACATTGGTCACTGTTTATTTTCAAAAATACTCAATTCCGTTCAATCTCGAATATCTCCATCATTCCCAAACAAAAAATCTAAATATTTATACCTAAATTCATGATTTTCTATCATGAATCCACTTATGCAATTAAAACATTAAATTGTTTCCACAGAATTTTTACCAATTTCTGAATTCCAAAGTATTTTCTTATTATTGAAATAATTATTGAACCGAAATCTCTGAAACCATTTTTAGAATTAATATCATGTTGTTATCATCAAATTTCATTCAAGGACCCAAGTTTATATTTGCTTCTATTTAGAGGTATGGATTTTCCTAAAAATCATTCCACAGACTGTGAAACACAGAGACCAAAACATAAATATATGTATATATACAGGCATATCCATACTATATTTATCGATTCAAGTTATATTCATGCTAAAAAAAATTCACGCAACCAACATTTTTTTCACACATTTCACATACATTAAGGTTAAATCACAGATTTAAACTATTTTTAAAAGAAACGGGTTTACTCACCTCTTTTGTTTAAGCAGAGCAGGTTTTCAATTATTCCAGGCTTGAATCTTTACATCTGGATAATGCTTTTGATTTACTTGCTGTTGAAATTGAATGCATGCTTCAATTAGATGTTTTAAACTTGCTGAAATTTGCAGTTGAACTTCCCTTTGAATTTCAGTAGAGTTGATGTTGCAGATTTAGTTTCAGATTTATTCTTTTTTATTCCAATTTTAGGTTTTGGAAATTTTGCTTCTTAGGTTTGGAAATTTAGATTTTGATTTGGAACGAAATGTAGAAGAAAAGAAAAGTTTTAGGATCTGAAGAAAAAAATTAACTCAGATTTTTTTTAATTCTTTTCCTTTTGCAACATTTTGTTAACTTAAGTTTGAGAGATAATAGAAACTTGCCACATGTTAACTTGAAATGCTCTTGTGCTTACAATTGTAAATATAAATTCCAATGGTCTTACACATGTTATTAACATGTCTTAGGATATTGACACATGCCCTTAAGTATTTTTTTATATATATATAATAAAAATGTTAATATAAAGCTTACTTACTTAAGTTTTCTCAATTAATAAATATTTACATATGTATATATAAACTCATTTTTTTTTAAAAGAAAATATTAAAATTAATTATAATGCAAGTATATTTTTATACATGTAATTTAAAATCTAAAACATTTATTTTTATACATTTATAACCATTTTAATTTAAACACATTAAATAAAACTTTATTTTAACTATCATATAAAAATAAACAACTATCTTATATTCTGGAAAACAATTACATTGATCTAGATTAACTTTTGAAAAATATAGATTTTAAACCAAAGCTTCAATTACAATATTCATTCATACATAAATTATTAATAGACTAAATTAAATCTCAAAATAATTCCAGATTACAACATATACATACGTATATATTACAATTTGAAAACTCATCTTTTATTTATAACAAAAGATATTTCTATTCACAATATATATCAAATATATATATATATTATAAAATAGAATTTTATTAGCTTTCAAAGAAAATTTTTGTGATTAAATTTACCATCTTTAATTAAAATTATAAAGAAAAATAATATAAATTATTTAATCCATTCTTACATGCTAATTTAAATGCTTATGCACTTATTTACTACTAAATAAATATTTTCTAAGTTTATAAAATTATTTTGTTTTGAATTAATATAAAACAAATTTTATTTTTTTGGTTATTTATATTTTAAGATAAGAAATTTTATCCATTTTATATAATTTAATTAAGGGATTACCACATTTTAATAGTTAAACTCAGATAATTATTCAGTTATCTGATACCCAAAAATCCGGGTTATTACATTCCTTCCCCCTTTGAATCTTTTCGTCCTCGAAAAGGAACGAAGCTGAAATTTTATTAAAATGCTTTTATTAGAAAAATTATTCTTTGACCATTTTAAAAACACTTTGAAAATCTATATAATATTATAAAATAGATTTTATGAAAATACTTTTTATAACTCGATGTTTCAACCGGTCCATCTTTGTTCTCACAGAAATTCGGTCATACGTTGATCAGGCGTATGACTGAAAATCTATAAGTACTTAGCAGACCCATTTTCAACACCCAGTGAAAATACTTGGAAAATAATTTTATTGAAAATATAGAAAACAGTTTTTGAAAATAGAGGAAATATCTTTGGTGAGAATGCTCTGGAAATCATCACCCCCATCCATGGTTGCAGTTAACCCGATGGTTACGTTGCCGTCCCGACAAAATCCACAGATAACTGTAGGCCTCCGCGCCCGTCGATTACACCATGGAACCCGCTACAGATCGCAGCTATACCCGGGCTTTCCGTTGCTATCATAGCAAAAACCCATATAACTGTAGGCATCAGCGCCCTCGAATTTCGCTGCCAAAACAATGAAACTCCTCCACTTGACCATAGATCGCAGTCTACCGATGTTGCGTTGCCTTCCCGGCAAAATCAAGTGTAGACCGTTGACACTCATCCTCCACATGATTTTCGCTATGGTCCCCACAGTAGATCGCAGTGACATCGAGTTACACTGTCGTCACAGCATAACTCAAATGCCCCTGTAGGCATCAGCGCCCTCGAATTTCGCTACCCAATAATCCTCAGGAACTAGTTTTGTCCGGACTCCTCACAGGATCAACTTTTGAACTCCCCCTTGAGGCTCAAGGCAGCACCACCCGGTGGTACTCCTGAGAAGTCCATTCCAAGGGAGCGCCTTTTCCCCCAGAGCATCATCAAAACATTTTATATTATATATATATATAGTATCTTTAAATCATACACCTAGTATGATCTCATACAAAGCTCCTTTACACAAAATTGATTATTCCAAAATCGATAATTCTCAAACTAGGCTTTCCAAATTTAATATTGATTTTACCCAAAAATCAAAAGCCTTTTCCAAATCCAAAGGTTCCCAAAACCCTTTTTTTTCAAAATTCTCATATGATCCTTTATATGTATATTCAGATATATAAAATCTTTTAAAACTTTGGATCATTTCAAACTTGTATAAACTCCTTTTATACTTCAAACATTCTTCAAAAATCCTTTTCTTCTGGCAAAAGATTCAACAAGGAGAGTTTCACTTTATAAAACAAAGATATTTAACTTTGTTTACTCAAAATCAGATATTCAAATTTGATTACTCTTTTTCAATACCATTTTCATTCAAATCCGTATGATGTACACATATCATCCATACGCTATACCAATCTGATCGCTCACTCGATCGCACAATTTCACTTCCGAACTAGTATCATCTACCCGACTTCCTAGTGCGGACTTAGATCTGGTTTCTTGATCAGAAACCGTCATTCTCCTTGCATAGTCATAACTATGATAGAGAATATCCAGAACCAATCAACAATCCATATCCAGGTTCGCCGTCGAAAATCGAGTGAAAAAATCCCACTCGGACCGATATAACTATCTTGAAATTTTGTGCTCGAATCTGGATCAAATCAGTATGCGAGTATAATAACATACGTACACCCTACGTATTTATCTTTATTGGTTATTAGCCAAATCAATTCTATTTCTATTCACATTCACTTTGATTTTCATTCACTTACTCACAATTACTCCAATCCATTTGATTATCACCTCTATTCTTATATTTGATTGGGTATTTAACCAATAACAGTTTAAACTCTGTCCAGTTTAAATTTAGAAAATTGCTTGAAAAGTTAAAAATAAATAAGTAGTTGAAAAATAA
The DNA here is from genome assembly GCA_030765085.1 of Allium cepa. Lineage (NCBI taxonomy): Eukaryota > Viridiplantae > Streptophyta > Magnoliopsida > Asparagales > Amaryllidaceae > Allium > Allium cepa. The sequence goes on along the minus strand of CM060944.1, from coordinate 442,979,259 downwards.
TTAATAGTTTGTAAAATAGGTGTAAAATAGTTAGAAAATAGTTAAATAATTATAGAAATTTTAGATAATTGCAATATAATAGTAAGATAGTAATTAGTTTTGTAAAACAGTTGAAATATAATAATTAGTTTATAAAACAGTTGGAAAATTGTTAAACAGTTTCAAAAATAATTGTAAAACAAGTATAAGATAGTTTGTCTTTTAAAAGAAAGGTTGTATATATAATGAATAGCTTGGAAAAATAGGTTTATATTAAAACAATTTATATTGAAAATAGTCTAGAGTCAAAACTGTTCAGTTTAAATTTCCTCTTCCTTTTAAATTGACCCAATTCCATTTTAAATAATTTCAATTTCCATTGAAATTGATTCATTCCAAATTCAAGTTGAATTAATTCTCAATTCCTTTTCAAATTTAAATCAAATTCCATTTGATTTTAAACATATTCAACTTTAATTACAATCCCAAGTTATTCCAATCACTTTGGACTAATACCCATTCAATTGAACCCACTTCAATTCCAATCCATTTCAACTCCAGTTTGAATTAATCCCAATTTTCAAATTCCATTTCCAAATCAAGTTGAATTATTCTTGATTTCCTCCCAAATTAAATTCAAATTCCATTTGAATTTAAAACTATTCAATCTTTAATTACAATTCCAAATTATTCAAATCAATTTGGACTAACTTCAAATTGAACCTACTTCAATTTCAAATCATTTCAAATTAATCCAATTCAAATTTTCCATTTGAATCTTATACTCATACATCTTCAATCACCATTTCAATTAATTCAAATCAAATTCAATTTGAACTAATTCAAATTTCAAATTTAAACCATCTCGAATTATATAAATTCGAGTTAATATTTCAAATGTTGATTTAATTCCTTTAAATCAATTTACCTTTTTATCCTAACAATGGATTACCATACTCCATTTCTCATTCATTTAAACAAATCCAATTCACATTTTAAAGATTATTAATAACAATAGGATGATATCATCCAATTATTTTAAAACATCCATTCATTTTCAATTTCTAGATCTCAAATCCAATTTGAGATCACTCAAACTCTCAATTATAATCAACCATTTAACTTCCCAAGTTAAATCTTAATTTCATCTTAAAATTTATAAATCAGATTGATCATTCCAACTTATTTAACTTTTTCCAAGTTAAATTCAATTCACTTAATTCAGTCAAATTCACACAATTTGAATTCCTATTCAAATTTCAAAATTCTTTCCCATTTATAAGTTCAAAAACTTATCACTTTGGGTTTTCACATCTCATTCCCAATTTAAAACTCAATATTTAGAGTTTGTCTCAAACTGTCTTTGATATTATGCATATCCATACATAAACATATTTATTCCTTAACCAACCAGGCTATACTTTAAAATTTAAACCACCTTTGGTTTTCAATCCAAAACAAATTCCTTTTAAATTTTCAAACAACTCTTGTTTTAAATAGGACCATTTCATTCAAATTCATTATATAATATATTTTTGTTATTTCTTCAACTTAATTACATCATTAATTAATCACATTCGGTAATTAACTTATTTCTTAATTACCTTCATTAAGTAATTGTCCCTTAAATTACTTACCTCTAGTTACTTCATTAAGTAACTCCCTCTTTATTTATCATTTCCAAATTATTATCCATAAATTAATCTCATTATATAAAATTTAATTAACTACATAAATTAATTGAATATCCTTATCCTGAAACCTTTCCCAAATTTAATTCCTGTTTGGTTGTATTTCTATTACTTCTTAATTCTTACTATTACTTTTAATTTAATTAATACTACAACCAATTTCCTTAATATAATAGATAATCTATTTCTTATATAAGATTCATTTACTTTTGAAATCATTTAAAAATCTTTATATAAGAAAATAACAAGTACGCTCTCTCATATTTATATACTCAACTCATCCTAGGGTACCACTTACCCTATCCTTAATGAGTAATCCTACTAGAGCCTAGGTTCTCGCTTAACCTTCAGCTCTGATACCAAATGAAACGACCCGAAATTTTCTACTCGTAAAATTTCAGATAGTTAGGAAAAGAAGAAAAAGAAAGAAGAAGAAGAAGAAGAAAGAACAGAAACACCAAAACACAGAAAACCTCACATTCGCAGCGGATCAAAATATAATAATAAATAATATCAGTTTTACAAAGAAGAACTGTATCAATTCTCTTATACAATCATACATCAGAGTTACAAACTATTACACAAAATAGGTCAAATTTGAAAACATGTCCCAACTAAACAGCAATAATTTACACAGCGAAAAGCACTCCGTACGTTCCTGCCATCCAGTTCGCCTCCTGAACTCCAGAACGTCCTTACCTGAAAAGCTGTAATACTCGGTTTGACCCGAGCATTACATCAAAGTAACACCCGGATCAGGCTGGAAAACAGCGTGAGTAAACCCTTATAACATGGAATATAACGGCATACAACTCATATAACCCGGGTAAATTATATCAGTTTACAACTTCACAAGTTGTTATAGACATTGCTTATTTCACACATCAATTTCTAAGTGCCAAACTTATATTTAATGGTCCAATTACTGAAATCATTCCAAACCAGCTTATTGATTTCACATATCAATCTATAAAGAATCAAAGTGGTTTTGGGTATTAACTATTACCCGACTCCGGTCTCTTCGACTCCAATGCCATCTTATCTAAAGTTATTCAAGTGAATACAATTAACTTTAAACACAGGGGTCACAGCAATTCATCATCAATAGATAACCACAACATCCCAAATTAAATTAAACATATCATAAACCCAATCATCCATATCACACAGCATTACTTATCTCAATCTGAGATCTCAAACCGTTCAAGGCAATACATATTATCTATCCCTACATAAGTAATGATTTATTAATCACCATTTATAATTAATTTAAAATGAACTAAATTAATTACTTCATCTTTAATTAATTTAAAATGAAATAAGTTAATTACTTCATCACAATAAATCTCACTTACTTATTCATTAACAAGTTACAAATTAATTAATTAATCATCCTCTAATAAATCACCCTTGATTAATTACATTAAGTAGTTAACCCTTAACTATTATACAAATTAATCACTCTTAACCATTCATGGAAATTAACCTTTAATTACCATCATTGATTAATTATTCTCCTAATTACATTTAATAATTAATCTTTACCTTGATTATATTCATTAATCCACCTTGATTTATTAACTTAGTAATTAACTTCCTTTAATTACTTTTATTAATTAAATCAATTCCTTAATTAATTTCATTAATTAATCCTTTAATTATTCTGTGAAATCACCACTTAATTACTACCCTCAAGTAATTATCCTTTAATATTCATAAAGTAATTTCCCTTAATTAAATTACATCCAGTAATTATTCATTAATTACTTCACTAAGTAATTACACTCCATTAATTACATTAAGTGATTATACTTAATCTCATCATCAAGTAATCCTTAATTATTTCCCATCACATGATTACCTTAAATTAATTAAACTTAATTAATGAACTAGAACTAACCACTTAAACACAACTTAATTAACTTTACCCATGTACATTGATTTCTTTGATCCATAGTTAATTGCTCGACTTAATTATTCTATAATTACTTATATTGATTAATTATTCTCTAATTAATCATCATCATTTATTAACTAAGTCTTTTATTAATTTCCTTAATTATAAGCCAAAACTATTAAACATTTAAGTTTTAACTTTCAAATTTTGGGAAAACTTTAATTAGCTTGTTTAAATAAAATTAAACAAAACTCTCCATTTTAAAAACTTAATCGTTCCAACATCTCATTAAAATTTGGTATCCGAATTGTTTATATGTTTAAATATGATAAATTTCATAATTAAAAACTTAACTATAATTATTACTTTTATATATATTATTAGTAAAACTTGCTTAATTCTTCTTTACATAATAAAATCCTAGTCACCGTTGTATTTTAAATTTACAATTTCGTTAAGTACTAGCAAATTTAGGATCTGGAAATCTTATCAACAACAAACCCGTGAAAAATATTGGTAAAACTCAAGCCTACCTCAACCATATGCTAGAGTCGCCCTGACTTCGAGTAGTACCGCCCAAAAACACGATAGACAACCCGAGCCCCCAAACTCCTTCTTCTACACATTCACTTTCCAGATACGCCTATCATCTCCGTGCACGTGCACGACTAGCAATCTCGACGCCGATCGATTCTCTGGCCATCACCCAACCACACTCGACCCCCACGTTCGATACGAACATGCCAAACTACGAAATTGAAGTCCAATAGAAATTAAGCAACTCAACTCAAAACTAAACCCAATAAACGATCAGAAAAAAAACATTCACCATGACGATCCTGACGTCGATGTCCCTTCCCATCTTCATCAAAGCTTCGTCTCAAACCCTCGCATGCACCACCCCACCGCGATCGATTTCGGTGCATCCACGCCGCCGCGCCATACACAGCCATCACCTCGACTAACATGAAACACCGAACCCTAAAACGCCACCTACGGGCCACCACGATCATAGGTAACGTCTTCCACCATTTTTCCAACGATCAATGATACTCCGACCACCTCTCGGCAACAACCCGAGTTCCAAATCAACATTGGTCACTGTTGATTTTCAAAAATACTCAATTCCGTTCAATCTCGAATATCTCCATCATTCCCAAACTAAAAATCTAAATCTGTGTACCTAATTCATGATTTTGTATCATGAATCCACTTATGCAATTAAAACATTAAATTGTTTCCATAGAATTTTTACCAATTTCTGATTTCCACAGTATTTTCTTATTATTGAAATAATTATTGAACCGAAATCCCTGAAACCATTTTTAGAATTAATATCATGTTGTTATCATCAAATTTCATTCAAGGACCCAAGTTTAAATTTGCTTCTATTTAGAGGTATGGATTTTCCTAAAAATCATTCCACAGACTGTGAAACACAGAGACCAAAACATAAATATATGTATATATACAGGCATATCCATACTATATTTATCAAATCAAGTTATATTCATGCTAAAAAAAATTCACGCAACCAACATTTTTTTCACACATTTCACATACATTAAGGTTAAATCACAGATTTAAACTATTTTTAAAAGAAACGGGTTTACTCACCTCTTTTGTTTAAGCAGAGCAGGTTTTCAATTATTCCAGGCTTGAATCTTTACATCTGGATAATGCTTTTGATTTACTTGCTGTTGAAATTGAATGCATGCTTCAATTAGATGTTTTAAACTTGCTGAAATTTGCAGTTGAACTTCCCTTTGAATTTCAGTAGAGTTGATGTTGCAGATTTATTTTCAGATTTATTCTTTTTGGTTCCAATTTCAGGTTTTGGAAATTTTGCTTCTTAGGTTTGGAAATTTAGATTTTTATTTGGAAAGAAATGTAGAAGAAAAGAAAAGTTTTAGGATCTGAAAAAAAAAATTAACTCAGATTTTTTATTTATTTATTCTTTTCCTTTTGCAACATTTTGTTAACATAAGTTTGAGAGATAATAGAAACTTGCCACATGTTAACTTGAAATGCTCTTGTGCTTACAATTCTAAATATAAATTGCAATGGTCTTACACATGTTATTAACATGTCTTAGGATATTGACACATGCCCTTAAGTATTTTTTTTTATATATATAATTTAAATGTTAATATAAAGCTTACTTACTTAAGTTTTCTCAATTAATAAATATTTACATATGTATATATAAACTCAGTTTTTTTAAAAGAAAATATTAAAATTAATTATAATGCAAGTATATTTTTATATATGTAATTTAAAATCTAAAATATTTATTTTTATACATTTATAACCATTTTAATTTAAACACTTTAAATAAAACTTTATTTTAACTATCATATAAAAATAAACAACTATCTTATATTCTGGAAAACAATTGAATTGATCTAGATTAACTATTGAAAAATATAGATTTTAAAGCAAAGCTTCAATTACAATATTCATTCATATATAAATTATTAATAGACTAAATTAAATCTCAAAATAATTCCAGATTATAACATATACATACATATATATTACAATTTGAAAACTCATCTTTTATTTATAACAAAAGAAATTTCTATTCACAATATATATCAAATATATATGTATATATATATATATTATAAAATAGAATTTTATTAGCTTTCAAAGAAAATTTTTGTGATTAAATTTACCATCTTAAATTAAAATTATAAAGAAAAATAATATAAATTATTTAATCCATTCTTACATGCTAATTTAAATGCTTATGCACTTATTTAGTACTAAATAAATATTTTCTAAATTTATAAAATTCTTTTGTTTTGAATTAATATCAAACAAATTTTATTTTTTTGGTTATTTATATTTGAAGATAAGAAATTTTATCCATTTTATATAATTTAATTAAGGGATTACCACATTTTTATAGTTAAACTCAGATAATTATTCAGTTATCTGATACCCAAAAATCCGGGTTATTACAATGATACATAGAAAAAGAAAAATATAAGAAGAAAACATAAAATAAACTAAGGGAATGCAAGGAAATAAAAGCTAGAAAAGATCTAAAGGATAACTAGACATAATTAAAAGATAACAAAGGAGATGAGCTTCTATCAAGCTTCTCCAAAATCTTCCAAAAACACTTATCCACTTTGTTGGGGAAATTAGCGAATTTCTTACTTAGATTCTTTTAATTTTTGATGATCTTCTCTTGGTATTTGAGAATTTGGTTGTTTGAGCTTTGGGATGGTCTCTCAAAACTTTCAAGAGAAGTCTCTACTTCCTCCTCCTCTTCTTCATCTTCTCCTTGAATTCCATAACTTTCTTCTTCAATTTTTTGTTGTTCTTCCATCGCTAGTCTTTCTTCTTTTTGGAAAAGCGTCTCATAAGATTGAAAGTAAGGACGAATATGCATGAGAGAAATGTTGGATTTATTGAAAAGCTTTTGTGGCAAAGTGGGTTCTCTTCTTAAATCAACACCAAAGTATTCGAAAACTCCAGTGAGATACACACTATGGTTAATGTGTTCTCATGTCTAAAAATATGCTTTTGAATAAAATCATCTAAAATGACTTGTGCCTAATTGATGTTGTAGTTTCCATAAGTAGCAAAAAAAAGCCTTAAAAACCTTTTGAGTTGGGATATTGTAAGTACCCATCTTCGAAGTGATATTTTATTGTAAAATGAGACTCATATGCCTTGATTTAGGCCTAAGATTTTTGTGCTTGAATTAAAGTCTTTATCGTTTTCGAAAATATCATGAAAAACTTTTGAATTTTGTCCATCAATTTTAAAAGTGGAGAGGTCAATTCCACTATATTTGCAACGAAGCCTTTGACCTAAAATATCACAATCCAAATAAATTGTAGTGCCTTTCACGCTACTCCAAATTTGTCTCTCTTCTCCTTCAAATTTTTTCTACTTAAATTCGCATAATTTTTTTTTTACTAAATTCGAGTAACAAACGAAATCGTTTTGAGAAGAGTTGATCAAACCAAGAATATCATTTGGAAAACAAAGACCTTGAAGACTATAAGAAGAATAGTCATCAAATTTCGCAAATCTTCTAGGAAATATCTTTTTGGAAGTAGCTTATTCAATGTAACTGTAGATGGCTTATTTGTTATTGAAAAGAAAGCCTTTGATCCTTTTTGAGGGCCTAATGGTTTTTAGTGTTTGGCTTGAGAAGGCCATTTTTGAATAGTTTAAGGGATAAGAGAGTGAAGAGATGTTTTGAATTTTTAAAATAAAGTGAGTGAATGAATGGATAGAATAGTATTGATTAATATGGTATAGACTAACATGTTTTAGGTCAAAAGATACCTTCTTGGGTTTTTGGAATTAATTCAAAAGAAAGAGAAATTCAAATTTTGAATTTGAATTTTTTTCCAGAATTCAGGCTAGTATGTCGACATATAGATTTGGGTATGTCGACATATGGGCCAAAAAATTCAAAAATAAAAATAAGTCAAAAGATTCCTATACACACACATACGTACATGCGTCAATTATTATTAGTCTACATTTTACTCTTAAATCTAATAAAAAATGAAACAAAAAAGTACCAGTTTTTGCTCTTTTACTTTAATCTATTTTGATTAATCTACTATTGCCATGAAACACATGTCTGCATCCTCAATGTCCTGTTCATTATCACTTGAAGTAGTATTTGAGTGATTTAATGTTGTTGTGTAGGCCCATTTTCTTTTTCTGGATGATTCAGTGATTGGTGAGATTCTTGATTTCTTTTGATCTGGACAACCTCTTTATAGATGACTAAGTTCATCATACTAGAAATATTTAGTTGCAGTTTCGTTTCAAGGAGTTTTGTTATTTGATCTTCGAAAGTTGTTTATCTTTCTATATTTCAAGAACTTTTTGAAATTCCTGGTTGTAACGACCCAAAATTTCAGTCATTTGAATCTAGAATATTTAATTGACTTAAAATGTTTAAAAATAAATTTTATAAGTTAAATAACTTATATTTCAAATATAGCAATTTATTTGATAATTAAATTGTTAAATTTAATTTTTGGAATTATTTAAATAGTCGAATCTTGAATTTAATGTGAGAAACAATGATTTCGAAAAATGATTTAAATTCTGTTTAAAAAACAATGGAGATAGTAAACTTTTAAATTGGATTTAAAAGTGATTAAACTGATTTTAGAAATAATTCGTTTTAATCAACGTGTGAAAATAGGCTTCTAGGGCACTGTCTCGAATTTCGACGAAACTAGTTTCATTGGATCTGTTATAGAAAATTATAGTATGCCGTCGAATTTCATGGCTGTCGGATGTAGCGTTTGGTCGTGCAAGCACGAAATGCATAGAGATTAATTCAAGGAATTTAAATTAATATAATTTGATTTTAAAAAGCTAACTTCTGTATACCCTGGAATTGAGTCTAGATATATATTTCATTATGTTTGGAATAGGGGTATAACATATAGAACACCAGACGACACGCCTCATTTGGAGTTTGAAATTTTAGCGTATGAATAGAGCATTGAAAATTTTCTATATAAGGTCATCAATGTTTTTTATTTGCAAAACCTGAACCCTAATTAGCTTCAGCTGCCATTAAATTAGTGCTCCAACCAACGGCCATAATTTCTCTGACTCATCCAAGCAAAATTAGCCGAAATGTTCAACATGAAAGTTGGAGAGCTCGACTCCATGAGTTAATCCATACCAACTAATCATTGATTGGAGGTCCACGACGATGGCTAGGGGAGCGCGAATGGCGGCATGGGTTGTCTTTTGGTGATCGGAGGGCGAAGTCACATGCGGCCGCTGGCGCACGAATGATGGAGAGGCGAAGGGCGACGATGGCTGCAAATCGAGGATCACGATCGATAAATAAAGAAAAGGAAGGCCGAGCCTAGAAATCGCGTACAAGGAGGGAAATATGTTTAATTTTTAAATTTAATTAATTTAAGTTAATGATAATTTAATCATCCCAACATTCGTCAATTCGTAACTATTTTTTGCGAGGTCCAAATCAAGCACGACAAGTTGCATTGCGATTGTAACAGCGAAATCTTGGATTCGAAGCTAGTAGAAATTTAGGTTAAAATTTAATGCCTATTCAATTTTAATTCAAATCGGATTGTTTTGAGGGAAAACTGGAATTTCTGTGAGTTAACTCACCTCTCTGGCCCACTTATATCTTTATATAAGTGTGGATAATTCTATTTATGGTGTGTGTTGCTTGTTTGGATGATTTACTATATTAGTTAGTTTGGATATATTCCCATCCCTAGAGCGGATGAGACCTTGTTACCTTCCCACGTATGAGCGGATGACCATTTGTATACAATCCCGCCTCGAAGTGGTTGATTTTGTATTTTATGATTGTAAACTATATATGATGTAGAGGGACGGGTTGGAGGGACCCAATAGGATTCCACACACAGTTGATTTTACTTTTCACACATTTTAATATATGTTATGTTGGATGCCATATTTGATGACGTTATATGATTTCCATTATTTTAAGCTATAGCAGCACTGGGCCATTTTTTAGTATTTTGAAATACTATAAAATAATGATTTAGAATTGAAATGATGTGATATCCCGGAATTTCAAGCAATTTAAATATGATAATCTCTTTATTTATTTATTCAAAATTGATAAAATTGTTATTTTAAATAACACCAATAATGTGATGATTTTAATGATAGTTATAAATAGATTTTTAAATGAAATAAATATTTTTACAAATTTATTTTCGATGTTTTATAAATAGATTTCAAATAAACTTATTATTTTCAAAATTTAAATAAGTATTGTTTAAATGTATATGTATACATATTCATTTAAGTCAATCTTAAAAATAGAATTATTATTTTCAAATTTAATAATGTATTAGTTAAATTAATATATATATATATATATATATATTTAAGTTGATTTTAAATTGGATTTTTAAATTTGAATCTGAATTTAAATATTTGGATTTAAAATTTGAATTTAAAGGATAATTACTTTGAAATAGTTTAGATATAAGAATATATGAATAAAGTTTTCATTAGAATATAATTTGTTTATTATTGTTTTTCCTTAAAGAATTTTATTTATATAAATTATGAAAGTATTTATTTAAATAGTAAATAAATACAAAAGTTCTATATTTACATTTATAAATGGATTAAATACACTATGTATGATTATATTTGAAATATGATTGGTTTTATATTTAAATTTCTTTTAAATGTTTTATTTTTATAAATTTACAAAAGCATTTATTAAATTAGAAATGTATTAACTAATTAAGATATTTATATAAAAGTTTATTTAAATCAATTTAAAAATAAATAAATAATGAATAAATACATGTGTTACCATATAAATTCACTTGATAACATGTGTTAAGAAATTAAATGTGGTATGGGACAAGTGGCATGATTTATTTTCATTTCCTTTGGTTTTTAAATAAACCATAAATTAGATTATATAAACAAACATCTTCCATTTCTTTTTCTTTTTCTCATCTCTAACCAAAGAAAACAAAGAAAATCTCAGATCAAAACTGAAAATCAGTAAACACTTTCCAAAATCAAAACAAAACTCTGTAATTCATTTCTAAACACAATCCACATAATCAATTCACTTCTCAAATCAAAAGACCAACCTGTCAACAAATTCTTAAAGAAATTTCTAAACCTATAAACCAAAGATTCAGTTCAATTGCAATCTGGGTTATCAAAGCAATCTGCACCAATTAAAGCTTCAGCCTGCATAAATCAAATCCTAAAGCATGTCAGTAATTCAAAGCATTCAAGTTTTCTGCTTCAACACCCTTCCACTTTTCAAAGCTTCATCTCAGTTTTTAAATCATCTCTGCAATTTTTCAAAGGTGAGTAAACTTTCAAATTTAAAAACTTAAGTAACAAATATATGTTGCATATGAATCACTATGTGATGATTGCTTCGCATATCTGTACATATGTAAGCCTGTGGGTATTTTAGTTGATTTTATCATCTCCGTTTATGTTTACGCCTTTGTCCTTTAAACTGTGAGCATGAAACATCTTTAAATTTGATGCATATGCTAAGTGTTTGAAGTGAACTCATGAAGTATGTTTGGAAATATGTATGCATGTTATTTTAATCTGAATGTACGAATATATGAATGATTTAAAACCTAAGTACATATATGATTAATTTGTGTATATCAGTGCTTCTCTGTTCCTCATTAGAGAGTTTAAGTGATAATTAAAATTCAAGATCTTTTTATAAAACCACTGTTCATACCTGAATTTAAAACAAAATAGTTTTGTTAAATCATAACCTAAGTATCAAAAATAGATTCAAGTATTTTAAATTTTTGAACTATGCTAGAATATGTAAGATACATCAGTGATGCTAAAATCAGGTTAAATCAAATGTTTTAATTCGTTGTTTTGGGGTTATAGCTTGAATCTATTTAGAAAATTAGGAGTTTTAAAACTAAAATCAAATTTTTTAATTTTGCATTAAGTGTGCAATATGGGTTTGATTGGAATCTGATTTGGGGCCACCTCTGGGATCAAGAAGAAGAGGGGTCTCGAAATTTTCTTCTGGTGATGGAAGAAGTTGCAGAGTGCTTGGGAAAGTTGTCTGGAAGTGACCCCGATCGTCGAGGCGATGTTGAGGAGGGGATTTAGGTTTTTAAACCTAATTTGGGCATGTTTGGAATCGAGATCGTTGCATCGTCTTCAGGTGATTGAGTGGCGCGTGACGCGATGGAAGGCAGCGTAGAAGGTTTAGGAAGGCATCGCCAGAGTTTCTGGCATTCCATTGATCAACGTCGGTTGTTCGAGGCGATTTCTGGTGAGGTATACTAGTTCCAGTTTCATCTACATAGCTTGTTATCGATCGAGGGTGTGTGTTTGTATTTTGATGATTGAAGTGAGTTGCTATGCAGATGCTCGACGTGTATAGAGTGCCGTAGATGGTCGAAGAGGCCGTTGGTGATGGTGCATGTGCACGAGGTGGCTCTCGTGTGAGCGTTTTCGGGTTTGTTTTGGTCTCGAAGTAAGGATCGTGCATTTTGGGTTGTGACTTGAGCGTAAACTCGAGTGATTTCTATGGGTTTAGTCTATAGGTTTTAAAATTTAAACTTAAACTAAAACTAACTAAATTTTTGAAAAGGAAAAGGAACTCGGGTTAGATCCGAGTGATCTTCGGCTTCGACCCGAAGCAAATGTTAAGAAAATTTTAAAAGGGATTTTAAAACTTGTTTTTTTGAAATTTAAAATAAAGTTAGTTTAAACTTTCTTTTATAATTACTTATATAATAGTTGTTTTCCTTAGCATTGTCTAAGTAGTTTTGAAAATTTTGTTTTATTTAAATTTTGTTTTATTTAAATTTTGTTAAATTAAGTTAAAGTTATTTTAAAACTTAAGTAGAAATGGAATTTTAAAGATTTTAGAAAAAGAAAGTTTATTAATTTAAATTGAAACTAGATTTAAAACCATTACTTGATAATATTTCAAAGCGTTTAAAGGAAGTTGTGATTTGTAAACTTTAACTTATCAAGTTGAATAAGTGTTTTAAAAATTAATTAATGATTTAATTAAGTAAAGTTAATTTAAAAAAAATGTTTTAATGATAATTAAGGCATAAATAAGATAAGTTTTTATCTTAAGATAATTATGGTTTTATTGATTTGAGATTAATTAAGTTAATTAAGAAATTTAAGTATAATTAATTTACTTAAATTAATTAAATATAAAGGGTTAATTAAGTAATTAATTAAGAATAATTAATTAATTTAATTAAATAATGATTAGAAATTTAATTTATAATTGTGGGTTATAATTAATTAATTAAAGGTTAATTAATTATAATAATTAATTAAGTAACTAAAGATTAATTAATTTGTAATTAGAAATTGCTTAATCAAGTGATTAGAGGTTGATTAAATGGTAATTAAGAAATACTTAATTAAGTTTTATTAATTAATAATTAAATTTTGTTAATTAAATAATGAAGTTTTATTAATTAATAATTAAGACCTAATTAATATATAATTAAGGATTAATTAATTGTTAATTAAGGATTCATTAACTAGTAATTAAGAAGTAATTAATTTGTAATTAAATTATATTAATTAATAATTAAGGTTTATTAATTAAGGGTTAAGGAATTAATTAATCCGTAATTAACGATCTAATTAATTTGTTTAAAAAGGGTAATTAAGGGATGAATTACCCAATTGTAATTAATTTGTTAATTAATTAAAGATAATCTCTTGGTGATTAATTAAGTATAAATACTTAATGAGATTAATAAATGTAATTACTTAGTGGATGTAATTAATGTATAATTACTAGATGTAATTAATTTAAGGAAATTACTTAAAGAGAAGTAATTAAAGGGTAATTACTTGGTAAAAGTAATTAAGGATTAATTACTTAGTGTAATTAATCAAAGCATTAATATAATTAATTAAAGAGTTAATTAATTAAGTAATTACAGAAGGATAATTACTGTTTATGATTAATTGAGGTTGATTAATGGAAGTAATTAATTAAAGTATAATTAATTAGTGTAATTAATTAAGGATCAATGTAATTAATTATAATTAACTAATTAATGGAGATAATTAATTAAGGATTATTAATTAAATATTAATTAATAAGAGTAATTAAAGGTTAATTACTATAATGGTTAAGAATAATTAATTTGTATAATTAATTGAAGGACAACTACTTATGTAATTGAAGACAATTAATCAAGGTGATTAATTAAGATAGATATTTGAAGGATGGTTAATTAATTAAAAGTTTGTAATTAATTAATTTTTGATTAAGCAAGGTTGGTGATTAATTCTTAAGTAATTGATTTAATTTAAGTCAATTGAATTAATTATAATAGGGATTAATAATTGTTGCTTATGGGTGATTGTTTGAGTAGAATATCTAAATTGGTTGATATCTATTGGATGATATGTTGTGATATTCTGTGATATGATATTTGATTTATCATTGATAAATGTATGATATTTATCTGTATTAATGCTGTGTGAATTCAAGTATTGAATTGAATTGAATTGAATTGTTTAAACCTTTAAACAACTTGGCCTTTAAGATACGCTTTGGATTTCGATGAGACCGGGATCGGGTTTTCAGATTTGGATATCTGAAAACCACATCGAGCCAAATTAACATTAGGTCGTGAATCTCAAATGAAGATGAAGATTCAGAGTGCAAGGGTTATTGTCGTTAACTCTGAGGGTGATTCCATAATGAGTGTAACGAGATAATGCCTTTGGTTTCGTTCGAACCTGGAACGAACTTGTATAGATTGAACGCTTTCAGTACATCGTCAGGTGGACGATAAGCATTCTTATATAGATGTGTTCTATAAAGGTAATTGTAGCCTCAAGCCTCATCAACCGAGAATGGCTAAAATAGGGGAGGTGCAGCAAGGCTAAATGGGTAGCACCCAAGTAGGATAAGATTTTCCCCTGTCTAGAGGTCCCTTTTATTCGGCTGTGTGGGCAGTTGTTGAGCTCCAACTACCGAGGTTGTCTTGTTCGGGAC
Source organism: Allium cepa (assembly GCA_030765085.1). Taxonomy (NCBI): domain Eukaryota; kingdom Viridiplantae; phylum Streptophyta; class Magnoliopsida; order Asparagales; family Amaryllidaceae; genus Allium; species Allium cepa. Next base: position 442,964,168 of record CM060944.1, on the reverse strand, counting down.
TATCCAGTAAGGGATGGTTCCGGCCTTGTGTTGCAGGGGATTGGGAGTAATCCTTGGTATGTTGATCTAGGCAACGTACTATGACGGGCGGTACCACAGTAGCCCTGCCATTGTATGGAAATCCAATTTCCAATAAGTGCCATTGGATTTGATTGTATAACTCACTTTGTGGCTAGTATGCTGGAATTTAATCGTGTAACAATTTTAGCTATTTCTTATTTATTTGAAAACCCTGGACCCTATTATAATATCACAGAATTTCCTAACAATGTTTTGGTTAGCATAAGGTAAAACCTTACCCATGTTTATGTGTGGGGAGTATTACATGATACCTTTGTTTCAATTTTTTTTAAAAGTTAAGCAACTTTTACCCGTTTGCTAACACCAGACCCATGTCTGACCCAGAATTTATTTATGTTTTATTAAACTCTTGGGTACTCAAATTTTTACAAGTAGCCAAGGGATTTAGGTTAGCATTGACGAATTCTGGAGGAGATATGGAGCATGAGGCTTTAGCGTTTGTAGATAGATAGTGGTTCCGCTATGTTGATCTCTGTGTTGATATATGTATTGTATATTGACTTGTATGAATGATAGATCTTTATAACTTTCTATTTTGTGTTGTATAAACTGTGTAACTCTGATGCATATGATACTATGTAATATTTATGTGATTAATATAATTTATTCGTTCCGCTGTTGAGATTCTGATGTTGTTTCTTTCTTTCTTCTTTATCTTTTCTCTTTTCTATCCCTTTCTTTCTTAATAATGATGCGTCTTTCTATGGAGAGAAAGCCGGATCGCTACAGTTGGTATCAGAGCATAGGTTCAGTCAATACCTAGGCTCTCGAGTGGTGTCTTTCTTCAGAGAGCGTACTTGTAATTTTGATATATATATATATATATATATATATATATATTTCTACCTATTTGTTGGGTTACCTTTTCAGGTTTTCCAATATGAGTTCTTGTGGTAGGAAGTGTAGTAGTGCGTGTAACATGACTACCAATGGAAGAATCCGAGTGTTAAGGTTGGAAGTGTATCTGTCGAGACTATAGATCCAATACCGCATCGAGTGAGCTTTGCAGCATGGTGTAAGGATTTCACCAATCTCTGAAGGAAACCTTTTAAAGGTTCGGAGTCTATTATTTGAGTATAAGTTTGATCGCGGTCGGGTGAGCGGATTTTCTAGAGTTTGGATCTGTTGGATGAGCAGAAGCGTGTGATGGTATCTTGGCAACTTCAAGGAGAAGCAGCTGCGTGGTAAAACACAATAACTATGGATGTTTCCAAAGACGTTTTCTTTTGGAGAAGGTTTGAGGAAGTATGTCTGCATCGGTGATGAGACTGAGTTCAACAGGATGTTTGAGATTGGTTTGGGGCCCGAGTTTCTTGAGGAGATGTCTGCCCATCTCAAGGCTCTTTATATTGGTTGATATAATTTTGAGGATCGAGGAGCTTTGGATTAGTAAGTCTTAGGCATCTGTAGCAGCGTTGCAGCTCGAAGTGTTTGGTATGCCTGCAGGAAGGTCTTTTGGCTTTGCAGTTTCCTAGAGGTGGAGTTCTAAAGCAGCAGAGTGGACCCGTTTCTTCGATGGATTAATATAGCTCCTGTTCTGATTTGTGAAGAGGGAACAGTATCCTTTGTGATAAATAAGTAATTGAAAATCAACAAAAGATTAATCAATATCACAATAATCAACTCAAGGATCAAAAGGAATGTCATACTCCTAATTTCATTCACCAAGCCACAATAATTGATAAATCAAATCAATAGAAATCACGAATATAGGTGACGCATAAATTCCAGAATTCAACACACGAAATCAAGAAATCACAAGAAAAGGATGGCCAATCCCATAAAAATAAGCCGGAGCTCCTCCAGACAGGGTATAGTCCCCCATTGTGGACATTGAGCCGAAGCTCCTCCTGGTGAGTCAAAACTCCTCCTGACAGGGTATAGTCCCCCATTGTGGACATTGAGCCGAAGCTCCTCCTGGTGAGCCGAAGCTCCTCCTCATAGGGTATAGTCCCCCATTGCGGACTTTGAGCCGAAGCTCCTCCTGGTGAGACGAAGCTCCTCAAAAATGAAGTATCGTCCTCGACATGGACAAAGAGACATCGCACATTTCTAGTCTAAATCACAAAGATGATCGTCATGATCAACGAGAAGTGTCGATTACAGTAAGCTAGTAAATATATGAGCTTTGCTTCATGTCCCATAACCACTAGCTCAACTTAAATATTTACGAACAAATGGTAGATCTCCACTAGAAAATTGTCACAAGAGATTCAATCGAACAAGTCCAAGAATTAACCGACGAAGTAAACGCAAGCGTTTCATACCACTTGTTTGACTAAGTCGTTTAATTAGATTTCTCATATGAGTGAGGTAAAGGTTTGTATATACTAATAGATTGGAAAACGGTTTAAGAAAAGATCTTTGTTATTGAAAATAGAGTTGAAATCGTTTGATGAAAGAGTTTTGATATTTACTACTAGTATAGAAAACCTTTATATTTTTAAAGTGAAAATCACAAAGAAGATTGTAAGGACAATCAATCACTAAAATTTACATTCGAAGACGTGAATAAAATCCAAAGAAACCGATAAAGAATCCATCGAAATGGATATTCAAAAATCCCTAAAAAGTGTCATCAAAGTCATAATAAATGATAACAACAAATAGGATGATCACGAATCGATTTAAATTGGAATTCTCAAGCAAATAGGCAAATAGGCAAAACACTGCAGTTTCAGACGTCTGAAACAAGTGGTTCGGACGTCTGAATCTGGAAATATAAAGATTTCCAGGACACAATTCAGACGTCTGAATCAAGTGTTTCAGATGTCTGAAATAGGCACTTTTTAGCCTATTTCCTTTCTGGTTCCAAATGAACCAATTCAGACGTCTGAAACCATATATTCAGACGTCTGAATCTGGGAATAGAAATCTTCCCAGAACAATATTCAGACGTCTGAATATTACGTTTCAGACGTCTGAATGAAGGGTTCAAGGCATTCCCCGAACCTAGGCCAAAAATGGCCAAACAAATATCGAAAACGATCGAACGAGCAAATGGCGATGACTAAGGAATTACGTCAAACGACAACCCAGCCTAAACGGCTCTTCGATACGCTTCAAATATCAATGTCCAAATATCCATAAAAGGATTTTCATAAATTAGACCAAAACACCAAAAATTGGAATATGCACCAAATCAATCCAAACCAAAATCAATTGCATAAGAATAAGTGTTAGGAATTCATACCTAACAATCGAAGATAATTATAGACTAAGATGTGAGATAAAAATCTCACCTTTGAACCCTAACGATTGAAGAAGAAGCTTGAAAGCAAAGGGGGAATCAACCACACTTCAAATCCAACTCAAGAAGCTTGATTCTCAACTCAAAAGAAGAACATTCCTAAATTTAGGTTTAGCAAATGTCAGAAATCAAAGAGAGAATGAGTTGGAGAAGAAGAAGGAGATGCTTACCAATGGGTTCTCTAGAGTTTGGAGCTAGAAGATGGATTTGCTAATGAAGACTAGGGCTTGGAATTTTAGTTTCCTCTTCCACTCCTCCATTATTATGAAATCTTGAGTATTAGGAATATAGAAAGGAAGTAAATGAAGAGGAGAGGGTTGGGACTGAATACATAAGTGGGGTTAATGGGCACAGCCCAAACCAAAGCCCTAAGTGAAAAAGTGGCAAAAATCAACTTTCTCCAAACATATCGAAGCTTATACTCAAAAAGGTCGCAAACGTCATTTTGAACTCAATGGGGGTGGTCTCAAGTCCCAATTCGACTGTTGCAAAAAGTAGCTTTTCGGACCAAAATCCGACGAACGATAAAATATTTAAATATACAATTGATAAATATGCGGGTTGTTATAGATTCCCCTCCTTAAAGAAATTGCGTCCTCGCAATAATTAAGAAGGAAATATATAGTAACAACCGTGGAAGCATATCAACACAAAAGAAAATTTGAATCAAGAAGTTCACCATAAAGAGCACGAAGGAGTAAATCCGAAAGTTTTCGTTCGATGAATTCTCAAGATTTCACAAGAGCAATCCTTAGGATTTGAGAACCATTGAAATTTTGTCAAAAAGAATATCTTTATATCGAAGGCGCTCAACCTCTGAAGCAATGATGCGAATAGAATGTTGCTCAAAAGTCAAATTTGGTGAAACTTCAATCCCTCAATAACACCGGGCTCAAGAATAAAAACCGAAAACATAAAAGCATTTCCATAGTTAAAAGACGTGGAAAACGTCAAGAATAGCAGAAAGTTGAGCCGGTGCAACGGCGTAGAACAAATACGGTACACCCGAGAAACTAGAAACTCGAATAATTTGGAACACCGACGTAGTACAAAGACGGTACGTCCAATGAACCAAAAGGCCAAGTCATTGATGTAGTGCAAACGGTACATCCAATGAATCAAAAAGCGAAGACATTGATGTAGTACAAACGGTAAATCCAATGAATCAAAAGCAAAGACATTGATGTAGTACAAACGGTACATCCAATGAATCAAAAGCAAAGACATTGATGTAGTACAAACGGTACATCCAATGAATCAAACAACAAAGACATTGATGTAGTACAAACGGTACATCCAATGAACAGCAAAGTCATTGATGTAGTACAAATGGTACATCCAATGAATCCAATAACAAAGACATTGATGTAGTACAAACGGTACATCCAATGAATCAAACAACAATGAATCAAACAACAAAGACATTGATGTAGTACAAACGGTACATCCAATGAATCAAACAACAAAGACATTGATGTAGTACAAACGGTACATCCAATGAATCAAACAACAAAGACATTGATGTAGTACAAACGGTACATCCAATGAATCAAAAGCAAAGACATTGATGTAGTACAAACGGTACATCCAATGAATCAAAAGCAAAGACATTGATGTAGTACAAACGGTACATCCAATGAATCAAACAGCAATGTCATTGATGTAGTACAAACGGTACATCCAATGAATCCAATAACAAAGACATTGATGTAGTACAAACGGTACATCCAATGAACCGAAGCCCGAATGATTTCGGAACACCGACGTAGTACAAAAACGGTACGTCTAATGAACCGAACACAATAAAAGGACATCGGACGCTAGTCCATAAAAGAAATGAGATGAAACTCAATAAAACGAAGTACACCAAAACGCCCGATGAACTTGATAAAAAGATGATTCCATTCCGACATCATCAAAGAATCAACACCTTATTGCCTACGACAAAACGTATTGGCAACACGATTTCCCCTTCGAGAATAAAAAGAATATCAAGATCATAAGATGCTAGGAACTCGAGTCAACATGCAGTTCCTTAAGAGAACATAAATATTCCAAAGATTTATGATCGAGGCAGAGAACAAATTTCTCATCCCAATATGGTGATGCCAAATTCCAAAAGTAAAAACAATAGCCACGAGCACTAGATCATGAGTGGCATATCTAGTCTCGATAAGCTATAATGATTTAGAAGCACAAGTGATAGCACGTTATCTTATGTAAGAGAACGACATCCAAACCAATACGATAAGCATTGGTACAAAAGATAAAGTCTTGGCTCCCCTCGGGAATCACAAGAACAAGAGTATCGAAAAGAAAGAATTTCTTTTAAATAATCTTCTTTCCTGGAAAGTTAAAACTTTCAAAATTACATTTATCATTATGTAATAATCTTTCTAGAAAAATTTACTATTTTCAAGTCAATATACTGTGTCTGATTGTCTCATCAAAGCGTTTAGGAAATTCCTATCGATAACGTTGATCAAGCGCGTCGACCAGAATTCTTAAAACACTAAATGGGCAATACAATCACAAAAGTCGTATTCTATAGGATAAGTAAGTTTCTCAAAAACTTCTAAGAATATTCTTTGTTCGTTTTAAGAACAAAAATCCGGTCATACTTCTAAATAAATCTTATGAAAAAGATTTTGCAAAATTTTAAATTGCTATTTTCATCCAAAAATCAATAAATAAAAGAATGGTCTCTTCGAAATATTCATAGAATATTCGATATATAAAATGGATGAAATAAGCTGGACAAATTGAATGACAAAATAAGTCATTCATTAGAATCATAACGAGTGCGGAGTGCGTAGGTGGAATGCTAACTCACGCGACTCGTAGCCAAATGAAAATCGGTGGCAAGGTCAAACTGAAAAGACCTTAGCACCACACAAAAGATTACTTAGGTGATAATCCTAAGACAAGCTCAAAAATACCGGAAAATTTCTCTAACTACATGAATGAGAGAAATAACACTTTCCTTATAAGTGGGCTTAAGGAATAAAATGATGCCATCAAGTTGGAATCAAAATCATAAAGGAAAAATAGAAATCTGCTTAACAGATTGAAAATGTCGAAGATGAATAGTCCACACGGAAAATAGGATATGCGCTTCACAACGATTAAGCCAATCCTTAAAAAAAATCAATTCCGAAGCCTAAGTAAAAATATCGGCTCGGAAAGAAAAACCACATAAAATAGTTTCGACATCAATAGAAAGCAAATTGAGTGTTGCGAATCTACCATCCGGATTCGCAACTCTCAAAGAACTCATCAAGCCCAAAACTATTTTTAAAGAAAAAGAATCACAAGTTCACTTGATATAAAATAGTGAGATGGAACCCATATCAAAAAGAACTCAAATAAGAAGATCACGAAATAAAGCAATGCCATCAAGGATTGAATGTAAAATACCTTGACTAAGAGAAGAGTTGCTAGGGGCTTACAGCTTCCCTTCTCTCCTGCTTTGACGCTTGGGACACGAAGAGATATAATGATCCGCACTTTTGCAATAGCGGCAAGAAATAGGCCTTGGACACCTATTTATATAGTGGCCCTTAGAGCCACAATTGTAGCATTCTCCGCGATTAAGGATGGGAGTATTTGCTATAGAAGTCTCTTGCTTCGCCCTCTTGTTAGGATTAGGACTTTCAAACCTAATAAAGGGACGCCTCTTCTTGTTGTTGTTGGAGTTCGGTTTGGCACTCCCAACCTTGACATCAATTTCTCTATCGGCCTCTTCAAGACGAAGAGCGATATCAATAAGCTGATCAAATGAAAGCTCAAGTTTCAGGAGTAATGACTTCTTAAGATTCTTATTCAAGCCATAGACAAATCTATGATTTTTCTTCAATGGGGTGTTGATATACTCAACCACGTATTTGGAAAGAGATTCGAAAGATGCGACATAGTCTGTCACAGAAGATCCACCTTGAACAAGGTCTATGAAACGCCGGGCTAAAGTTACTTTCTCAGCCTCCGGCACAAATTTCAATTCGAATCTTTCCCGGAATTGCTCCCAAGTGAGATCCGCCTCAACGATTTCAGAAATTAAAAGCTCATACCAATCTAACGCTCTTTCTTGGAGCATGCTAGAAGCCACTTGGACTCGATGAAGGTCAATAAGGTTCATGCGAGAAAAGATACGATCGCATGATTTGAGCCAAGCTTGAATTTCTATAACACTCTCGGATCCTCTGAATGGCCTTCCACCCAAATCGGTATAGTCTCTGCACAAGCGTGCAAAACCGGATCTAGGATGAGTAGGCTCTGAAATGGGTCCTGCAGCTTGAGCGTTCTTCACGAGATCTAAAAGCTGCTGAGCAGACATGAATACTCCATCCTGAGGAGTAGCACTAGATTGACCGGCGCTGGGATGGCCTGGTCTAACCATTTCTCTACTTTAAGAAAGAAAGAAGGAGAAAAGTTATTCTCAAAATAAATATCAAGCAATCTTGATAGATAAAACAAGGAATCATAAAAGAAAGTAGGATAGAACGGTACGAAGACCCGAATAAAATCCTAAAGCACGACTCCTAAGATGGACTTAGGACGATGATCCTTGTTATAATATTCCATATTGTTCCGAAGTTTGGCTCTGATACCAAGCTGTGACGCCCCACCTCTATACCCACGCTAGCCAAGAACATTACGGTGAATGCTATCAACTAGCACGGAGAATAAGGCTGTTGAGGAGCGACCATCCATGTAATTGCTTTGCGCGAGCATCGATATGTCAGATAGTATAACATGCATTTCTTTATCAAGAGGGAAATCCGACATACCGACACAAACTCAAAGCTACTACATAGTGGCTATAATAATCTTCGGAAACAAATATAGAAATAAACATAACATAAATCAGTCACAGATAATTCATATCACAAAGGCGGAAGAAGATATGAATACATAATTAACACATGGAAGTGTATGTCAGAGTAGTGGTCAAACAAGATCCACAATATCAAAAAGAATAGATACAAGTGCTAGACAAAAGAATAAGTATACATCATAGAGTCTGTATCTCAAATGTATACAACAAAAACTACTAAACTTAAGTAGTCAGCCAAAAGTCAGAAGATGGTTCCAGATAGGAAGCCACGAGGAAGCACCTGTAATATCTCAGTCTGACCCGAGTATTATTTATTAAGAAAATAATAAACGGATCAGTCTAGCTATAAATATCAGATGAAATGATATAGAATAAGAGATATGACTAAACGTATAATAATCACAATGCCAAGCTGTGATAAATAAGTAATTGAAAATCAACAAGAGATTAATCAATATCACAATAATCAACTCAAGGATCAAAAGGAATGTCATACTCCTAATTTCATTCACCAAGCCACAATAATTGATAAATCAAATCAATAGGAATCACGAAGATAGGTGAAGCATAAATTCCAGAATTCAACACACGAAATCCAGAAATCACAAGAAAAGGATGGCCAATCCCATAAAAATGAGCCGGAGCTCCTCCAGACAGGGTATAGTCCCCCATTGTGGACATTGAGCCGAAACTCCTCCAGGTGAGTCAAAACTCCTCCTGACAGGGTATAGTCCCCCATTGTGGACATTGAGCCGAAGCTCCTCGTGACAGGGTATAGTCCCCCATTGCGGACTTTGAGCCGAAGCTCCTCCTGGTGAGCCGAAGCTCCTCATGGCAGGGTATAGTCCCCCATTGCGGACTTTGAGCCGAAGCTCCTCCTGGTGAGCCGAAGCTCCTCCTGACAGGGTATAGTCCCCCATTGCGGACTTTGAGCCGAAGCTCCTCCTGGTGAGACGAAGCTCCTCAAAAATGAATTATCGTCCTCGACATGGACAAAAAGACATCGCACATTGCTAGTCTAAATCACAAAGATGATCGTCATGATCAACGAGAAGTGTCGATTACAGTAAGATAGTAAATATATGAGCTTAGCTTCATGTCCCATAACCACTAGCTTAACTTAAATATTTACGAACAAATTGTAGATCTCCACTAGAAAATTGTCACAAGAGATTCAATCGAACAAGTCCAAGAATTAACCGACGAAGTAAACGCAAGCGTTTCATACCACTTGTTTTACTAAGTTGTTTAATTAGATTTCTCATACGAGTGAGGTAAAGGTTTGTATATACTAATAGATTGAAAAACGGTTTAAGAAAAGATCTTTGTTATTGAAAATAGAGTTGAAATCGTTTGATGAAAGAGTTTTGATATTTACTACTAGTATAGAAAACCTTTATATTTTTAAAGTGACAAATCACAAAGAAGATTGTAAGGACAATCAATCACTAAAATTCACATTCGAAGACGTGAATAAAATCCAAAGAAACCGATAAAGAGTCCATCGAAATGGATATTCAAAAATCCCTAAAAAGAGTCATCAAAGTCATAATAAATGATAAAAACAAATAGGATCATCACAAATCGATTTAAATTGGAATTCTCAAGCAAATAGGCAAATAGGCAAAACACTGCAGTTTCAGACGTCTGAAACAAGTGGTTCAGACGTCTGAATCTGGAAATATAAAGATTTCCAGGACACAATTCAGACGTCTGAATCAAGTGTTTCAGACGTCCGAAATAGGCACTTTTTAGCCTATTTCCTTTCTGGTTCCAAATGAACCAATTCAGACGTCTGAAACCATATATTCAGACGTCTGAATCTGGGAATAGAAATCTTCCCAGAACAATATTCAGACGTCTGAATATTACATTTCAGACGTCTGAATGAAGTGTTCAGGGCATTCCCTGAACCTAGGCCAAAAATGGCCAAACGAATATCGGAAACGATCGAACGAGCAAATGGCGATGACTAAGGAATTACGTCAAACGAAAACCGAGCCTAAACGGCTCTTCGATACGCTTCAAATATCAATGTCCAAATATCCATAAAAGGATTTTCATAAATTAGACCAAAACACCAAAAATTGGAATATACACCAAATCAATCCAAACCAAAATCAATTGCACAAGAATAAGTGTTAGGAATTCATACCTAACAATCGAAAATAATTATAGACTAAGATGTGAGATAAAAATCTCACCTTTGAACCCTAACGATTGAAGAAGAAGCTTGAAAGCAAAGGGGGAATCAACCACACTTCAAATCCAACTCAAGAAGCTTGATTCTCAACTCAAAAGAAGAACATTCCTAAATTTAGGTTTAGCAAATTTCAGAAATCAAAGAGAGAATGAGTTGGAGAAGAAGAAGGAGATGCTTACCAATGGGTTCTCTAGAGTTTGGAGCTAGAAGATGGATTTGCTAATGAAGACTAGGGCTTGGAATTTTAGTTTCCTCTTCCACTCCTCCATTATTATGAAAGCTTGAGTATTAGGAATATAGAAAGGAAGTAAATGAAGAGGAGAGGGTTGGGACTGAATACATAAGTGGGGTTAATGGGCACAGCCCAAACCAAAGCCCTAAGTGAAAAAGTGGCAAAAATCAACTTTCTCCAAACATATCGAAGCTTATACTCAAAAAGGTCGCAAACGTCATTTTGAACTCAATGGGGGTGGTCTCAAGTCCCAATTCAACTGTTTGCAAAAAGTAGCTTTTCGGACCAAAATCCGACGAACGATAAAATATTTAAATATACAATTGATAAATATGCGGGTTGTTACATCTTTGGATATTGGACTGGATAGGATCGCAAAAGTGACTTGAGATAGTTTGAGAGATTCTCTTGGTTAATCTTTTGTTTGGATTAAGACATCTCTAGAGGATGTAGGAGTTATAGAGTTGTCAGCGATTTTTCGGATGTCTTCTGGAAAGTCAGAAGTATGTTCGCATTGGAGATTGAGTTCTGTATCGACATGGTCCTTGGAGCTACCGGTGGTTTAGCTAGGTAGAAGGATGTCTCCTAGGATGGGGTTTTGGTGAGGTAGCTCAAGATCTCTTGGTGCTTCTGTGTTTTCTCTTTGTGAATCTGTTGAATCTGGGATGTGTTGTCTAGTCCGTGCTCGTGTTCATTGACGACATTCTTACCTACTCTGGATCAGAGTTATGCAGCGGAAGCATGGTGGTAGCTGTTCTAGAGTGGAAGCAACTGGAAGTTGCAGTGTTTGGATTAGAGGGTTTCTACAGGAAGTTTTTCAGGATTTGAGGCCAGAGTGGTGAGTGCTGCTGTTTTGTCTTTTTCGGATAAGAGAAGTAAGTTTGAAGTCTACTGTTGATTGTGAAGTGAAGTTTGTGTTCTTTATTTTCAGTAGATCTTGAGAGGATCATTATGTTGGGTTGTTTCTGATCCAGTTTGTTTCAAGATGGATCAGCGAAGGTTGAGCTGATCAGGAAGGATATAGGCATCCCAGGATCGTCGGAAGAATTTTGTGGATAAGAGACGGAGGAATTTGGAATTCGAAGATGGAGATTTGAATTCTGGATAAGGTTTTCTTAGGTAAGGGGAGCAATAAGATTGAATAAGACTGGAAAGCTAGCTCAGAAATGTATTGAATCTTTCTGTGTTCTGTTTAGGATAAGCGTTGATCTACAGGGGTTGAATTGCTAGTTTGGAAGACTGGGATTCAATGTATTTCACGTATCTCTGAGGTAGTATGGGTTTGGTCCATCACTGGTTTTGGAACTAGCTGTTGGGAGGATTTGGTTGTTGAGTCGGCCTTGTCTGTGATCAGATCTCTAGTATAGATAGTTGGTTTGGATGAGTAGGAGCTCAGATGCTTAGTTGTATATCTAGTTTGGATTCAGTAGATGAGTATTCCGGTATATGTATCTGGGAAACTCGGGATAGCTTTAAGAAGCTTATCCGGATCTGTGTCCGGATAGCTAGTGTTGTTTGTTGGATTGAATTGTTTGTTTAAATGAAATTGTTTGATTGGTTGATAGCGTATCATTAATATGTATGCTTGAATTGTTGAAATATAATAAAACTTTGGGATTATCTTTTGTTTAAATTTTGGGGACGAAATTCTTTTAAGGGGGGAGGAATGTGATATCCTGGAATTTCAAGCAATTTAAATATGATAATCTCTTTATTTATTTATTTAAAATTGATAAAATTGTTGTTTTAAATAATAATAATGTGATGATTTTAATAATAAATATAAATAGATTTTTAAATGAAATAATTATTTTTACAAATTTAATTTGGATGTTTTATAAGTAGATTTTAAATAAACTTATTATTTTCAAAATTTAAATAAGTATTGTTTAAATGTATATGTATATATAATAATGTAAGTTAATCTTAAAAATACAATTATTATTTTCAAAATTAATAATGTATTAGTTGAAATTAATATACATATATATGTTTAAGTTGATTTTAAATTGGATTTTAAATTTGAATCTGGATTTAAATATTTGGATTTAAATTTGGAATTTAAAGGATAATTACTTTGAAACAGTTTAGATATAAGAATATATGAATAAAGTTTTCATTAGAATATAATTTGTTTATTATTGTTTTTCCTTAAAGAATTTTATTTATATAAATTATGAAAGTATTATTTAAATAGTAAATAAATACAAAAGTTCTATATTTACATTTATAAATGGATTAAATACACTATGTATGATTATATTTGAAATATGATTGGTTTTATATTTAAATTTCTTTTAAATGTTTTATTTTTATAAATTTACAAAAGCATTTATTAAATTAGAAATGTATTAACTAATTAGGATATATATATAAAAGTTTATTTAAATCAATTTAAAAATAAATAAATAATGAATAAATACATGTGTTACCATATAAATTCACTTGATAACATGTGTTAAGAAATTAAATGTGGTATGGGACAAGTGGCATGATTTATTTTCATTTTCTTTGATTTTTAAATAAACCATAAATTAGATTATATAAACAAACATCTTCCATTTCTTTTTCTTTTTCTCATCTCTAACCAAAGAAAACAAAGAAAATCTCAGATCAAAACTGAAAATCAGTAAACACTTTCCAAAATCAAAACAAAACTCTGTAATTCATTTCTCAAACACAATCCCTGTAATCAATTCACTTCTCAAATCAAAAGACTAACCTGTCAACAAAGTCTCAAAGAAATTTCTAAACCTGTAAACCAAAGATTCAGCTCAAATGCAATCTGGATTATCAGAGCAATCTGAAGCAATTAAAGCTTCAGCCTGCATAAATCAAATCTTAAAGCATGTTAGTAATTCAAAGCATTCAAAGTTTTCAGCTTCAACACCCTTCCAGTTTTCAAAGCTTCATCTCAGTTTTTAAATCATCTCTGCAATTTTTCAAAGGTGTGTAAACTTTCAAATTTAAAAAATTAAGTAACAAATATATGTTGCATGTGAATTACTGTGTGATGATTGCTTTGCATATCTGTACATATGTAAGCCTGTGTGTATTTCATTTGATTTTATCATCTCTGTCCTTAGTTTAAGCCTCCGTCGTTTAAACTGTGAGCATGAAAAATCTTTAAATTTGATGCATATGTTAAGTGTTTGAAGTAAACTCATGAAGTATTTTTGGAAATATGTATGCATGTTTTTTTAGTCTGAATATATGAATATATGGATGATTTAAAACCTTAGTACATATGTGATTCATTTGTGCATATAAGTGCTTCTCTGTTCCTTGTTACAGAGTTTAAGTGGCAATTAAAATCCAAGATCTTTTTATAACACCACCATTAGGACCTAAATTTAAAACAAAATAGGTCTGTTAAATCATAACCTAAGTATCAAAAATAGATTCAAGTATTTTAAAGTTTTGAACTATGCTAGAATATGTAAGATACAGTAGTGATGCTAAAATCAGGTTAAATCAAATGTTTTAATTCGTTGTTTCAGGGTTATAACTTGAATCTATTTAGAAAATTAGGATTTCTAAAACTAAAATTAAATTTTTTAATGTTGCATTGAGTACGCAATTTGGGTTTGACTGGAATCTGATTTTGGGGCCACCTTTGGCGATCCAGAAGAAGAGGGGTCTCGAATTTTCTTCTGGTGATGGAAGAAGTTGCGGAGTGCTTGGAAAAATTGCCTAGAAGTGATCCCGATCGTCGAGGCGACGTTGAGGAGGGGATTTAGGTTTTTAAACCTAATTTGGGCATGTCTGGAATCGAGATCGTTGTGTCATCTTCTGGTGATCGAGTGGCGCGTGACTAGGTGGAGGGCAGCGTGGAAGGTTTAGAAAGGCATGGCCAGACTTTTTGGCATTCCAGTAATCAAAGTCGGTTGTTCGAGGCAATTTCTGGTGAGGTATACTGGTTCCAATTTCACCTTCATAGCTCGTTTTCGATCGAGGGCATGTGTTTGTGTTTTGATGATTGAAGTGAGTTGCTGTGCAGATGGTCGATGTGTCGAGAGTGCCGTATATGGTCAGAGAGGTCGCTGGTGATGGTGCATGTGCAAGAGATGGTTCTCGTAATAGCATTTTCGGGTTTGTTTTGGTCTCGAAGTAAGGATCGTGCCTTTTGGTTTGTGACTCGAATGTAAACTCGAGTGGTTTCTTTGGGTTTAGCCCACAGGTTTTAAATTTTAAACTAAAACTAACTAAATTTTGGAAAAGGAAAAGGAACTCGGGTTAGACCCGAGTGATCTTCGGGTTCGACCCGAAGCGAATGTGAAGAAAATTTTAAAAAGGATTTTAAAACTTGTTTGTTTGAAATTTAAAATAAAACTAGTTTAAACTTTCTTTTAAAATTACTTATATAATAGTTTTTTTCCTTAGCATTGTTTAAGTAGTTTTGAAAACTTTGTTTAATTTAAAATTTGTTAAATTAAGTTAAAGTTATTTTAAAACTTAAGTAGAAATGTGCTATGGTCTACACTGAAACAGAACATTTTGTTGGGAATGAGGGAAAGTGTTCATCCATTTCATGAGCATCTGATTGATCCTTGGATCAGTTACTTTTTTAGGCTTTCTTTGTTTTCTTTTTCTCTGTTCTTTAGTTCTTCCTTGTGCAGTCTTCTCTTGTTTGTTTTCTTTTCTATTTAATAAATCTGGTAGTGGACCAGTTTAACCCCGCTTGCTCTGTAAAAAAAACTTAAGTAGAAATGGAATTTTAAAGATTTTATAAAAAGCAAGTTTATTAATTTAAGTTGAAACTAGATTTAAAACCATTAGATAATATTTTAAAGTGTTTAAAGGAAGTTGTGATTTGTATACTTTAACTTATCAAGTTGAATAAGTATTTTAAAAATTAATTAATGATTTAATTAAGTAAAGTTAATTTAAAAATAAAATGTTTTAATGATAATTAAGGCATAAATAAGATAAGTTTTTATCTTAAGATAATTATGGTTTTAATGATTTGAGATTAATTAAATTAATTAAGAAATTTTAGTATAATTAATTTACTTAAATTAATTAAGTATAAAGGGTTAATTAAGTAATTAATTAAGAATAATTAATTAATTTAATTAACTAATGATTAAAAATTTAATTTATAATTGTGGGTTATAATTAATTAATTAAAGGTTAATTAATTATAATTAAGGATTATTAATTAAGTAACTAAAGATTAATCAATTTGTAATTAGAAATTGCTTAATCAAGTAATTAGAGGTTGATTAAATGGTAAATAAGAAATACTTAATTAAGTTTTTTTAATTAATAATTAAGTTTTTTTAATTAATAATTAAGAGCTAATTAATCTATAATTAAGGATTAATTAAGGGTTAATTAACTGTTAATTAAGGATTGATTAACGGGTAAAGTACTTAATTTGTAATTAAGTTATATTAATTAATAATTAAGGTTTATTAATTAAGGGTTAATGAATTAATTAACCTATAATTAAAGATTTAATTAATTTGTTTAAAAAGGGTAATTAAGGGATGAATTACCCAACTGTAATTAATTTGTTAATTAATTAAAGATAATCTCTTGGTAATTAATTAAGTATAAATACATAATGAAATTAATAAGTGTGATTACTTAGTGGAAGTAATTAATGTATAATTACTAGATGTAATTAATTTGAGAAAATTACTTAATGAGAAGTAATTAAAGGGTAATTACCTAGTAGAAGTAATTAAGGATTAATTACTTAGTGTAATTAATCAAAGGATTAATATAATTAATTAAAGAGTCAATTAGTTAAGCAAGTAACTACAGAAGGATAATTACTGTTTATGATTAATTGAGGTTGATTAATGGAAGTAATTAATTAAGGCATAATTAATTAATGTAATTAAATAAGGATCAATGTAATTAATTATAATTAATTAATTAATGGAGATAATTAATTAAGGATCATTAATTAAATATTAATTAATGAGAGCAATTGACGGTCAATTACTGTAATGGTTAAGGATAATTAATTTGTATAATTAATTGAAGGATAATTACTTATATAATTGAAGACAATTAATCAAGGTGATTATTAAGATAGATATTTGAAGGATGGTTAATTAATTAAAGGTTTGTAATTAATTAATTTTTTTATTAAGCAAAGTTGGTGATTAATTCTTAAGTAATTGATTTAATTTAAGTTAATTAAATTTATTATAATAGGGATTAGTAATTGTTGCTTCCGGATGATTGTTTGAGTAAAATATCTGAATTGGTTTATATCTATTGGATGATATGTTGTGATATTCTATGATATGATATTTGATTTATCATTGATAAATGTGTAATATTTATCTGTATTATTGCTGTGTGAATTCAAGTGTTGAATTGACTTGAATTGTTTAAATCTTTAAACAACTTGGCCTTTAAATTACGCTTTGGATCTCGATGAGATCGGGATCGAGTTTCCAGATTTGGATTTGAAAACCACATCGATCCAAATTAACGTTAGGTCGTGAATCACAAGTGAAGATGAAGATTCAGAGAGCAAGGGTTATTGTCATTAATGCTGAGGGTGATTCCAAAATGAATGTAACGAGATAATGCCTTTGATTTCGTTCGAACCTGGAACGAACTTGTATAGATTGAATGCTTTCAGAACTTCGTCAGGTGGACAATGAGCACTCTAAGATAGATGTGTTCTATAAAGGTAATCGTAGCCTCAAGCCTCATCAATCGAGAATGGCTAAAACAGGGGAGGTGCAGCAAGGCTAAGTGCATAGCACCTAAGTAGGACGAGATTTTCCCCTGTCCAGAGGTCCCTTTTATTCGGCTGTGTGGGCAGTTGTTGAGCTCCAACTACCAGGGTTGTCTTGTTCGGGACTGTCTAGTAAGGGATGGTTCCGACGTTGTGTTGTAGGGGATTGTGAGTAATCCTTAGTACGTTGATGTAGGCCACATACTGTGATGGGCGGTACCCTAGCAATCCTGCCATTGTATTGAAATCCAATCTCTAATAAATGCCACCGGATTTGATTGTATAACCCACTTTGTGGCTAGTATGCTGGAATTTAATCACGTAACAATTTCAGTTATTTCTTATTTATTTGAAAGCCCTAGACCCTATTATAATATCACAGAATTTCCTATCAATGTTTTGGTTAGCATAAGATAAAAACTTGCCCATGTTTATGTGTGGGGAGTCTTGCGTGATACCTTTGTTTCAAAAGTTTCTTTAAAAGTTAAGCAACTTTTACTCGTTTACTCACACCAGACCCATATCTGACTCAGAGTTTATTTCTGTTTTATTAAACTCTTGAGTACTCAAATTTTATGAGTAGCCAAGGGATTCAGGTTAGCTTTGACGAATTCTGGAGGAGATATGGAGCAGGACGCTTTAGCATTTGTAGATAGATAGTGGTTCTGCTGCGTTGATCTCTGTGTTGATATCTGTATTGTATATTGAGTTGTATGAAATACAGACCTTTATAACTGTCTATTTTTTGTCGTATAACCTGTGTGACTCTGACGTATATGATACTATGTAATATTTATGTGATTAATATAATTTATTTGTTCCACTGTTGAGATTCTGATGTTGTTTCTATCTTTCTTCTTTATCTTTTCTCTTTTCTATCCCTTTCTTTCTTAATAATGATCGTCTTTCTATGGAGAGAAAGCCGGGTCGTTACAGATGATTTTCAAAGTGATGTTGGATGTTTTAATAAATTTTAAATTATTAAAAGGAGTGAATTTATTTAAAAAAATAAAAAGTATGATTTTTGATGTTATAAAAGCATAGTTTTGAGATTTTTGAATAGTTTATATAAAGGATTTACAAAAGTTACATTTTATAAATAAAGAAATAGATTTATAGTTGGAATTTGTAAATATTTTGTAAATGGGTCTGAAATTTATTTTGTAAATGGATTTTAAAAATAAATTAGATTTGTAAAGAAATGGATTTATAAGTGGATTTTGATAGTAAAATGAGTAAAGAATGATTTATAAATAGAATTTTATAAATAAAGAGATTTTATAAAATAGAAGTTTTATAAAATAGAAAAGAGATTTATAAACATAGCTTTATAAATACAGAAACGATTTATGTTGAGATTTAAATATTAATTTTTATATATAGAAAATACATTCAAGTTCTTAACAGTTAAATAATCTTTTAAAGGAATGTTTGAAAGTAATATTTTTGATGAAGTTAAGGGTTTTTAAAGTGATAGTCTTTAGTAATATTTTGAAAGTAATAATTCCAATGGAATTTAATAGTTGAAAAATGATTTAAAATGTGACAAGTATTGAAAACATAGATTTCAACAATTTTGGTAGTAATAGACGTTTTCGGGGAAGTATGGAAGGCATGGACTATAAGACTTGTTACAGTGAATGATTTCCAAACGGAAATGTTTTATATAGTATATGGGATACATATACATATACATATACATATACATACATATATATATATATACATATACTACTAATAATGATAGTTCATTGAATAAGCATTAACCATGTCTTTCTGAGATGCCTAAAATACCCTTTTTCTTTACGTTCTCTTTCAACGCGATGTTCCCTCTCGCTTCTACAGGAAAAAAAACTAAATTCGCGCTCTAATGTCTATTGGCGATTATCGTTGATTTTCCAAATTGCTTACGATTTGATTGGTATCTCTTCTACTTTCTGTCTTTACGTATTCATCCAAATATATTATTGATACCATTTCTCTTTTAGTTATTCAGCATCCTACAGGAAAAATAAAAACCCTAGATCGGCTCTCTTGCCTCTAATGATGATTATCGACCGCCACATAAACAGTTAAGCTCAGTCATCCCCAACCGATATCCATCAAACTTCAGACTCAGGTAATAATTTTTTGATTTTCATTAACTGCTTAAATTTTGATTAGTGATATTATCGATTAGAATCTGCAATGGCGATTTATAATTAGAATCTACAATGGCAATTTACAATTAAGCACGATTTGCTTAGGATTTTGAGTTGTATCTGATATTCGTCATAGTCAAATATCCATCAGACTTGAATCTCATGCAACTATTCACTGATTTTTATTACTTCAGACTTTGAGTAACTATCAGATTCCTTAATGATTCACAATATCAATTCATCATTTATTGTTTTGTTTTACTACTTTCTTCACTACAGAAACTGAAAATAATTATTGTGACTGATTGTGTTCAGTTTGATTATTTCAAAAATAGAATAGCTAAGGTTGGTAATGAAGTTAAAGAAATTTCACAAAAGTATAATATCAACAATAGTTTCAAATTTTCAATCTCTTAACACTCCACATTCATTAGTATCGGTGCTCAATCAGAATCCAAAAAAATAGAAAGGATATTAGTGAATATCGGTATTAACTCAATCAGTATTAGTCGAGTAGTGATTACTACCAGCATTAGCTAGGTATCCTTGCATTAGCATTAGCATTAGCAAGGTATAAGCTTTTCACCATATTAGCAAGGCATCCTTGCATTGGGTGGGTGTTTAGCTAGCTGACATATAATGTTCTACAAACTGATTATTACTAGCATGGATAAATATGCAAATGCATAAACTCAGGTTCGTAGATTGACATGGGAAAAAATTGTGAATGTCAAACTTATTATATACAGATATTCACAGAATCTATTATGGTTTGGTAATCTTCATCCATGGCACAATTAAATTTCACAAACTATTTTTTAACTATTGTAACTTATATAAAGGTGCAAGTGCTATGTACCAACGAACTCAGTCTCTTGATAATTATTAATAGATTTGGGCATTTTTTAAATTTATCTTTACAGATTGCTTTATTTTCCAATTAAAGTTGGTATGTTAATCGAATTATACCATATACATTTGAATTGAAATGATAGAGTTATGAGGTATATTAGCATACCATCCAATTTTTATTATTTTTTGCTTATAGCATATAAACACACACACACAAACACACACACATATCTACTATTAAATGAATATACATATACTTTACGTAGTAGTAAGACTGACCGGCAAAATCCAAACAAGCATAATTTACTATAGCCGGATTGATTAGAGGTGCGCTGCAGTGGATATAAATAGTCAAGTTATGATCGCGCTAAGAATACTAGAACAAGTTAGTGTTAATAATACTATTGGTAAAAGCTTGAGGGCTTCCACTCTAAGGACATGATAGTCTACGGCTGCCCAAAAAGTAAATAAGGGATGAAGTATATTCCCTAACTATAATAGTTGGACTGTAATTGTGTGAAATAGGAATATAGCTCAGAAAATTTTGGATGTATGCATACGAAATCAGGAGATGATGGGATGTAGTTTGGAGAAGTCGAACTGCAGCTTGGAGAATAGGGCTATACCAAGGCAAAGTTGGACTATATGACAGTGAGGTAGGACATGGTGAAGTAGGACTGTAAGCAGGTGATGTAAGACTGTAGACTGAGCAATGGGGCTATAAATTGAAGATGTAGGGCTATAGCTTGGCAAGGTCAGACTGTAGGTTGGTGAAGTTGAGAAGTAGCTTAATGAAGTTGGGTTGGAGAAGTTGGGTTGCTGCTTGGAGAAGTTGGATTGCTGCCTAGAGAATTATAGGGGTAGCTCGGAGAAATTAGGTTGTAACTAGGAGATGTAGGAGAATAGACTAGGCTGTTATTGTTGTCGTTGTCATTGCCGTCATCATTATCATGGTCAATAGAGTACCCAAAGTCTGTTTTATTTCCATTGAAGATACATTCTTATGAGTTGAGATCTTATACAACACAAATATGTGACAGGCTAAGCAAATAATGATAAAAATCACGTTAATACAAGTTTTGAAGTATTACGCAAGCAATTATCTATTTAGAGACTTTTATTTTGTTTGTGTAAATGAATTTGAATGGGATAAATTATTATTACATATTACAAGGAACATATTTGATGAAACTTTAATTATTAATGGTGGGATTATTAAAAATAATGTAATCAGTGAAGAAGAGGACGTGGGTCTTTTAAGATCTAATGAGTTATGTTGTTTTAGATCTGTCGTGCATGAGAATTCTAAACATGTATGCATGTTTTCTAGCTGCTTCTTGATTTTTTTGATTTTTTTGAATTTGTTGGTTTGCCTTTTATTTTTGCTTCTTATTTGTTTACAAAGGGTTTTCTTTCTTTTGGAACCATAGATATTTTCTATATGCAACACATGGATGTTTTATAAAGTTAACTTCACACTAGAAGATATTATTGTCCACAACAATATTGGACATTTGTCTGCAATTATATTCATTCATCCGTTTATCTATGTTTTCTAGAATATATGAGCAGAGTTTATAGACTTCAGATCTACAAGGGTGGAGAAGATAATCACATTGTTGAGTAAGTGGCATAAAATTACATCAAAATTTGATTGGCTTACGCTGCCAAAACCTCTACTTTATGCTGTCGTTCAACTACTGCTTTTTTCATCACCATTGATACCAGTTTTACGATATTTTAGTGTTTTAAAAGCCTATGAAATGCTTATTCCTTTTTTTACAGTATTTAAGAATTTTAACTGTGCATTTATATGCATTGAAGTGCGGTATCATTTTGAACAATTGATAAATAGCAAACACATCATTTTTTTTGTATTCTCAGTTTAGGTCTACACCATACGTCCAAAAACGTATTTGTTTACTCTTTAAGTTTGAAGATGTTTATTTGTTTTAAGGAAATTAATTTAGTTCAAAATAGAAGTTATATCATTATATTTTTTACTCACCACTTTCCTTCATTATGGATCATAGCTTAGAGTTCATCATGTTTCTAAAGTCTCACCATAATGCCAAACTACTACATACTTATTACCTTACTAGAAAAAAAAATTGGAGGAGACTTTGGACATTTTGTTTACCTGTTCTAAGCTTTGTAAAGAGTATGGTGGTCATCTTGCTTCTTCACATCTAATCTAATATTCAAGATAATATATGTATGTATAGAGATGTGGTCTAATTTAAAATATATGAATTTTCCTGTAATGATGTGTACAATTATTGTTACTAACATTTAAGCAACATGAAGAAGATCCTAATAAACAAAATTAAGACCTGAAAAAGAACCATACATACATACTACACTAAAGCAAGGTTGACACTAACAGAATTATTTTTTATAAGAATTCCAGATAAGTTCCTAACATACAAAAAAAGTAGAGGAAATTTTGAGACAACAAAATAATGTTTCAGGTGCATTTCGAGACAAAACAAAAGGAGTTTACATATAAAAATGGAAGGAGTTGAGAAAGAAGAACAAAAGTGAGGATGGAATTTGTTTTTAGGCTTGAAAGGAGCTAAAAGAAAATGAATAATATATAGGAAGTTCTGTTAAAGTGCTTTCAGAATAGAATCAATTTTAATAAAAGTAAATATTTTTATTAGAAGCATGTTGTTGAATTAATGCATTCACATTATGGTTGGATGCAGGTCCACTTGGACGTGCATATATACTGAGGTGACAAATGTAAAGAATTAAATATTAAGGAGAAGTATAAGATATATTTTCTAAAGTTGGAAACAAGTGTAGGAATTATGCAATCACTGTTCATTCTTTACATCCGAATGCCGAATACGCGAAGAAAACCAATACATATGGTATTGTTTTATTAGTTTCTCAAAACTTTGAGATATGTTTAATGTTTTCAGATTTTTCTTCAAAGTTTATTTCGAATATATATATATATATATATATTGCTATTTATATATTTGATTAGGAATTTTAATTTTCTGCCAGAATTTATGAGGTCACAAATGTAAAGATGTAAATATTGAGGAGAAGTATAAGATATATTTTCTAAAGTTGGAAACACGTATTGCAAACGAATTTGTATAAGAAATTGCAAAGAACACAGAAAAGTGCATTTGGTTAAATTAAGAAATAAATATAATTTTTATTTGAAAATAAACTTTAAATACTATTTTAAAAAATACAACAACAAATTGAAGTCTTTAGTCCTAAAAGGCTTAAATTTATTTTAGAAAGTACAACGACAACACACCCCTTAGATGTAAAGTTATGCATACAAGAGGAAGAAGTGAAGTGCTGTCGAAATTAAATCATTTAGTCCCAAAATGCTTTAATTTTTTTTAGACAGAAGTAAGGTGTTGTACACATTTTTACAAAGGTGTTTGGACATCAGCAAACAAGGTAACCGAATATCTTTCATTCATTGAAAACTGCTATAATTATTTTAACGTACATCCTTTTTTACACTCGACTATATAATACATGAGTTGGGATTAAAAACTCTAGGATAGTACTTACATTTGATACATCTACTGATACATGTACTAAAAAGGATATTAATTTGTAAATGAAAACAAAAAAATCTACAAACTTACGCATGGATTATTACCTTAAATAAAAATTTCACATAAATATATAATCACAAAAATACTTTAGAAATACTTTACATAAAAATACAACATTTTGTTCAATAACGCACTAATTGGAATAAAAACTTTTAAACTGAACATAAGTGATATTATTTGTTGAATAGGTTGAAATTTGAGGGATTATTAAGGATATATTTCTACGCCGATTTTAACTCCTACTGTATGCTAAAATTTTGAAAATACTTTGAATTGGTATTTATAAACATTATATAAATATATTTTCTTACCAGGAATGGTTATGTTATTATCACAAATTAAGTAAACAACATAATTTACTTAACAATTAAGTATTTTTGTACATACCTTTTTTCTAACACAATAATGGTTTATAATTTTTACTTCTTCCTAAATCCTAAATTGAACATAGTAAATGTTCTATTTTTAGGGTCAAACAATTTCAATCTTGAATCTATGCATTTCACTACCAAACTATGGAAGTTAATCAACTTTCCGAATCAAAACCACGGAGAAGTCCTAGAATAATCGTAAAAGCTCAACTTCAAGCAATGGAAGCCAACGAAGTTGCTCACTTACAAAGGACAATGAATACCAATAGAATTCAACACAACCCAATGGAATCAAACTGTAATTTTCAGTTACCACCCCATAGAAGTCAAAGAATCCTTGAAATAAACCAATGTCAAGCAGAAACATCTAAGCAATCACCATCTTTGATACTTCGTAGAAGCCCTAGAATCGTTGAGAAAGCTAAAAAACAAGCATTATTAGATGCTCAAATCAAGGCAGAAAGAAAAAGACAACGTCAATTTGAATTAAATGCAGAACAAAAGGCTCAACAATTAGAACGTCGTAACATTTATGATAAAAGAAAAGAAATTCAATGACAAAAGCTGAAAAATAAGCAAAAAGAAAGCAAGTTGGCTCTAATTACCATATTAGAAAATCCAGAAGATGTGAATAAAATATCAATAATTATGAATCACAAACAAGCACAGATAGTTCCTTTCTTTACCTTGCACTCGAAATATTGAAGGTATTACTAAGAAATCCATTTACTATAATTATTTATTATATATATTATATATAATATATATTAAATATGAATATTTGAATTTCATGTTAATAAATACTTAGATCAACATATCGATGGGTCAGTGAACAATGGAGATGAAAAAAACACTAATACACCATCTTTTGAACAAAGAAACATTAATAGAAACACAATACATAGAGTTACCCAACCATGTCAAAGTGCTATAGCAAGACATAATTGTGCATGAAACTTTACAGATCATTTTGATTTTCAAAGAATCTATTTGCAACAATCAAGAATATGCAGACATTGTCAAGCAAAGCTCTTTCACCGAGAATCAAATAACTTCTGCTGTCTAAATGGAAAAATCATTTTACAATCAATTTCTTCACCCAATGAAATCTTCAATTTGTACATTGACAAATCAAATGAAGGAAAAGAATTAAGAAAAAACATATGAGCTTATAACTACATGTTTGCATTTACATCGATGGGAGTTCATGTTGATTAGAACTTGGCTACCGGTAAAGATGGAGTATACACATTCGAGCTCAAGGAAGTATCTATAATAAAATAGGCAATTTGGTACCTACATCTGATAATCATCCAAGATTTCTACAACTTTATATTTACGATACAGAGAATGAAATTGATAGCCGATTGGTTGAAAATAATACTTTGAGTCGAGAATCATAGGGAAATTACAAAAAACTCTTAGTATACATAATAGATTTGCAGTTGTATTTAGACAACTTGGACAAAAACCAAATATCCAACATTGTAAATTGGTCATAAAAGAACAATCTTCAAATCAAAAACAATATACTCTCCAACTTCTTCACAAGTTGCTGGAATTTGGGTAGAAGGAGCTGAAAATGAAGAAATCCATGAAAAAGATATTGTAGTTGAGACAAACAATGGACAACTCATAACTGTTCCTGAAACAGCTGGTTATAATTATCCATTGCAATACCAACTTTTATTGCCATATGGAAGTTACGGATGGGATATAAATAGTCAGGATGAAAATGGCAATAAATTTTCATGTCGTGAATATTATGCTAATATTCTATAGGTATATACAATTTAATATATAACACTTTTTATATATTTATATTTTTTACCTTTTAATGTTCATTAATATGTAATGTTCTTTTATAGATTCGAGAAAATGATAAATCACTTTTCCTTCGAGGTGGACGATTGTTTCAACAATACGTGGTTGATAACTATGTTAAGATAGATACCAGTAAGCTAAGATGGTATAGGAGTAATCAAAAAACCATCAGAGCTGAAATGTACCAAGGATTACAAGATACTCTAAACGCTGGGGAAAATGATGCAAGTGCGTAGTTTGTGAATATGAAAACCCGCTCCTATATTAAGTACATTTTTATACCTTTACATAATTAAATTTCATATTAATGAAGTTTTTAACAAATTCTCTTATTTAGGTAATGTTGGAATACGAACAATACTACCTTCTTCTTATATTGGTTGTCCACGTGATATGTATCAACGATATCAAGATGCAACGGCTTTAGTAAATAAGTATGGCAAACACGATTTATTCATTACAATGACATGCAATCCACTTTGGGATGAAATTGTTAGCGAATTGCTACCCGGTCAAGACCCTCAAGACAGACTGGATTTGACGACAAGGATATTTCGTGCAAAATACGAGGAATTAAATATTTTTTACTGAAGGAGCACTTGGAAAAGTAGCTGCTCATGTCCATGTGATTGAATTTCAAAAAAGAGGTTTACCACTTGTTCATATGCTAATTATCTTCAAAGATGAAGACAAATTGACTAACCCAGATGAATATGATGAAATTGTTAAAGCAGAAATACACGATTCTAACGAAGAATCAGAATTACATGTGGCAGTAATGAAGTGGATTATTCATGGACCATGTGGTACTCAAAATCGAAATTGTCCTTGCATGAAAAATGGTAGTTGAAAAAGAGAGTATCCAAAACAATTTTCAAATGTGACTATTCAAGGCACAGATTCATACCCAATTTACAGAAGACGTGATACTGGAAAATCTATTCCTATTGATAGAAATGAAAAGTTGATGGTAGATAACAGATGGGTTGTACCTTACAATCCTTGTTTACTACGCAAATATAACTGTCACATCAATGTAGAGGTATGTAGTAGTATAAAAAGCGTTAAATATCTTTACAAATATGTCTACAAATGTCCAGATCGCGTTTCAATGCAAGTTCGACCTGAACCTAACTATGATAAGATACAACAATTTATAGATGCAAGATGGATTTTTGCTCCAGAAGCATTATGGAAGATTTTTAGGTTCTCTCTTAGCAAGATATATCCATTAGTTGAACGTCTCCAAATACATCTTAAAGATTTTTAGGTTCTCTCTTAGCAAGATATATCCATTAGTTGAACGTCTCCAAATACATCTTCCAAATAAACAAAGTGTTATATTTTCCAATGATCAAACCATCAATGATGTTTTGGCCGATGAAAGCAACTTATACACAATGCTGACATAGTTTTCCTATAAAAATTCAATTGATGAACAGGCAAGGCAACTTTTATATCGGGAATTTCCAGAGCACTATTGTTGGATTAAAAATGAAAAAATGGAAAAGAAGAGTATCTAATGTAATGGCGATTAGTAGAATATACACAGTCCTACCTACGGAAGGAGAACGTTTTTTTCTTGAGAATACTTTTGAATCATATTAGAGGACCGACTTCTTTTAACGATAGCATTAAAGAATGTTTGACCGAATCCTCAAGTACAAAGATGCCAGTTTCTTTAAGAGCATTATTTGTTACTATCTTGGTTTTCTACAATCCATCAGGTGTGCGAAGGTTATGGGATGAGTTTTACGATCATATGGTAGAAGATTACCAAAATTCAAGTATTACTAACCAAATGCTTCTAACAAATCGTCTTTTGAAAGATTTAGACATGTTACTTCTCCAACACAATAAAAGAACAATGGATTATGATTTTCCTAATATCTCAAGTGCATATGATTGTGATGAATGTGATAATATTTCAGAGCTAATAGAAGAAGATATAGCGATTCCTATTTCCGAGGATGATTTACTAGCTATTGAAAAATTAAATGAGGAATAATTGAAGGCCTATAATACAATTGTGAATGCAATTGTAAAAAAAGAAAAATGTTTGTTTTTTATAGATCGTCCTGGAGGGATGGGAAAAACATATTTATACCGTGCTATTCTATCAATGGTTAGAAAAGATGGTGGTATTGCAATTGCAACAGCTACATTTAGTATCGCTACAACTATACTGCCTGGTGGAAGAACTGCACATTCAAGATTTAAACTCCATTACAACCAAAACCGACATCAACATGCTCAATAAGAAAACAGTCAAAATGAGCAAAACTTTTAAAACAATCAACTGTTCTTATGTGGGATGAAGCTACAATGGTACATCGTTATGCTTTTGAGGCATTTGATAGAACTATGAGAGATATAATGGATGTAGATGAACCATTTGGAGGTAAAATCCTTATTATGGGAGGAGAATTTTGACGAGTATTGCCAGTTGTGCCTAAAGCTACAAGAAATGAAGCGATTAATGCATGCATCATTAAATCACTTCTATGGGAAAAATTTAAAATTTTGCATTTAAAGAAAAACATGCGAGCAGCAAATGATATCGCATATTCAATATTTCTAATTCAAATTGGAGATGGTACCGAACCTTCAACCGATAAAGAAATGATTCAACTACCAACAAATATGGTCATAACATCAGAAAATGATGTTAATCCACTGTCAAAGTTGATAAATATAATTTTTCCCAACTTATCAATAAATGCAATCGATGAAGAGTACATAGTTAATAGAGCATTAATTACACTACCAAATGAATATGTTGACAAGCTCAATGAACATGTACTCAATATATTTCCTGGAAATGAAATCATTTACTATTCATATGATGCAGTAGAAGACGATGCTCGTAATTTATACCAACAAGAATTTCTAAACTCAATCACTCCTGGCGGGCTACCTCCACATTGTTTAAAATTGAAGCTTGGAGCACCAATAATGTTGTTAAGAAATTTGAATTTGAAAATTGGATTATGCAATAAACGAGGTTTATATGTAAACAACTCAATAAAAATTGCATTGATGCTGAAATCATCATTGGACATTATGTTGGTACTAGAGTTTGCATTCTAAGAATCCCACTGAAGCCACCTCAAAATTTGAATTTACCATTTGTGTTAATACGGAAACAATTTCCAATTCGTTTGTGTTTTTCATTCACTATAAATAAGGCACAAGAGAAAACGATAAAAAATACTGGTATTTTTCTACCTAAGCATGTAGTTGGTCATGGACAACTATATGTGGCACTTTCACGAGGAGTTTCAAGCGCTAATACCAAGGTGTTAGTAGAAAAGGGACATGTTGTTGGATGAACCGGAACTTTCACTAAAAATGTTGTCTATAGAGATATTTTATTCACTTGCTAGGTGTAAAGGCACTTAATTTGATCTTCATCTACATACATCATCAACTTTCCAAGGTACATCCTCGCTGTATTTACCTCTTCTTTTATGCTACTTATAGGTGAATCTATAGTACATGGAATAGAGAAATTTCATTTAAACATTTCCACAGCTTTTAGGATTTTCTGTGCCTTTTGAATCTATAGTATATGCAATGGAGAAGTTGTGGACATGTCATCAACTTTCCTGTCTGATTATAGTAAAGGTTCATTCATGATTATAGTAAAAAAAATTATCTTCATTGTTTTAGATACTCTTATGGGGATCTTATTGAATTTTATCATTAATTGCTTCTTATATTGGATCCTCTAAACATGTGTTTCCAAGAAAAATTTAATAGAGATAATATTTTTTAAGCAATTGCTGTATTAACTTCATTAATAACAACCAATTGTTGAGTTTCCTAGCAGAATTTTAAGATAGTGAAAAACCCTTTAATTGTTGAGTTGCCGCCTGTCGCAAAAAAAAATCCAAAATTACTCTCCCACGCGGTGGCACCACTTGGTGCCTTCATGGCACCATGCAAAGCCAATTCAAATTTTATTTGCCATCATTTTTTCAATGTTACCATTTCAAAATATTTTTAGTTTAAGATACAAGGAGTGAATTTTTACCATGGTGATATTTTTCGACTTGTAAAAGTAATTGTTCTTAGAAACTATATATTGAGATTCATGGACTATGTGTTTTGCAGTGAAACTATATATTTAACCTCAAATCTTGCTACCAAATGTTTAAAAGTTGTTTAAATGCTAAATTCATGCACAAATACAAGGAACCTTGATACCAAATTAATAAAAAATTGGAAATAGTTTGTCATTTAACAGCAGCCCATTATCTTCCACAATTAACATGTCTAGACTTTTATCTGATGAAGATTTGTTACTTATTAAATAGATATATAAGCTTAAGCCAAAATTAAAAAAAGGAATTCACACAATTCACATCATTTTGTTACTTATTTTGCACTACCAGAGGTAACTAATGACGATCATATTCAATGCTGTGATGACAAACCTAACAGTGGGGTTATCTGTGCATGCTAAAGTTACTATTTCTCAATATTTTACTAGAGTCAATATGGAAGCTAACAGACTGACAGATGGCTATACTGAGTTCATAAACAGATATATTAGCTTAAACCCATATATTTATTTTATGAACAATCTTTGGGTACAAATAAGTATTTCAGCTAATGGTTACTACTGTTAAGGTGTACATTTGATTTAAGACTACTCCCAGCATGATGGTGACCAGTATATGAATTAACAATAAACCTTTTTAACGTCACTAATTTGTACATACACTTATTTATGTTTTGTGGTAGTTTTAGTACAGTAGACCACCATTAAACTAATAATCTTCTTTGTATTCCTCCCATATTATTATGTTACTGATTTCGCAGTATCAACTTTACTCGATGATAAGCATATGCACACTTCTGATGACAAAACTGACCGTGCGCTAATATTTTATGCTTCAGTTAAAATTTATGAATATGTTAGTTGATTCATCATGGAAGCTAATAGAATGGCATGTTGATAATTTAATACAACAATGCATATCAACCCTTGCTTTATTTGCCTAATAAACACCTGTAGTACAGCACGGTTTGTCATGCAGTACACTGAAAATGCATTCAATTTGACTGTTAAGATGATAGTGCCGAAACAATCCGTAGAGCTTTGAATCTTGGTGTCAATGTTAAGATGATTACTGGTAAGTTGCCCTATCATATTACAACCGATTTTTAGCTTCGTTAATCGATGATATGCATGTGCGTGCTTCAATTCTTTTGTAACGACCCTGTATTTTGTAATTATTTTAATTGAATTTCTAATTTAAAAGCTTTATTTTATTTATTTGAAATGGATAAAAATTTTTATTTTAAAATATAAACTTTGATTTTGATATGAATTATCATTCCAAAACATGACTAAAAAGAATATTTTCCAAAAAGTGAATTTTGGTCAATATGGTCAAACTTTAACTTTTAAATTTTAAAAAAATTTGAAATCCTGAAAATTTTAAGTTTATCTTTTATTGTGAAAGTAAATAAAATTTTAATAACACTGCTTTTCGTTTCATTGAAATCTGATTTATAATGTGAAAGTTATGCCTTTTTAACTATTGTGTGAAATTTGCTGTATATAACAAAATTGTTTATTTTAAATTATATAAGCAACATTTTATTTTGTCATGTAATGTTCTAATTTATGTTTATATGGGTAAATAACATGTATTGTATATATTTTGGTTTTAAAACATTTTCGAAAGTGTAATTGACATTTTCCACGGTCAGTTGTATTTTTTTACAATTTCTAATTTTCAGCTTTAATTAATTTAAGAAATTCTTTATTTATTTTTCTATTTTCTTAAGATCCTATTTTATTCTCATTCCCACTTTATTTTTTTCCTCGTTTATTTATTTATTTGACTTCTTATTTGTTTAAAAGTGAAATAGGAATTTTTCTAGAGTCAGTGGTAATTTATTTGAAATTTTCATGTCCTGTTTGCCATTTTTAAACAATTTCTTTAGTTCGTTTTCTATTTCCTCTAAATTTAATTATTTATTTCACTTTGAATATGTTTAAAAAAAGTATTTTATTTCAAAATTTTGCTTCAGAATATTTTTAAATGAAGTAGATATTTTTCCAAAGCCAATGATGTTTTAATTGTAATTTTTGAACCCTGTTTTGAATTTTTAAGCAATTCCTTTTATTCTTTTTCTATTTGCTTTAAATTTTATTATTTATTTTCATTTTTTTTCACTTTGTTTCGGTTTTTAAAAGTATTTGCTGAATTATATTTTGTTTTATTTGAATTTAAGAAATGCTAAATTAAAGAGACAAGACTCTTCCTTTTCCTATGGCTTTTCATATGCTAGACTTTTCATTTCTGTAAATTTTCATTAATTTCTTCTGGCCGTGTAAGTTTTACTATGCTTAGCCATGAGTTTCATTACTTCTCACGCACAAAAAATATCTTCCTCGCTTTCCATTCGTAGCTAGAGAATATTATTGGTAATGGCTACATCTTTTTCTTCCTTTTCTTCCTTTTCTTCTCATTTTTCTAAGATTTTTGCCTTGTTTTCTCATGATGTTTGATCGGCCTCCACTCCATATCCACGGCTACCACCTCCTACTCCTCTTCTCTACCATCATCACCAGCTATCCCTCTGGTCTTGACCAAGGTTGAGCCTATCATGGTGCAAAAACTCCACAAAAATGCAACATAAGCCATAAAATATACTAGTTTGACCACCACTTGCCTCATCTCCTTCATCCACCCCCATAGCCACCACCCTAGCCACCACCACTTCACGGACCTGACCACTACACACCCCTCCAGCCCCAAACTAGACCCCAAACCCACTGGCCAAGCCAAGTGCCTCCAAGGCCGAGCCCTTTTGTTGTCCAAAACCATACTAGTTTGCGTTAAACCCCTTCATCTTCTCATGTTGTAAACTCCACCATGTTTATGCCTTAAACCCGAGCCATGATAGCCCAAAACCCGAGCCATGTCTTGACCAAAACCTGACCATATGCACCCCTAGGCCATACAAAAGGATATAGAAAGCAAGGCAAAGAACTTTGTGTTCAAATATCTTTATATTCGTAAGTTATATCAATTTCAAATTGGTATTGTATTTATAATTTGCTTTGATTTTTGTTTGGGTTATAACACAAGATTTGTAGCATTAGATCTAGCCCTCCATTCAAATCCGTAGTCTTGTCATTATGCTTTGATTCCATTGTGTCAGTTGTATGGCGATCTCCAGCATTTAGAGGTGAGTAAATCTCACACGACATATTATACTTATGCAATTGTGAAGCGACAACAATTGAATGTGTAGAGTTATATATGATGTTGTAACTGCCTGTGATTATTAATTATATGATGTTACCTGTCATCATCTGATACTGCTATATGTTATACTGCTTATTATATCTATTCCTCACACTGCATGTGACGCCCTACCTCTATACCCACTCTAGCCAAGGACACTACGGTGTAATGCCGTCAACTAGCACGGAGAATAAGGCTGTTGAGGAGCGACTATCCGTGTAATTGCTTTGTGCGAGCACCGATATGTCAGATAGTACAACATGCATTTGGTTTCAGGAGGAAATCCGACATACCGATACAAACTCAAAGCTACAACACAGTGGCTATATATATTCTTTGGAAACAAATATAGAAATAAACATAACACAATTCAGTCACATACATCCATATCACAAAGGGGGAAATAGATATGAATATAACACTTAAAAGTGTGTATCAGAGTAGTGGTCAAACAAGATCCACAATATCACAAAAGAATAGCTACAAGTGCTAGACAAAAGAATATGGATACATCAATGAGTCTATATCACAACTGTGTACAACAAAAACTACTAATCTAAGTAGTTAGCGAAAAGTTAGGGTGATAATCCCAGAAGTGAAGTCAAGCAGAAGCACCTGTAACATCTCAGTCCGACCCGAGTATTATTTAATAAGAAAATAATAAACGGATCAGTCTAGCTATAAATATCAGATGAAATGATATAGAACAAGAGATATGAAAAAAACGTATGATAACCGTAAAACCATACTATGATAAGTATGTAATTGAAAATCAAGAAGAGATTAATCAATATCACAAAAATCTTCTCAAAGATAAAAAAGAATGTCATACTCTTTATGTTTATTCACCAAACCATAAATATTGACATTAATACCAATGCCAATCACAAAAGTTAATGACACACAAATTCACCAATGCACAAATATTGATAAAACTTATCAATGTAGATCACGAAAATTGGTGAAACACAAATTCTAGAATCATCAATGGAAACCCAGAAATCACAAAAGGGGGGAGGCCTATCACAAAACGGGAGCATGAAAACTCACCAACACGTGTATCACAAAATGGAATGCTATTCCGTGGTTGCTAACCATTAATTTTGAGCCAAAGCTCCACAAAACGGCCCAAAGACCATGGGTCGCTACCCCACCAAATTGAGCCGAAGCTCCACAGAAACGGGGTTTAGTCTCCCTTGTAGACAAAGAGACATCGCACATTTGCTAGTCTAAATCACAAAAATGATCATCAACGATCATCAAGAAGTGTCAATTACAGTAAGCTAGTAAATATATAAGCTTAGCTTCATGTCCCATAACCACTAGCTTAACTTAAATATTTACGAACAAATTGTAGATCTCCACTCGAAAATTGTCACAAGAGATTTAATCGAACAAGACCAAGAATTAACCGGCGAAGTGAACACAAGCGTTTCATACCAATTGTTTTACTAAGCCGTTTAATTAGATTTCTCATACGAGTGAGGTAAAGGTTTGTATATACTAGTACATTGGAAAACGGTTTAAGAAACAAGCTTTGTAATAAAATAGGGTTGAAATCATTTTGATGAAAGAGTTTTGATATTTACTACTAGTATTGAAACCTTTATATTTTTAAATTGACGAATCACAAAAATGATTGTAGAAACAATAAATCACAAAAATTCACATTCGAAGACGTGAATAAAATCCAAAGAATTCGATTCCAAATCCATCAAAGTGGAACTACCCTTGCGACTTAACAGCCACGACTTACGAATTAACACAATACAACAAAGGAAATCGGCGACTTAAGAAATAGCATGCGGCCTAATAGAGCAACTTAACATGGCGCGACCTATAGCATCGCGCGACCTATAGCATGGCATGACCTATAGCATGGCGTGACCTAAGTTGGTGCGAGATATAGCAGCAGGCCGAGCGACCTAAGTGATGCGACCTAAGTGGTGCGAGTAAGCCGAGCGACCTAAGGGATGCGACCGAAGTGGTGCGAGCAGGCCGAGCGACCTAAGGGATGCAAGCAAGCCGAGCGACTTAAGGGACGAGTGACCTAACTGGTTGCGACTTAACAGGCCGAGTCATTAGCGAGGCGAGCGACCTAAGGAGTGCAAGCAGGCCGAGCGACTTAAGAAGGTGAGGCTGAGCGACCTAAGTGGCTGCGAGCTAGCCGAGCGACTTAACATGGTCGACCTATATGCACGGCGTGACTTAAAGCATGGGGCGACCTAAGAGGTTGCGACCTAACTTGGCGCGACCTAAGTGGTTGCGAGATATAGCAAGTGCGACTTAACATGGCCGGGCGACTTAAGAAATTGAACGACCTATCCCATGGCGCGACCTAAGCATGGCGCGACCTAAGCATGTTGCGACCTATATGCAGGTGCGACCTATGTTTGCCGAGAGACATATATGGGCAGGCCGAACGACCTAAGGAACTAGGGAAAGCCGAGCGACCTAAGAAACAAAAATGCAAAAACTCTCTCAATTTGCAACCGGTCGACCATGGACGCTAGGGGATTACGCCTATCGGCTACCCGGTCGTATTGGCTCCTCGATGCATCACCAAAAACATGTTCAAACTTCAAAGTTAGGATTTTTAAAGATTTGAACCCAAAACACTAAAAATTGGGATTTTCACCAATTCAATCCAAACCAAAAGCAAATGCACATGAATAAGTGTTAGGAATTCATACCCAATAGTCAAAGATAGTTATAGACAAAGATGTGAGATAAAAATGTCACCTTTTCACAAAATCAATGAAGGAGAAGCTTAAAAGCAAATGAAGAATCAACCACCCTTCAATCTCAACACAAGAAGCTTGAATCAATGGCTTCTCCTTGGATTTGGAGTTAGATGTTGGATTTGCAAATGAACTAGGGCTTGGAGTTTTAATTTCCCATTCCTCTCTCCATTTTTGGTGAAGCTTGAATGTTAGGAAATGAAAGTGAAGTTCTGAAGGGGAGAGGGGGTTGAGCTAGAGTTAATAGTTTAGGCTAATGGGCTAAACCAAACCCAAAGCCCAAAGTGAAAAAGTGGCACAATTCCGCTAACTCCAAACATATCAAAGTTTATACTCAAAAAGATTGCAAACGTCGTTTGGACCCAATGGAAGTGGTCCCAAGTCCTAATTCGACCATATGCAAAAAGTAACTTTTCGGACTAAAATCCAACTAAGGATAAAATAATTAAATAAAATATTTAAATATTCAATCGTAAAATATGCGGGTTGTTGCAGACTCCCCTCCTTAAAGAAATTGTGTCCATGCAATATTTAAGAAGAAAATATAAGGTAACAACCATGAAAGCATATCAACACAAAAGAAATTTGAAATAAGAAATTTACCTCAAAGAGCACGGGAAAGTAAGTCCGGATGTGTTCGCTTGATGAGCTCTCTAGATTCCCAAAAGCAATCCTTAGGATTTGAGAACCATTGAACTTTAACAAGCGGAACAACTTTATTTCGAAGGCGTTTGACCTCCGAAGCAATAAACGAATAGGATGTTGCTCATAAGTTAAATTAGGCGAAACTTCAATTTCTTCCATGACATAGGGCTCAAGAATAGAATCATAATCTCGAAGACATTTCTGTAATTGAGAAACGTGAAACACGTCATGAATAGCAGAAAACTGAGCCGGTAATAAAAGGCGATAAGCCATGGAACCTATACGTTCGGTGATAGGAAATGGCCCAATATATCAAGGCGCTACTTTTCCGATCGACTGAAACGTACAACACCCTTCATAGGTGAAACACGAATAAACACAAGATCTCCCACAGAAAATTCTAATTCCTTCTCCGGTTATCGGCATAGGATTTTTGTCTACTCTGGGCTTCTTTCATCCTATGACGAATAAGGTCAATCTTCTCTGTGGAATGACGAATAAAATCTGGACCTAAAACTAGCTTCTCACCGCCTCAAGCCAACAAGAAGGAGATCGGCATGGCCTTCCATAGAGTGCCTCAAAAGTGCCATACCAATACTAGATTGGAAGCTATTATTATAGAAAAACTCAACAAGAGAAATATGATCTTCCCAACTTCCACCAAAATCAAGAACACATGCACGAAGAAGATCTTCAAGAGTTTGATTCACACGCTCAGTCTGTCCATCGGACTGGGGATGATAAGCGGTGCTAAAATTAAGCTTCGTTCCCAAAGCTTTTTGAAGACTCTTCCAAAATCCACTAGTGAACAATGGATCACGATCACTAACAATAGAAGAAGGAACTCCATGTAATTTTATATTTTCTTTAATAAAGAGTTTGGCCAAAAGAGGAACAGTTCGATTGGACCGAACGGGAATAAAATGGGCGGATTTAGTACGTCTATCGACTATCACCCATAAGCTATCATGACCCGAACGAGAACGAGGAAGGCCGTCTATAAAATCCATGAAAATTTGGTCCCACTTCCAAATTGGAATTTCTAAAGGTTGCAATAACCAACCGGGCCTTTGATGTTCGGCCTTGACAAGTTGGCAAGTCATGCAACACTTAACAAAGTTAGCAATATCAGATTTCATTCCCTCCCAATAATAAAGTCGCTTCATGTCCGCGTACATTTTACTACTACCGGGATGAATGGTAAATTTAGAATGATGAGAATCTTCTAAAATGTCTTTACGAAGATTACTAATTTTTGGCACAATAAGTCTACCAAATTTTCGAATACCGCCACGAGAATCAATATCAAGGTCTTTCAAACCTTCAATATCAATTTTATACCTAAAATTTTGTCCAAGAAGAGCCAATTCGGGATCTAGTTTTTGAGCTTCAAGAATGCGGTCTAAAAGAGAAGGATGAGCCTCAAGGCTACATAAAACAAGAGATGAACATAAATCGAAAACACGATCTCGAATCTCATAGGTGGATAAAATTCCGAGATCATTCCATTCGGCTATCATCATAGAAACAACTGCTTGTTGCTTGTGACTAAGTGCATCGGCAACACGATTTCCCTTTCCGTGAGTATAAAGAATATCAAGATCATAAGGTGCAAGGAACTCGAGCCAACGTTGTTGACGCCAATTAAGTTCCTTTTGGGAAAATAAATACTTCAAAGATTTATGATCGGCATAGAGAATAAATTTCTCTCCCAAAAGATAATGACGCCAAATACGAAGGGCGAAAACAATAGTCGCGAGCTCTAAATCATGAGTGGCATATCTAGTCTCAGCTGGCTTCAATTGCCTAGAAGCATATTTAATAACACGTTCTCTTTGCATAAGAACGGCACCCAAACCAACGCGACTAGCATTGGTATAAACAATAAAATCTTGGTTTCCCTCGGGAATCACAAGAATAGGAGCATCGGAAAGGAGTTCTTTTAATTTCTGGAAAGAAGCTTCACATTTGTCCGACCAAATGTATTTAACACCTTTCTTTGTCAAACTAGTAAGAGGCATGGAAATTTTGAAAAAGTCCTTTATAAAACGACGGTAATAGCCTACCAATCCAAGGAAGCTACGAATCTCCATCACACTCTCCGGTCTCTTCCAATTTTGAATCGCTTCAATCTTTGAAGGATCCACAGAAATTCCGGATTTGAAAATAATATGACCAAGAAACTTCACACGAGATTGCCAAAAGTGGCATTTAGAAAATTTTGCTTCTAATTAATTACTCCTAAGAGTTTCCAACACAATCCGAAGATGCTTTTCATGCCCCTCCTCGGTTTTTGAATACACAAGAATATCATCAATGAAGATTAGAACAAATCGATCGAGGAAATCTTTAAAAACTCTATTCATAAGGTCAACGAAATAAGCCGGAGCATTCGTTAAACCAAATGGCATAACAAGCCATTCATAAGATCCATAACGAGTACAGAACGATGTCAAAGGAATGTTATCCTCTGTAATACGAAGTTGATGAAAACCGATAGCTAAGTCTAATTGTGAAAAGACTCTAGCACCACTAAGTTGATCGAATAAATCATCAATCCAAGGTAAAGGATATTTATTCTTGATAGTAAGATCATTAAGCTTGCGATAGTCAACGCAAAGCCTAAGTGTACCATCGGATTTCTTCACAAAAATAGCCGAAGCTCCCCAAGGGGAGGAACTAGAGCGATTAAATTGCTTCGTCTCCAATTCGGATAATTGTTTGCGCATCTTCTCATTTTCTTTATTGGACATACGATAAGGAGGACGAGTAATAGGTTGAGCTCCAGGGATGAGATTAATTTTGAACTCAATTGCTCGCTTAGGTTGTAATCTTAAAAAGGGCTCAAATATGTCGAAAAATTCACGAACAACGTGAACAAGAGAAATAATATCTTCCTCATCATCATTATCGTCATCATGAGGATTTAAAGAATATAAAGATGCAACCAAGATGGAATCTGAACCTTTAAGATCAATAGAAATCTGCTTAACAGATTGAGGATGTCGAAGATGAATAGTCCGCTAAGGACATAGGATTTGAGCTTCATAGCGATTAAGCCAATTCATCCCCAAAATCATTCCAAAGCCTAAATAGCGCATAACATGCAAATCAGCTCGGAAAGAAAAATCACACAAAATAATCTCGACATCATTGCACAATAAACTGATTGTTGCGGATCCACCAACCGGATTCGCAATTCGCAAAGAAGTCATTAAACATAAAACATCCAAAGAAAAAGTATCAACAAGTTCTTTTGAAATAAAAGAGTGGGACACACCCGTATGAAAAAGAACTCAAATAGGATGATCATGAAATAAAATAATGCCATCAAGGATAGAATGAGAAATACCTTGACCACGAGATGTGTTGCCAGGGGCTTGAGGAACATTAAGATTTCCCTCCTTCTTGCCTTGAAGTTTAGGACAAGAAGATAAATAATGATCCGGGCTTTTGCAATAGCGACAAGCACGAGGCTTTGAACACTTGTTCGCATAATGGTCCTTAGAACCACAATTGTAACATTGCCCACTACTAGAGGTAGAAGTCTTTGTCACCGAAGTTGCTTGCTTCCCTTTCTTATTGGGATAAGGACCCTTGAACTTATTAGGCCTTTTCTTGTTGTTGAAGTTTGATTTGGCATCCATAACTTCAACATCACTCTCCCTATCTGCCTCTTCAAGACGAAGAGCGATATCAATGAGTTGATCAAAAGAAACTTCTAATTTTAGAAGTAATGGCTTCTTGAGATTTTTATTCAAGCCATAGACAAATCTTTGGTTCTTCTTCAATGGGGTGTTTATGTATTCGACCCCGTATTTAGAAAGTGACTCGAAGGATGCGACGTAATCTGCCACAGAGGATTCACCTTGAACAATGTCAATGAAACGACGAGCCAATGTCACTTTCTCAGCTTCTGGCACAAATTTTAATTCAAAGTATTCCCGGAATTTCTCCCAAGTAAGATGCACTTCAACTATTTCAGAAATAAGAAGCTCATACCAACCTAATGTTCTTTCTTAGAGCATACTAGAGGCCACCTGAACACGGTGAAGATCAATAAGATTCATGCAAGAAAAGATTCGATCGCACGTTCTCAGCCAAGCCTGGACTTCAATAATAGTTTCAGAACCTTTGAATGGATTTCCACCCAAATTGGTATAATCGTTGCACAAACATGCAAATCCAGACTTAGGGTGGGTAGACTCCGGATTTGAATCGGCTGCCTGAGCATTCTTTACGAGATCAAGAAGTTGTTGGGCAGACATAAATACTCCATCTTGGGGAGTAGCTCTAGATTGACAGGCGTTGGGACGGCCTGGTCTAACCATTTCTCTTCCTTTAGAAAGAAAGAAAGAAGAAGGAAAAGGTTATGCACCAAATGAATATCAAGCAATCTTGATAGATAAACAAGGAATTGTATAGAAAATAGGATGAATTGCTGCGAAGACTCGAATTAAATCCTAAAGCACAACTTCTAAGAAGGACTTAGGAGATGATCCTTGTTAAATTATTCTACATTGTTCTGAAGTTTGGCTTTGATACCAAGCTGTGACGCCCCACCTCTATACCCACTCTAGCCAAGGACACTACGGTGTAATGCCGTCAACTAGCGTGGAGAATAAGGCTGTTGAGGAGTGACCATCCGTGTAATTGCTTTGTGTGAGCACCGATATGTCAGATAGTACAACATGCACTTGGTTTCGGGAGGAAATCCGACATACCGATACAAACTCAAAGCTACTACACAGTGGCTATATATATTCTTTGAAAACAAATATAGAAATAAACATAACACAAATCAGTCACAGACATCCATATCACAAAGGCGGAAATAGATATGAATATAACACTTAAAAGTGTGTATCAGAGTAGTGGTCAAACAAGATCCACAATATCACAAAAGAATAGCTACAAGTGCTAGACAAAAGAATATATATACATCAATGAGTCTATATCTCAACTGTATACAACAAAAACTACTAATCTAAGTAGTTAGCCAAAAGTAGGGTGATAATCCCGGATGTGAAGTCAAGCAGAAGCACCTGTAACATCTCGGTCTGACCCGAGTATAATTTAATAAGAAAATAATAAACGGATCAGTCTAGCTATAAATATCAGATGAAATGATATAGAATAAGAGATATGACAAAAACGTATGATAACAATAAAACCATACTGTGATAAGTATGTAATTCAAAATCAACAAGAGATTAATCAATATCACAAGAATCTTCTCAAAGATCAAAAAGAATGTCACTCTTTATTTTTATTCACCAAACCATAAATATTGACATTAATATCAATGCCAATCACAAAAGTTAATGACACACAAATTCACCAATGCATAAATATTGATAAAACTTATCAATGTAGATCATGAAAATTGGTGTAACACAAATTTTAGAAATCATCAATGGAAATCTAGAAATCACAAAAAGGGGGGGGGGCCTATCACAAAACTGGAGCATGAAAACTCACCAACACGTTTATCACAAAATGGAACGCTATTCCATGGTTGCTAACCATTAATTTTTAGCCGAAGCTCCACAAAACGGCCCGAAGACCATGGGTCGCTACCCCACCAAATTGAGCCGAAGCTCCACAGAATCGGGGTTTAGTCTCCCTCGTAGACAAAGAGACATCACACATTTGCTAGTCTAAATCACAAAAATGATCATCAACGATCATCAAGAAGTGTCAATTACAGTAAGCTAGTAAATATATAAGCTTAGCTTCATGTTCCATAACCACTAGCTTAACTTAAATATTTACGAACAAATTGTAGATCTCCACTCGAAAATTGTCACAAGAGATTCAATCGAACAAGTCCAAGAATTAACCGGCGAAGTAAACACATGCGTTTCATACCACTTGTTTTACTAAGCCGTTTAATTAGATTTCTCATACGAGTGAGGTAAAGGTTTGTATATACTAGTAGATTGGAAAACGGTTTAAGAAACAAGCTTTGTAATAAAATAGGATTGAAATCGTTTTGATGAAAGAGTTTTGATATTTACTACTAGTATTGAAACCTTTATATTTTTAAAGTGACGAATCACAAAAATGATTGTAGAAACAATAAATCACAAAAATTCACATTCGAAGACGTGAATAAAATCCAAAGAATTCGATTCCAAATCCATTAAAGTGGAACTACCCTTGCGACTTAACAGCCACGACTTACGACTTGACACAATACAACATAGGAAATCAGCGACTTAAGAAATAGCATGCGGCCTAACAGAGCAACTTAACATGGCATGACCTATAGCATGGCGCGACCTATAGCATGGCATGACCTATAGCATGGCGCGACCTATAGCATGGCATGACCTATAGCATGGCGCGACCTAAGTTGGTGCGAGATATAGCAGCAGGCCGAGCGACCTAAGTGATGCGACCTAAGTGGTGCGAGTAAGCCGAGCGATCTAAGGGATGCGACCTAAGTGGTGCGAGCAGGCCGAGCGACCTAAGGGATGCAAGCATGCTGATCGACTTAAGGGACGAGCGACCTAACTGGTTGCGACTTAACAGACCGAGTCATTAGCAAGGCGAGCGAACTAAGGAGTGCAAGCAGGTCGAGCGGCTTAAGCAGGTGAGGCTGAGCGACCTAAGTGGTTGCGAGCTAGCCGAGCGACC
This sequence comes from Allium cepa, assembly GCA_030765085.1. Taxonomy (NCBI): domain Eukaryota; kingdom Viridiplantae; phylum Streptophyta; class Magnoliopsida; order Asparagales; family Amaryllidaceae; genus Allium; species Allium cepa. The sequence goes on along the minus strand of CM060944.1, from coordinate 442,920,782 downwards.
TAACTTGGCCGACCTATATGCATGGCGTGACTTAAAGCATGGGGCGACCTAAGAGGTTGCGACCTAACTTTGTGTGACCTAAGTGGTTGCGAGATATAGCAAGTGCGACTTTACATGGTCGAGCGACTTAAGAAATGGAACGACCTATCCCATGGCGCGACCTAAGCATGGCGCGACCTAAGCATGGCGCGACCTATATGCAGGTGCGACCTATGTTGGCCGAGAGACATATATGTGCAGGACGAACGACCTAAGGAACTCGGGCAAGCCGAGTAACCTAAGCAATAGAAATGCAAAAACTCTCTCAATTTGCAACCGGTCGAGCACGGACGCTAGGGGGTTACGCCTATCGGCTACCCGGTCGTATTAGCTCCTCGATGCATCACCAAAAACATGTTCAAACTTCAAAGTTAGGATTTTTAAAGATTTGAACCCAAAACACTAAAAATTGGGATTTTCACCAATTCAATCCAAACCAAAAGCAAATGCACATGAATAAGTGTTAGGAATTAATACCCAACAATCAAAGATAGTTATAGACAAAGATGTGAGATAAAAATCTCACCTTTTCACAAAATCAATGAAGGAGAAGCTTAAAAGAAAAGGAAGAATCAACCACCCTTCAATCTCAACACAAGAAGCTTGAATCAATGGCTTCTCTTTGGATTTGGAGTTAGATGTTGGATTTGCAAATGAACTAGGGCTTGGAGTTTTAATTTCCCATTCCTCTCTCCATTTTTGATGAAGCTTGGGTGTTAGGAAATGAAAGTGAAGTTATGAAGGGGAGAGGGGGTTGAGCTAGAGTTAATAGTTTAGGCTAATGGGCTAAACCAAACCCAAAGCCCAAAGTGAAAAGTTGCAAAATTCCGCTAACTCCAAACATATCAAAGTTTATACTCAAAAAGATCGCAAACGGCGTTTTGGACCCAATGAAAGTGGTCCCGAGTCCTAATTCGACCGTATGCAATAAGTAACTTTTCGGACTAAAATCCGACCAACGATAAAATATTAAAAAATATATTTAAATATTCAATCGTAAAATATGCGGGTTGTTACACTACAAGTTCCCTGTAAAATAGAATAACTATGGTTTGAAATGATACATACCCGAACGGACTTTAGATTAGGGAAAAATCATTATGGACCGATATGATAAGCCTGAACGGTTTTTATTTTTTTATTTTAACTTAGGATTGTGGGTTTGAAATGATAGAACCTGGATTTTTCTTTTTAAACCGCGGATTGAAATGATATATATTCGTATCACTTGACCTAGGTTAGAAAACTATATACATGCCCGTGGTTATTTTATAAAATGTTTTGGATTTTTTTAAGTATTCTTAAAAGTGTAAATTTATGAAAATTTGATTTAAATTGGATTTTTAATGTTTAAATAAAGAAATTTTGATTTCTCTATAAGTTAAAAATGTTGAATAATTAAATGATTAAATTGAATTTTTGAAATATAACTTAATTTTGGAAATTTGGACTTTGGCTTTTAAAATGACATTTAAGTTATATAAATAAAATTTTAAGTGGTTTAAAATGTAAATTTGTGATAATTTGATTTAAATAGATTTTAAAGTGTTTTAAATAAAGGATTTATGATTTTTCTATAAGTGGAAATGTTAAATAAATAAATAGTTAAATTGGATTATTGGAATATAACTTAAATTTGGAAATTTGGAAAATTTTGGTTTTAAAATGGTATTTAAGTTATATATATAAAATGGAAATTTAATTTTGGAAATGATAAATATGATAATTTGATTCAAATTTGAATTAAGTGATTTAATTTAAAGTATTTTTGATTTTTCTATGAATTTAAATGGTTGATTAAATGAATGCTTAAATGTGTGATTTTAAAATACAACTTGACTTGAAATGTGAAATTTTGTTTAATTAAATGTTTTTAGTTAAATGAAATCAATTGGAAATTTAGTTTAATTTGTGAAAATGGAAATTTAAAAATGTAAGTGTTATTAAATTGCATATGTGAATGAAAGGAAATTATACACTTGAATTTGTAAGTAAATTTATTGAAAAATTTGATTTATTATAAAAAAAATATTTTATAAAAATTATATGTCAAAGGTATGTTAATAAACATTTTTGAATGTTAAAATATGATTTTTATAATATTTAAATGGATTAAACCGAAGTTTATTATTTGCTGGAAATACATTAAAATCTGAAAAATGCTTTTAATAGCATTCAGAAATTCTATGGTTTCTGTAAATGAACTAAAATCCTAATAAAAAGGCTATTACAGCAGTTCTAAAATGTTGCAGTTGCGGTAGTAAATTTAAAAGCTAAAACTTAATAAAGGCTTATTACAGCAGTTTTGTAAATGTTGTAGTGGTCTGCTATCTTTGTTGAAATTAATAAAAAAAATCTTTAATTTGAAACCTGAGCTATTACAGCATTTCTGGATAGGCTGTCGTTGCTGTTTTAAACTAGATTTAAACTAAAACTGAGTTTTAACAGTAGTTTTAAATGCTGTCTTTGCTGAATTAAAATGTTTCCAAAGTATAACTTATAACAGATTTTTCTAAATGTTGTGTAAGGTTGGAATTTTCAATGTTTATGGTTTTTAACCAAGTAAATGAGCTCAGAATGGTTTGAAACTTTGGGAATTGAATACTTGACTTGAAAGAATAATAACTTCACTTTTAAATGATTTAAATGAATAAATTTAATTGGAAAATAAATCATTTTAAAAGGTCGTGATGACCCGTAATTTTAGGCAATATCAATTTAATAACCTGTATTAATAATTAAATTGATTTGATAATTTTCTTTTATAATTTTAATTTAATTTGGTAAATTTAATCTTTTAAAAGTTAATAAATATTTAATCTGACAATATTGATCAATATCTTTTTAACAATTTAAAATGGATAAGAATTATCTTTCAAAACTAATAAAAAATTATATTCTATTTATAATATATATTTGGTATATATATTGTGAATAGAAAATATTTTCTTTTAAATAAAAGATTGAATTTTCAAATTGTAATATATATATATATATGTTATAATTTGAAGTTGTTTTGAAATTTAATATAATCTATTGATAATATATATATATATATATATATATATATATATGTGTGTGTGTGTGTGTGTGTGTGTGTGTATGTATGTATGTAAGAATATATTGTAATTTGAAGCTTTGTTTTAAATTCAATATTTTTCAAAATTTAATTTAAGGTTAAATTCAGTTATTTTCAAAATATAAGATAATTATTTATTTAGATGTGATAGTTTAAATAAGATTTAAACAAAGTTTCATTTTGTTTTCATTAAAATGCTTAAATTAAAATGGTTATATAAATATATATATATAAAGTTATTAATAAACTTTCTTTTTAAAAATTATCTCTTAAACAATAAAGATAAATGTTTTAGATTTTAAAATACATGTATAAGAATTTATTTGTATTATAATTAGTTTTATAATATTTTCTTTAAAAAGTAAATTTATATATACATATATAAGTATTTATTAATTAAGTGAATTAAGTATGTAAGCTTATATTAACATTTGAATTAAATAAAAATTTATTTAAAAATACTTAAGAAACATGTGTCGATATCTTAAGACATCTATGTAACATGTGTAGGGAAATTAAGTTATATAAGTGACAAATGTTAGTTAAGTTTTACAAGTGTCATTCGAATGAAATTTTATTTTCTTTAATTTTTATTAAACCATAACTAAGTTTATAAAACATACCTTTCTTCTTTTCTTCAATCTATTTTCTATTCTCAGCTAAACAAAGGAAAAAAAATTCAAAACCTAAAATTTGAAACCAAAAGCAAAATCAAATTTGAAATTAAAAACTATAACTTCAAACCTGCAACTAAAATGGAAGACCAACATCAGTTTCAACACTTAAATCAAAGATTTATGAGCATGCAAAGGTTTTCATCAGCAAAGCAATCAGAGGCGTTTTCCAGACAAAAATTTCAAAGCCTGGAAAAAGAAAAAAAATCTTAAACCTGCTCTGCCTTCTCAAAGAAAATAGGTGAGTAAACATACATTTTCTTAAAAACAGTTTAAACTTGTGATTTTAATTAAATGCATATGATTGAATTTGTGTGACAATATTGGTTGTATATGTTCTGAATGTAATGCATGCTTGAATATTTGAAGTGCCTGTATGTATAAAAAAGTTTTGCTCTGTTATTCTACAGGATTTAGATAAACTTGTAAATTCTTTATCTTCTCTTGTAGTAAATTTCAGACTTTGATTTCAAAAGAGAAATGTGTATAGCAATGTGATGTTAATTATAAAAATGAACTTGAAAAATTATATTCTGTTTTTATCTTAAAAATTGGTAAGATACGGTAAAATATTATTTCATGTTAAAAATCAACCATCTCAATTCAAGTTTTGAAAGGTATGATTGTGTTCGTTGTAAGAAATCATGAATTTAGACGATGCAATCATAATTTTTAGGTTAATATCCATTGTGATTTTGTGAGATGAATGGAATTGGTACTTTCGCCAAATTCCGACAAACGAAGAGGTGACTGGCCATGGGCTTTGGTCTGGAGGAGGAGGGTAGAACGGCGGTCAGAGGAACAATAGTCGCTTGATTTATCATGCGACGTGGTGGTAGGAATTGGGGACATTAGGGTTCGGTTGTCGTTTGTAAGCAAGGTGGTTCGCAGAGCAATGGTGGTAGCCATTGGGGACCGGGGTGATTCGTGTTGGTGGGAATACGAGCTGGAGGGTTTGAAGGAGCTTCGGTGATGATGGTAGGCGATCTCGAGGTGTGTGGCGTCGGTAATGGTGAAGTTTCTGGCCATGGTGGTTTCTGCAGTATGGAGTTTTTGATCGAATTTTGATTCTCGTGTTCGTTGTTCAATCTGGGTGCTCGGTCGAGGTCGCATGGGTTCGTATGGTCGTCGTTGATGGTCACGATGACCTACGGTGGTCAGAGCCGTTGGGGTATGTGCACGCATATACATTGTGCACCGGAAAAATGGGTTTGGGGAAGACAAGGTCGAACTCGGAGTGTTTCTTGCGCTTTCATGGTGTCGACTCGAAGTAGAGGAGGCTGGATTTTTCTCGAGGCAGGCACGAGTTTATTGAGGATTGAACTTGCGTCTTCTTTTTGTTGTGTTGTGCCGGGTAAAGTAAAAACCTAAGTTTTTACAAAGGAAATAAATTTATAAATTTAAAAACTTGTTCTTTTGAAGTAAATGTTAATCAAACTATTAAAGTGTTAATTGAATTTAATTTCAAATTTAAAATGTTTAAGATGATTTCTTTTGAAAGTAATTAACTTAATTAAATTTTTGAATTTTAATTTAAAAGGAGTGTTTCGAATTTAAAATATTAAATCAAAGTTTTTAAGTAAATTTTAAGTAATGTTTAAAAATTAAGTTTCAAATTATATTGAAAATAAATAAGTTTAAATTAGATGATTAAATTGTTTTAAATTTCAAATTGATTTCTAAATGCTTTATTTTCAAATAAGGTTAAAGTTAAAAAATTTGTAACCAATATAATAATTTGTCTTTAAGTTATTAAGATTTGATTAATTCAAATAATTAATTTATGAAGATAAATAAGGTTAATTTATTATTGTTATGAACTTAAGAATACTTAATTAATATGATTTATTAATAAGTAAAAGTTTAATTAAGATTAATGATTTTCTTAATTAATTTAGGATTTTCAAATATAAGAAGTTAACTAATTATTTAATTAATTTTAAATGATTGGAAAATTGTTTGTTTAATTTTAAATAATCACTTAATTATGAATCAATTAAGTGTAATTATTTAATGATGAATAATTACTGAATGTAATTAAGAAGGGAAATTACTTATGGAAGTAATTAGAGAAAATTACTAATGGAAGTAATTGAGTGAAAGTGATTAAGAGATAATCACTTGGTGTAATTAATTTAAGGATAATTAATATAATTGATTTGTAATTAATTAATTTAAGAGTAATTAATGAATTAAGGATTTTTTTTGATAGGATTAATTACTTGTTAAGGTAATTAATTAAGAGAATAATTAACAAAAGAATAATTACTTATGTAAGTAATTAAGGGTTAATTACTTAGTTAATTTTAGTTAATAAATTAATGTGATTAATTAATTAATGAATGTGATTAATTTAAAATTAATTGAACGGAATTGGTACTTTCGCCAAATTCCGACGAACGAAGAGGTGATTGGCCATGGGCTTTGGTCTGGAGGAGGACGGTAGAACGGCGGTCAGAGGAAAAATAGTCGCTTGATTTATCATGCGACGTGGTGGTTGGAATTGGGGATATTAGGGTTCGGTTGTCGTTTGTAAGCAAGGTGGTACGTAGAGCAATGGTGGTGGCCATTGGGGACCGGGGTGATTCGTGTTAGTGGGAATACGAGCTGGAGGGTTTGAAGGAGCTTCGGTGATGATGGTAGGCGAACTCGAGGTGTGTGGCATCGGTAATGGTGAAGTTGCTGGCCATGGTGGTTTCTGCAGTGTGGAGTTTTTGATCCAACTTTGATTCTCGTGTTTGTTGTTCGATCTGGGTGCTCGGTCGAGGTTGCATGGGTTCGTATGATTGTCGTTGATGGTCGCGATGACCTGCGGTGGTCGGAACTGTTGGGGTATGTGCACTCGCGTACATTGTGCACTAAAAAAATGGGTTTGGGGAAGATGAGGTCGAACTCAGAGTGTTTCTCGCGTTTTCATGGTGTCGACTCCAAGTAGAGGAGGCTGGATTTTTCTCGAGGCAGGCACGAGTTTAGTGAGGATTGCACTCGCGTCTTCTTTCTGTTTTGTTGTCCTGGGTTAAGTAAAAACCTAAGTTTTTACAAAGGAAATAAATTTATAAATTTAAAAACTTGTTCTTTTGAAGTAAATGATAATCAAACTATTAAAGTGTTAATTGAATTTATTTTCAAATTTAAAATGTTTAAGATGATTTCTTTTGAAAGTAATTAACTTAATTAAATTTTTGAATTTTAATTTAAAAGGAGTGTTTTGAATTTAAAATATTAAATCAAAGTTTTTAAGTAAATTTTAAGTAATGTTTAAAAACAGTTTCAAATTATATTGAAAATAAATAAGTTTAAAGTAGATGATTAAATTGTTATAAATTTCAAATTGATTTCTAAATGCTTTATTTTCAAATAAGGTTAAAGTTAAAAATTTTGTAACAAATATAATAATTTGTCCTTAAGTTATTAAGATTTGATTAATTCAAATAATTAATTTATGAAGATAAATAAGGTTAATTTATTATTGTTATGAACTTAAGAATACTTAATTAATATGATTTATTAATAAGTAAAAGTCTAATTAAGATTAATGATTTTCTTAATAAATTTAGGATTTTCAAATATAAGAAGTTAACTAATTATTTAATTAATTTTAAATGATTGGTAAATTGTTTTTTTAATTTTAAATAATCATTTAATTATGAATCAATTAAGTGTAATTATTTAATGATGAATAATTAGAAGAGAAATTACTTATGGAAGTAATTAGAGAAAATTACTAATGGAAGTAACTTAGTGAAAGTGATTAAGAGAGAATCACTTGAAGTTATTAATTTAAGGATTAATTGATATAATTGATTTGTAATTAATTAATTTAAAAGTAATTAATTAATTAAAGAATTAAGGATTTTTTTATGATGGGTTTAATTACTTGTTAAGGTAATTAATTAAGAGAATAATTAACTAAAGAATAATTACTTATGTAAGTAATTAAGGGTTAATTACTTCGTCAACTTTAGTTAATTAATTAATGTGATTAATTAATTAATTAATGTGATTAATTTAAGATTAATTACTAGATGTAATTGATTAAAAATGTAATTAATTAATAAAGTAATTAATTAATAAAGTAATTAATTAAGGATTATTAATTATTTTAATTGAATAATAATTACTTAATGAAGTAATTAAAGATTAATTAATTAGTATAATTAATCAAGGATTAATATAATTAATTAAGAAATTAATTAAGATAAGTAATTACAAGTTGTAAATTATTGTTTATGATTAATTAAGACTAATTAATAAGATGGTTAATTACAAGTTAATTATTTAATTAATTAAAGGGATTATTAATTAATAAGGATCATTAGTTAATATAATTAATGAAATTAATCAAGATTGTTTAATAAAAGTGATTAATTAAAGTGTGATTAATTAATTGTAATTAATTGAGGATTAATGTAATTAATCATAGTTGATTAATTAATGGAAGCAAATGAAGGATCATTAATTAATGTAATTAATGATAGTAATTAAAGGTTAATTACTGTATATGGTTAAGGATAATTAATTTGTGGAATTAAATAAAGAAATAAAGGCTAATTACTTGAATGTAATTAAAGAATGATTAATCAAGGAAGATTAATTAAGGAAGATCATTAAGAGATGATTAATAAAATAATTTGTAATAAATTAATGAAGCTGGATTAAGATAATCCAAGTAATTTAAGGATAGCAATTAATTTAATCAAAGGTTAATTAAATTAATTAGGAGTTAATCAAATCTTCTTATGGATAATTGATTGATATTGGATGACTGATATTGGATGTTTGAATGATGTTGAATGATTTGGGTGTAATATCTCTGATATGTGATATGCTGTTTTGTGAGACAATTGGTTGATACGAATTATCTATTGTGATAATGTGATTCATCTATCTGTTTACATTATTCTGAATATAAGTTTAAATTGTTTAAACCCTTAAACAACTTGGACATTAAAATGGCGTTTGGATTTCGGTGAGACCGGGATCGGGTTTCCATATTTGGATATCCGAAAACCACATCGATCCAAATTAAACGTTAGGTCGTGAATCCAAGTGGAGCTTACTGAAGACTCAAAGTGTAAGAACTATTCATCAGTATAACTCTGAGGGTGATTCCGTGATGAGTTTGACGGAGATAGTACTTTCAAATTCGAGATGGTGATTCAGAGTGCAAGGGCTATGGTCGTTGACCCTGAGGGTGATTCCAAAATGAGTGCAACGAGATAGTGCCTTCGGTTTCGTTCGAACCCGCAACGAACTTGTATGGATTAAATGCTTTCAGTACATCGTTAGGTGGACGATGAGCATTCTAAGATAGATGTGTTCTATTAAGGTAATCGCAGCCTCAAGCCTCATCAACCGGGAATAGCTAAAACAAGGGAGGTGGAGCAAGGCTAGGTGGGTAGCACCCATTTCAGGGTGAGGTCATCCCTGTCTAGATGTCCCTTTTTATTTCGGCTTAGTGGGTGGTTGGTCGCGCCAACCACGGGGTGATCTTACTCGGGACTGTTTGTGTTGTAGGGGATTAGGAGTGATCCTCGGTACGGTGATCTAGGCCGCGTACTGCGACGGGTGGTACCCCAGTAGCCCTGCCATTGATGGAAACCCATTCTTCCTACGAGACCCTACGGTTTTGATTGTATTACCCACTTTTATGGCTAGTAGCTGGAATTTAATAATGTAACAATTTCGGCTATTTCTTATTTACTTGAAAACCCTAGACACTATTATAATATCATCGGATTTCCTATCAAATGTTTTGATTAGCGTAAGGTAAAAACTTTTCCATGTTTATGTGTGGGAAGTCTTACGTGATAACTTTTCTTTTCAAAGGATTTTCTAAAGTTAAGTAACTTTAACCATTTACTCACACCAGACCCCTGTCTGACCCGAGTGTTTATTTCCTGTTTTGTTAAACTTTTGGGTAATCATATTTTGTATGATTAGTCGAGGCATTCAGGTTAGCTTAACGAATTCTAGAGGAGATTTGGAGCAGGAGACTTCCGCGTGTAGATATACTATGGTTCTGCTGTGTTTGTGTGATATCTGTATCTTGTGCTATCTTGAGTTGTATAGTTAGACAGATGTTTATAACTGTCTAATATGTGTTGTATAGATTGTGTAACTCTGATGTATATGATACTATGTAATATTTTATGTGATATGTTATATTTCATTCGTTCCGCTGTGAGTATCTGATGTTGTTGAGTTTCTTCTTTCTTATCTTTTCTTCTTCTATCTGCATCTTTCTTAAATCATGATGCGTTTTTCTGGAGATAGAAAAACGGGTCGTGACAAAGGTGATTTGAAAGGATAATAAATGAATGTTATCTTGAATTTAGAAGGTATTTAAAGTTGAATATTTGGATTTGAACTTATATAATGAAGTTCTGAAAGATATGATATTTTGATATTAAAATGATTTTAAAATGAAGTTCTGAAAGATATGATATTATGATATTAAAATGATTTGAAAATAAAGTTTTGAAAGATATGATATTTTGATATTAAAATGATTTGAAAATAAAGCTTTGAAAGATATGATATTTTGTATTAAAATGATTTGGAAATTAAGCTTTGAAACGGTATGATATTTTAATGGATTAAAATGATTTGAAAGGATGTTTTAAAAGGATATGATAATTTAATATATTGAAATGGTTAGAAATGACTTGATAATTATTTTGATAAATATTTGAATTTGAAAGATATGGTATGTTGATATAATGAAATGGTTTGGAAATGATTTAATCTTTATTTTGATAAAGATTTGGATTGAAATGATAATTTATTTTGAAGTATAAAATATTATTTTAAAGCTATAACCATGGGTTATAATTACGATTGGTTGGCAAAGAGACCGAGATCGAATATGTGCATACTCTCTGTCGATATCGAAAACCACTTTGACAACCGTGTACGCGGTGGAGATTCCAGAATGAAGTTGGATGGTGGCGACATTCTTGAGGTCTATTACGTGGACCCAACTCCCATGAGTTGGCATAAGGTGGCTAAAACAGGAGCGGTCTCAGACCAGTTGAGGTAGCACCTTATAGCGGACACATTTCTTCGATACCATTCTATTACTTGTAATTGTGTGGGAGCCCCTCCGATTTTGGGAATATGTTCTACGGTGGGCGTATGTGGCTGCTGTGTTACCACCAGCCCGAGTGTCGTAATTGGTATATGTACCCTGGCATTGCCTAGTGTGCCGTGTCACCTACCATATCGAGGCTTTACTACGAGTTCCTATTTGTGTCGTACCTATGCAGTATCTTCTCATAGTCTCCCGATCAGGAGATATGCAGGTACTGTATAGACTATTGGCATTATTCATGTTAAGGTGGAAAATGTAAAGCCTTAACGCTATTTAAAGTAAGTTTATTTTACTATTAGATATTATTATAATAGCGCAATATTACTACATAGTAAATAGTTTGACCGGTCCTTAGAGGATGGGCGGTCCCAATCATCCTTTAAGTTACTTGTACTTTTACTACAGTTCACTTAAGTTGGTTTACATTATATAAGTATGTATTTCCTGACTCGAGTGTTTGTATTTTTATCTACGCTCGGGTCAGCCTGAGTATTCACAGATTGGGATTCCACTTTCTGGAGATTTGGAATTACTGGAGATTATCTGCTTGTCTAGTTTTATCGGTTTCACTTCCAGTTACCCTGTTGATCCCAGTGTTGTATTCATTTTGTACTTGGTTATCATCTTGAGACTTCTTTTGTATTTTATTTCTTCTGTTGTATCTTATCTAACTCTGATATATTTACATTGTAGCTTCATGAACTACTATTTCTTTTACTTCCGCTGCACTATTATTACTCTGTGTCTGTGATCTGTGATTTTATTTACTGTTTATTCTAAGATTTGCCAAATATTATTTACAACGCGGTATTTTGAGAAATTCAAGTCCGACATGTGTGGATGCGAATGGTTGAAAATATACGGTTGTTACATCTTTTCATGTGATCAACTTGCTATTTGCTAAGGAAACTGGCCGAAGACTTGGAATGGAAATAACATGTATATTTCCTCTTCTTTGCTAGGACAAAATAAAGATGCATCAATTGCTTCTCTTTCTGTTGATGAATTGATCTAAAAAGCTGATGGGTTTGCTGGAGTTTTCCTAGGTTAGTGTTGCGCACCTAATTATACTCTCAATGTATTACAGTTTATGAAGTTATGGTGGGTTTAATATATGATGCATCTCGTTTGAGCGGATCACAAATATGAAATCGTTAAGAAGTTGCAGGAGCAGAAGCACATCTATGGTATAATTAAAGATGGTATGAATGTTGCCCCAGCTTTAAAGAAAGCTGATATTGGAATTACAGTTGATGATGCTACTGATGCTGCTAGGAGTGCCTATGATATCATGCTCACGGAACCTGGTGTTGATAAAAATGGTGACAAGAAGAAAAGAACGTCGAAATGCGGTAACAAATATGCTATTGAACTGACACATTATATTGTCTTTTTTATATCATAGATTTGAGAAGAAAATACAAAATTCAGTCCTGTTAAAACAAGTAAATGGAAACTACTGTTAGAATAAGTAAATGGAAAGCAGCTTTGCTGATAAAGCCAGTGGTGTACTGTTCCAGTCTTCAAGCAACCATCCGCTGCTAATATATTGTAACAATGATAGGCAGATTTTAAGTTAGCAATTATTGGATTTACCAATTATAAGCTTAGAAAGTTATAAGCATTAACCAATGAAATATACAAAGCATGAAGCTTTACATGTTGTTGTGTGTAAACTGTAAAGTGAGAATTTGAATCATGGAGATTTTAAGATCTAATAATGTTGCGTGATTTTAAGTGTCATATTGCACAATCCATTTGGAGCAATAAACCCGTGACTATAATTTATCTTGAATAATAAGAGTATAATATGGATTTATGTTTTATTGAATTTTTTATTTATTTCTAGGAATGTAAGAAAAAATGTGTTCATGCTTGGAAGGTGAAATGATGGGTTCTTGCTAATGAAGCCGAGAATGCTGTCAAGGTCAAGCTATCAGGATTGTACAACGTGGTGAAAAATTCATATAGGTAGAAAGATTAAGTTACTATACCAATTTCACTTTCCCTTCGCTGGGATGTCCATTACCTTATTGATGTGGCACATATTCTCAGAGTTCCCGTTGTGGACCGTGTTTGTAAAAGGAAAGCAGAGGGGTTGATATGTCTTTGAGTGATGCTGTAAAATCTTTAGTTGATGGTCTTGGCATAGAAGAAAAGGTTGCATAGAAAGAGATTAAAGGCAAACATTTGGTGAGATTAGAGGATTGAAGACTAGACTTGCCGGTGCATCTAAAATGGATAATGCTACTGCAAATATGTATAACAAAGTCACTCAAGCTTAACTTCTCTATGTATGATGCAATGTTGTCTTTCCAGATAAATTGGGAACTTCTATTTCAATCCATCATTTGAATCCTTTAATGGAAATTGATCAAATTAAGAAGGAAGCATGGGATATGACAATTTTAGCTTTCCTTTATCATCAACTTGGGTATGCATCTAGAAAGCAAGAAGAGCAAAGTAGTGGATGTTGACTTTGTTAATGTTATTTATAGTGATACAAAAGATTACGTAGTATCAAATTGCAATGAACCTTATAATGATAAATTTTTTTTTTCTATTGACTATTTTTATTTTAAAAATAATTTAACATAGGCTTGGATTTATCAACTACCGAAAATTACACCTCCTCCATAATGCTGCAATTTGAATTCGCACGTTTTTGCAGACTAGGGTTAGTTCATCATGCTTTGATTCTTCTACTTCGCTAAGTTATTGTGCTCCAATTCATCAACTGTCGCTCTTTCGACACGATCTTTGACCACTTTAGGTTTTTTTAAACATCTACATTTTTTCCTGATTTGTTCCTTATTATCATTGTTCCAGATTTGACTACAAGCTAGATTATATTTGGTGGAACGTTCAATTCAGCATTTGAGGATGTATTGTTTAACTGCTGCATCACATATAAGGAGTGATAAACATGGATTGATTTATATTGTTATTTGCAGCCATATATATTTTCTTTAACTTTAGACTGATAAACATACATTACTCCTATCAATCAATGTTTGAAAAATGTAGAATTGGTAGATAATAATGCATTAAGTTAAATTTGTCTTTAAGAGGAGTTAAGTGGTGAAATTGGTGATATAGGATGATGGCATAATAACTTCAATACGTGAATAGGAGAAAGCTTATGTGTATAAGATTTGTATAAGATATTGGTTATTTACACCAAGTGTGTGCGCATATTGCTTGCATGAATGCACTAGCAAAGGAGAAATGAAAAATATATTGCCACTCAATGTTCTTAATTAATCAAAGTATCACTCATATAAGAAAATCATATCTGTTTTGGTCACCCCTCTATTGCAGTTATAATAGTTTTTTGTTTATGGTACAATTTGGTTCTTGGCGTACTCAAAAAATATGAAGGCTAAATGGGATAATATGCTACAATACATACAATACCTATAAACCTGAAAATGATCGTAACAGAAATTAACAAAATAGTTGTGCTATGATCACGCTTTACTTGCAGTAGAAGAAGTAGAAAAATTCACTTGCTTATCATATATTTCAAGCTGTTTGATAAAATTACTATTTGAATCAATCGAGTTGTAGGGAACCAATTTTCTTCAATTAGATTTGCAAACGTCTCACTATTTGCATATGGCAGGTATCCACTCACTGCAAGATTACTGATTTTTTTTTGTTTACTGTTTGCTCACTGTTCCTGGCATTCTCACTGTTTGTTCACTGTTTCCACCATTATTTTAACTTATCAGTTTATTACTGCATTAAACAATTTATTTTTTGTTTACTCCATACTTTGTTTAATCTTTTTTCATTATCTGTTACCGGTTTATTATTGCATTTTTACGTTACCAGTTTATTAATGCATTAAACAATTACTGTAATCTTTTTTGCTTACTGTTTGTTCTCACCGTGTGCAGGCTTTGTTATCACGGTTCAGATTGAGTACCTTCTTTCAAAGTTTATTTGTATAAGATGTGAATATGATTAGTTGCTTCTGAATGTACCCTGATTTTACCATATGAAACATACAATTTTAGTACTGCTTTCCCATTTTATTGCCTATGTGTGGAAGATTGGAATGCATTGTTCATTCCATATGTCACTGCATGTTGGCTCAACTTTTTGATGTTATTGCATCTACTTGCAAATCAATAGAACATAGGGTGGGCCGTTGATGGTTATTTTAAGATATTGAGAGGAACAAATGAATGTGGAATAGAAGAGGAAGTAGTTGCAGGGTTGCCATCTTCGAAGAACATAATCTTGAACGTAGTGGACACAGATGTAACTGGTGATGCCACTGTTTAGAGATAAATTCATGCTCTTTATTTAATACACGTTGCGGTTCCATCTTATTGTGTTTGTCAGTGTTATTGCATATTTTAAAACTTATGTGGTATTTCATATCTTATTCTTCGAGTAAGCGACTTGCTAAAATGTAATGATATCACTAGATGAATTTGTGATTGTGGTACGATATGAATCTTATATATTAGATAGTGAAATAAATGTCATTTGTCTTCTAATTGAAGATTGTTTTTGTAACGACCCTGAATTTCCGACCCGATTTAAAATATTAAATTCATCGTTTTAATGTAAAATTTTGAAAATTTATAAACGATCTCAATTTGCATCCAAACTTTATTTATGACATACGTCTAGTTAGATATGGACATAGAAAAAGTTTCGCCGCAAATTATTACAGCAAACTACGTTCGCGTTTTACTGTATATCAGTCCATATAAAGCTGCGTAAAATTTATCTTCCAAATCTAAATATTTTTACACAGTTATGTTGTAAAAATTATTCTGATCATGATTATGAAATTCGTTTCGTCAAAAACTGTCATTGCCTGCTCCGTTTAAATTGTTTTGCAAAACGCGCAATTTTAGCGGCGTAAATGCGAATTTTATAAAACCATCGTATCGCAATAATCTGTGTACCGTTGGAAGCGCATCGTCGCACTGATCATAACGGTATATTTATTTGCACGAATCGGAGTCCGACATAACCCGTCGCGTTGATTTAACGGTTCCGGAAGGACCGGTTAAACTAATGTCAGCCCAAAATTCCTTAACTCGGATTCCCTTAAATTTGAAATTAAATTAATCTCAGCTGATGCATTCAAGTGGACAGATGGGAGCTAGTTACTAGGAGTTGCTTAGAATACGGGTGAACGTTTGAAATAAATGTGACGTTGTAAGTTCAATAAAATAATTACTGTTTACAAAAATTTATGGGTTAACTTTGGAAATCGTACGTGTCCTTTGGGTACCATCTCTTCACTGTATCTATACGTTTCAGCTTATTAAAAATTGAAGAACATTTCATTTTCCCACCCTACTCTTCACTTCATTTCACAAACTTCTCAGGTAAGAAACACTTCACCCTCTTCTCCTCCTTTCTTCTTCTCATTCCTTCTTTCTGTAAATAAAAAAAAAATGGCCGAAACGCACTCCACCCTCTCCATTCAATACTCCTTCGGCCAAGACCCACCTCCACGCACATAACACCGAGCCATCCTCTAACTGAAACTAACCCAGTCACCGACCTTCCTTACCTCTGAAACCATTCGTCACCGCGTCCTCTACAAAACTCCACTCTCCTGAACTCCTCCATGCGCACCACCACCCCACTGTTCACATGTGTGCTGCGCGTGTGTATGTGGTGCGTGCATACATATATATAAAGATGAATGAAATCACGTGTTATGGGTGCAGCAAGTAGAGGGGAATGTGTACAAGCTTGTACATTCATGCGCGTATGGGTTCATGTTTTATAAAAAAAGAAAAGAGAAAAAGAAAAAAAAGGAAAGGTGGGGAAATATGTAAATGGGGTTAGGCTGTGCGTGCATGTAGGTTAGGTTGAAAGACATATGGAAGTTGGAGAGGGAAGTGGAGAATAGAATCATACGTGAGTGTGGGAGGAAGGTGGCAACATGTACAACCTGTGCATGCATAAGTGAAGGGAAGAACCGTACATTTAGGCCCGGCTGTGTCTTTCTAAAAAAAAAAATATGAAACGAAAAAAAAAAATCTTGTGAATGGTGGGTACGTGAAGGTGATGCATGCTGTTGGAGCGTCGCGCATGTTGTTGCGTGCGTGGGTGTTTGGTGTGCATTTGGTGCGTGAGCAATAGGGTGTTGTGGCCAATTGATATAAAAAAAAAGTTTCGAAACTGAGATTTGTAATTAGCGTTGGAAATTGCAGTAGAGTATTACGCCAATATCTATTTTGGTTGCCAAATTAGTAACCGACTTTTCTTTACTTGTTGTGTGCAGAAGCAACCGACTAAGCTTTTTGCAGCAGCACAAATCTTTAGCTTTTGTTTTCTTCGTCGTCGGTAAGCGTATTTATATAAATTCATAAATTATATACAAACGTTCTTTGTATTAATATCGTTTTCTTTTGTCGATATTACAGTGTTCGTTGTTCGTGTCATACCGACTTCTTTCGTGCTTTTTCTTGCTTCTCCGTCAACTTCTTTATCCACGAAAGGTGAAATAAATTTTCACGACATATATTCTTATGCAAGTTTGGTTCATAAATAATTGCTATGTGATGTTGAATTAGATGTTAATTGTTTTGTGAAGTGATAAATAGTTTGCAAGTGAAATTTGAATAGGATAGTTAACTAATTTAAATCGGATTATATACGTCGAACTTTGAGCTGTTAAATTTGACCCCCTTTATATGTTGAATATGGATTAGTTAAACCTGACACCTTAATTGTTAATTAAATTGACGTAGAAATTAGTTAATTGCACTTTGTACCATTTAACGTAAATCAGATTTATTGTTTAGTGTAAATTTGAAATTGAATTGAACGACAAAGTGAAAACTGTAATGTAGTAATCTTTAATCTACATGAAATGATAGTGTAGATTCTAGAAATAATTATGTTAATTTACATAAATAAAAAATGTAAATTAATACAATTATTTCGGGATTATTTAAATAAAATGTTGAATTGTTTGTATGGATGCAATTGCTTGTTTATTTACTTTGACACCATCCCAGTATTCACACTGCAAGTTCCCTTTGTATGCTTTGATTTTGAATTGAAATGGAATCGGGTTGAAATGATAAATACCCAAATAACTTTGACTTAGGATAGAAAATTCAATTAAAATCGATTGGTCAACGTTTTGATTTAAAATGAAATAAGTTTTAATTTACTAATAACAAGGTTGAATAAAATTGGAATTTAAATCCGAATGAACGTAAATGTCAATATTGAATTTGAAACAAATTTTAACGTCGTAATTGAAAAAGAACACTGTTTTAAAATTTAATTATTTAATGATTAAATGTATAATTATTTGATAATCGATTTTGGAATTATTAATAATCAAGTCTTGAAATTTATTAAAATGAAGTTTGAAATTATTAATAATGAAGTTTGAACTTATTAATAAAGTAAGTTTTGGAATTATTAATAATTTGGTTTTAAAATTAATAATTAAATTTGGAATTATTAATGAATGAGTTTGAGATGAAAATAATTAAGATTTGAAATTATTTGATAATTGAATAAGATTTAATTGTTTAATGATTGAACTAAATTGAATAAGATTGAATTGTTTAACGATTGAACTAAATTGAATAAGATTGAATGTTTAAAGATAAATAAAGAAAAATTGAATAGATTGAATTATGTAATAATTAAATTGAATTGAATATTCTTTATTTTGAGAAAATGAATTTTCGAATAAGTAAAACTAGTTGTTTAATTGAGTTTTGAAATTTGTAACGGAGGAAATAACAAATAAAATTGAATTTCTTTAATAAGAAATAGAATGCGCTTTATCGAAACAAATGAAATGTTGTAATTTAAAGAATTTGATTCGACAAAACTCAAATCGAATAAATGTATAAGCTTTGATAATGAAGTTGAACTTAAAAAAAAAGAGTAATGTAATGAATTGGAAATTTGAATTGAAATTATTAAATGATAAACTAGTTTAATAAGTATCGAATGAAATCGATAATTGAATTTAAATCAATTTGGACGTTAATTGATTTTGGAATGAACTTATACATGGAATTAAATGAATATTTGAAATTGTTTTAATTTGGAACTTTGAAATTGAATTACAGAAAATTTGAGATGGAAATTGTAAAGTTATGAAACGTGAATTTTGGGAAATTGATTTAGAAGGCTAACGAAATGTTGATTTTCGAATTATAATTGAAATTGAAATTTGATTTGGTTTTGAAGTATATTAACGACCAATCGGTAAATTAATTACGAAGGTTATTAAAGGAACCAAAATCGGTTAGGGACATACTCACTGTCTAAACCGAAAACCACTTTAATAACTGTATGCGGAGTGATGATCCAGAATGAAGTGGTTGGAATGACGTACGAGATGACTGAAGAAAGTGAACGATAATGGAAAGCCTTGACACTTGTGTCAAATTGCAAATGACTAAAATCAGGAGCCATGCCGGGCCAAATGGGGTTAGCTACCTCGAGCGAACACACTTCTTCGTAAACTACTCATTTACTTTTGTGATTGATTGGTGCGCACCCTTGAATTTGGAGTGTTGTTTCGCGGTGTTGCGATCGTTGCGGCGATGCGTTCTCACCAGTCCGGATCAGGCAAACAGTAGTTTCACTACCTTGGGTATTGCCTCATGTGCCTTGTCATACTTGTATACCGTATACGCGACCACTACGAATTTGTTTTGTATTATACCTATGGAGTACTACCTGATATCCCACTAGTTTACGGTGGAGTTTACAGTGTTGTATAGTCTATGATGCTGTATAAAATGTGTTAAGGGGGATAATGGTAACGCCTTAACACTATTTTGATATTTTACTTTACTGTTAGACATTATCTATCTATCGTACACTATTATGTATAAATAGTTTATCGGATCCTGAAAGATGTTTATTCCATTCATCTTTGAGTTATCGTTATTTTGAATTTGGATTATATTAACTGTATAAGAATATATGTCCTGATTCGAGTGTTGTTTGTGCATATGCTCGGATCAGATTGAGGATTGCTGCTGCTATTTATTTGGAGCTGAAGACTGAAGACTATCTTTATCTTATTTTATCAGTATTACTCTATCCATTTGGACTATTCAGACTTCTATGTTGTTTATTTCCTTTTATTTGAGACATTGTTGTACTTATGGGTAGCGTCATGAACTACTCTTATGACTATGTTATATTTCCGCTGCACTATTCTGTGATGTTATATTTCTGTGATTCTATGATGATTCTCATTTATATATCTATACTCCATTAATGATTCGTGTTTTGTACTATTTAAGTTGACATGTGTGGATTATTGTCAATTTAAATGGTCCAAATATACGGGTTGTTACAGTTGGTATCAGAGCTTTGGTTCCCGATAACCTTAGCCTGTGGAGTTTTAAGCTCATTAGAGATTGGGTAACTATACCCTAGAATGAGGAGAATCATTTCAGAATCCACATCCTTCATCTTTCTTATTGAATTTGTTGAGTAGAATTTCCTTAAGTTCTATAAATTCCTATCTTTGGTTCTAAATCACTTTTGGTATTCCAGGATGGCTACCAGAAGAAATGTTAGAGGTGGAAGGGGTGGAAATGCTCCTGGTCCACATGCTCCAGTTCCTGCAGTCCGATTCTCCACTCTTAGCAAAGAGTATACTCAGCTTGGAGGAGTCAAATTTACTGGCTCCGAGAGTATCATTGAAGCACAGCAATGGCTAAAGAGTTTGGAGAGGGTCTTTACTGGCTTGGAGATCACAGATGCTCAGAAGTGTAAGTTTGCCGCTTGGCAGCTTCAGGATGCTGCACAAGATTGGTGGGAATCCGTCACTTCTCGTACCGATGAGGAAACCATCACTTGGGCCCAGTTTAGGTAGTAATCTATCTAAAGGTTCATCTAAATAATAATTTCCTTCTATCTCGTTCAAACTTTTGACTCATCTTATATCACTTGTAAATAGGGACTCCTTTGTGGCTCAGTGGAGGCCAGCTGCTGGGAAAGCCCAACTCTATCGTTCTTTTATGGATCTCAAGCAAGGCATTATGACCTTCACTGAGTATGAACGGAAGTTCAATGAACTATCTAAGTTCGGACCCGGGCTGATCGACACACCTCTGCTTATGAATGAGAAGTTCATACATGGCGCACGCCCTGAGTATTACGAGCTTCTCACCGCTCATGTCCATGGAACCTTCACTGAGTTGATGGACTTTGCTCTTCGATATGAGGGAAAGCCAAAGGAAACATCATCCTCCAAATCCCCAGTTGCTCATACATCAGCTAATAAGTCGGGGAAGACAAAGCCAAACTTTGCACAACAGAAGAAGAATTTGGCAGCAGAAAACAGGGCTTGGATACTCCCAAAAGAAGCCTATTGACATATCATCCATTACTTGCTTCAACTGCAACCAAAAGGGTCATTATGCTAGTAGCTGCCCATCTCCAAAGAGCGCAGTTGTTCCGCCACCGGCACAGATGACTAGGAGAGATTTGTGTCATATCTGCTTACAACCTGGACACTTCAAGAAAGACTGCCCAACACAGAAGCGTGGTACACCATCTGGAGTCTTTGCTCTTTCCACTCCGGCCCCGGATGTTCCTACCCCGGAAGTTCCGGATAACCAAGGTACTTTACAAAGTACTTTTATGTTGCATACTTTGCCTGTTAGAGTTTTATTTGACACCGGAGCAACTCACAGCTACATATCTATTGACTTGTGTAATAAACTTGGTTTGGAACCCACTCTTGCATCTATTTCCTTATGTGTATCTAACCCTATTGGGGGGCCCGCTAACCTCAAAAGGGTTTGCAAATATGTCACTCTTATGCATGGCATTCACCGCTTCACTTGGGATTTCTATGTCCTTGGATTCGAGGCATTTGATATTCTGTTAGGCATTGATTGGCTGCGAAAGTTCGAAGCCGTTATCTCTTGCAAAACTCGAACTGTCTCTCTAATTGACGACAAGAGTATGCTTTTAGTTGTTAAAGGCAAACCACCTCAAGAATATGCTGGGAGTTTTATATTCTCTCTTGACTCTCATCCAAATGAACTTAGCTCCACTCCAGTAGTTCAACTCTTTTCTGATGTATTTGGAGAAGTTAATTGTCTACCACCTCCGCGGGAAATCAAATTCCGCATCGACCTTATTCCTGGTGCCTGACCAATAGTTCTTCCTCCAAGGAGAATGGCTCCTAAAGAAAAGGCAGAGTTGAATGTTCAAATTGAAGATTTATTTTCTAAAGGCTTGATTCGGCGCAGTCATTCAAAATGGGGTGCTGAAGTTGTATTTGTCACCAAATATGATGGCTCACTCAGAATGTATGTGGACTATAGAGAGCTAAACAAGCTCACACATAAGAATAGATATCTGATGCCCCGCATCAACGATCTTTTCGACCAGCTGCACGGAGCTAAAGTCTTTTCTCAACTTGATTTGGCTACCGGTTTTCACCAACTCAGAATCGCTGAGGATAGCATTCCTAAAACAGCATTCCGCACCGAAAATGGTTTCTATAAATGGCTAGTTATGCCGTTCGGTCTCACTAATGCTCCAGCCTATTTCGTCGACTTGATGAATAGAGTTTTCCGGGATGTTCTTAACAAGTTCGTTCTTGTTTTCATCGATGATATTCTTGTCTTCTCTAAAGATGAGAAAGAACATAGATCGCATTTGGCTTTTGTGCTTGAAACTCTTCGCAAACATCAGCTTAAAGCCAAGTTTTCGAAATGCCACTTTTGGCGAGATGAAGTTCGGTTTCTTGGCCATATTGTTTCGGAGAATGGGATTTCGGTCGATCCAGCTAAGATCGCCGTAATCAATGTAAGTTCTATTCTTACTTATCAATTCTATCTAAAACAACTTATCAATATCTTAATTCGGATCCTTGGAATTTGCAGGATTGGGAGACTCCCAAAACTCCTACAGATATCCGCAGTTTCTTGGGATTAGCTGGCTATTATCGCAGATTTATAGAAAACTTTGCTCGTATCGCTGCCCCACTTACCGCACTGACCAGAAAGAATGTGAAATTTATTTGGAATGAAAAGTGAGAAGCAGCTTTCAATGAGATGAAGCGAAGATTGACCTCTGCCCCAGTTCTTACAGTCATTGATGGTAGCGAAGGATTGACTGTCTATACAGATGCCTGTCGAGACGGACTTGGAGCAGTTTTAATGCAGAAAGGAAAGGTTATTGCTAATGCGGGTCGACAGTTAAAGACCCATGAAGCAAATTACGCAACTCATGACCTAGAGCTTCTTGCGGTTGTATTTGCTCTTAAGCTATGGAGGCACTATCTATTGGGAACAAAATTCGAGTTATTCACTGACCACAAGTCACTAAGATATATTTTCTCCCAAAAGGATTTGAACCAGAGACAAGTCCGATGGCTTGAATTTCTAGCTGCATATGATCTTGATATTAATTATACTCCAGGGAAAGCAAATGCCGTAGCCGATGCTTTGAGCAGAAATCAAGCAATGGCATGTTGTAATCTTGTTGAAGGAATGTTATTCCAGCTTTCCGTCTCCCCAGCTCTTATGGATCGTATTATAGCCAAGCAATACGAGGACACTTTGCTCTATCGCATCAAAGAAATAGTTCTTGGTAGAGTTGGAAATGCTGATAATAAATTGAGAGCGCATGTTGATAGTAATGGAGTCTTTAGAATCGACAATCGTATTTGTGTTCCTAATGTTGATTGTCTAAGGCATGAAGTGTTGAGAGAAAACCATAACTCTTCACTTTCATTTCATCCCCGTGTTACTAAAATGTACCAGAATATGAAGAAGTTATATTGGTGGAGTGGGATGAAGCACGATATCTCTACATATGTTAGCAGGTGTACAACTTGCCAACAAGTTAAAGCTGATCATAGAAAGACAGCTGGTTTGCTTCAACCATTAGAAATTCCAGGATGGAAGTGGAAGCAAATTTCTATGGACTTTATTGATGGGCTGCCAAGGACTAGAAAGGGGAACGAAAGCATATGGGTGATTGTCGATAGACTGACGAAATCCGCTCACTTTATTCCAGTCAAGTCCACTCGTACAGCTTCGAGTTTGGCAGAGATATACATGAGAGAGGTTGTTAAACTTCATGGTGTACCATCTAGTATCGTATGCGATCGAGATCCTATTTTCACTAGTAAATTCTGGAAAGCGTTTCAGGATACTTTGGGCACCAAACTGAATCTGATCACTGCATATCATCCTCAGACAGATGGCCAAACTGAGAGGGTGAATCAGATATTGGAAGACCTTCTCCGAGCTTGTATTATTGACTTTGGTGGATCCTGGGAAGACCATCTTCACTTGGTAGAATTCACTTATAATAATTGTTACCAGGTAAAGATATTGAATTTCAAATTTGAATAAGTATATTTGAATTTGAATTAATCATCTGTAATAAACCAGGCAAGCATTGGTATGGCACCGTTCGAAGCCTTATATGGACGACCGTGCAAATCACCAGCTTGTTGGATCGAGTCGGGTGATCGATTAGTGCTTGGTCCAGAAATAATTATGGAAGCTTCTGAAAAGGTCGAAGAAATTAGAAAGAAGATAAAAACGACACAGGATAGACAAAAGAGCTACGCTGACAAAAGGAGAAGAGATCTTGAATTCAGCGTAGGAGACAAAGTATTTCTGAAAGTGTCGTCTTTGAAGAATATTGTTAGATTTGGAAGAAAAGGAAAGCTAGCTCCGAGATTTGTTGGTCCGTTTGAGATTACGGAAAGAGTCGAAACATTGGCATATAGAGTTGCATTACCAGAGAAGTTCGCCGGTGTGCACAACGCGTTTCACGTCTCACACCTGCGCAAAGTTGTGCACGATCCATCTATGACTATTCCTACTACTCAGTTGGAAGAGATAGTTATTGAGCCTGATTTGACTATTGAGCGTAAGCCGCTTCGGATAGTTGATCGTGAGACAAAGCAACTCAGAAGGAAGTCGGTAAATCTCGTCAAAGTCAAATGGAGTGCAGATGAGCGAGATTGCACATGGGAGGCTGAGGATAGTATTCGAATTTCAAACCCCGAATTACTAATTTCAGGTATAATTCAAATTTCTTAAATTATCTTGATATTTTCTGCTTATTTCATTTCTACTTCACTCGTCTCGTTCCTTTTCGAGGACGAAAAGTTTTGAGTGGGGGAGATTGTAACGACCCTGAATTTCCGACCCGATTTAAAATATTAAATTCATCGTTTTAATGTAAAATTTTGAAAATTTATAAACGATCTCAATTTGCGTCCAAACTTTATTTATTACATACGCCTAGTTAGATATGGACATAGAAAAAGTTTCGCCGCAAATTATTACAGCAAACTACGTTCGCGTTTTACTGTATATCAGTCCATAAAAAGCTGCGTAAAATTTATCTTCCAAATCTAAATATTTTTACACAGTTATGTTGTAAAAATTATTCTGATCATGATTATGAAATTCGTTTCGTCAAAAACTGTCATCGCCTGCTCCGTTTAAATTGTTTTGCAAAACGCGCAATTTTAGCGGCGTAAATGCGAATTTTATAAAACCATCGTATCGCAATAATCTATGTACCGTTGGAAGCGCATCGTCGCACTGATCATAACGGTATATTTATTTGCACGAATCGGAGTCCGGCATAATCCGTCGCGATGATTTAACGGTTCCGGACGGACCGGTTAAACTAATGTCAGCCCAAAATTCCTTAACTCGGATTCCCTTAAATTTGAAATTAAATTAGTCTCAGCTGATGCATTCAAGTGGACAGATGGGAGCTAGTTACTAGGAGTTGCTTGGAATACGGGTGAACGTTTGAAATAAATGTGACGTTGTAAGTTCAATAAAATAATTACTGTTTACAAAAATTTATGGGTTAACTTTGGAAATCGTACGTGTCCTTTGGGAACCATCTCTTCACTGTATCTATACGTTTCAGCTTGTTAAAAATTGAAGAACATTTCATTTTCCCACCCCACTGTTCACTTCATTTCACAAACTTCTCAGGAAAGAAACACTTCACCCTCTTCTCCTCCTTTCTTCTTCTCATTCCTTCTTTCTGTAAATAAAAAAAAAAGATGGCCGAAACGCACTCCACCCTCTCCATTCAATACTCCTTCGGCCAAGACCCACCTCCACGCACATAACACCGGGCCATCCTCTAACTGAAACTAACCCAGTCACCGACCTTCCTTACCTCTGAAACCATTCGTCACCGCGTCCTCTACAAAACTCCACTCTCCTGAACTCCTCCATGCGCACCACCACCCCACTGTTCACATGTGTGCTGCGCGTGTGTATGTGGTGCGTGCATACATATATATAAAGATGAATGAAGTCACGTGTTATGGGTGCAGCAAGTAAAGGGGAATGTGTACAAGCTTGTACATTCATGCGCGTATGGGTTCATGTTTTATAAAAAAAGAAAAGATAAAAAGAAAAAAAGGGAAGGTGGTGAAATATGTAAATGGGGTTAGGCTGTGCGTGCATGTAGGTTAGGTTGCAAGACATATGGAAGTTGGAGAGGGAAGTGGAGAATAGAATCATACGTGAGTGTGGGAGGAAGGTGGCAACATGTACAACCTGTGCATGCATAAGTGAAGGGAAGAACCGTACATTTAGGCCCGGCTGTGTCTTTCTAAAAAAAAATATATGAAACGAAAAAAAAAAATCTTGTGAATGGTGGGTACGTGAAGGTGATGCATGCTGTTGGAGCGTCGCGCATGTTGTTGCGTGCGTGGGTGTTTGGTGTGCATTTGGTGCGTGAGAAATAGGGTGTTGTGGCCAATTGATATAAAAAAAAAGTTTCGAAACTGAGATTTGTAATTAGCGTTGGAAATTGCAGTAGAGTATTACGCCAATATCTATTTTGGTCGCCAAATTAGTAACCGACTTTTCTTTACTTGTTGTGTGCAGAAGCAACCGACTAAGCTTTTTGCGGCGGCACAAATCTTTAGCTTTTGTTTTCTTCGTCGTCGGTAAGCGTATTTATATAAAATCATAAATTATATACAAACGTTCATTGTATTAATATCGTTTTCTTTTGTCGATATTACAGTGTTCGAAGTTCGTGTTGTACCGACTTCTTTCGTGCTTTTTCTTGCTTCTCCGTCAACTTCTTTATCCATGAAAGGTGAAATAAATTTTCACGACATATATTCTTATGCAAGTTTGGTTGATAAATAATTGCTATGTGATGTTGAATTAGATGTTAATTGTTTTGTGAAGTGATAAATAGTTTGCAAGTGAAATTTGAATAGGATAGTTAACTAATTTAAATCGGATTATATACGTCGAACTTTGAGCTGTTAAATTTGACCCCTTTATATGTTGAATATGGATTAGTTAAACTTGACACCTTAATTGTTAATTAAATTGACGTAGAAATTAGTTAATTGCACTTTGTACCATTTAACGTATATCAGATTTATTGTTTAGTGTAAATTTGAAATTGAATTGAACGACAAAGTGAAAACTGTAATGTAGTAATATTTAATCTACATGAAATGATAGTGTAGATTCTAGAAATAATTATGTTAATTTACATAAATAACAAATGTAAATTAATACAATTATTTCGGGATTATTTAAATAAAATGTTGAATTGTTTGTATGGATGCAATTGCTTGTTTATTTACTTTGACACCATCCCAGTATTCACACTGCAAGTTCTCTTTGTATGCTTTGATTTTGAATTGAAATGGAATCGGGTTGAAATGATAAATACCCAAATAACTTTGACTTAGGATAGAAAATTCAATTAAAATCGATTGGTCAACGTTTTGATTTAAAATGAAATAAGTTTTAATTTACTAATAACAAGGTTGAATAAAATTGGAATTTAAATCCGAATGAACGTAAATGTGAATATTGAATTTGAAACAAATTTTAACGTCGTAATTGAAAAAGAACACTGTTTTAAAATTTAATTATTTAATGATTAAATGTATAATTATTTGATAATCGATTTTGGAATTATTAATAATCAAGTCTTGAAATTTATTAAAATGAAGTTTGAAATTATTAATAACGAAGTTTGAAATTATTAATAAAGTAAGTTTTGGAATTATTAATAATTTGGTTTTAAAATTAATAATTAAATTTGGAATTATTAATGAATGAGTTTGAGATGAAAATAATTAAGATTTGAAATTATTTGATAATTGAATAAGATTTAATTGTTTAATGATTGAACTAAATTGAATAAGATTGAATTGTTTAACGATTGAACTAAATTGAATAAGATTGAATGTTTAAAGATAAATAAAGAAAAATTGAATAGATTGAATTATGTAATAATTAAATTGAATTGAATATTCTTTATTTTGAGAAAATGAATTTTCGAATAAGTAAAACTAAGTTGTTTAATTGAGTTTTGAAATTTGTAACGGAGGAAATAACAAATAAAATTGAATTTCTTTAATAAGAAATATAATGCGCTTTATCGAAACAAATGAAATGTTGTAATTTAAAGACTTTGATATGACAAAACTCAAATCGAATAAATGTATAAGCTTTGATAATGAAGTTGAACTTAAAAAAAAAGTGTAATGTAATGAATTGGAAATTGTTAAATGATAAACTAATTTAATAAGTATCGAATGAAATCGATAATTGAATTTAAATCGATTTGGACGTTAATTGATTTTGGAATGAACTTATACATGGAATTAAATGAATATTTGAAATTGTTTTAAGTTGGAACTTTGAAATTGAATTACAGAAAATTTGAGATGGAAATTGTAAAGTTATAAAACGTGAATTTTGGGAAGTTGATTTAGAAGGCTAACGAAATGTTGATTTTCGAATTATAATTGAACTTGAAATTTGATTTGGTTTTGAAGTATATTAACGACCAATCGGTAAATTAATTACGAAGGTTATTAAAGGAATCGGAATCGGTTAGGGACATACTCACTGTCTAAACCGAAAACCACTTTAATAACTGTACGCGGAGTGATGATCCAGAATGAAGTGGTTGGAATGACGTACGCGATGACTGAAGAAAGTGAACGATAATGGAAAGCCTTGACACTTGTGTCAAATTGGAAATGACTAAAATCAGGAGCCGTGCCGGGCCAAATGGGGTTAGCTACCTCGAGCGAACACACTTCTTCATAAACTACTCATTTACTTTTGTGATTGATTGGTGCGCACCCTTGAATTTGGAGTGTTGTTTCGCGATGTTGCGATCGTTGCGGCAATGCGTTCTCACCAGTCCGGATCAGGCAAACGGTAGTTTCACTACCTTGGGTATTGCCTCATGTGCCTTGTCATACTTGTATCCCGTATACGCGACCACTACGAATTTGTTTTGTATTATACCTATGGAGTACTCCCTGATATCCCACTAGTTTACGGTGGAGTTTACAGTGTTGTATAGTCTATGATGCTGTATAAAATGTGTTAAGGGGGATAATGGTAACGCCTTAACACTATTTTGATATTTTACTTTACTGTTAGACATTATCTATGTATCGTACACTATTATGTATAAATAGTTTATCGGATCCTGAAAGATGTTTATTCCATTCATCTTTGAGTTATCGTTATTTTAAATGTGGATTATATTAACTGTATAAGAATATATGTCCTGATTCGAGTGTTGTTTGTGCATATGCTCGGATCAGATTGAGGATTGCTGCTGCTGTTTATTTGGAGCTGAAGACTGAAGACTATCTTTATCTTATTTTATCAGTATTACTCTATCTATTTGGACTATTCAGACTTCTATGTTGTTTATTTCCTTTTATTTGAGACATTGTTGTACTTATGGGTAGCTTCATGAACTGCTCTTATGACTATGTTATATTTCCGCTGCACTATTCTGTGATGTTATATTTCTATGATTCTGTGATGATTCTCATTTATATATCTATACTCCATTAATGATTCGTGTTTTGTACTATTTAAGTTGACATGTGTGGAATATTTTCAATTTAAATGGTCCAAATATACGGGTTGTTACAGTTTGTATCCTCGTTATCCTTTTTTCCTTTATTGAAGGAGAACATACATTTTTTTATTCCATTTTTACCACCAAACAACCCGACCCAGTTTTTTGTTGTTATCGTTGTTTATTGGCATTCTGCTTATCGTAGACTTCCAAACTTGACCAATTATAAATTTTTGTACATCCACTCTTTTCGTCCCATACGTGCTTTTGACTTTATGAATCCTTAAGTTGCATGCATTTTACCTGCACAACAAGACACCAATTTAGTTCTCCAATTATTCAAAAGGGCTGGATATTTTTACCGTAGTACCACAAACCAACCCCTACTAACTAAAATGATACCCAAAAAATTGTAATCGATTTGATTGGTACAGTCTGCTAAACTGCATAAAAATATAGAGTGCGGCTTTTAATAATGGTAATTACCATGACTGCCACTAATCTTAATCAATATATACTTTTTTTTATATTTCAACATTATTTTTTATATAGCATCTAACATCTAATGTGCAATAATTTAATAGAAAATCTAGCAAAATGCTATTATGATATTAGATTGAATATAATTCTTATTGTGTATTTTATAAGCAATCTGTCTTTATATAATATTTTAGTTTCTTCCACAACATTTCCTTATATGTTTGACTACACAAAATGAAATTGATAAATCATTGTATAATAAAAAAATAAGAACTCCTAATATTTATTCATCTAGCATGAAATATTACAAATAAATAGATATCATATTTGTAAATGGTGCTATGTTACAGACAAAAGGAAAAAAAAATAGTTATCAAAAAAGTAAGAAAAAATGGTGCAACATTCAAATGCAGGTCCATTTTGGACGTGCATATATACTCGTATATAATTAATCAAATCAATATACTAGCGTTTTCGGGTTGTCGTAATGAAGTTTTACGCAACATTCGTTTTGAACCAATAAATTGTGTTTTGACCTTCTGTTGTGAAATACACGAATCGGTTCTTATGATCATAGTAAAGGCTTGGGGGTATAGGAAGCATTGCTTCTTATAGTTAACACTCATTCCGAGGCATATGAACTCGGAAATTGTACAGTTATAGGAATTTATTTGTCATGTCTCCAAAACGACAGTGTTAGTAAATGTACTTAAGTATATGGAAATGTTTTCCAATATTGAAAGATAAAAATGGTTTTGAGAATATATCTTTTTTATGAATAATTTGAAGTATATATTTGGAAATTGATTTAACTAATAAAAAATTAATTAAATGGGACCAGTGACTACTTATGTGCTAGATGTTGTTTGTTGCTTTGATAGTTAAATAGCCGACTATCAACTTTTGCCAGTTTTGGTTCCTTGACTTAATGTGGGAACTGATTAGTTGTGCACTTAGCATGAAGCCGACTGAGTAGGCTTTATTATCGTTTGGATTAAGAATGTTGATTCGAGTAATGTAGAGTGTCTGTGGTACTTTAATCTACCGGGCTTCCTTCTTGGATAAAGGATAGCAAGTTGAGAGTTAGAAACATGATAAGTCTATGAGACTTGGTTTTCGTATGAGTTTGAGGGCCTCTTTATCGTTGTTGGTATGGAGAGACCAGGGTTGGATTTATCCGAGAACCATTTTGGACCAATATATGTGTTCGAAAGTGCAGGTTTATGATGACAATTTCTGAAGATTGAGATCTTTATGATGTAGGGCTACAAGCCACTAGACCCGTGATGCATATTATATATATTGTAGCAGTAATGCTTCGTTGTGAAAATCTACGATATGCAAGGACTTCTCGCTACTAATCATAGGGGTAATTCCTGATAGGATGTAGTAGGAGAGTGCCTTCGGTTTGTCTTGTTCATAGACAACTTTTATGGACGAATATATGACGTTTCATTTCTGATTACACTGATTGATCTCTATTAACGTATCATCAATTTGGTGGCAGAGAATGCAACTTCTCTTAGCTTAATACCCTTTTCTGAGAGTACGAGCTCAAGAGTTATACATTTGCATAAATCAGTTGTGTGATCGTGGAAATGACAATGCGGCATTCAAAGTAGAATATGTTATATGATAGGTAAACGTTACCTTAAGCCTCATCACCCGGTAATGGCTTAAACAGGGCATGCCTTGAGGCTATTGGGTTCGCAACCATTAGGGTATGATCATCACCTTTTGAGGTAACCCTCTATATGTCAGGTATGTGGTGTAGGCTATGAGATGTCTTGGATAGGTCGGTAACGACTGGGGTGATGAAATATTCGGTTTCTATCCAGGCCATGCATGAGGGCCAAATAGGGATAGACCGGTCTTGCCAGATGCGGAGGATTGCTTATGTATTCTCGGTACATTCCTATAAAGATATAATGTATGGAAGGTAGTCCCTTACCTTCCACTGTATGAAAATCCATTCTCCAATACGTGCCTGTCATATTGTTTGTAAACCTATTATACCGTCAAATTTAACCAATGTAACAATTCCGACTATTTTAATATTATCTGTATAATAGACACTAGTATAATATAACAGGATTTGATATGAAATGTTTTGGTTATCGTAAGATAAAAACATTTCTGAGTTTATGTGCGGCGTGGTCTTACGAGATACCTTTGTTTGAACGATATTTATAACTTTAAAATTCAGTTGAAATGTGTTTTCTCATGATGGTTTACCTGACTGATCCGGGCGTTCTTCCCTTTCAATGCTCGGATCAGACCGAGCATATTTATAGATTTAGATTTGGATGCTTTAGCTTCAGCAGATGAGCTAGGGGCCTTCAGGTCGTATTCACGTATATCTATTTTTCGCTACATTTTTTTTAAATTATCAGCAATTGTGAGGACAGGTTATTATAACCATCCAAGTTGAAGATTAGTGATTTGTTATTGTACACTAATAGATGTATGTATATAACAGTTTCCTTTTTGTAAAGTTCATTGATATTATATTATATGTTGTTCCGTTAAAATGGTGAGATTCTATGGTGTCTTAGTTTCTTTCTATCTTCTTCGTCTCTTCTCTTCTTCTTCTTCTTCTTCTTCTTCTTCTTCTTCTTTCTTTCCCATAAATATCTGGCTTTCCATTCAATTTGGGTTGGACATGTGTGGTTTATTGTCAACTCATATCGTGTGGATTTGTGGGTCGTTTCGCTGGCCATGAAGGCAATCTCCTTGTAACTACCCTATTTTTCATTATTGCTTAAATAAAAAAATAAAGATTTATTTTGTAGAAATTTGAATTTAAGTGTCCTATTAAAATAATAATTGGAATTATAATTTGAAATGAGAACTTTAAATTGTGTATTTATTTGATAAGCAATATATGAAATTTATTGATGTAAATTTCTTGTTTTAAAACTTGTTAATAAGGAGATTAGTATATTTTAAATATTACATTATTTAAAGAAGCATATTAAAAAGATAGTTAATTATATTAAGTGTTATAATATTAGAAAGACAATAAGAAGATTTAATTGGTTTTAAATCTTTTTTCCTAAATAATAGAAATCGATTAGTAGATACTGTATTTTAATTAAGTGTTTATAGCTTTAAAAATCCTTTTTCACGTCATTTTACTTGTTGGACCATGGTTTAAATAATTGCACATCTGTTTTATTAAGAAATGGTATGGTTTAATATGGAAATAAAACTTACTTTTTTCTTATTGGGTCCGTTGGCTGAATAAATCCCATTAGCGCATAAGAGAAGTAAATTTCCCCTCTTTGTACGTTTATTTCTATCATAGAAAACAGACCATCCTCTTCCTCATTCTCTATAAATCTAGCTTTCTTGATAATAAAGTTTTTAATCCAAATAAAATCCAGAAATTTAGAGCATGCTAGGGTTTGTTGATTTCTAACTATTGGGTGTTTGTAGAAGGTAAACTACTTATTACAAGGAGAAAGGTGAGTGTAGAACTCACCAACTATCTCTATTGTTAGTTTGTTTACTATTTTGATTAGTGGTTAAATTATTGTGGAATTAACCTCAATTCAGTTATGGTAATTGCATAAATTGTTAACCCTATTTTCAGTTCATATAAAAACCAAGTTATATGATCAATTTAATCATCAAATGGTAGTTGTATTTAGGGTTGCATGACACTGGAAATTGGTACCATTAAAGCTTAATCCATCAAAGACCCGAAATCCCCTGCCGGCGGACATCGGGAGACAGGCAATGCCATTAGAGGATCGGTCCATAAGGACTGGTGCACCGATCACGCACCTGGGTTGAGCCCTAGGTGATGTTTTAGTGCTTTCCGTTCGGTCATTCGACTTCTTGCTTGCATGATTCTTTCCTTTTATGTTATGTGACTTGTTGTTACCCTTTTGCTTGATGGTTTGTCTTATGATGATGCAATACTTTGAAGTATAAGTATGATGATCTCTTTTCTCATATCGGGAAGTCTGAATCTTGTTTGTTACTTTTGTTTCCATTAAGAGACAAATCTATGTTTTGTCGTCAAACATCATTTAAATGCACCAGCTTATGAAGTGGTTTAT
Organism: Allium cepa; assembly: GCA_030765085.1. Taxonomy (NCBI): domain Eukaryota; kingdom Viridiplantae; phylum Streptophyta; class Magnoliopsida; order Asparagales; family Amaryllidaceae; genus Allium; species Allium cepa. The sequence goes on along the minus strand of CM060944.1, from coordinate 442,886,486 downwards.
AAAGGAGATGTTTTGAAAATGAATTGATTTCTATTACATGTGAAAAATATGTATTTTGGATAAGAAGGATTTTAAAGAATATATATTTATAAATATTTTTAATTTCAAAGTGATTATGAAGAAAAGTTTATTGTCTTAAATACAAATTTATCCATGCTGTCCTAATTACATAATATTAGTCTTATTAACTATATATTTCAAAGTGTATTTCAAGGAAAAAATATTTTATTATAAAACACACTATCTCATTTGGACGAGAAATTGAATTAAACGGTTTAATCAAATGAGTGGTATGAAACACTTGCGTTTGTTTTACCGATTAATTCTTAGACTTGTTTAATTGAACTTTTATTTACATGAACAGAGTTTACTAGCTTTTAGTGATTATTTGAGCATCGTCAAGTGGTTATGGGACATTATTCTACACTATAATGATTACCGATTGGAAGAGGATAACACTTATATATTTGTCGAGTTTTCGGACTCAATCTTAGGTAAATCCATTTAGGCAGATTAAATGGGTTTTTATGCCCATCTTGTGGTACTCGTTTTCAAGCGAGTTATAATTTGCAAAGTGCAACCTTTTGTAGTAACACATGAAGTGCATGTGTATGTGTGTATTGTATTGACTTGCGAAGTACAAGTCTATTGCCTGCATTCATGGACGTAATTATTGATGCGGTTTCTTTGAATTTGATATTTTGTTTGAATGAGCATAACTTAACCATAAGACATGAATTTTTAAATGTAGTGTTTGTAGATTAGTGTAGTATAATCTATGAACTTGCATTATTAATGTTTATTTAAGTTCATTATTACAATTGGTTATTAGTATCTCACCTTTTATGATAATTAGAGATATTCTGGTCTGGGTGTTATTTAATGCTCAGGTAAGACCGAGACTTGCTAGGTTACAAAGACTTTTGGTCTTGGATGTGAGCTAGCTTAAGAAGTCTATTTTGACGCTGTTGTTATTTATGATGTTCCATTTGAGTCTTATAGATATGATTATTCATGTTGTAAACTTTTGTTAGTCAGGTGTATTTGAGATTTGTCAGTGTTTAATTATGTATATGTATTTGAATGTGAGTCTAGTATTTTCATTTTGTAGGCTTATGCTATTGAGAGAGATTGATGTATATTATTTCCGTTACGACTTCTGATTCTATGCTGTATATTATATTGTGTATTGTTCTAAGTTAGATTAAACCATTATATTCTTTTTTGCACCTAGATTGGATATGTCAAATTACCTCTTGTAAGCAAAGAAAAATATAGTCATATTTTTCAATGTATTCGATACTTTCCTGAAGCAATTTACAAATGGTCACCTCTAACCAGCCCTATTCTCTTCACTAATAGATAGTATACGCAATAATACCCTTTGTTAGTGTGGGTCTCGGGGTAGGGCGTTACACTCCTGATCATTATCATTGTTTGAATCATGATCATTAGTTACTGCATTAAAGACAACGGATTTCTTTTCTGCTGTCTCGCTTTCTCTTCTACTTGTAATTGTGCTCCATGGGACATTAAATTACTTATTAAGTCTTTAATTTTTAAAGTACCAATGTCATTAGCCTCTTTCTATTGATAATGTCTTTTGATCTTACTCCGAGGAGAGTGAATTGAGGATTTTTCTAACTTGGTCCTCTTCAGAAAATTTACTATGTAATGATACTGAAGAATGTACTATATCTTGAAACCTACAATACATGTCACAAATAGAGTGATTCCAATTCATTTTAAATAATTGAAACTAATTAGTTGACATGAAAATTTTATTCTGATTAACTTTTCTAGTGCCTTCATGTAAACTTGCAATATTCTCTAAATTTCATATGCAAGGACTTACAAATAGAGACTCTATTAAATTCATTTTTTCTAAAGAGACAAATAAAATATACATAACCTTAGAATTATTAAGTGCTATGTCTTTTGGTCAACAGTCTATCGTAGAAAGTCAGTTTGGGGTTCAGTGTACTCATTCTGCATAATATTCCAGATATCTAATTTATTAGACTGTAAATAAATCTTCTTCCTACATGAACAGGAAGTGTAACTACTTCCATTAAGAAGTCGAGGTCTAGTAGTAGATTCTCCTTCTAAAAAAGTGTTAAAAAGTGAACTAACAATGTTACTAGCCATTTATACCTTTTCAAAAAATAAATTACAAATTTTTAAAAACCTAGTGCTCTGACACCAAACGCGGGTTGCGGAATAAAGGACCTTAAGGCTAATGTAATACTATAAGGGGGATGAATAATGTTTTATAACTTTTTTTGAAACTTTTTAAATTGTTTGACAATTGAACCAAAACACATATAATCAGTCATAGATCTATAAACTTGCAGGCAATCACAGAAATAAATATAAGCTGTAAAGTAAAAAGTAAAGAGCTAAAGAAAGGACACTGGGGATTTAATTTTGGTTTGGATTTCTCCTACATCCAGACCCGTACAATTTCCTATACAGGTTATTTTTCAAGCGCCTACTTCGCACGGTAGTAAGCAAACCAATTACAACGTCGATTTCAAGGCTATAAGACACACCCTCCTGTATTCCAAGTCCTCGGCAAACTCTCTTTATTTACCGAGCTACACGATCACATACTAGATTTAAAAGGGATACTAAGCACACCCACTTAATTTGAACGGGCTACAAAGATACCTACACAAACAAGAGTAAAGTTGACGATTTTCCAAAGACAAATAGTTATACTATAGATGCAGTGGATCCTATAGTCTCTCCAATAACACTTTGATCTTTGAAATGGGAGAGAGATATTTGCAAAACGATAGTATTGGTGAATCAATACAATAGAGTATTAATTGATTCTATATGATTTTAAAGAGAAAGGGTATATTTTCTTAAGAGAATTTTCAGGAAAGTAAGGAGTGAGCAGAAGGTAAGTTATTGGTTAATTAAAAATTTGTCTACACTCCCCTTTATATAGAGAATAAACAGATGTATTTGTTCGTGAAGAGTTGTTTCCGTTCAAAATTTAAAAAACAATTTAATGGCCAGTATGTCGATATATTAAATTTGTTTGTCGGCATATGCTAGTAAAAATTGAAAAATGTTTTCTTTTAAATAGTTTCGAAAATTCTATAATTTATTAAAATAATTTGGAAATTATTTTTAAATATTTTTGAAATCTTAAAAACTTTTATAATTTATTTGAAGATTAAATAATTTATTTTAATTTAAAATATCAAAGATTAAAAATTGGAGATAACGATCAGAAATTACTATCTAGGACTTTAACAATATAATCTTGAGCTCTTCATATCTTTGTCTTTGAACTCTTGAGTCTTCTTGTCTTTTATCTTGAATCTTTATAATATACAGTCTTTGTATTGGCACCTATGTAATATTCTACACTATAATTATATAACTTGGCAAAATATTAGTATCTACATTTTATATGGTTGTTGTTATCAAAATTAATAATTGAGGTATTAACACAATGTACTCAGCCTCCACGATTGAATCTACTATAACTTCACATATAGGACTATTCAAACTTACGGCTCCTCCAATAAGGGTAAACAAGAGTACTAAGACAGATTATTACCATTAAAAACACATTGAAAGCTTGAATCCCCTTGTTGCTTCATATAAGACCGTCATTTCCACAGACTAGGAACAAATCCTTAATATTTCTTAAATACTTTAGGATAACTTTACTTGGTATCTAATAGTTTTCGATTGGATTTTTCTAATACATACCAACTACTCTAAGTGCAAAAGCAACGTTTTTCCTAATATAGAGCATAATGTACATGATGGATCATGTTGCTAAAGCATAAGAAATCCCACTCATACGTTGTCTCCCCTTATCGGTAGATGAAGAGGCTTTATTAGAAAGAACAATTTTGTGCCACACTGGAATATTTTCATGCTTGGAATTTTCCATACTAAATCTTGTACGTTATCTATGTACATAAATTGGAATAATCCCAACTTCCTTCTACATCTATTTCCTCATATCTTTATACCTGGTATATAGGATGCATCTCCTAAATCTTTCATCGAAAACTTATTGTGCAACCTAGTTTTCATAAATTGTTATATTGGACACTATTAACAATCGGTAGTAAATCATCTATGTAGAAGACTACAAATGTTATAGCATCTTTTTTTTCTCCTCTATACACATGTTTCCTTTGTGTCTTGACTAAAACCAACCTATCTTATTACTTTTTAAAACATTTATTACAACAATTTGAAGCTTTCTTAAGATTTTAAATTGATCTTGGGAGTCTATATGCCTTTTTGCCGCTCCCACTTATCTTGTAACCCTTTGGCTCTGACATATAAACAGTCACTTTTGAAACGCAGTTTATACATGTTGTTTTTAATTTCCATATACTGTATCTTAAGTCATAGTGAGCAGCAACCGCAAACCATATTTGAATTAATTTAAGCATGATAATTGGAAAAGGTGTTTTGTCATAGTCAACACCTTGAACTTGATTGTACATATGATATATATATATAATTCTTAAATGAAAGGATGAAAAGAAATAAAGTTTTTTTTTATTAATATAGATACACAAACACATATATTTGAATATATATATATATATTCAATTAAATTCACAAAAGAAAGTAAAAATGAATTTTTTTATAAAGGAAAAATAGAGGATGAAATTTTTTAATGTAATAATTTGTAATGTTTAAGTTTAGATGTTTACGTTCTAAATCTAAATGGGTATTGACACGTCATACTGCGGGCATTTTCCTCTTTATGCTATTCTCCTTTCTCCTTATAGTTTGGCTTGTAAGGCTTAGCTAAAGGCTTCAACTTATAGGCAATAGAGGCTTGAGTTTGAAGTTAGAAAAGTATGTGTAAAATGAGAAAAGGAGTTAGAATTTCTAAACAAAACATATTTAAAATATATCCTCATTATTCTCCTGTCTTTATTCCATATTTTATCTAAACAAAGAATCTTTTTAAACAAATTCACACCTTATTATGGCCACCCACTTTGGAGTTAATATTTAAATATGAAGCCTGATTATATCACATATTATTTATTTAAATATTTAAATTTTTGGCCCATTTATTTAATTAAATGAATATATAACATTTATATGTTATTTCAATCAATCCTATGGTAATATAAAAATAAATAAAAACATTAGAAAATTAATACCACATCATATTAAATTTAACCATTACTTTAAACATTTATAAAATTAACTTAATTAAGTTGAACTCAGAAAAATGTTGATAATTACCGTTGTGTTTACTTCAGGGTGTGAGCTCAGCCTTTGGTAATACTTAAACAATTTAAATATTAAAGCACCTAAAATATTGCTAAAATACAATATCCTCCATGGGTTTAGTTGTTTATGGACCACTTTGGGGAAATCAAATTTCTAATCTTTTAAAGATACAACCTAAGTAATGAAATTTGTGCACGTTTCCTTTTCCTCATCAATACATCTCTAAAATTTTGTCAATAATAAAAAAATCCAATGGCATATACAATTAACTACATAGTACCATTTTAAAGCCTTTGGTTCAATCCAATAACAATATCAATTAATAGATTAACTGTGAACAAAGATTTTGATTTTAAGTTGCCTATCAATTTTGGTAATGCTAACCTTCTACAGTGAAGGAGAAGAATCCTCTCTTGAGTAGTGGTACTCTGACTGAAACCTTCTCTACAAACCCTTCTTTACAAATCTTAACCTTCCTATTTGCACCAATCTTTTTCCTAAAGGTCCAATTGCAGCAAATGGGTTTTACCTTTTTAGGTATGTTTTCCAAAATCCAAATTTTGTTTTGTATATGGGACCCAATCCTCTTATCATCGCATCAAGCTATAAGGTAGATTCTTCAATCTCTAAGGCTTGTCGGCATATGAGGGAATCATCGTCATGAATAACACAATTCTCATTCTTACCGTTAATGGGAAAACCATAGTCTCTCTCTATCACACAAGATTCCCTACTAGAATTTTAATAGGTTGCAAGTCTTATATTGGTGTTGATTACTATCCAAATACTGAGTTATCATGGGAGTTCCTTAGATCGCATCCAGGTCAATCTTACTGCTTCTAATTTCTCAAAATAGAAATCACTTTTCCAAAAAGGTGATGTATCTTAAAAAAAATACTTTTGTTTATCGGTATGATAGAATATATATCCCTGAGATTTTCTTGGGCACCCTATAAACTTACTTAAGACTAATCTTGCCTCATGTTTACAGGAATTTACATTCTTAACTGAAGTAGGATAAATGCATACCTTAAGATAATTAAGGTGGAGTTTCACAATAGTCAATATGGTGACTTAGGCACAGTTTTAGATGGCATATCACATAATGTATATATCACGGTTTCAAATGCATTTCCTTATAATGAAAGAGATATCGGGTATTTAACTCTTAATTTATTTTCAAATTTAACTGTTAATTTAAATTCCTATCATCAACTCAGTGTCACTTATCATTAATCGAACCATCTCTAATAGATAATAATTTCTCCTTTCTATAACACTATTGTGATAACAAGAACAGGGGAGGAGTGACTTAAGAGAGAACCCTATTCTCCTTTAGGCAACATTGAAGCTCATATCCAACAAACTCACTACCTCAACCAACCCAAGTTATATTGATTATCTTGCATGTTCAGTTTTTAATTTAGTTCTTATATTTTATGAATTGATCGTAGACTCTAATTTATGTTTTAAAAGATATATATATATATATATATATATGTATATGTATATATAAATCATCGATGATGAATTATAAGGACCTCCTTTGGTTATTATATATACAAGACCATTGCAACCATACGTACTAGTCCGAAGAGTTTAATAACCATTTCTTTCTCCCTTTAAATGGTTGCTTAACCATTTTCCTTTGAGATACAGTTTATAAATATAAGATGATTCTGAATCAAAACGTGAGAGAAACCCTTGATTTCTGAACTTTTTTAATCACTTTACACTTGTATGGCATAGTCTACAACACCATAACTTATGGTCATTAATTTTAGATATGCTATTATTTTAAAGCTTAAGGGGACGCCCTAGGGAAAATTATGTACTTTTTTACATACCCTAACATTGGAAAAAATCCTGTTCGAAATTGTAACACCCCTAATTTTAATAACATTATTCAAGAGATTTAATTAGAGAAATTCAATAGAATAATGTAAATATTAGAGTGATAAGGGGATTGAGATTTGGAAATTTAATTAAAGGCCATGCTTAGTTAAACAAAGAGAACGAGTTTGTGGAAAAGGTGTCATTAGATGATTAATAAGAAAATAACGCAAGGGCAATATGGGGATTAGCTGCCGCCACAACCCCTAAACCCATGTTTTCATTTCTCTACACCTTCATAATTCATTATTCTAAAATGTAAACTAAAGGATCCAAGCCGACCATAAACTAGGCAAAAATTTAGTAAAGCTAAGCAATCAAGCAAGGGGGATTAATCGAAGATAAAATCTCAAGTTCTTTATACTAAGCAAGGTGAATAATAATCAAAACCATCTTTATTTTTGATTTTAACGAGCATTAGATTTCGGGTTTAAGCTTGAATCCATTATGATGACTTTTGATGATGACATGCTTGGATTACATGATATGTTATATTCAAACAAGTTTGTTTGATAAATGTTTTATTCGATTTTAAGGCTAAAAATTGTTTATACTGAGTTTCTAATGCCATAAGGAATTAATATGTTATGTAAAACATTAATTTAGGGATGGGTTTTAATTTTCATAATTTTCCAAACAATAGAAAATTTGTTATAAATTTTGGGTTAAAAATGTATTTCGGTTGTTATATGAAAGATTTTTGGTTTGAAATTTTTGTATGTTAGATAACATATTAAAAATGAATTTTTAGAATTTTTTAGGATTTTTCTTAAGTAATTTACTATGGAAATTAAGTTAATCTAGTTGAAGGACTTAAATGTCTAGATTGTTTTGCTTAAGGGAAGGGCTTCTGTGCTAATTATTTATAATTAAATCTTAGATAAATTGTGATATCCCGGAATTTTTGACAACATAAATTTAATAATCTTTGTTTAAAATTTAAATTGATTTGATAATGTATTGTTAATAAATTTGAATTGATTTAATAATCTACTTTAATAAATATTTAATTAGTGAATTTATCTTTTAATAAGCTAATAAATTGTTTTCTATTTATAATATGTATATATATTTATATATATATTAAACTTCATATTTAATTTACGAATCACATTTATTAATCAATATTTTAAAAAGAAATAAGACAAACATTTTTTATAACTTTATTTTATTCTAAATTAATATTCAAACTTAAGTTAAAATATATTTTAAACAAATAAAACATTTATCTTATATATTTAAAATCATATAGTTATTTATAAAAATAGTTTTGAAAAGCTTAATCTTTAAATAAATCATAATTTACCAATTTCCAAAATATTAGAATTAGAAAATATGTTATACTAATTAAATTTAAAACCAAACTCATCTATTCAAAATATATATAAATATATATATACATATCATAAATAGAAAACAATTTATTAGCTTATTAAAAGATAAATTCACTAATTAAATATTTATTAAAGTAGATTATTAAATCAATTCAAATTTATTAACAATAAATTATCAAATCAATTTAAATTTTAAACACATATTATTAAATTTATATTAACAAAAATTCTGGGATATCACAAAAATTTGGCAGTCTTTAAGGAAAAGATTTTAGTAAAGTTTATGGCAACCGATTAGATTTTTACAAATAGGCAAGTTAGTTGAAAAGTATTACTTAAAAGGCAAAGAAAACATTTTTGTATAAGTTTATTGTTTCTCCACTTCTAGTAGCTACCTTTCGACCCTATACTTCCGCCCCAACCAAGTCAAAACCAATACACAAGGTATCAATGTGTTGATATGTAGTGGAATGGAGAATGACGGCAGGTATGGATTCAAAATGCCACTTGCCTTGTTTTCAAAATAATGCTTTCGATAGGGTTTAATATAGCTTTCGAAGAAGTTGCTGCCTTTTTGTTTAAAGGGTACATTTCAAATGAGTTGCCTTGTTTTTAAATCATTGCTTTCAAAAGAGTAGTTTGAGACCAGTTGAAACCATGTTGGTGCCTTTATGCCTTTTGAATGGGTTGAAGTTATCAATGAGTTCAAAAGGTAGCTTTTGTTTTATAAATGTAATAAGCCACTTCTCATTGTTTTCGAAAGGGCTCCAATAGCCATTTATACTAACGGTTTCGAAGGCAGTGGCTTCGAAATAGGTTTCGAAGCTATACTTCTAAATATTTTACTTGAATGATTAATGCTTTCCAAAGGATGGTTCCGTAGCCATCAGTTTTCCCCAATCACTTTTAATTAAAGGTTAATGGTATCAAATGAGGTACTTTTGTTTATATTCACTTTGACCCAAAAGTTATTTTATGGAAAAACCTAATGGTTCCGAAAGAGGTATTTTAAAATGGTCTCGAAGCTATGATTCTATGTGTTAGAAAGATATAATTTGATACTTTGAAAGAAATGTTTTGTTGGTTTCGAAAGGAAGGTTTTGATGCTATTGAAAGGTTAAGAAAGTTATAGGTTTAAGTGTTTTGAAAAGACGATTTGAAAGGTTCGAAAAATAAATTTTAATGGTTTCGAAAGTAAAGGTCTAAGGTTTCCAAAGCCTTAATTTTCAAAACAAAGAACCCAACCACATTTTGAAAGGAAAACCCCTGGCAAAATAAAGGATTTTTAAAATGGTTTTTAAATATGGAGTTTTTGAAGAAGCTTTCTTTGATAAAATAAAAGGTTAAAGGGATCAATCATGTTATATGTGAAAATGCTTTCAAGGATATCAAACTATATATATTGGTATTGTTATGTTATTGTGTTCGCTTCTTCTATAAACATATCACTATATAATGAACCCATAACTGTATTTTGGGGAAAAAAGGGTAGAATACCCAGCTAGGTTGACCCAGTAGTGAATATAAAATTGAGTCAACCCATGAAAAATATGATATGAGAGAAGTTATTGGAGATACCAATAGGTTCAAGGAGAACCGATGAATTACTGAAGTTATTGGCAGGGGCCAATATGTTCTTAGTTATCCCAGGAAAACTATAAGACCGGACAGATAGTTTATAAACTTTAAACAGGTTATTATATAGCCCATGAAAACTAATAGACTTATAATGACACTAGAAATTATAACTATGACAGATAGTCAAATGAATGGGGAAGGGAAATCTAGAATAATTTACTTGTTTTCATATCATCGTGATGTTTTAAATTGCTATGTTTTTAACCATTGTCGAAGTAGGAACACATCATATGGTTATTATAAATTTTTGATAAGATACTAGTGGGAGAAAACCTGTTTCGCTAAGCGGGATGGTCTCACTAGATATCTAAATGGTTCGAGATGGTAGGTTATTTTTTATATCAAGCTTTATGTCTGACTCGAAGTTTGTGTTTTCCTCTTAAATTCTCGGGTGCTCAAAATTAGTTTGAGTAGGGTAAGGCTAAGGGTTTTTGAGGTTCTACTTAGACGAATAAGCTTCCGTAGAAGATCAAGAGGCTAGCTCGCTAATAGCAATTCTTTTCTTTTTGATTTTGTTGTGTTTGTTGTAAAGGCAAAGTTAACTGATTGCCTATACACACACACTCTTATAATCTAAGAGTGTGATATCCCAGAATTTCAAGAAATTTAAAATATGATAATCTCTTTTATAAATTAATTAAATTTGATTGTTATTTTCAAATATAAATAACCAAAATAATTAATAAGGTGATGTCTAAATATAGATAAATGGATTTTAAAAATAGATTTTTTTATATAAAGCTATTTTTTTAAAATTTAATTTGTGTTTGTTTAAAATTAATATATATTTGAATTGATATTAAATTTGATTTTAAATTGAATCTGAATTTGAATTTAAAATGGATATATATCTTGAAAATATTTTGGATATAAAATATATGAACAAGTTTTTATTTAAAATAAGATTTATTTTCCTTAAAGAAATATTATTTATACAAATTTGGAAAGTGTTTATTAAATAATAAATAAATACAAAATTTTTTACGTTAACATTAAAAAATGGATTAAAACTATTATATATAATTTTATTTAAATTATAATTGGTTTATATCCTATTTTCTTTTGAAGGTTTATTTATATAATTAAGAAAGCATTTATTAATTTACAAAAGGTATTTGTTAATTAGGAAATTTAATTTAAAAGCTTTTAAATCTTTTAAAAATAAATGAAAATGAAATAATTACAAGTGTTAGGTTATTAGAGCTTATAAGTACAAGTGTAAATTAATTAAAATAGGTAATGACAAATGTTGATTTAATGGAACAAGTGCCATAAGTTGTTTCATTTTTTTCTTTAAATTTTTAATAAACCATAATTTTTATAATATAAGCTTACATCTTCTTTTCCCACTTTTTTTCTCTTATTTTCATTTTAAGTAACAAATAAAACTTCACCTGAAACATTCTCATACTCAACAACAAAGCAAAGTAATTTTTAGCAAATTTTTTTAAGCCAAACCCTATAATATTTCTCAAATCTCATATCAGAACCAAAATCCAGCGAAACTAAAACCTGGGAAAAAAATCAAGCAAAGGTCAATTCAACAACTCATTAAGCAAATCTAAATCAAAAAGCAAAGAAAAATAGAAATCTAAAGATCAAAGAACAGAAAAGGTCTGGAAACCAAAAAAAAGTAGCTCAGGAAAGAAAATTATTATCAACAAAAAGACCTGAAGCATATTCAACTAAATTGGCAACAAACTCAACCAAGTTTCAGAATTCTAGCATTTTCAAGTTCCATCTCAAATCTAGCATTTCTCTTTCAAACCTTCTCTGCTCATCATCCATGAGGTGAGCAAACTACCCTTTCATTTGATACTATACCTGAATATCTTGGTGATTTTGAAGTATGGTTATGAAATGTGTTTGAATGATGATATGAATGTGTTGTGCATGTTTGGGAAACAGACCTATATATCTCTGTTTTCAAAGATTTACAGATGCAAACCTTTTAAAGAAAATCTCAGCCTACAGTCAATTGCAGTCTTTGATACCTGAATAAATTATTTTTTAAGGATCAAGATTTAAGTTTTAAAATTAATTTTAAATTAAATTATTAAAGGATTTATCGGAAATAAAGAAAATCTGTAAAAGCAAATTCAAATCAAAAGATTAGATCTTTAAAAATTCAAGGATTAAATTCCTGTTCAGAAGCAGGGATTATTCTTCCAGGCCTTGCTCTCTGTACAACATAAAAGGGTGAGTAAACTTTTCTATTTAAACCCAGATCAGTTTTTTTATGCTTATGAATATCATTTGTGATAATGTCCTAATAAATAAAATCTGAATATATGCATGTGTATTAATATGTTTTGGTTTGGTGTGAATGTATGTATATGTGTATGCAGAGCTCTGGTTCTCAGATTTTTACAGGTTTCAAACTTGAAAAAAAAATCAGTATGTCTCTCCAATTTTTGTTAGGCCTAGATGTTTTAAACCAACTTGTTTGTAAAAATAAGGGATTTGATTTAAAAATATTTCCAAGGGGATTTAAAGTTAGTATTTAACAAAATAAAGAATTCAGTAAATGCATGATTATATCAAAATTTCGATTTGAATAAATTATGTATTTCAGTATATAATCTGATGTATTATCTGCAATGATGCTTTTTAAAAATAAAATCATGAAATTTAAGTTTATAGATCGCGAGATATTGCGAGTTGAACGTGGTAGGTATTCTCGTCGTTTTTTGGTGAATGATTTGATTAGTGTGATTGGGACCAATGTTAGAGGAAGAGGAAAGGTTGATGAACCCAGCAAAATTTCTCGATGGAATTATCACTCACCGAAGCGTCGACAAAGCTTCAATTTAGGGTTTAGCGCAGGGATTGGTCGAGAGGAAATTTTGGGTTCGTGTGTCTCCTGGGAAGCATCAGTGACGATTGCAGGTGGGGGAATTTGTAGTAGGGGTTCGTGTTGTTGCTCGAGCTTGGTGGTGGGGATGATAGTGGTCGGAGCGTTCGTCAGTAAGGCGAGTTGACGAAGAAAATTGGTTCTAGGTTGGTTCAGTTAGCTCGAATTTGATTTCAAATTCGAACTTTTGATCTAGTACTCAGAATGGAAGGGGCTGGTCATTGGTGACTCATCGGTGATGGAGGTGGTGGTCGAAGCATCAACGTCGACCTGTGCATGTGCACGTCGAATCTGCTGTATCGATGATTTTGGGTTGAAATTTGTCTAAAGATGTGTCTCGGGGAAGAATTATTTCGTCTCGGGTTTGTGATCGGGTTTTTATGTGTGTTCCAGGAGGAATTTAAATTTAAGTGGGTTAGAGTGAACTCGAGTTTTAACTCGAAAAAATTGAAATATGGCTCGGGTTCCGATGCGAAATCTGGTTTGCTTAAAATTTTCTTTAAGGATCAACCAGAGGAAGAGTTGTATCCTATTTGCAAAATAAATAAAAATGAACAAGTTTCTTTTTTTAAAGCCTTTATCAAAATAGATTTCAAAATATAAGTATATTAAACCTTAATAATAAGATTTTTTTGACTAAATTAATTTTCAAAGCCTTTGAATTCAATTAAGTTGATTTATGAAAATAAGTAACTAAGTGGTTTATCTTAATTATTTAAGATTTTGCAAATTGATTATACTTTATTAAGGTAACTATTGGATAGTTAATTACTTAGTATAAGTAAATAAAAGGGTAATTACCAATTGTAATTAATTTAAGGATAGTTAATTACTTGATGTGATTAATTTAAGATTAATAAATTTAGTTAAAGATAATTAACTAATGAAAGTAACTAAAGGTTAACTAATTTAGCTTAAGTGATTATGGAAAAATTACTTGATGAAAGAAATTAATTTAACGTAAACTACTTAAGGGAAGTAATTAAGAATTAATTACTTTGTGTAATTAATTAAAGGATAGATTAACTAAAGGAATTAATTAATGGTTGGTTAATTAATGAATGTGATTTATTAAAGGATAATTAATCAAGAAAAGTGATTATTGGATAATAAATTTGAGTAATTAATTAAGGATAATGTAATTAATGTGAATGGGTGAAGGTTAATCAATTTGTGTAATTAATTAAATACTAATTTCTTAATAAAAGTAAAGAGAATAATAAAGGGATGATCAATTAATGGTTTATAATTAACTAATGCTAAGTAAGAAGGATTAAAATGATTAAAGTAATTAATTTAATTAGAAATGGTGAGACTAATTAATCTTTCTTATAAGTTATTGAAAGATATTGAATGTCATAGATTATTTGATATTGTTGATCGAAATGTGTTGTGATTATGATTGGGTTGAATAGTGATAATATAAGGGGTGGCCGTGGGTCGGTTTGGTGTGGTTTGGAGTCCAAACCGCTTCTGCACAGCTTCTGCACCGCATCAAACCGTTAATCAAAAATATAAACCATTATACCAATCTTTCAAACGGTTCGGTTTCGGTCCGGTTTGAATGTAATATGGTTCGGTTTCGGTCCGGTCCAGTTTGAACCCATATTAAATATGAAATAAAAGAATTACTTCCATCAACTATCAATTTACAAAGGCAACTGTGTGAAACTTTTACACTTAAAGGTTAAAACACACAATGTTATACTGAAATGAAAGATTAGTTCTTAATTATATGAATATTTCAATTTGACATTTACCTACAAGTGAGATTTTTTTGGTACATTAACCAAACATCAACATTAATCAATGCATAATCATTAAGGAAAACGACACGAAAATATTATACTAAAAGTATAACTTCTTCCTTTATGTCAGTGATTATTATTAACATAACAATAACATACACTGAAAATAAAATGTACGTCGTTAGAATCTAAAATAAGATAGGATAAGCTTATATTTTTATCATAGGATTACACCAGTGTAAATTTTTGGTTCGGTCCAGTTTAATATGGTTGGTTCAATCGACCAAACCGCAACCGAACCGTATCGATGTAGGTCGGTCCGGTTTGGGGTATATGCTTTGGTTAGAAGATTCGATGCGGGTTTCCGCACCGTTTTTGCGATCCGATGCGGGCGGTTTCCATATCACTGTATTTAAAGTTGAATTGTATTTCACTTGTATAATTGGGTTAAGATGACATTAGGATCGAAGAGACAGTGGTTGGGTATTACTAAATACCTAAAACCACTTCAATTTGTAATCTATAATAATTCTATATAGATTTGATGTGTGAAATCAATAGGCTGGAATGGAATGATTTATGTGAATTGGACCATTTAATATAAATTTTGGTACTTAGAAATTGGTGAGTGAAATAAGTGATGTCTATAACAGTTTGTGAATTTGTAATTGATACAAGTTACCCCAGGTTATATATAAGTTGTATGCTTTTGTAATTCATGTTAGATGGATTTTCTCATGCTGGTTTCCAGCCTGACCCGGGTGTTTCTTCGATGTAATGCTCGGGTCAAATCGAGTATTACAGCTTTTCAGGTAAGAACGTTCTGGAGCTTGGGGGGCGAGTTGGACGATAGGAACGTATGGAGTGTATTCCGCTTTGATATATTGTTGTATATCTGGGACAAGTTATTCTAACTGTCCAGTGATTGTGAAATGTTGTAACACTGATGTTTTAAAAATGTAAATTTACTGATATAGTTTCCTTTTGTATAACTACTATTTATTCGATATTATATTTTGATTCGCTGTGAATATGAGAATCTGTTTTTCTGTTTTTTCTTCTTCTATCGCTTTTCTTCTTTTTCCCTAACTATCTGGAATTCTCGAGATCAAAATTTCCGGGTCGTTACATTTTGGTATCGGAGCAGGTTAAGCGAGAACCTTGGCTCTGATGGGTTTACTCATTAGGGGGAGTCGATGGTACCCTAGAATGAGTTGAGTGTACATATATATAGAGCGTACTTGTCATTTTCTTATATAAAGATTTTAAATGATTTTATATAAGAATATATTTTGATATATAAAGAAATATTTCTTTCTAATAAAATATTAAGGTAATTGGTTGTTAAATTATTGGAATTAAATTAGGTGGTAATAGAAATACAACCAAATTGAAATTAAATAAAGATGAGTTTGAAATGGATTTAAACTGAAATTTAAATCTTGAATTTGGGAAGTAGTTTTAGAATAAAATAATAATGAATTGTTTTTCGGATATGATAATCTTGGTTATTATCATAAATGATTGTTGTGTTTAATAATGAAATGTGTGTTAATAAGTAAGCAAAATGAAATGTTTTAAGGAAGTAAAACATTTGTGTAAGTATGACTTATAAATTGGAATTGAAGATGATCTAAATTTTGAAGTTTTAAATCTAGGTCCAGAAATTTGAAATTTGTTTCAAAGTGATAAAGAAATAATAAATAATGTTATTTAATGTATTTGAATGAAGGGTCCTGTTTCAAACAAGAGTTGTTTGAAAATTTAAAGAAATTTGGTTTGAATTAAAACCAAAGGTGGTTTAAAATTTAAGGATAACTTGGTGTGCAAAGGAAATAATATGTATATATGAGGAATATACATAACATCAAAGATGATTTGAAATAAACTCTAAGATTGAGTTTTAAATTTTACTTGGACTGTGATGTGAAAACCCAAAGTGAAATAAGTTTTTGAACTTATAAGTGATATAGGATATTGATAAGAAATTTAAAGTTTGGAATGGAAATTCAAATTTGAGTAAGGTTGTCTGGATTAAGTAAATTGAATTTAACTTAGGAAAAGTTAAATAACTTAACAAACAACCTGATTTGGAAATTTTAAGACGAAATTAGGATTTAACTTAGGGAAAGTTAAACGATTGATTTGAAATTGGGAGTTTGTGTGATCTCAAAATGGGTTTGAGATCTGGAAATTGGAAATGGATGGATGTTTTAAAATAATTTGGATGGCATCATTCTGTTTTTATTAATAATCTATAAACTGTGAATTGGATTGGTTTAAATGAATGAAGAAATGGATTGTGGTAATATATCCATTGTAGAGATAAATAAAATTTAACTTAAATTGGAAATTAAGGATATGGAATTCCTTTGAACTTAAGATTTGAATGTTAAGAATTGAACTTGAAAATTAAAATTGTTTTGAACTCTTACTTGAACCTAGTTGTGAGTTAAGTAAAGATAATTTGAAATGGAATTTTGAAATGTGAACTCAGAATTAAATTGTTTAAAGACTTTAAATAAAGGTTAATTTGGTTTAAGAGGTTAAACCAACATTTGATATTTAACTCGAATTTATATAATTTGTGATGATTTAAAGTGAGATTGGATTTGAAATTTATTTGAATTAATTGGGATTATGATGGAAGATGGATAGGTTTAAAAATTCAAATGGAAATTTGAATTGGATAATGTGAAATGAAATTGAAGTTGTATGAGTTCCAATTCAAATAGGAAGTCGATTTGAATTTGGGATGAGAATGGAAATTAACTTAATTTGAATTGAAGTGAAAGTTAATTGAAAATTGGCAATTGATTGGAATTATGATCAATTCAAATTGGAATTGAATCAATTTAAATAAAAATGGAAATTGAAATTGAATTGAAATTGAGTCAATTCAAGAGGAAGTGGAAATTTAAATTGAATTGATGGGAATCGAAGGTTTGGGAGATAAACAGTTTGGCTCCGGACTATTTTCAAATTAAATGGTTTTAATATAAATCTATTTTTCCAAGCTATTTACTATATATACAATGTTTCTTATTGAACCCAAAATTATCTTATACTTATTTTATAACTACTTTTGGAATTATTTAACTATTTTGCAACTGTTTTGTAAACTAATTATTGTTTTTCAACTACTTTATAATTAATTACTATCTTACAACTGTTTTGCAATGATTTAAAATTTCTATAACTATTTGACTATTTTTCAACTATTTTACAACTACTTAATATTTTGCGGTTGTTTTACAAACTAATAATTATTTTTCAGTTACTTATCTATTTTTAACTTTTCAAGCTATTTTCTAAATTTAAGCTGGACAGAGTTCAAACTTTTTATGATTAAACATCCATTTGAGATAAGAATTGGGTGATAATCCAAATGAGGATTTAAGCAATTTTGAATAAGTGGATAGAAATTAAAGTGAATGTGAATAGAAAAGGAGATTGATTTGGCTAATGATCAATAAAGATAAATACGTAGGATGTACGCATATTATTCTATTCGCATAGTGATTTGATCCATATTCGAGCATAGAATTTCGAGATAGTATATCGATCCGAGTTGGGATTTTTCACTCGATTTTCAACGGCGAACCTGGTTATGGATTGTTGATTGGTTCTGGATATTCACTATCATAGTTATGGCTATGCAAGGAGAATGACGGTTTTTGACCAAGAAACCAGATCTGAGTCCGCACTAGGAAGTCGAGTAGACGATACTAGTTCGGAAGTGAAATTGTGTGATCGACTGAGCGATCAAATTGATATAGCGTACGGATGATATGCGTACATCGTACGGATTTGATGAAATGAAGTGGAAATTGGATATTTCTATGGTAGAAGGGAAATATGGTTAAGTAACTTTGTAAGAGGAAATCAAATTTGAATAGTTGATTTATAGTAAACAAAATTATGTATCTTTGTTTTATATATGATAAACTTCCCTTGTTGAATCTATAGCCAGAAGAAAATGGTTTTTGAAAGTATTTGAAGTATAAAAAAGGAATTTATACAAGTTTGAAGTGATCCAAAGTTTTTTAAAGTTATATATATATATATATATATATATATAAAGGATCTTATGAGATTGATTTTGAGAAATGGTTTTTGGAACTTTTGGATTACGGAAGGCTTTTGATTTTGGGTAAAATATATATTGGAATTTGGAAAGCCTAGTTTGAGAATTATCGATTTTGGAAATCGATTTTGTATAAAAATCATAAAGGGTATAATTTGAAAGATACAATAAGAGTATAGTATAAAGTGTTTTAGATTGGCTCTGGGGAAAAAGGCGCTCCCTTGAAATAAACTTCTCAGGAGTGCCACAGGGTGGTACTGCCTTGAACCCTAAGGGCGGTTCTAAAGTTGATCCTGTGAGGAGTCCGGACAAAACTAGTTCCTGAGGATTTTATGTAGTGTGTATCAGAAGTCGAGGGCACTGATGCCTATAGAGGCATTTGGGTTATGCTGGGACGACAGTTTAACCCAATGTCACTGCAATCTACTGCAGACCATAGCGAAAGTCGTGTGTGCCGCTGAGAGCGAACAGTCTACGTTTGATTTTTACATCGGTAGACTGCGACCTATGGTAATATAGCGAAAGTCGTGTGTGCTGCCGAGAGCCAACAGTCTACATTTGATTTTATATCGGTAGACTGCGACCTATAAAGACGTAGCGAAAGTCGAGAGGCCGTGAGAGCCTAAGGCTTCATTGGGACTTGTCTGATGTAGTTTGCAACCTATGTGGGTATGGAGAAGTTTCATTCTTTTAGTAGCGAAATTCTAGGGCATTGATGCCTACAGTTACATGGACTTTTGCTGCGATGGCAACGTAACCCTGGATGTAACTGCGATCTGTAGTGGGTTCCATGGAGTAATCGAGGGGCACAGAGTCCCTACAGTTATCTATGGATTTTACTGGGATGGCAACGTAACCATCGGGTTAACTGGGACAGTGGATGGAGTGATGATTTCCAGAGCATTCTAACCAAAGATATTTCCTCTATTTTCAAAATTGTTTTCTATATTTTCAATAAATTATTTTTCAAGTATTTTCACTATGTGTTGAAAATAGGTCTGCTAAGTACTTACAGATTTTCAGTCTTATGCCTGATCAACGTATGACCGAATTTTAATGAGAACAGGAACGGAATTGTTAAGACATCTAGTTATAAAAGTATCTTTATAAAACTATTCTATAATATTTCAAATTGTTTTAAAAATTTATCATAGAATAATTTTTCTGATAATGATCATTATAATAAATTTTGGCCTCATTCCTTTTCGAGGACGAAAGATTCAAAAGGGGGAGGAATGTGATATCCCGGAATTTCAAGGAATTTAAAATGTGATAATCTCTTTTATAAGTTAATTAAATTTGATTGTTATTTTCAAATATAAATAACCAAAATAATTAATAAGGTAATGTTTAAATATAGATAAATGGATTTTAAAAATAGATTTTTTTATATAAAGTCATTATTTTCAAGTTTAATTTGTGTTTGTTTAAAATTAATATATATTTGAGCTGATATGAAATTAGATTTTAAATTGAATCTGAATTCAAATATTGATTTAAATTTGAATTGAAAATGGATATATATCTTGAAAATATTTTATCCAAAATATATGAATAATTTTTTATTTAAAATAATATTTATTTTCCTTAAAGAAATATTATTTATACAAATTTGGAAAGTGTTTATTAAATAATAAATAAGTACAAAAAGTTTTACGTTAACATTAAAAAATGGATTAAAACTATTATATATAATTTTATTTAAATTATAATTGGTTTATATCCTAGTTTCTTTTGAAGGTTTTATTTATATAATTAAGAAAGCATTTATTAATTTACAAAAGGTATTTGTTAATTAGGAAATTTAATTTAAAAGCTTTTAAATCTTCTAAAAATAAATGAAAATGAAATAATTACAAGTGTTAGGTTATTAGAGCTTATAAATACAAGTGCAAATTAATTAAAATAAGTAATGACAATTGTTGATTTAATGGAATAAGTGTCATAAGTTGTTTCATTTTTTTCTTTAAGTTTTTAATAAACCATAATTTTCATAATATAAGCTTACCTATTCTTTTCCCACTTTTTTTTTCTTATTTTTCATTTATAAGTAACAAAGTAAACTTCACCTGAAACATTCTCATACTCAACATCAAAGCAAAGTAATTTTCAATAGAAAATTTTAAGCCAAACCCTGTAATATTTCTTAAATCTCATATCAGAACCAAAATCCAGTAAAACTAAAACTTGGGAAAAAAAGTTAGGCAAAGTTCAATTCAACAACTCAGTAAGCAGTAGATCAGAAAGCAAAGCAAAATAGAAACTTGAAGACCAAAGAAAAGAAAAGGTCTGGAACCCAAAACAAAGCAGCTAAGGAAAGAAATTTTTTATCAACAACAAAACTTGAAGCATATTCAACTAAATTGGCAGCAAACTCAACCAAGTTTCAGAATTCTAGCATTTTCAATTTCCAACTCAAATCTAGCATTTCTATTTCAAACCTTCTCTGCTCATCATCCAACAAGTGAGCAAACTACCCTTTTATTTGATACTATACCTGAATATCTTGGTGATTTTGAAGTATGATTATGAAATGTGTTTGAATGATGATAAGAATGTGTTGTGCATATCTGGGAAATAGACCTATATATCTCTGTTTTCAAATATTTACAGATGCAAACCTTTTTAAAAAAAATCTCTGCCTACATTCATTTGTAGTCTTTGATACCTTAATAAATTATTTTTGTAGGATCAAGATTTTAAGTTTTAAAATTAGTTTTAATTTAAATTATTAAAGGGTTTACTGGAAATAAAGAAAATCAGTAAAAGAAAATTCAAATCGAAAGATTAAATCTTTAAAAATATATGGATTAAATTCCTGTTCATAAGCAAAGGCCTTGCACTCTGTACAACATAAAAGGGTGAGTAAACTTTTCTACTAAAACCCAGATCAGTTTTTTTTATGCTTATGAATATCACTTGTGATAATGTCCTAATAAATGAAATCTGAATATATGCATGTGTATGAATATGTTTGGGTTTGGTGTGAATGTATGTATATAATAGATATGTGTATGCAGAGCTCTGGTTCTCAGATTTTTACATGGTTCAAACTTGAAAAAAAAAACAATAGTCTCTCCAATTCATGTTAGGCTTATATGTTTTAAACCAACTTGTTTGTAATAATAAGGGATTTGATTTAAAAATATTTCCAGAGGGATTTAAAGTTAGTATTTAACAAAATCAAGAATTCAGTAAATGCATGATTATATCAAAATATCGATTTGAATAAATTATGTATTTAAGCATATAATCTATTGTATTATCTGAAATGATGATTTTAAAAAATAAAATCATGAATTTTAAGTTTATAGACCGTGAGATATTGCGAGTTGAACGTTGTAGGTATTCTCGTCATTTTCTGGTGAATGGTTTGATCAATGTGATCGGGATCAACGTTAGAGGAAGGGGAAAGGTTGACGAACCCAGCAAAATTTCTCGATGGAATTATCACTCACCGAGGCGTTGGCGAAGCTTCAATTTAGGGTTTAGCATGGGGATTGGTCAAGAGAAAATTTTGGGTTCGTGTGTCGCTTGGGAAGCGTCGGTGACGATCGCAGGTGGGGGGATTTGTAGTAGGGGGTCGTGTTGTTGCTTGTGCTTGGTGGCGAGGACGATAGTGGTCGGAGCGATCGTTATTAAGGCGAGTTGACGAAGAAAATTAGTTCCAGGTCGGTTCAGTTAGCTCGAATTTGATTTCGAGTTCGAACTTTTGATCTTGTACTCGGAATGGAAGGGGCTGGTCATTGGTGACTCATCGGTGATGAAGGTGGTGGTCGGAGCATCAGCATCGGCCTATGCACGTGCACGTCGAATCTGCTGTATCGGCGATTTAGCGTTGATATTTGTCTAGAGATGTGTCTCAGTGAAGAATTGTTTCGTCTTGAGTTTGTGATCGGGTTTTTGTGTGTGTTCCAGTAGGAATTTATATTTAAGTGGGTTAGAGTGAACTCGAGTTTTAACTCGAAACAATTGAAATATGGCTCGGGCTCCAATGGGAAATCTGGTTTGCTTAGAATTTTCTTTAAGGATCAAATAGAGGAAGAGTTCTATTCTATTTGCAAAATAAATAAAAATGAACAAGTTTCTTTTTTTAAAGCCTTTATCAAAATAGATTTCAAAATATAAGTATATTAAACTTTAGTAATAAGATGTTTTTTTTGACTAAATTAATTTTCAAAGCCTTTGAATTCAAATAAGTTGATTTATGAAAATAAGTAATTAAGTGGTTTATCTTAGTTATTTAAGATTTTGCAAATTGATTATACTTTATTAAGGTAACTATTGGATAGTTAATTACTTAGTATAAGTAAATAAAAGGGTAATTACTGATTGTAATTAATTTAAGGATAGTTAATTACTTGACATGATTAATTTAAGATTAATAAATTTAGTTAAAGATAATTAACTAATGAAAGTAACTAAGGGTTAACTAATTTATCTTAAGTGATTATGGAATAATTACTTAATGAAAGAAATTAATTTAGTGTAAATTACTTAAGGGAAGTAATTAATAATTAATTACTTTGAGTAATTAATTAAAGGATAGATTAATTAAAGGAATTAATTAATGGATGGTTAATTAATGAACGTGATTTATTAAAGGATAATTAATCAAGAAAAGTGATTATAGGATAATAAATTTGAGTAATTAATTAAGGATGATGTAATTAATGTGAATGGTTGAAGGCTAATTAATTTGTGTAATTAATTAAATGCTAATTTCTTAATGAAAGTAAAGAGAATAATCAAGGGATGATTAATTAATGGTTATTGTTAAGTAAGCTTGATTAAAGTAATTAAATTAATTAGAAATGGTGAGACTAATTAATCTTGCTTATGAGTTATTGAATGATATTGAATGTCATGGATTATTTGATATTCCTGATTGAAATGTGTTGTGATTGTGATTGGGTTGAATAGTGATAATATGGTTATCTATCGAGATAAATCGTTGTATTTAAAGTTGAATTGTATTTCACTTGTATAACATGGGTTAAGATGACATTAGGATCGAAGAGACAGGGGTCGAGAATTACTAAATACCCAAAACCACTTCGATTTGTAATCTACAATAATTCTATATAGATTTGATGTGTGAAATCAATAGGCTGGAATGGGATGATTTATGTGAATTGGACCATTTAATCTAAGTTTTGGTACTTAGAAATTGGTGAGTGAAATTAGTGATGTCTACAACAATTTGTGAATTTGTAATTGATACAAGTTACCCCAGGTTATATATAAGTTGTATGCTTTTTTAATTCATGTTAGATGGATTTTCTCACGCTGGTTTCCAGCCTGAACCGGGTGTTATTTGATGTAATGCTCGGGTCAGACTGAGTATTACAGCTTTTAAGGTAAGAACGTTGTGACGACCGCCCATGACTCCTGCACGAAAACAAGGAAAAGATGCGCAGAAAGGTGTGCCAGACAGCCATGGACGATAGTCAGGGTAAGGTAAAACAGAATAGTTTATCGTGTTACTCACAGCGCATGGACAAAATACAATAGAAAATATACATAGTGAAGCTCCATAGAACAGAATCATATAAACTCATAATAGTTTTATACAATCATCTGAATAGTCAATACATCAAGCCTCACTACATAACACTTAGAGTATCAAACAAACAGCGGAACATCCAGTACATATAGTAGGAAAACAATATGTAAAAGCCTCCAGCTCGTCTTCGTCATCAACAGCGTTGATAGCTAAGAACAGCACCTGTCACCTGCTACCTAGTTTGCCCATCCCAACATGGATGAACAGCCCAAGGTAGTAAGAGTTGAACATAAAACCTTGAGTCAGATAACAGTCTTATTGAGCAGTAAATCTACTATCAAACATACCAAAAGAGCATAAAGGATAAAAGGAATAGGAACTCAACCATCCCACTCCACCTCATCCCACAGTGATAGCCCCCAGACCCTCTAAGCATAAACAAACATAGCAAAGCAGACAATTTAAGTAAAGCAATATCACTCGAGTCAAGGTCGATGTTTTCCGAGTACAAACCCCCAAGGCCTAAACCAAGATCAGATAAGCACTTCGAAAACACCGCTCTTGAGGCCGAATGATGATACAATCAAACATCCATGACTCTGGATATCACTGTTATCATTGCCTCGATATCACCGTTAATTGAATGACCAGCACCTTCTTTCAGCCGTCCGTCAAGGGCTAATGGCAACCCCGGTTCTAGACATAACTCCGCACGTCGTCATGACCCGTGCCTAGGACTATCGCATCTGCCCAGAGTACTAACACGTCATCGTGACCCGTGTCTGGAACGTCATCGTGACCCTCCCAACGTACTCTTGCTTTGAGCATGATAGAACCTTCAATAACGATAAGATCCAAGCCTCCTAGTCATCCTCCTCGACGACTATTCTCATACTAGCTCAAGCGCCTCTCGAGCCCACCATTATCCACAAACCCGGACCGCATCACCGAGTTATCAACATGCTTGGGATGATCCCGTCTGGATTAAACCAAGGCTTTCACACATCATGCTTTGCTTCAACGCATCATAGCAAAGTCCCATCTCAACATCATGGTTTGCCTCATCACATCATGGCAAAGTCCATCATCATCAAATCTATCCATATGAGCTTCAACATCCGCTTCATATGCCACAGGCAGCTTTCACTATTCAAGAGCCTTTCCACTTAGCTTTTGAATCATCTTCGACCAACTTGTCCAAATCAAGTTATCAATCAAATAATCCATCAAATCAAACATTAATCCAAGTAATCAATCATTCAAACAAGGTCTAAGTAAACAATTACAACAATAATGGCAATTTCATAAATAAAGAGTTCAAATCTAACATGCAATCTAACAAACATGAATCATGAACAATATCTCTACAACTTGAAGAATGAACTTGCATAAGTGAACATGTAGTAAAATAGGTGTTGAATTATCATGAACAATAGATCTACATGCAGACTTAAGAAAAATGCACGAAATCACTCTCTTTAACACATAAACAAACCACCGATCCAATATACTCCTTTGGGTCCGTGTGAGAGATAACCACCACTCACCGAATCACCTAAACACCTCAAAAACAACCAACTCCATATCTGGACAGCAAAGAATCAAGCTTGATCCTCCAAAGCTCCGCTTCAAACGATGAAATCTCTCTTCAATGGATGGAGATCTTCAACTTTGGCTCTTGGATCTTCGATTTGATCTTCAATCTAGATGGAAGGAATCACAAGATTAAAGTGGAGAAAAGAAGTGAAGAAATGTTTTAGTCGAGCTCTCAAAATGGCAGCACTTCGTCGCTTCAAAATCCGTGCCAAAAAGTGAACCAAAACCCTCTATTTATAGGCTGGATTTCTTAAGTCGCCGCCCCCCATAAGTCGTCCACGACCTAACCCATGAGTCGCCCCCGACCTAAGACTCACGACCCATAACCTCAACGACCTAAGACGCAAAGCATGCGGCATACGACTTAACATATCCAACGACCTAACACACTCATGTGCATCCACGACCTACCGACCTAAGACCCCAACGACTCATCCTAGGCGCGACTTGAAACAGACGCGACTTAACTATCCCAAGCGACTCAACAACCTAATACCCTAACGACTCACGACTTAACTATTTTGCGGCATAGCGACCTAACACTAGCCTAAGTCCCAACGAATTATGACTTAACCCTAAGTCGCCTGCAACCTTAGGTCGACTTACGACCTAACTCGCACAACCCTTTAGTCGCTCTAACGACTCCTCTTTCTTTGGTTGCTAACCCGCTAACTTCTAGGTCGCTATCCCGTTAAATCATCCCAACCGACCTACGACCTAAACATCTCACGACCTATCTCCTTAGGTCGCCTAAACCCTAAGTCGCTCACTATACTCAGGTCACTTATTATACTTAAGTCGCTTATCCACTAAGTCGGTCACTACCTATGAGTCACTCGAATCTTATAGGTCGTAAATTCTTAACCCGTTAACTCGCTAGCTCCACTAACCCGCTCACTGTACTTAACTCACCTGACCTTCTTGAGTCGTTATTCCTATAGGTCGCTCCACTCGCCCTAGCATTCACACGACCTAAGCTACCCACGGCTTAAGCACCACACGAGTTAACCTACACATGACTTAAGCTCCTTCACGACTTAAATTCTAAACAACTTAACAACAATGCTAACGACTTGATGGCATCTATTTTACGATTTATCGACACGTAAAATACGGGTCGTTACAAACGTTCTGGAGTTCAGGGGGCGAGCTGGATGGTAGGAACATATGGAGTGTATTCCGCTTAGATATATTGTTGTATATCTAAGACAGGTTATTCTAACTATCCAGTGATTGTGAAATGTTGTAACTCTGATGTATTAAAAATGTAAATTTACTGATACAGTTTCCTTTTATATAATTACTATTTATTTGATATTATATTTTAATCCGCTGCGAATGTGAGAATCTATGTTTCTGTTTCTTCTTCTTCTATCTCTTTTCTTCCTTTTCCTTAACTATCTGAAATTTTCAGGATCGAAATTTCCAGGTCGTTACAAAGAGAGTATCTTCATATGTCGCTCTTGGCATATGTTGCATTAATTATATTTTCTCTAAACATGGTTCTCGAATTAAGGATTATGCAATAAATCTAAAATGCTTTTGAAATGGAATGAGAAATTTGTTTAAATAGTTTAAAAAAATTCATATCCATGTGTTTGTGTGTATCAATGTATCTAACATTATCGCATTTGGTTGCCATGGTTTAATAACTATGGATGACTACAGCATTTGTAGCCATCAGTTATAGGCCTCTAAGGGAGGGATGTTACAAGTTGGTATCAGAGCATAGGTTTATGAAAACTTAAAAGAAATTTAAACCTGAAAGATTCTATAAAACATAATCCAATGAATCAAAAAAATTAGATCGGGGTTTGCGTTAAAACTATAGTAACGTACTGATATATATATAAGTATGTCTTCCTCTCCCTTAGACCGTCTTATGTATTTTACTAAGGTTCGTATGCAGATTTACGGAAAAGGAAGATATGGTGGTAGAAAACGAAAATGGAAATCTCGGTGGAAGAAGCACCATAACAAACAAAAAGTTCGACCCACCAGGAGGAACCCAAGTCGATAAGAAAATGCTAATCAAAACGTAGATTCCAATGTACGTGCTGGAGACCCACCAGTAGATATGTGGATGAAGTATTAGTTCTTCATCGATATGATGCAAGCTGAAGCAGCTATAAGAGTGGATAGAAATGTTGGAGGAGTTAATCCCGTGGTTCCAATTGGGAAAAACTATGCTAAGTTGAGTAGAGATTACACCAGCCTTAGTGGGAAGCCATTTGTGGGAATGGAGGATTCCATAGAAGTTGAGAACTGGTTGTTGCATTATGAGAGAATCTTCGCTGACTTGGGATTGAATGATGAGTTAAAGAGGAGACTAGCCTCTAGGTAGTTGTAGGGAGCAGCACTTCATTAGTGGATTAGTGTTACTACCGGAGTTCCTGAGGAAGAGTTGACTTGGGCAGAATTTCGAAGGAGATTCGAGCAGAGGTTTTTGTCTAAAGATGCTAAGTCAGCATGGTTGAGAAAGTTCATGGATCTGGTGCAGGGAGAGATGTCAGCATTGAGTATGCTACCATGTTTGATTAGCTGTCCATATATGGGTATGCTAGCATTGATACTGTCATCAAGAGGAATGAGAAGTTTATTCGGGAATTAATACCCAAGATTGCTAGGGTGACCCCACCACATCCATCCTTGTAATGTTGTTGTGGAGATGGCAATTCGACATGAGAAAATGCTTGCTATTTATGGGAAGGAAAAGCCAGTTGAAATCCAGGGTTCAGGGGAAGAAGAGGAAGTTCTTTAAAAAGAAGGAAACCCAAAAGGGAGAGGCCGCCAAGAAGGAAACGGCTGATTTGGTCTATTTCCAGTGTGATCAGAAGGGTCAATATGCCCATGAATACCGGATAGGCAAGATGAAGAAGGCTGTAGAAAAGAAGGGCGTAAAGTGCTTTAAATGCAACCAGGTTGGGCATTACAAGAATCAATGTCCAGAACCAAGCACGACGGACAAGGGGAAAGTCTTTGCTGTTGGACCATCATCCGCTAGGCCAATTGCGGCTGAAAAGGGAATGACTGTGATGGATGGTACGCTTTTGATTTAGAGTATACAGTAAGGATACTATTTTATACCGCCGCAACACATTTATTCATATCTCAGAATTTGGTTAATAGGTTATGTGTAGAAGCCATATACCTTATTACTTCTTTAAGGGTTGCGAATCCGATAGGAGGGTATGCAATTCTGCGGATGAGCTGTGACCAGTTAAAACTTGATTTGTTAGGTCATAAGTTTGCATGCAGTCTGTATGTTTTTGATTTTGTAGATTTCGGGATCATCTTGGATATGGATTGGTTGGGTAAATATGATGCTAGGATATTTTGCCAGGATAGGGAAA
Source organism: Allium cepa (assembly GCA_030765085.1). Lineage (NCBI taxonomy): Eukaryota > Viridiplantae > Streptophyta > Magnoliopsida > Asparagales > Amaryllidaceae > Allium > Allium cepa. The sequence continues at coordinate 442,857,242 of CM060944.1, read as the reverse complement.
TATCACCGAGACACCCTGATAGTCATAATCGAATAATACTCTCATTGAAGAATTATAACCAAAGTGCTTGTGCTTTATTAAGATCTATGGAAATAGAAGAAGAGTTAAGTCAGGCTCGAGTAGCAAGAGAATTTGCAGAAGTTTTTGAGCCGATTATAGGAATACCACCGAAACGAGCCATTGAGTTTCGAATAGATCTTGTGCCAGGAGCTGAACCTAAAAGTAGACCTCCTAACAGGATGACACCGACCATGATGAAGGAATTGAAGGTACAACTAGTGGATCTAGAAGGGAGAAATTATATTAGACCAAGCAGTTCGCCTTGGGCAGCGGCCGCGGTGTTCGTGAAGAAACTAGACGGGTTATTAAGGATGTGTATCGACTATCGTATGTTGAATGAGAAGACGATTAAGAATAAGTATCCTTGGTTGAGAATTGACGATCTATTTGATCAGTTGTGTGGAGCCAAAGTATTTTCCCAGTTAGATTTGGCCATAGGATTCCATCAGCTTAGGGTGGCAAAGGACAATATTCCCTTGACAGTATTTCGGACAAGGTATAGTTCGTATGAGTGGTTAGCAATGTCATTCGGGTTAATGAGTGCACCAGTTTTCTTTGTAGATCCGATGAACTGAATTTTCCAAGAGTACTTGGATAGGTCCATGTGGGTGTTTATAGATGATATTTTAGTATACTCTAAAGATGAAAGAGAGCATGAAGATCATCTTAGAGTAGTGCTTGTGACGCTGAGACAGCATCAGCTAAAAGCAAAGTTTTTCAAGTGTCATTTATAAAATGAAGAGGTTAAGTTTCTTGGTCATGTGGTTTTAGAGAAGTGCTTGTCAGTCGATCCAGATGAGATTGGAGCTGTTAATAACTAGAAGAGACCAGATATGGTAACTAAGATCAGAAAATTTCTTGGACTTGCTGGCTATTATTAGAGATTCATTAAGGATTTCTCGCAGATAACAACGCTTTTGACTAAGTTAACTAGGAAGGGCGTGAAGTTTGTCTGGTCCAACAAATGTGAGGAAGCATTCCTTAGGTTAATGAATTTTTTACCAACGCACCTGTGTTGGTAGTTCCATATGGAAACCGAGGGTTGTGGTTTATACCGATGCATATGGGACAGGATTAGGAGCTATGTTGATGCAGAAGGGTAAAGTCATTGCCTACGCTGCACGACAGCTTAGACCGTATGAAGTAAGATATCCTATCCATGATTTGGAGTTGGTAGTAGTGATCTTCACGTTGAATATATGGAGACATTATATTTTAGAGAAGAGATTTGAGCTATACGCAGATCATAAGTCCTCAAGATATTTATTCTCTCAGTAGGAGCTAAATATGAGAGAGCAAAGGTGATTGGAGTTTTTAGCAGCTTATGATTTTGGTATAGAGTATACACATGGGAAAGGAAATAAGATATTGGCCGCTTTTAGCAGAAAACATCAGAATGTGGTGTTATCTATGTTCGCAGATTGGAAAGATTTAGAAGCTTTGACTACTTGTAGTGTACACTTAAGATCGACTGTTAGTTCTAGTCAGAGCACCGCCATGTTGTCCTGTTTGGAAGCTCGACCAGTATTGGTTAGAAGGATTGCTTCTAAGTAGAATGAGGATCCATTATTAGCCGGGAGGATTGGAAGGCTTGAGGTTGTATCTGGGATCGATGACCTAAAGGATTTTAGTCTTGACTAGAGGGGATGGTTGAGAAAGAAGAGACAGTTGTGTGTTCCAAATGTTAAGGACCTAAAGAAAGAAGTTAAGGAATGTCATCGATCAAAATTTATGATTCGTCCTGGAGGAAGCAAGATATATCAAGATATGAAGATGAGCTTCTATTGGGAAGATATGAAGAAGGATGTTGGCTTGTGGATTAGGCAGTGTGCAAACTGTCAATAAGTGAAGGCCGAACATCAGAAGCCAAATGGGTTGCTTCAACCTTTAGAGATACCGGTTTGGAAATGAGATTCGATATCCATGGATTTTATAGAAGGGCTGCCAAGGTCGAATAGAGGAAATGAAAGTATATGGGTCATAGTGGATAGGTTGACCAAGAGTGCCCATTTTATTCCAGTTAAGTCAACTAGAACGACACCTATTTTAGCCAAGTTGTTTATGAAAAACATAGTTAGAATGCATGGAATTCCTAGTAGTAGAGTCAGTGACAGAGATTCTTTGTTTATTAGTGAATTCTAGAAGAGTCTATAGATGTGTTAGGTACCAAGCTTAAGATAAGTGTTGCGTATCACCCTCAAACGGATTGGTAGACAGATAGAGTCAATAAGGTGCTTGAGGATTTATCGAGAGCATATGTATTGGACTTTGGTGGATCTTGGGAAGATCTTGGGAAGATCACCTACACTTAGTTTTCATATAATAATAGTTATCAGAATAGTATAGAAATGGCACCTTTTGAAGCTTTATTTGAAAGGCCATGCAAATCATCAACATGTTGGTTGGAAATTGGAGACAGAATAGTCTTTGGTCTAGATTTAGTTAGAGAGGCGATAGAGAAAATTGAGTTGATGGGAGAAAGGATGGGGGAAGCTCAGTCCAGACAAAAGAGTTACGTAGATAAGAGGCGTAAAGACCTATGATTCTTTGTTGGAGATAGGGTTTTCATCAAAGTATCACCGATGAAGGGAGTGGTGCGATTTGTAAAGTAAGGAAAACTGGCACCAAGGTATTTTGGTCCGTTCCAAGTTGTCACATACCCTATCTAGAGGCCCAAAGATAAGCGCTACAGATGTTGCAATCATCTATAATATTACCTTCCGGTGACTAAATACGGTTATGTTAATGGTATCAATAATATCAGAAGCACTTGAATAAGAAACAAAAAACAGATTTCAAAACAACATTTTCCTGTTACATTTCAAAACAGATGTTCCATATTTAGATTACACAATTCCCAAACATTTCCCAAGTAATGATAAAATATAATTATTACAAAATACGCCAAGAGCGACATATGAAGATGACCCATGAATGATCAGAGTCATATAGTCATAATTGACTTAATATATACACAGTGGCAATAAACACAAAACGAAGAACTGTAACTCCTAAATAGCTATACATTAGCCTCTTATTCTCCTTCGATAATTTTATTCGCCTTCCTACTAAACCTAAAGGAACCTCAACCCTCAGGCTACTCAAACCAATTTTGAGCACCCGAGAGTTAGAAGGGAAACATAAACTTCGAGTCAGATATAAAGCCTAATGTAAATAATACTATACATCTCGGTTATTAATGTTAAGTGAGACCATTCCGCTTAGCGGAACGGGTTTCGTCTCACTAACATCTTTTTGAAACATATCTTTTGCAGATCATTGTCCTGCAATCAAAACTGGTTAAAACTTTAAAGCATCATTATATTATGTAAACATACATATCAGTTAATAAATGGATTATCTGTCCGAATACCATAGTTTTATTTGGCTTACTATTAACCTTTGGCTGACTCGAGCCTACCAGACAAAATAATATAATTTATCTAACATATGTTAGTCACACCTCTTCTGGACGACCTGTCCTTAAATATCTATTAAATACTTCTCTTCTGGACGACCTGTCCCTAACTTAACATCTCCTAGGGTCACCAGATGCTAATAGTTTATCTGGCTCACTAATAAAATATATGTATACAAACATATATTCCCTTCTGTGTGTATTCATAATTTTAGTCATACCTATGACAAAGCCCCACACACGGGGATTTTGGACTAAGATAGCTAGGGTCAATAGCTAATATATAGGGCGCGATCCTATACCAGTCCCATTTGGTATTCTAATATCTAAGTAATTTTCACTTAGGGATAAATTCCCTTAAATGTTCCTTGAAAAACTCTTTTAGACTGATTTAAATCTTTTAATCATACTTATACAAGGAAAATATATCCTCTATGCTTTACTCAAAATCAACTTGCCATGTATATGTATGTGTGTGTGTGTGTATTACTCAACCCCTTGTTGATAAAAACATTTACCCCTTTCGAAACCATTAAACCTTGTCTTTCGAAAGCATTGGAAAATCCTTTCCTTTCTTTTCATCAAAAGCTTTAAAATAATAGACATTCCTCTTTAAAACATTTAAACACTGCCTTTCAAAAACATTAGAATAACCCTTCCTTTATTTCCATCGAAAGCTTCGAAAATAAAGAAAAACCTTTCCTTTAGACCCTTTGAAAACCTGGGGAACCACCCCTTTGAAACCATTCATTAAAACTCTTTCGAAAACATTGAAATACTAAGGCCCCGTTTAGCTTGTCGTTTTTAATTTTGTGTTTTCGTCTATACAAAAGCACATCCATCTTATGTATTGTTGAAAAACAAACAATTTGAAAAATAAAATTAACATGTAAAATAGAAAACTGGTTTATTTTGTTTTTCGTGTTTCGAGAGATAATAAAAGCATAGAGAACGGTCCAAATTTTTCATTGTCAGTTGATGAAACCAAACGGGCCCTAAACCTTTCTAAAGGCTTTGGGTTCAATTTAAAACATATGGAAACCTTTCAAAACCATTCAAAGTTTACTACTTCAAAACTTTTAATAACCATCTCGGTCGAAAAATTTTGAATTATGCTTTGAAGTAAACAAAAAGGATAAGAAGCGCATTGAAGTCGAAAGCACTTCTTTTGAAATCAATAAAACTATCTCTTTCGAAACCATCTGGGTTATACTTTAATGATAGAAAAAGTGTCTTTAAAACATTTAAGTCGAAAGCTTTTATTTCGAAACCATTTCCTAAGTAAAAAGTGATGGTGTCGAAACCATCCCTTCGAAAGCATGGGAGAAGTGGCCAAGTTTCAAAAACATAGTATTCCCTTCGAAAGCATTGCAATCGAAAGGTAGAAAGCGGTAGCTAAAAAGGTTTCGACATGTCAAAAACAAATATTTAAAATAAAAGTGCAATCCATTCGAAACCATCTCTTTTAAATCCATTGACCCATCGAAAGCCAACTGAGTCGAACGCCATTCAGTCGAAAGCAAGCGGGTGCATTTTAATTTAAAAATAAAGTGACATTTCAACCCCTTCGGAACCTATGGTTTCGACCTCATACCTTTCGCCTTCTATCCAATTCACTACGTTTCAATTTCTTGATACTAGGCGCATTGATTTCGATGGAGATGGAGGCACAACTACCCTAAATTTTAATCAAATCTCAATTTATTAATCATCTTACATTATTTTATTTTATTTAGCTAATTAAATATTATAAAAGACGTTACTAAAAACATGGCGTGTTACACAAGTTATAGAGAGGATCAGAAAGCTCGCATACAGAGTAGAGTTGTCGAGTGGTATGGTAGGTGTCCATAATATGTTTCATGTGTCTCATCTACGCAAGTATGTACAAGATCTAGAGACTACTATCTCTCCGACAGAGTTGGAAGAGTTGATAGTAGAACCGAATTTTACTTTTGTTAGACAACCAGTTTGGGTTGTAGCGAGAGATGAGAAGAGGTTAAGAAATAAGACAGCCAAGATGGTGAAAGTTCAATGAAGCGACAACGAGAAGGACCTGACCCAAAGAAGATGCTTTTTGACCAATAGCTACATAAACACAAATTAAAATTTTCCCTTTCTGATTGGGAATTGTATCTGATAGGTCTTAAAAAAACCTCTTGTGAGAAGTCTAGCTAGAGATTTCTTGTAAAAATACCACCTCCTGTAGGTACTTTAGTAAAATTCGACTGTCTCAATTCCCAAGCAATAGCGCCAAAAACTGTACTTGGGAGACAAAATATAGGATTAGAGATACTTATCATGATCTGCTGTAAAGGTATGTCCTATATTTGCTTTATATAACCTGTTGCCTGTCAGTTAGGCTGGTATGGTAGTTAGGAGCTGTTGCAAATGATTGCTATATTTAGTATTTAGTCCTTATTGAATTTCGAGGACAAAACCTTTAAGGGGGGGAGCCGTAAAACCCCTAATTTTTAATAACATTATTCTGAAGATTTAATTAGATAAATTAAATAGAATAAAAATAAATGTTAGAATGATAAGGGGATTGAGATTTTAAAATTTAATTAAAGGCCGTGCTTAATTAAACAAAGAGAATGAGTTTGTAAAAACAGTGTCATTAGATAATTAATAATAAAATAACGCAAGGGAAATATGGGGATTAGCCGCCCCCATAACCCCTTAACCCATGTTCCCATTTCTCTACACATTCATAATTCAATATTCAAAAACGTAAACTAAAGGATCTAAGCTGGCCATAACCTAGGGAAAAATCAACTAAAGCTAAGCAATCTAGCAAGGGGAATTAATCAAAGATCAAATCTCAAGTTCCTAATCCTAAGCAAGGTAAATAATAATCAAAACCATCTCTATTTTTGTTTTTATCGAGCATTAGATTTTCGGTTTAAGTTTAAATCCATTATGATGATTTTTGATGATGACATGCTTGGATTACATGATATCTTATATTCAAACAAGTTTGTTTGATAAATATTTTATTCAATCTTAAGGCTAAAAATCGTTCATACTGAGTTTCGAATGCTATGAGGATATATGTTATGTAAAACATTAATTTGGGAAAGGGTTTTCATTTTCATGATTTTCCAAGATATGGAAAATTTATTATAAATTTTGAAGGAAGAAATGGATAATTGGGTTAAAAATTTATTTTGGATGTTATATGAAAGATTTTAGGTCTAAAATTTTTATATGTTAGATAACATGTTAAAAGTGAATTTTTAGAATTTTGGATTTTTTCTATGTAATTTACTAGGGAAATTAGGAGGACTTAAGTGTCTAACTTATTTTGCTTAAGTAAAGGGCTTCTTTGTTAATTACTTTTAATTAAATCTGAGATGAATTAGGTAGTCTTTTAGGAAAAGTTTTAGTAAAGTTTATGGCAACTAATTTGAGTTACAAATAGGCAAGTTAGTTGAAAAGTATTAAATAAAATGGCAAAGAAAACAGTTTTGCATAAGTTTACTATTTCGCCACTTCCAGTAGCTACCTTTCGATCTTATACTTCCGTCCCAACCAAGTCGAAACCAATACACAAGGTATCAATGTGTTGGTATGTAGTGGACGGGAGAATGGTGGCAGATATGGAGTCAAAAACAAGCTTTCGAAGGGGTCAAGGTCTTTGTTTTACTGTCCAAAGAAATGCCACTTGCCGTGTTATCAAAAGAATTCTTTCGAAAGGGTTTAATATAACTTTCGAAAAAGTTGCCGCCTTTTTGCTTAAAGGGTAGCTTTTGAATGAGTTGCCTTGTTTTCAAATCATTACTTTCGAAAGGGTAGTTTGAATCCAGTCGAAACCATTCTGCCTTTATGCCTTTTGAATGGATTTAAGTTATCAATGAGTTCGAAAGGTAGCTTTTGTTTTATAAATGTAATAAGCTAGTTCTCAATGTTTTCAAAAGGGATCTAGTAGCCATTTATACTAAAGGTTTCAACGGCGATGGCTTCGAATGGGTTTTGAAGATATCCTTCTAAATGTTTTACTTAAATGATTAATGCTTTCGAAAGGATGGTTCCGAAGCCATCAGCTCTTCCGAATCACTTTTCTTAAAGGATAACGATTTCGAAAGGGGCATTTTCTTTTATATTCACTTTGACCCAAAAGTTATTTTAAGGAAAAACCCAATGGTTTTGAAAGAGGTAGTTTCAAATGGTCTCGAAGCTATGATTTTATGTGTTGGAAAGATATACTTTGATACTTTCGAAAGAAATGTTTTGATGGTTTCAAAAGGAAGGTTTTGATGCTTTCGAAAGGTTTCGAAAGTTGTATTTTAAGTGTTTTGAAATGAAAATTTGAAAGGTTTCAAAAGGTAGATTTTAATGGTTTCAAAAGTAAAGGTCTAAGGTTTCGAAAGCCTTAGTTTCCAAAACAAAGAACCCAATCTCATTTTTAAAGGAAAACCCATGGCAAAATAAAGGATTTTTGAAATGGTTTTTAAATATGGAGTTTTTGAAGAAGCTTTCCTTGAAAAAATAATTTGTTAAAGGGATTAACCATGTTATATGTGAAAATGCTTTCAAGGATATTAGACCATAAATATTGTATTATTATGTTATTGTATTTGCTTCTTCAATAAACACATTCACTGTACAATGGACCCATGACATTATTTTGGGTACAAAGGGGCAGAATAACCAGCTAGGTTGACCAAGTAATGAATATAAAATTAAGTTAACCCCTGTATGAGTATAGTTGTATCCAGAAGGTCAGGTAGACCAGAATATAGGATGCCCAGTGATTAATCTAAGAAGGATAGACAAGTTCATAGTAAACCCATAAAAACTATAATTGGAAAGAGTTATTGGCAGGGGCCAATAGGTTTGTAGTGATCCTATGAAAACTATATCCGGATAAAGTTGTTGACAGAAGTCAATAGGTTCTTAGTCATACCATGAAAACTATGATATGAGAGAAGTTATTGGAGATACCAATAGGTTCAGGGAGAACTCATGAATTAATTAAGTTATTGGCAGGAGCCAATAAGTTCTTAGTATTCCTGGGAAAACTATGAGACCGAGCAGATAGGCCATAAACTTTAAATAGTTTATTAGTCAGCCCATAAAAACTAATAAGTTATAGTGATCCTAGAAACAATAACTGATACAGATAGTCAAATGCATGGGGATGAGAAATCCAGAATAATTTACTTGTTTTCATATCATCATGATGTTTTAAATTACTATGTTTTTAACCATTGTGGATGTAAGAGCATAATATATGGTTATTATAATTTTTGATAAGATACTAGTAAGGGGAAAACCAGTTTCACTAAGTGTGGTGGTCTCACTAGATATCTAAATGGTTCGAGCTGGTAGGTTATTATTCATACCAGGCTTTATGTTAGACTCGAAATTTATGTTTTCCTCTTAAATTCTCAGGTGCTCAAAATTAATTTGAGTAGGCTGAGGCTAAGGGTAATTCAGGTTCTCCTTAGACGAATAAGCTTTCGGAGAAGACCAGGAGTGTAACATCCCCTATCTAAAGGTCCAAAGCTAAGTGCTACAGATGCTGCGGTCATCCATAGTATTAATTTTCGATGACCAAAATGCAGTAATGTTAATAGTATCCATAATATCAGAAGCACTTGAATATGAAATTAAATCATCACAGATTAAAACATTTTTCTGATTACATTTCAAAACAATATTTCATATCAAAGTTACATAATCCCAAATGTTTCCTAGGTTCGGATCAAACATAATTATTACAAAATACGCCAAGAGTGACATATGAAGATGCCCCCTTGGATGACCAAAGTACTAAATGGCCATAACTGACTTAATACGACACAATGGGATAAAACAGACAAAACAACTCCTAAATAGCTAATTTTGGCCTCCTACTCGTCTTTGGAAGCTTTATTCGCCCACCTGTTAAAAACAAGTAAATCCTAAACCCTCAGCCTACTCAAATCAATTTTGAGCATCCAAGAGTTTAAGGAGAAAAACATAACTCCGAGTTAGACATAAAGCCTGGTTTGAATAATACTATACATCTCGGTTATTCGATATTAAGTGAGACCATGCCGCTTAGCGAAACGGGTATCCACTCACTAATATCCTTTTAAAGCACATCTTTCATAAATCTTAATCCTGTAACCAAAACTAGTTAAAACAATAATATATTTCATAAAAGCATATAAATCAGGTTCCAATGGACTATTTATCCGAGCACTATAGTTTTGTTTAGCTAACAATTAACCTTTGGCTGACTCGGGCCTACCAGACAAAATAAAAAAATAATCTAACTTCTGTTAGATACTCCCCTTCTTTACCGTCTATCCCTAACTTACTTCTCACAGGGTCAACTGATCCTAATGGTTTTGTGGACTCGCCAATAACCTATTTTCTCTCCGTATATTCCTTTCTGTGTGTAACATCATTTTAGTCTTGCCTGTGACAAATCCATACACACTAGAATTCTGGACTAAATTAGCTTGGGGCTAATAGCTAATGTATAGGATGCGACCCTACACCAGTCCCATCTAGTATTCTTATATCTGAGTCATTTTACTTAGGGTTGTCTACCCAACATTTTCCTTGAAAACATTTTCTTATCAAAATTATTTAATCCTTTAAAATCATTCTTTAATAAGGAAACTATACTATGGTTTACTCAAATCACTTTGTTATGTTATATATGCTTCTTCCAAAAATATTGTTGATGAAACCATTAAACCTTTGGTTAAACCTTTAGATAATAACATTTAAAACAATAGAAAGTGGCACTTTCGAACCCTTGAAAGTACCCCTTTCGATCAAGTAAAACCTTAGACCGAAAGGCTAATACATAACTTTAGAAACCAATCACATAGTCCTTTCGAAAACATTAAAATCATCTCATTCGAAAGCTTTACATACTGTAAACATATTTTTTTTAAACATTTTAAATATGCCTTTCGATACCTTTGGAAACCTTCCATTAAAACCTTTCGTAATCATTGGGGAACCACCCCTACGAAACCTTTCTTTCAAAACCATTCAAAAGCATTAAATCCATCAAACCTTTCGAAAGTAGTTGTGTTCAAGTAAAGCATGTGGAACAACCTTTCGAAATCATTCGAAACTATGTTATTCAAAACCTTTAGATTTATCTTTAAAAATCTCAAAAGGTTCATAAAAAAACAGGGTCGAAAGCAACACTTTCAAAAGCTATTTCCTAAGTAAAAGAAGTGATGGTATCGAAGCCATTCCCTTCCAAATCAATGGAGAAACGGCTTGAATTTTTTTTTAAAAAGGGACCTTTCGAACGCAGTGCATCAAAAGGAAAAAGGCGGCAACAAGGGCGGTTTCGACTTAGTTGAAAGCCATTACTTGAAACAAAAAGGCGCAACTATTCCTTTAAAACAATTTAACCCAGATGATAACTAACCAAATCGAAAGCTAATTAAGTCTTGAGCAAAGCAGGCTTATTCTCTTTTAAAAACGAAGACACGCTTCGACCGTTTCGGAATCTCATGCTTCGACTTCATACCTTCCACCTTAGTCCAATTGGCTATGTACCATGTATTGATACCAAGCACATTGGTTTCGATGAGAAGGAGGTGAAAGTAAGGCATCGGAAGGAGGGTGCAGAAAGTGGTGAAACATGTAAAAAACATGTTTAAACTAAATTTTAGCGTTTTAAAGTAATCTTTTCAACTAACCTGCCTTATCTGTCAAAATATTATTGGTTGCTAATTTCTTTTCTAAAAGTGCTGTCAATATTTCAAAAATAAAAAATTTGATTTATTTACAAAATACCCCTTCTCCTTTTAAATATATAAACATGTAAGCCCCATACCTTAAATAATTTGATGTATTCATTAAAAGACTTAGGAAAATTCTACAAAAATTCTTATAAATCTTTTTTAATACGTTTTCCAACATATATAAATTTCGGATCCAAAGCATATATTATTTAGCCGTAAATAATTTTAAACCCCAATAATCATTTTCTTTACTAGAAAATTAGTATTAAATCCACATTAATTCAAAAAATTATGGAAATTGAAACCGATCTCTAAAATATCATTTCCGATCATATACTAAAATCGCTAGGCATTTGGATATAATATAATTGGTGTTTCAACCTAAAACATATCATAAAACTAGTATGAATTATCATAAATCATCAACAAGCATATATCTCCATTTCTACAATAAAATACATGGCATATAACTTTGCAAAAGAATTTGGCTTTCATCATAAAATGGAAAACAAGAAAAATATGAGATTTAGTCATTATTCACCTCTCACAGCCTGCCCTTCTCGACCCTCGAAAATCAACACAAATACTTCACTTGTATAATATGCCGATGATCGAGTGCCGGAAAAGATAGATTGCTGAGGAAAGAAAGAAGGAGGTGGAAGAAGAAATAGAAAACAAAACAACATCAAAATCTCACAATCGCGACGGAACAAATATAATAGGTAATATATGATCTTTACATAAAAAGAAAACTATATCAATTATATATATTACATCATCGGATTACATCATAAACTAATCAACAATTACCAGCCTGGCAGTTATAACAGCCCGCCTCACTACTTGCTGGCAATTCAACAATCACAGCATTGGAAATAAACAAGTATGGAAGTACGTCTTGCCATCCAGCTCGTCTCCTAAGCTGCACAACATCATATCCTGTATTCATAATACTTGGTCTGACCCGAGCATTATAATAAAATAACACCCAAGTCAGTCTGGAAAACCAGCGTGAGTAAAATACACTCAATTTAATTATTAAAGTTTTCCAAATTCTTCGAAAATCAAAAGCATCTCGTAAGACCACGCCACCAATAAACATGTCGGGTTTTTACCTTAAGATAGCTAAAACATTTCTTATAAAATCTTCTGATATTATAATAGGGTGTATATAAAAATACTTATTCAAATAGCTGAAACTGTTACATGATTGAATTCCAACATACTAGCCACAAAGTGGGTTATATAATCAAAATCGTAAAAGGCATGTAGGAAGAATGGATTTCCAACTAATGACTAGGCACCGGGGTATCACCTATCACAGTACGTGGCCTAAATCACCGTATCGAGGATCCCTCCCAACCCCCTACAACACAAGATGGGACTAGCCCTTACTGGATAGGCTGAGTAAGATCACCGCATGGTTGGGATCATCAACCGACCCGAAAAAAAGGGACATCTAGATAGGGATGACCTCACCTTACTTGAGCGCTACCCACTTAGCCTTGCTACATAACCCCTGATTTTCAGTCATTCCTGGTTGATGAGGCTCGAGGCTAAGCGTTACCTTTTTAGAACATTTCATTTAGAATGTTCACCATCCTCCTAACGATGTTCTGAAAGCATTCATCCATACAAGTCTGTTCCGGGTTCGAACGGAGCTGAAGGGACTACTCCTACTACATCCATTTTGGAATCACCCTCAGGATTAGTAGCGATTAGCCCTTGCACTTCACTGCTCCATCTTCGATTCCAATATCTTGTCTTCATCACGAAAACGTACTCGATGGATCGAAGTGGTTTTCGGATTACAAATCCGATCCTGGTCTCTTCGAAACAATGTTCGCTATTTCCCGGTTAACTCAATCACAGTTCTTTAGGAAATACACAGACAAAGATAACATCGGAGTTCATCTCCTAACCGTTAGTGGACGGATTTCCTTATGAACGTCCTAGAAGAACGAACCAGTTTATATGTACAGTATGGCACCTCGAATGATAACTATACCATATAATTCTCATACCTCTTATAGATATTTCCAAAGTTATATTGAGGTCCAGGTTTGATAGTCGTTATTTAACTATCAAATAAACAAACAATTCAACCAATTATTCCCACTAAAAACATCAAATCTCTTAAAACTTAGATCTTTATAATTTAAATCAATTTTCTCGAAAATATATAATTAAATCATTTAAAATAAAACTACTTAAATACTTTTTGATTTAAAATGATGGCTGTCAAATTCTATACAACATTCCAAGTAAAATTTAAGCCATAAAGTAAAAGTTTATATAAAGTATAAATATTAGAAAATTTCTTTAAAAACACAGTGCCAATTTAACCTTTAAAATAATTATTACTAAAATTAATTTGAATAGATTTACTTTCAAATTCTAAAACAATTAAAAATAATAAGTTTCTCTAAAACATTCTTTTTAAAATAGTTTTCAAAATTTAAACTCATACTAATAAATTCCTTTGAAAATTATACTTGGCTTTCAAGTAATACACTTTTATTTCAGAAAAATATACTCGATTTATCTCAATTCAAATTTACGTTTCAATCTCGTAAATTTCTTCCCACACATTAAAAATAAAACACCTTTTTATTTTTAAACACAATTCCCATCTCCTGGAAATCACTTTCAAAATATATACTTAAATTATTTAAAATAATGCTACTAAAATTACTTAAATAAAAATAATACTTAAGAAATTTATAAGAGTTTCTGAGTAATTTAAACCAAGATTACCATTTTAAATAAAATTATTAAATCAAATATTTATATTAAATTTTTTTTTTGAAAACATGATACCCATTTACGTTTAAAATAATTAAATACCATAATTACTTTAATAAATCTCTACTTTTCTCTTAAAAATAATTAAAAATAATATTTACTAAAACATTCTAAAAACACATTTTTTTCAAACTTCTAGTTTATACCTTGAAAACTTTTCTTTGAAAACATACTTAATTTTCCAGGAAAAGTACACTTCCCATCTTTTAAAAACAATCTCATCTTTATTTTTAAAACAATTTGTACCTTTCTTATAGAAATTCCCACCGGAAATCTATACTTTCAAATTTATCCTCCGATAAATATTCCACTTCATTTATAAACTGAGTTTATAAATTTCCATTCCTCATTTCCTTTTAAATCACTGTTTCCCAAAACACTCAACAAATTTCAAACCAATTTTCCGAATTTAATTCCCTTAAATTCAATACTTGTAAATTCCTTTCCATTTCCCTTTTAATCCCAATTCATTTTCTTTATATTTTAAAATACCAAATTATACTTATCCAACCATAACATAGCACAACAAAATTCCTAAATGAATCTATCATAGGATATCAATAAAATACATCATAGATTATGAAGATAATTTCTATATTGTGAGGAATCCAGTTGGATCCCTCCAACCTGTTTCCCTACATCCACAAATGTTAGCACACAAATAAATATCGATCCAATTTGATAATGATTTTCACATTCAATCAATCAATCATTTAATTATTAACTATTTAAATTAAATGGCATCCAGATGTGAGTGAGATTAACTCACCTTGAGTTCTTCGAGCGCTCCAATTTTTTTAAATTACATCGAAACGTTCGATTTAATTCAAAATTTTCGTTGCAGCGCGTAGTTCGCATCGCTCGGATTCCGATGCTTGCTGTTTTGCCCAATTTCGACCTCGCATGCATTATATATGAAATTTATAAGTTTCAATTACAAATTTATAAGCAAATTTCTTTTTTTATTTATTTACCCTATGAAATCACGTTCGCACAAACAGCAAACAAGAATCTCAGTCGCTCACACTCTCTTCTACATCGCACATCGTCCCACGGTTTCAAAACCCAAAACTGTCGATCAATGCTCAACGTCACTGCCACGCATGCCCACCGGAGTCACATCCATCACCCCAAAAACGTGCGCCATCCCTACCCCCACCATCTGCCGCGAAATGGCGAAGCCCGGTACCCCGTGTATAGAAAAACATGCACCAACTTGATGCATTCGTGACCCGATAGCCATCGATCCACTTTGCTATTTCCAATCTTAGCCGTCCACTTCGTAGAGCTCGACGAGCTCTACGACTCTCATGTTGGCAGAATTTGCTAAAAGTCGAAGGTTTGGAAGAGATTAGAGATAAAAGCCGAACAATTTTCGGCCATGGGTTCTACTAAGTGGCAGTCGACTAAAAGAAAGACTAGGGTTTCTCTGAAAAACGTGAATATATTAACATTTATTAATATTATTTTAGTATTATTTCCAATTTAACAAACTTTTACAGCCAGGTGTTTATAAGGTTTTACCCATATTCAGAACACAATGGAACGTGTTTTGGAGGCTAATTCAATCATATGTGGAAGATAGTTTTTTGAATCGATTTAAAATATTAAATTTTCCACTTTAGTTTCAACGCGTTTCTCACCCGTACGAACAAATGGTAACTTCAAATACTACGAAAATTGAAATCCGATAATAATACACTATTACAGATCCAATGGAACTGGTTTCGTCGAATTCCGAGACTGTGCCTCAAAAGGCTATTTTAACTCGTTGATTAATTCGAGCGATTTTTAAAATCGTCGAAATCACTTAAAATTTTATTTTTAAAACTTTACTAACTCTATTAGAAATCATATAGAATTTATAATCACATTAGAAATCATTCTGATTCATTTCGAATCAAAATCTGATTATTTGCAGTATTATCATATATATTAATTTCCATTATTAAATTAATATAAAAATTCCAAATTTAACCTATCGACTTTTGACTCTACCCAAAAGTCCAACATAATTATTTAAATCCAAATAGACTTTAAATAAATTTAAGAATTCATTTTCATAACCATTTATTCTGAGATTTACAAATTATCCCAATTTCAAATATTAAATTATTATTATTCAAATCCAATTAAATTGCCATATTCGAAGTTATAACTAAATTTTATTGATTTAACCAAAATCTTCTTATTTCAAAATCAAATTATAATTCACATTCAACATTTAAAATGAATTAAATGTTCAAAATCTAATGATCAATATTCCGGGTAGATACATTCCTCCCCCTTATAAAAATTTCTTCCCCGAAATTTGTTAATGTAGGAAAATGCTACTAAACTCATTTACTTATCCAAACTTACTTAATTAAAACTTACATACATTTCTCAAAACCTTTTTGGTTTAATCCAAAATCAGTTGCTTTTATTTCTAACTCAAAAACTTTGTTTTCAACATCATTTCAAAAAAAACTTTCCTAGTTAACCAAAAATTTCAAAATCCCCAAAAAATTTCTAAATCCCAAAATTTTTGAATTTTTTTTGATAGCGTCTCCTTTGTACGGAGAGCCTTTTACAATATCATAATAGACAAAAATATATACACATCGACCCACACGTTCGTAAAACAAAATATTTCAAAATATATCACAATATATTATCATTCCAATTTTATTTGCGTAGGCGTACCTTACATTAGCGTTTTATGAGCAAGCGGCTAATTATTGTGCATTTACGTGCTCTAACTCTATCGATTGCCTCCCGTACCTGTACTTGCTTAAACAAGCACATAAGTATCAATAATATAAGATTTTTAACAACCTTCCACTATTGATCTTAGTCAAACACATCAATTATATAGCCCAAACAACAAATTTCCATAATCCTACATGTTAACCATCTTTATAAGAAACCACAAGTTTTCAACACTATTTTAATTTCCTTTACAAATCCAAATTTCATTTTATTCCACTTGAATGATTTACATCCAAGTTTGCTACATTCAGTTCATATTTACCACGACCAACTCAAAATCACTTCAGTATGATCAACATGTGCGTACTTATGTTAATTTACTTCTATGCAATTCCAAATTGATCCACAGTCAATTTTATCTCCAATTTGATTTATTTGCATCATATTCATAATTCACTTGCTTTCTTTTATGTCCAACGACAAATTTCTTTGCACATTTTGATATTATTCATGCAAATAACCATGACTTAAGCTTAAGGCCATTTTAAATTAATTCCAACTTAAATTTACATTAATTTCATTCCATTCTAAATTATTTATAACGCAACAGAATTTTGATTTTTATTTCAATCCAAATTTAACTCAATTCCTTTAATTTAATTTAAATCCAATTCGATCGTATTTTTATTTCTCCATTCAATTTAAAATTTTATTTTCCAGTATATAAGTCCAAAAACTTATTTACTTAAAATCTTACACTGCTCATTAGAGTCCATTTACCTCTTATAATCACAATCTTAGATTATATATATAACACTTAATAGCTTAAGGGTATAAATTTCATTACACAATTATAACCCACAACTATAAAATCATTTTACATTCCAACTTTATATCCAATTTAATTAAATTTCAATTTCAATTTTATTTAACTTATCATGAGTTAAAGTCAAATATATCTTATTCACTTCCATTCACTCAAGTTAAATTTTAATTCCAGGATTCAAATTTTCATTTCGTTTCTTATTCATATCAACTTCACTTTATAAGTTCAATAATTGATGCATCTTAACTTTTCACATTTTTAAATAGAATTCCTAGAATTCAATTACCCGGTTTTATTTCAAAACCATTTTGAAATCATAAACTACACATACCCACTTGCTATATTAAATCAAACTTTCGGATTCCAAAACAAATTTCCCTTTTGAAATTTCTAAAACAACTTGTATACCCAATAAGTCCAAAAAAAATCATAACCAACTACCACGGTAGTAATCCATCACTTTAGAAACTCGAAAATGAATACCGATGATGTGGCCATCATCATCAGGATTATTTTCCATCGATTGAAGTGAATTCAGTGCTTCCTTACTTCCACAAATATTTTTCAAATCAATTTCCATTCAAAAATATTTCCCAAAATAATACTCTTATTATTTCCTTCAAACACTTTGGAAAATATTTCAAACATTCACAAGATTTTGAATTCTCAAACTCTTTATTTAAAACGCTTTTCAAAATTTTTGGGATTTAAATTCAGGCTTAATTCAAATTTAGTTATACTTCTTTTGGATAAGTTATACTTATAGAATTCTATTTGGTTATAAACCATTGTATTATTTCACACTTATACAATTCTGTTTGGTTATAAATATAGTCCATCTCAAATTTTAGATTCTTATTTGATTATAGTATTAACAACCAAACATCCAAATATATAATTAGTTTAGAAATTTTTTATATCAAAATATAATTTTGGGTAAAATTATTCCATTTACCACTTTAAAAACAATACTATATCGGTTTATCTTGTTTAAGAGTTTAGAAACCCCTATCTATACGGTTGTACTTCCCGTACGGACCAGAATTCATAAAAACTCAACCTATAAGTCAACACAGTTCAAAAACAGATTTTATATTCACTAACAAGTACGCGCTCATATCTACTATTACACTCGAACTCATTCTAGAGTATTATTAACTCTATTCTAATGAGTAATTTCCCCACCAGAGCCAAAGTTATCGCCAACCTCGCTCTGATACCACTGTGACGACCCGCCCTTCTCAACCCTCGAAAATCTACTTCACTTGTATAATATGCCGATGATCGAGTGTCGGAAAAGACAGATTGCTGAGGATAGAAAGAAGGAGGTAGAAGAAGAAATAGAAAACAAAACAACATTAAAATCTCATAATCACAGCGGAACAAATATAATAGATAATATCTGATCTTTACACAAAAAGAAAACTATATCTGTTATATATATATATATATTACATCATCGGAGTACATCATAAACCAATCAATAATTACCAGCCTGGCAGTTATAACAGCCTGCCTCACAACTTGCTGGCAATTCAACAATCACAGCAGCATTAATAAACAAGTAGGAAGTACGTCTCGCCATCCAGCTCATCTCTTGAGCTCCACAGCATCATATCCTATATCCATAATACTCGGTCTGACATGAGCATTATAATAAAATAACATCCGAGTCAGTCTGGAAAACCAGCGTGAGAAAAATACACTAAATTTAATTATTAAAGTATTCAAAATTCTTTGAAAATCAAAAGTATCTCGTAAGACCACGCCACAAATAAACATGTTGGGTTTTTACCTTACGATAGCTAAAACATTTCTTATAAAATCTTCTAATATTATAATAGGGTATATATACAAATACTTATTCAAATAGCTGAAATTGTTACATGATTAAATTCTAGCATACTAGCCACAAAGTGGGTTATACAATCAAAAACGTAAAAGGCACATAGGAAGAATGGATTTCTAACTAATGACTAGGCACTGGGGTACCACCTATCACAGTACGTGGCCTAGATCACTGTACCGAGGATCCCTCCCGACCCCCTGCAACACAAGACCAAACTACCCCTTACTGGATAGCCAGAGTAAGATCACCCCACGGTTGGAATCAGCAACCGCACCACGTTGCCGAAATAAAGGGACATCTAGACAGGGATGACCTCACCCTACTTGGGCGCTACCCACTTAGCCTTGCTGCATAACCCCTGATTTTCAGTCATTCCTGGTTGATGAGGCTCGAGGCTAAGCGTTGCCTTTTTAGAACATTTCACTTAGAATGCTTACCGTCCTCCTGACGATGTTCTGAAAGCATTCATCCATACAAGTCTGTTCCGGATTCGAACAGAGCCGAAGGAACTACTCCTACTACATCCATTTTGGAATCACCCTCACGATTAGTAGCGATTATCCCTTGCACTTCACGGCTCCATCTTCGACTCCAATTTCTTATCTTCATCATGAAAATGTACTCATTGGTTCGAAATGGTTTTCGAATTAAAAATGCAATCTCGGTCTCTTCAAAACAACGTTCGCTATTTCCCGGTTAACTCAACCATGTTTCTTTACGAAATACACAGACCAAGATAAGATCGGAGTTCACCTCCTAACCGTTAGTGGACAGATTTCCTTATGAACGTCGTAGAAGAACGAACGAGTTTACACGTACAGTATAGCACCTTGAAAGGTAACTGTACCATATAATTCTCATATCACTTCTAGATATCTCCAAAGTTATATTTGGGTCCATATTTGATAGTCGGTTATTTAACTATCAAACAAACAAACAATTCAACCAATTATTTCCACTGAAAACACCAAGTCTCTTAAAACTTAAATTTTTATAATTTTCTCAAAAATATATACTTAAAACATTTAAAATAAAACGACTTTAAATATTCTTTGATTTAAAATGATAGCTGAGAAATTCTATGCAACATTCCAAGTAAAATTTAATCCACAAAATAAAAGTTTATATAAAGTATAAATATTAGGAAATTTCTTTAAAAACATAAGGCCAGTTTAATCTTTAAAATAATTATTACTAAAATTAATTTGAATAGATTTACTTTAAAATTATAAAACAATTAAAAATAATGAATTTCTCCAAAACATTCTTTTTAAAACAATTTTCAAAATGTAAACTCATACTAATAAATTCCTTTGAAAAATATACTTGGCTTTCAAGTAATACACTTCCATTTCAGAATAAACCAAAGAACCTTTTTATAAATCCTACTCGATTTATCTTAATTCAAATTTACATCTCAATCCTGTAAATTTCTTCCCACACGTTAAAAGTAAAACACCATTTTATTTTTAAACACATTTACCATCACCTGGAAATCACTTTCAAAATATATACTTAAATTATTTAAAATAAGGCTACTAAAATTACTTAATTAAAAATAATACTTCAGAAATTTACAAGGGTTTCTGAGTAATTTAAACCAAGATTACCTTCTTAAATAAAGTTATAATCTAATATTTATATTAATATTTCCTTTTGAAAACATAACACCAATTTACCTTTAAAATAATTAAATACCATAATTACTTTAATAAATATCTACTTTTCTCTTAAAAATAATTAAAAATAATATTTACTAAAACATTCTAAAATCACATTTTTTCAAACTTCTAGTTTATACCTTGAAACTTTTCTTTGAAAACATACTTAAGTTTCCAGGAAAAATACACTTCCCATCTTTTAAAAATAATCTCATCTTTATTTTTAAAACGATTTGTACCTTTCTTCTAGAAATTCCCACCGGAAATCTATACTTTCAAATTTATCCTCCGATAAATATTCCACTTCATTTATAAACCCAGTTTATAAATTTCCATTCCTCATTTCCTTTTAAATCACAGTTTTCAAAAACACTCAACAAATTCCAAACCAATTTTTCGAATTTAATTCCCTTAAATTCATTACTTAAAATTCCTTTTCATTTCCCTTTTAATCCCTATTCATTTTATTTATATTTTAAAATACCAGATTATACTTATCCTACCATAACACAGCACAACAAAATTCCTAAGTTAATCTATCATAGGATATCAATAAAATACATCGTAGATTATGAAGATAATTTCTATATTGTGAGGAATCCAGTCGGATCCCTCCAACCTGTTTTCCTGCATCCACAGATTTTAGCACACAAATAAATATCGATCCAATCTGATAATGATTTTCACATTCAACCAATCAATCAATCATTTAATTATTAACTATTTAAATTAAATGACATCCAGATGTGAGGGTGATTAACTCACCTTGAGTTCGTCGAGCATTTCATTTTTTAAATTAAATCGAACCGTTCGATTTAATTCAAAATTTTCACTTGTTCCAAACACCTCCGGATTTGCTGCAGCGTGTAGTTCGCATCGCTGCGATTCTGTCGCTTCCTGTTTTGCCCAATTTCGACCTCGCAAGCATTAGATATGAAATTTATAAGTTTCAACTACAAATTTATAAACAAATTTCTTTTTATTTATTTATTTACTCTACGAAATCACGGCCGCTTAAACAGCAAACAAGAATCTCAACCGCTCACACTCTCTTCTACATCGCGCATCCTCTCAGTGTTTCAAAACCCAAAACTGTCGACCAAAGCTCAATGTCACGGCCACGCATGCCCACCGTAGTCACATCCATCACCCCAAAAACGTGTGTCATCCCTACCTCCACCATCGGCCACGAAATGGCGAAGCCCGGTACCCTCTTGCATAGAAAAACGTTCATGAACATGACGTGTTCATGACCCGATAGCCATCGATCCACTTCGTCGTTTCCAATCTCAACCATCTACTTCGTAGAGCTCGACGAGCTCTACGACTCTCATGTTGGAAGAATTTGCTAAAATTTGAAGGCTTGGAAGAGATTAGAGGTAGAAGCTGAACAATTTTCAGCTATGGGTTCTAATAAGTGGCGGCCGAACAAAAGAAAGACTATGGTTTCTCTGAAAACGTGAATATATAAACATTTATTAATATTATTTTAATATTATTTCCAATTTAACACACTTTTACAAACAAACTCCAAACAAAACATGCAACCAGGCGTTTATAAGGTTTTACCCATATTTCGAACACAATGGAATGTGTTTCAAAGGCTAATTAAATCATATGTGGAAGATAGCTTTTTGAATCGATTTAAAATATTAAATTTTCGATTTTAATTTCAACGTGTTTCTTACCCGTACGTACAAACGGTAACTCCAAATACTACAAAAATTGAAATCCGATAATAATACACTATTATGGATCCAATGGAATAGGTTTCGTCGAATTCTGAGGTTGTGCCTTGAAAGGCTATTTTAACTCGTCGATTAATTCGAACGATTTTTAAAATCATCGAAATCACTTAAAGTTTTATTTTTAAAACTTTACTAACTCTATTAGAAATCAAATACAATTTATAATCACATTAGAAATCATTTTGATTCATTTCGAATCAAAATCTGATTATTTGCATTATTATTATATATATTAATTTCCATTATTAAATTAATATAAAAATTCCAAATTTAACCAATCGACTTTTGACTCCACCCAAAAGTCCAACATAACTATTTAAATCCAAATAGACTTTAAAATAAATTTAAGAAATCATTTTCATAACCATTTATTCCCAGATTTACAAATTATCCCAATTTCAAATATTAAATTATTATTATTCAATTCCAATTAAATTGCCATATATGAAATTATAACTAAATTTTACTGATTTAATCAAAATATTCCTATTTCAAAATCAAATTATAATTCACATTCAACATTTAAAATGAATTAAATGTTCAAAATCTAACGACCGAAATTCCGGGTCGTTACATCACCTTTGCTTGAGATTAAGGATTTAAGATTTGATCTTGATTAAGTTGCTTAAGCTTTTCCTCTTGATTCTTCTTATCTTCTCTTGTTTTCCTAATGGTGGCTAGCCTCAAGTTTATATTTTGTTTTGTGAATATGAAATAAACGTATAGAATATGGCTTGAGGGGTTTAAGGTATAAGAATAATACTAGTTCCTATATTGCCCATGTTATTTCCTAACATTGTGTTTCATTTCAATTTATATTGTTCATATGGATACATGGCACGACTACCTCTTAGAAATCACAAATCTCAATGACTTAACCATTTTACATTATTTTATTTAATTTACCTAATTAAATTTTACTAAATAATGTTACTAAAAATTAAGGTCATTACAAGGAGGATAGCTAGCTAATAGGACTTCGTTCCTTTTTTATTCCGCTGTGTTTGTTGTAAAGGGAAAGTTGACTGATTGCCTATATATATACTCTGATCATCCAAAGAGGCATCTTCATATGTCACTCTTGGTGTATGTTGTAATAATTATAGTTTCTCTAAACGTGATTCTCGAATTTGAGATTATGTAATGAATCTGAAATGCTTTGAGATGTAATGAGAAATTTGTTTAAATAGTTTTAAAAAATTCATATCCATATTTTTTTGTGTATCAATGTATCTACCATTACCGCATTTGGTCATTGAGGATTAATAACCATAGATGACTTCAGCATCCGTAGCCATTAATTGTGGGCCTCCAAGTGGGGATATATATGTTGTTATATGTGATATAAATAATGAATATAATCATTAAACTTATAAAAGTTGAAAATTCTTAAATAAAGCAATATATGATTACATTTATGAACATTGTAACCATTAGATTTTAAAATAATTAATACTTTAGCTTAAGCAATTCCTAGTCAAAATGTTTTGGGAAAAAAGGACATCGATACATCTGTTGAGACTAGTCTGTGTAATTCTCCCCAAATTGTAACGATCCTGAATTTTAATTTATTTTAAATTGATAATTTAAATTATTTTTGATTTAAAATTGTGAATTTTTTTGATAAATTGATCTGAAAATTATCAAAATAAAGGTCTTTAACATAAAAATATACTTCATAAATACTAAGCATAAGTAAATAAAATAAATACGTATAGCTAAAATTTAAAACAACACATTAACTAGAATATATAAAGTAATAAAATATATATATATGTAAAATGCAAGATAATAAATATACTACAAAAATAAATAAATATACAAGACAATTTGTAAGGAAGGCAATTTAAATACTTAAGCTAAAATTTTTTGAAAGCAACCATACAAAAGAAGAAATAAGTAAACAAAATAATTGAACAAAAGCAAATAAAACAAAAGAAAGAAACAAGATAAAATTTATTTAAGTATAGGTATGCGACCTGCAGGCAAGTAAAAGGACTTCACTTATATTCCTAAGTATGCAGGCATAAGCTGCCAGGTAAGTTAGAAAATAAATAAAGTAAACAAAGATATGTATGAAAGTAAAGTAAAATATCTATGAACTGGAAAAACAAGCAAGTAAGGTGAGGTTGTAGACATAAGGTACTAAGGCATGTAATGCCATTATCTTTAGTACACAAGATATCAGCCACAGCCACCAAAGCAAGGAAAGTTTGTACCTGATATTGGAAAAAAAAATGATGATAACCCCTGTAACTCATTTCTTTCCTATATACATTTCAACACATCACAAAACAACTTCATTTCAGTTTTCATTCATTTTAAACTGAGCAAAAGAAAAAAAGAAAAGAAAAAAAAAACCAAAGTAATATCATCATCATTTAAACAAACATCTCAGATTTAAAAACATCAAACCCATTCATCAAAACCTGAGATCAAGTGAGGACTTCCAGCTAGTAAACTCAAACCAGATTTCTACTTTGTAAATTCAAAAGAAAAAAGGACTTCAACTTCAATCTGAAAGCTTCTGGAAAACAAGATGTTTAAGTGAGTAACGCTTGCTTAAAATTTTAAAATATGAATCTCTTGCTTATATATGTGTGAATTAGTATGTGTATCTATATATATTTGAATTCTTTGTATATCTGAAGGATGGATGAACTGTGCTATGTTCATATAGGTTCTCTGTCTTAGATCCAAAACATATGATTTAATTCAAAAATCAATTCCACTTGAACTACACACTGTTTAGATTTGGTGTTAAAAATAATATTGTTTGTTTGATTTTAAATTAAGGTTTAAAAATTTATTAGAGTTGAAACAACATGTGAATGTCTCTGAAAAATCAATTAACTGAGCAAAGCTCTTAATAAGTTAAAATTCAAGAGTTTTAATTGTCGAATTCAGATATGAAGATTGGATCCTCATAATATAATATGAATTTTAAAGCAAGCATCATGATTTTTAAGGCTTTAAATCAAGAGCACATGAGGGTTGAACGGAAATTGAAAACGAGGCAGATTCTGGTGATCCAGGGGAAAGTGAGCGTCGCGAGTGATACTGAAGGGAGCTCGTTAGGTGGGGATGTCGAAAAAAATACTCGTAGTAATTCTAGTTCACCGTGGTGTTAGGGAATAGTCGAACTAGGGTTTAAGCTTCAGTTTTGTTCAACGAAGATGACGCGGCAATCTCGTCGACTGTGGTGCATCGAGTTCGATCGCACCAAGGGGGATGGGTTCATGGTTGATTGGTGAAGGTGTGGACGAAGATTCGTGATCTCTGGGAGTCGACATTTACTGGTCGAGGTGATTTAAGTTGGTTGAGTTCTGTTCCAGTTTTGATTGAATAGCTCAATCTCGATTTTGGGTTCGTGATGAATTTTGGGTGGTTAGGATCGAAGATGAGGATGATCAGTGACGTGCTGGAGGTAGCAACGTTGATCGGCGATGGTCATCGCGATTGTGCACGTATACGTGCATCTTTTCGTATCAGCGTTTTGAGTTGGTTGGGGAAGAAGTAAGGGTCTCGGGGATGGTCTCGAGAAAACGATGGTTGGACTCGAAGGAAGGTGGAGCGCGAGTAACTCGAAGTAGGGCTCGTGATTTTTGCAGTTTGTCTCGGGTCTTAATACCAAAGTTTTTGCTCAGGTATAGTTTTTGTTAAACTTGAAAATTTTAAAGTTATAACAGCTTTTGTTTAAATACAAAATTAAGTTTATTTATGGCAAAGTAATTAAGTGAAAGGGAATTTGAAACAGTGTTTCAAACATATTGTGAATAATACTTAAATTATAAATATGATTGAACTTTACTTTCAGTAGTGAAGTTAATAATTTCTATTTTATTAACGAATGAATTTTCTAAAGTAAATCGATTTATAATTAATAATGGTTAATGTGAGAAATTTTCTTTAAAAAGGGAATTAAAGAAACTAAATAGTTAATGAAATCATTAACTAAGATTATCTGAACAATTAATTAACGTGATAAAAAAATTTAACCATAAATTTGATTAATAAATTTAATGATAATAAATTGTGGAACTACTAAGTATAATTACTTAATGATAGAAATTATGGAATTGATTTATTTAGCATAATTAATTGAGTTAATTTGATTTATTCAAAAATCTAAATTTCTTAAGTTAATTAATTCAAAATAATCACTTGATAATTTTGAAAATACAATTACTTATAGAAGTAATAAATAGATAATTAATGAATGTAATCAATTAAATGATGATTTGAAATTTTAGTAAATTATTTGTTAATAAATTTAAAGGATTAATTAATAATGTGATTTATTAAGATTAACTTAATAATTTAAAGATTAATTGATTCATTAATTAAGAATGATAGTTAAAAATTAAGGGTTAACTAATAAATTGTGAAAGGGAATTTATTTCAAATAATTTGTAATTAAATTATGATAATTAACCAGGATTAATAATTGGTACATCCGATTTAAATTAATTATTTGATTAATAAATTCATTTGTGAATGTTTGGACTTGGCTGAATAATTGTTTTGTTTGATACCCCTGATATGTGATACTTTGTTTTTGAGCTGTGTGACTTATTTATCTGTAATTTATTATCTGTGAATCTGTGAATGGACGATAAGCGTTATAGTTTATATCGCTTATCAACTATATTTCTGTGTTCTGATCTATGATGATTGAATGATGTTGCACTATTGTGTTAAACCCCTGGACCACATTATACACACACCAATATGGATTTCTCGAGGAAATCGATTAAGTCACAGATTTTTGAAAATAGTTTTGTATTTGAATTTTTAAATTCAAATGTTTTGAAAATGGATTGGGTTTGAAGTGAAAAGCTTTTGAAATGGAACTTCAAAGATGAGATTTATTTTGAATAACTTGGTAAAGTATGAAGTTTAAATAATTTGATTTAAACTTAAATACAAGATTTGAAATTGAATTCTAGGATTTGAAACCAGGGATAAAAAAATGTTATACCAGTTATATATGGGTTTTTAAACCATTTTAAATGTATTGATTTGGAAATTTGAATTTAAATTCAAGGGCTTTAACTCGTGTAAATATAATTGAATTTTTCTGAAACGAAAACTGTTTGTTTTCAAATAATAAAAGCTTTCACATAAGAAATGAACGTCCAATTTGTGTTAAAAAGAATTTCAAGTTTGAAAATGAAGATAATTTCCAAGTTATGAAAACGATTTGAAAGCTATAAGTTAAATCTTTGATTTAAAGATTTAACGAGTTAATCCAATTGGAATGGAAATTGTTTTGAAGTCTATGAATTGATCTTTGTGAAATAAATCTTTTTGTAATATAAAGATTTGAAATGGTAATTGGTTTAAACCATTTGAAAAGGAAAGTTTTTGGATTCTAAGTTGTGACTTAATTGAAATCCCAATATCCATATGTTTTTGAAATACTGCGCTCACTGTTCGGTTTAGCCGGGAGAGGACCTTTGTGTCATATATCCCATTCCGAATATGTGATATGTCGTTATGGATAGCATTTGAAGACCGGTGGTGAAGACCGGATATTTTCGAAAACGAAAGGACAACTCGTCTAATGTCTTTGCATCGACTGGTCCCCGGTATAGAGACTCCATATGTGATGGGAAGTCCGAATGCGATTAGTGAATATCCAGATTTC
The DNA here is from genome assembly GCA_030765085.1 of Allium cepa. Lineage (NCBI taxonomy): Eukaryota > Viridiplantae > Streptophyta > Magnoliopsida > Asparagales > Amaryllidaceae > Allium > Allium cepa. The sequence goes on along the minus strand of CM060944.1, from coordinate 442,828,825 downwards.
AAGGACTTCTTTGGAAGTGCCTTCGGTTCTGTTCGAGCCCGGAACAGACTTGTATGGATTGTATGTCGACATTACAAATTGAGATATAAAGCTGATTTCTTTCAAATATATTTCTGTTGGTGGCGGAGAATTTATTCTCTTAGCTTAACACCCTTCTCTGAGACGTATGAGCTTAGAGGTTATGTAGTTGATGGTTATCAGCGATATATTCCCAATTTGGTAATGTGACATGCTGAGTGTTGCTGTGAAATAATCATTGTTTGATCATTTGTGATATGATCATTTGTTTGATCATTTATCTTTGTGATCATTACTTTGATCATTTGTTGACCCAAAGCATGGCTTTGTACGTGGACGAGACTTCGTCGGACCCCACACCCCGGAATGGTCAAAACAGGAAAGATGCAGCAAGGTTATTGGGGGTAGCACCCCTTAGGGTATGTGCATTTCCTTCTGGATAGAAGTGGTATCATGGTATGGAGCCCAGATACTTAACTTATGTTGATATCGTAGATATATATATATATATATATATATATATATTACTTTGTGATTTGTTGCTAGGGCCCCGGTTAAAAGTTGGTCACAACCGGGAGATGGCATACTCGTGTCAGTATTTACCCAGTTAGGGGTAACCCGGCCTTGTGTTCGCAGAGATCCGGTTTGGTTCTCGGGGACATCCTTCCAGAGGCGTTCTCATGTGCGAATGGGAAGTTCCTATGCCTGACCATTTGTTGGAAATCCAAAGAAACAATACGAATCCTGTACGGTTTTAGTTGTATAACCTGCCATGGAATGTGGCGGTAACCTGCTATTGAACATGGTAGCTATAGTAGGCATAAGTGCGGAATGCCTATGCTGGCTAAGATTTATATATTTACTTTCGAAATGAATTTCTCCTACACTATGCACTAGTAATAATATCAAATGTTTCTTTTTAATGCGTATCAAGCAGCTTTGACTATCATAAGGAGAAATCTCCTCCGATTCTGCGTTTGCATTGTGTGTGTGCGCGGGAGGCCTTATGGTAGTCTCATTTCTAAAAAGCATTGCGAATCTATTTTAAAATATTTCTTTGTTTGTTTTTAAAGATAAACTGTTTTTTTGTTGCTCACACCAGTCTTGCTGAGCTTAGGGCTATGTGATGGGGGGTTCTCGCTTCGTAGTTTGGTGGCGAACGGGAGACTCTTGCCCTCACACGTCCTCTTTTAGGGGGTTGGTTAGGCGTAAGCTGAGACAGTCGAGAGGCTGGCCGTAAAAGCAAGTTTGGGGTACAAATGTGAGCCACGGTGGGGCTGGGATGGTTGAAAAGCCTACCGGTTGTGACCGCTGCCGGCTAGTCGTTACAATTGGTATCAGAGCTAAGGTTAAACTTTAGCTCAGGAGTATAACACATTAAGTAGCTCATTAGATATGGTGAAGTATCCCTAGAATGAGTAATCCCTAAGATATCTGTTTGAATGCCTCAGTAAATTCTCTTGCTATCCACTGATAGTGAGTATGAGTGCAAGAAGAGAACGAGATAGGGAACAGGGGAATACGACTATAAATGGTCAATACTCTGTAACGACAACTGAAACAATTTTTCTCTTCTCAATCTTCTTTAATTCGATTCCAATTCTTTTGATTGCTTCGTGACAGCTACAGAAAGAAGTTCGGTGTGTTGATGCTCTACAAATCGTTGTAGAAGATTCTTACTTCGTATTTCATCAGTTTCTTATCAGTTTTGGATTTAAACCTTAATGAATATGAATATGAATTTGAAATTTGAAATTGGAAATTTTGAATAAATTAGAAATTTTAATTGAGTTAAATTGGTTAATAGAATATGAAGGATAATTTGAATTGTATTGATAAAATGATTTCGTTTAAAACCAAATTTGAATTTTTGAAATTCTATTGAAATTTCTTGTGAATATCAAAATCTGAAGAGGGACAAATTGGTATATATTTTGAGATATTCTGATTTGAATTTGGAATCCATATCTTGTATTTGAGGAATTATAGAAGATCGAATCTATCTGTCTTTGTTGTTTTCGTGCCTACGAATTTCGAGGACGAATTTCTTTTAAGTGGGGAAGTCTGTAACGATCCTGAATTTTAATCTATTTTAAATTGATAATTTAAATTATTTTTGATTTAAAATTGTGAAATTTATTGATAAATTGATCTGAAAATTATCAAAATAAAGGTCTTTAAAATAAAAATATACTTTATAAATACTAAGCATAAGTAAATAAAATAAATACGTATAGCTAAAATTTAAAACAACACATGTAAAGATCCCAATTTTGAATTGAATTTAAACTAATAGTTAATGTAAATTTTGGGATAAATTTTGAATTAATTTAATTTTGACCTTAGAATTTTAATTTGTATTTAATATTTAAAATAAATGACTTACAAAATGTAGATAGTTTAAAACTTTAGAAATAAAATGAATAAAATAAAGTAATTAATGCAAGAAAAAAATACAAAAGAATACATTAGCTTATGAAACAAGACAAGCAGCAATAAATGCTAGCCCAAATTGTGTTCTATCAGCCACCATATATGAAAGTTTGTATATGGTAATTAATACTTGCATATCAAAGAAAAAAAATGCTGCCGAAATATAAGGCAGGCTTAATAAATGCAAATATCTTTGTACAAATAAAGTATAAGCATAGAGACATATGCAGCCTATAGAGTTTGAAAAGCAAAACAAAAGTACCAAAGTAATAAATGCAACATGCAAGATATCAGCTGAAATAAATAATGTAAAGATATCTTTAGTACAAAGAAAATATAATATTACCCTGCACAAGATATTGTATACCATACCATTGGAAAAAAAATATTAATAATACAACATACTGTAAACATTCTCCCCTATATATCATTCAACTCAAACAGCAAGTAAGCTTTCTTTTTTATATGCATCAATCCCACTTCAGTTCGATAATCAAAACTGAGTAATACCTGAAATACATACCATCTCATACTTAAACAAAATAACAATTTAAATCAACTCAAACAAGAGATTCCAGTTTGCAAAAGTTCAAAGCAGAGATCTTCTCATTTTTAAGCATGCAAGTTCATTCTGAAAGAAAAGAAGAAAGAAAAAAAAACAAAGGAAATCAAAATCCAGTTTTCAAATACATCATTTCCAGACCTTACTTCTCTGTTTCCTGTCTTCTGTTCGAACTGTTCCAGGTGAGTAACATTTGTTTTAAAATTTTAAAGATATTGATCTCTATTGTGATAAGTATGTTTGGTCATAAATATGAATGCTCGTGTATATTGATTTATGATGTTAGATGCACAGGCTGATGCTTTTTTTTTTAAACAGTCTCTGTTTTAAAGATTTAAACACAGGATTTGGATTCATAATCCATAATCCCTTGATCTACTTGATGTTTAAACATTAGATTAAAACAAAGATTGTTTGTTACAGTAAAAATTAAGTTTTAAAATTTAATTCAAGTTAAAATAACCTGTAAAAAATTTCTGAAGACCAATATAGCTGAGCACCATTTGGTTTTTTTTTTGTCAAAATTCAAATCTCTCAATCCATAAATTTAGGTATATGGATCGAATTATTAAGCTTAAATATGATTTTTAAAACTAATATGATGATTTTTCATTTTGTATTTCGAGAGAAATTTGGGAATGATCGAAATTGGCATTCTAGCCAATTTCCAGTGATTCATCGATTTGTGGAGCTCGGGGATTTGTGTGGGCGTGGAGGAGCCTACGGGGATGCTTGGAAAAATGGTCGGAGGTGGTAATGTCGACAGTGGCGTCGGCGGCGAACATTTAAAAGTTTTAACCCTAGTTTAATGAGGGGTCGCATTTTCTTCTCGTTCGTCCTCCACAACGCGTCGAGTTGCACGTTATTGGAGGGGAAAGGAGCTAGGCGGGTGGCAGAGTGGTGACCGGAGTTTGGAGTTGCCTAGTGGTCGGAGCGCCGAGGACTTGACGTTGACAGGTTCTAAAGGGTGTGGCTGTGTAAATTTCCAGGTTTCGAGTTTTAAACTCGAATTTGATTTCGAGTTGCTGTTTGAAGACCGGTGGTCGTGAGGTGTTCAGGTGATGGTCGGCGATTGGTTGAAGTTCTGGTGGATGGCCGAAGGTGGCCAGAGCCACGGTGCACGTGCACCATGCATTTTGATGTCCTGGTGAAGTTCTGAAGGTTGAGCAACTGTTTGAACTCGGGATCTACTCGAAATGTGAGGTTGGCTCGAAGCATTTAGGGGGTTGACTCGAAGCAAGCATTGTGGGGCTCGGGTCAGTGTTGTTTAGATTTATTAAACAGAACTTGTTCTGTTTTCAAAGTTTTAAAATCTAATTTTTGAAACAAAGCTTAAGCCAGTTTAAAAACCGAAGTTTAAATATAAACATAAGTTAGTTTATAACATGGTTTGGGTATAACTAAGTTTTTAAGTTTAAATTTGTTTTAATAACAATTAAGAAATATTTTATTTGAAAGAATTGAATATAAGGTTAGAAATTGAGTTGTAAAAGGAAGTTTAAGCAAAGTTGAAAACAAATCTGAAGCCTAGACTTGAACGTATAATTGAATTTCAGATTTTGAAATGAAAGAAAGTGATAAATGCAAGTATTTTAAATATTTTAAATAAGTTAAATGTTTTAGGATTTGATTTCAACTCTTTAAAATTTCTTTATAATAAAATATTACTCCAATAAGTAATTTAAAGGATTTTTTTTTAAATTTGTTTAAACTTTAGTAAAGACAAAGGAGGGTTCATTTTTAAATTTTGGGTTCAAAATAAAATTTAGAAAGATAAGTTGGAATTTAAAAGGTTTTCAAACATATTGGTAAATGATATCTAAATCACCACTAAGAATGAGTTCATCTTAAATGTAATAAAGATTAAATGATTTGTAATACATTTATCATTAAGTTAATTAGAATGGATAATTAATGTTTTGTATCAATTTAATTAGTAATGGTAAATTTAACTTTATTAATTAAGGTTTAAGTTAATTAATCAGGAGATTAAGTTATAATTACATTTAATATACGTAAATGTTGATTTGTTTATAAGGGTAATTAATTACTTAAAGATAATTATTTAATGAAATTAATTCAGATTAAATGATTATGTAATTAACTTAGGGTTAATCTAATTAAATTATAAATTAAGAATAATTTATTGAAAAGGTTTGATAAATTAATTTATATCAAACGATTTGTGATAAATAAATCAGAATTTAATAATTAATTCATAAGTAATTTATTTAATTTGAAATAAATTGAATTACTTAGGATTAAGTTAATTAATCATGTTTATAAATGATTATTAAATGTTTGACCTTACTTATGAATGGTTGCATTGTATGAGATACCTTGAATTGATTGTCCTGTCTGATCTGTGATATTTTGTTCTGTGATTTGTATCCGTGTATGATTTATTCATTTATTTACATTCGTATATTATCTGTGAAATTGTGAATGGACGATAAGCGTTATAGTTTATATCGCTTATCAACTATATATTCTGTGTTTTAATCTATGATGATTGAATGATGTGCACTATTGTGTTATACCCCTGGACCACACCTATACACACACAATTATGGATTTCACGAGGAAATCAGTTAAGTCACAGATTCTGAAATGATTTTAAAAAGTTGAATATTTAAATTCAAATGTTTTGGAAATGGACTAGAAATAAAAGTGAAAAGCTTTTGAAATGGAATTTGAAAGATGTTATTTATTTTTGAATAATTTGATTAAAGTTTGAAATTTAAATAGTTTGATTTAAATTTAAATTCAAGATTTGAAATTGAATTCTATGATTTGAAATTAGAGATTAAAGAGGTTATACCAGTTATATATGAGTGAAACCATTTTAAATATATTAATTTTGAGAATTAGAGGGCTTTAACTCGAGCAAATGTAATTGGATTTTCCTAAAACGAAAACTGTTTGTTTTCAATTAATAAAAACTTTCACATAAGAAATGAACTTCCAATTTGAGTTAAAATGATCTCTAACTTGAAATGAAGATAATTTCCAAGTTATGAAAACGATTTGAAAGCTATAAGTTAAATCTTTAATTAAAGATTTAATGGGTTGATCCTATAGAAATGAAATTGTTTTGGAAATCTATGAATTGATTTTTTGTGAGAAAAATCTTTTGTTTAAAAATTTGAAATGGTAATTTGTTTAACCATTTAAAGAAAGTTTTTGGGTTTTAAGTTGTGACTTAATTGAAATCCCAATATCCATATGTTTTTGAACTATTTCGCTCACTATTCGGTTTAGCCGGGAGAGGACCTTTGTGTCATATATCCCATTTCGAATATTGATACGTCGTTATGGATAGCTTTTGAAGACCGGTGATGAAGACCGGATATTCACAAGAACGAAAGGATAACTCGTCGATTGTCTCTGCACTGAGTCGCGCCGGTATAGAGATTTCCTAAGTGATGGGAAGTCCGATCGGGATTGTGAATACCCGGATTGCAAGGGCTTCGTAAGAAGTGCCTTCGGTTCTATTCGAGCCCAGAACAGACTTGTATGGATTGTGTGTCTGACATTACACTTTGAGATATAAAGCAGATTTCTTTCAAATACATTTCTGTTGGTGGCGGAGAATTTATTCTTTTAGCTTAACACCCTTCTCTGAGACGTACGAGCTCAGAGGTTATGTAGTTGAATGTTATCAGCGATATATTCCCAATTTGGTAATGTGACATGCTAAGTGTTGCTGTGAAATGATCATTGTTTGATCATTTGTGATATGATCATTTGTTTGATCATTTATCTTTGTGATCATTTGTTGACCCAAAGCATGGCTTTGAACCAAAGCGTGGCTTTGTGGACGAGACTTCATCGAACCTCACACCCCGGAATGATCAAAACCGAAAAGATGCGGCAAGGTTATTAGGGAGTAGCGCCCCTTTAGTGTATGTTCATTTCCTTCTGGAAAGGGGTGGTGTCATGGTATGGAGCCCAGATACTTACTCATGTGGAAAACACTCTATTTACTATAGTGTGATGTTGGTTATCGAGCGCTCGGTTAAAGGTCCTAAAGGACCGGGAGGTGGCATACTCGTGTCAGTAGTTACCCAGTTAGGGGTAACCCGGCCTTGTGTTGGCAGAGATCCGGTTAGGTTCTCGGGGACGTCCATCCAGAGGCGTTTCCATGTGGAAATGGGAAGTTCCTTGGCCTGACCATTTGTTGGAAATCTAAAGAAACAATACGAGCCTTGTACGGTTTTAGTTGTAGAACCTGTCATTCACTTATGGTGGCGCCCCACTGTTTGGATGGTAGCTATAGTGGGCATAGTTCGAAATGTCTATGCTGGCTAAGATTTATATTCTACTTTCGAAATGCTTTTCTGCACCGTGCACTTATAATAATAATATCAAAGAAATTTTCTACGTATTAAGCATGTTTGACTATCATAAGAAGAAATCTCCTCCAAGTCTGCGTTTGCATTGTGTGTGTGGTGGGAGGTCTTATGGTAGTTTCATTTTCAAAAAGCATTACGAATTTATTTTAAAATTCTCTTGTTGATTGAATTAAAAGATAAACTATTTTTGTTGCTCACACCAGTCCCATGACTGATCCAGAGTTTATTGTTTCTTTCCTAAACTCTGGATGCTCATCATTTTCCACATGAGCAGTCTAGAGTTGGGTTTTTCAGATAGTTAGGTTCAGTGAATTATCTGGAGTTAGTTCAGTCTTTGGTTCGCACCAGTCTTGCCTAGCTTGGTGCATTGTTATGGGGAGTTCGAGCTATTGCTGGATTAGTTCTTCGAAATGGAGTTGCAGCTTTTGGAGTTCTTCGTTGAAGACTATCTTAGAGTTATTTGATCCGCTGCTAGTGTTATCTATTTTCTTTCCGCTGCTATTTTCTTGTATCTCTGATGTATATTGATATTCACTGTATCACTCTGTTGTATCAGATATTGTATCAAAGCTGTATATCAATGTATTATTCTTTTTATTCCGCTGTGTTATTTACTTAATGTTGTTATAAGCTCCGGCGAATCGGATTTGAACGGTCGAATCTATGGCATTCGAATACGATTTGAAGTATGGATGTCGATTTTCGAGCGGGCAAAACCCGATACGTTACATTTGGTATCAGAGCTAAGGTGAAACTTTAGCTCAGGAGTATAACACGTTAAGTAGCTCATTAGAGATAGGGTGAAGTATCCCTAGAATGAGCATATCCCTAAGATATCCGTTTGAACGCCTCAGTAAATTCTTTTACTATCCACTGATAGTGAGTATGAGTGCAAGAAGAGAACAAGATAGGGGACAGGGAAATACGACTATAATTGGTCGATACTCTGTAACAACAGTGGAAGCAATCTTTTCTCTATCAATCTATTTTTGTTCGTTATCTTTTCAATTCTTTGATGGTTCCTGGCAAATCCAGGAAGAAGATTTGATATATTAGTATGGGACACAAACTCCGGATAGACCAAAATTGTTGTTTGGATGTATTGGTTGTTTTGTTTGCTTTGGTTGCTTGGTTGATAGGTATAAATTGGTTTTTAAACTCAACATTTTGAAATTGTATTCATATATCTGTCAATATTTGGGTCTAGAGATGTATTACGAATGGTTAGTTTTCCTTTCAAACTAACCAGTGCTCTGCATATTCGTAGATCTGGACAACCCGAATATCTTATGGAAAATCAAATAGATTCGTTCTTATATCTATTATGGATATTTTGATTTGGTGAGCCAAATACAGGATAGATATCCATTTTGACCTGGAAAGCTATTTCCCTATCTTGGTGTATCTACCTTTGTTATTTTCGTGCCTGCGAATTTCGAGGACGAAATTCCTTTTAAGGGGGGAAGTCTGTAACGATCCCAATTTTGATTTGAATTTAAACTAATAGTTAATGTAAATTTTGGGATAAATTTTGAATTAATTTAATTTTGACCTTAGAATTTGAATTTGTATTTAATATTTAAAATAAATGACTTACAGAATGTAGATAGTTTAAAACTTTAGAAATAAAATGAATAAAATAAAGTAATTAATGCAAGAAAAAAATAAAAAAGAATACATTAGCTTATGAAACAAGACAAGCAGCAATAAATGCTAGCCCAAATTGTATTCTATCAGCCACCATATATGAAAGTTTGTATATGGTAATTAATACTTGCATATCAAAGAAAAAAAATATGCAGCCGAAATATAAGGCAGGCTTAATAAATGCAAATATCTTTGTACAAATAAAGTATAAGCATAGAGACATATGCAGCCTATAGAGTTTGAAAAGCAAAACAAAAGTACCAAAGTAATAAATGCAACATGCAAGATATCAGCTGAAATAAATAATGTAAAGATACCTTTAGTACAAAGAAAATATAATATTACCCTGCACAAGATATTGTATACCATACCATTGGAAAAAATATATTAATAATATAACATACTGTAAACATTCTCCCCTATATATCATTCAACTCAAATAGCAAGTAAGCTTTCTTTTTTATATGCATCAATCCTACTTCAGTTCGATAATCAAAACTGAGTAATACCTGAAATACATACCATCTCATACTTAAACAAAATAACAATTTAAATCAACTCAAACAAGAGATTCCAGTTTGCAAAAGTTCAAAGTAGAGATCTTCTCAGTTTTAAGCATGAAAGTTCATTCTGAAAGAAAAGAAGAAGAAAAAAAGGAAATCAAAATCCAGTTTTCAAATACATCATTTCCAGACCTTACTTCTCTGTTTCCTGTCTTCTATTCGAACTGTTCCAGGTGAGTAACATTTGTTTTAAAATTTTAAAGATATTGATCTCTATTGTGATAAGTATGTTTGGTCATAAATATGAATGCTCGTGTATATTGATTTATGATGTTAGATTTACAGGCTGATGCTTTTTTTTAAAACAGTCTCTGTTTTAAAGATTTAAACACAGGATTTGGATTCAAAATCCATTATCCCTTGATCTACTTGATGTTTAAACATTAGATTAAAACAAAGATTGTTTGTTACAGTAAAAATTAAGTTTTAAAATTTAATTCAAGTTAAAATAACCTGTAAAAAATTTCTGAAGACCAATATAGCTGAGCACCATTTGGTTTTTTTTTGGTCAAAATTCAAATCTCTCAATCCATAAATTTAGGTATATGGATCGAATTATTAAGCTTTAATATGATTTTTAAAACTAATATGATGATTTTTCATTTTGTATTTCGAGAGAAATTTGGGAATGATCGAAATTGGCATTCTGGCCAATTTCCGGTGATTCATCGATTCGTGGAGCTCGGGGATTTGTGTGGGCGTGGAGGAGCCTACGGGGATGCTAGGAAAAATGGTCGGAGGTGGTAATGTCGACAGTGGCGTCGGCGGCGAACATTTAAAAGTTTTAACCCTAGTTTAATGAGGGGTCGCATTTTCTTCTCGTTCGTCCTCCACAGAGCGTCGAGTTGCACATTATTCGAGGGGAAAGGAGCTAGGCGGGTGGCGGAGTGGTGACCGGAGTTTGGAGTTGCCTAGTGGTCGGAGCGCCGAGGACTTGACATTGACAGGTTCTAAAGGGTGTGGCTGTGTATATTTCCAGGTTTCGAGTTTTAAACTCGGATTTGATTTCGAGTTGCTGTTTGAAGACCGTTGGTCGTGAGGTGTTCAGGTGATGGTCGGCGATTGGCTGAAGTTTTGGTGGATGGCCGAAGGTGGCCAGAGCCACGGTGCACGTGCACCGTGCATTTTGATGTCCTGGTGAAGTTCTGAAGGTTGAGCAACTGTTTGAACTCGGGATCTACTCGAGTAAATGTGAGGTTGGCTCGAAGCATTTAGGGGGTTGACTCGAAGCAAGCATTGTGGGGCTCGGGTCAGTGTTGTTTAGATTTATTAAACAGAACTTGTTCTGTTTTCAAAGTTTTAAAATCTAATTTTTGAAACAAAGCTTAAGCCAGTTTAAAAACAGAAGTTTAAATATAAACTTAAGTTAGTTTATAACATGGTTTGGGTATAACTAAGTTTTTAAGTTTAAATTTGTTTTAATAACAATTAAGAAATATTTTATTTGAAAGAATTGAATATAAGGTTAGAAATTGAGTTGTAAAAGGAAGTTTAAGCAAAGTTGAAAACAAATCTGAAGCCTAGACTTGAACGTATAATTGAATTTCAGATTTTGAAATGAAAGAAAGTGATAAATGCAAGTATTTTAAATATTTTAAATAAGTTAAATGTTTTAGGATTTGATTTCAACTCTTTAAAATTTCTTTATAATAAAATATTGCTCCAATAAGTAATTTAAAGGATTTTTTTTTAAATTTGTTTAAACTTTAGTAAAGACAAAGGAGGGTTCATTTTTAAATTTTGGGTTTAAAATAAAATTTAGAAAGATAAGTTGGAATTTAAAAGGTTTTCAAACATATTGGTAAATGATATCTAAATCACCACTAAGAATGAGTTCATCTTAAATGTAATAAAGATTAAATGATTTGTAATACATTTATCATTAAGTTAATTAGAATGGATAATTAATGTTTTGTATCAATTTAATTAGTAATGGTAAATTTAACTTTACTAATTAAGGTTTAAGTTAATTAATCAGGAGATTAAGTTATAATTACATTTAATATACGTAAATGTTGATTTGTTTATAAGGGTAATTAATTACTTAAAGATAATTATTTAATGAAATTAATTCAGATTAAATGATTACGTAATTAACTTAGGGTTAATCTAATTAAATTATAAATTAAGAATAATTTATTGAAAAGGTTTGATAAATTAATTTATATCAAACGATTTGTGATATATAAATCAAAAATTAATAATTAATTCATAAGTAATTTATTTAATTTGAAATAAATTGAATTACTTAGGATTAAGTTAATTAATCATGTTTATAAATGATTATTAAATGTTTGACCTTACTTATGAATGGTTGCATTGTATGAGATACCTTGAATTGATTGTCCTGTCTGATATGTGATATTTTGTTCTGTGATTTGTATCCGTGTATGATTTATTCATTTATTTACATTCGTATATTATCTGTGAAATTGTGAATGGACGATAAGCGTTATAGTTTATATCGCTTATCAACTATATATTCTGTGTTTTAATCTATGATGATTGAATGATGTGCACTATTGTGTTAAACCCCTGGACCACACCTATACACACACAATTATGGATTTCACGAGGAAATCAGTTAAGTCACAGACTCTGAAATGATTTCAAAAAGTTGAATATTTAAATTCAAATGTTTTGGAAATGGAATCGAAATAAAAGTGAAAAGCTTTTGAAATGGAATTTCAAACATGTAATTTATTTTTGAATAACTTGATTAAAGTTTGAAATTTAAATAATTTGATTTAAATTTAAATTCAAGATTTGAAATTGAATTCTATGATTTAAAATTAGAGATTAAAGAGGTTATACCAGTTATATATGAGTGAAACCATTTTAAATATATTAATTTTGAGAATTAGAGGGCTTTAACTCGAGGAAATGTAATTGGATTTTTCTGAAACGAAAACTGTTTGTTTTCAATTAATAAAAACTTTCACATAAGAAATGAACTTCCAATTTGAGTTAAAATGATCTCTAACTTGAAATGAAGATAATTTCCAAGTTATGAAAACGATTTGAAAGCTATAAGTTAAATCTTTAATTTAAAGATTTAATGGGTTGATCCTATAGAAATGAAATTGTTTTGGAAATCTATGAATTGATTTTTTGTGAGAAAATTCTTTTGTTTAAAAATTTAAAATGGTAATTTGTTTAACCATTTAAAGAAAGTTTTTGGGTTTTAAGTTGTGACTTAATTGAAATCCCAATATCCATATGTTTTTGAACTATTTCGCTCACTATTCGGTTTAGCCGGGAGAGGAACTTTGTGTCATATATCCCATTCTGAATATTGATACGTCGTTATGGATAGCTTTTGAAGACCGGTGATGAAGACCGGATATTCACAAGAACGAAAGGATAACTCGTCGATTGTCTCTGCACTGAGTCTTGCCTAGCTTGGTGCACTGTTATGGGGAGTTCGAGCTATTGCTGGATTAGTTCTTGGAAATGGAGTTGCAGTTTTTGGAGTTCTTCGTTGAAGACTATCTTAGAGTTATTTGATCCGCTGCTAGTGTTATCTATTTTCTTTCCGCTGCTATTTTCTTGTATCTCTGATGTATATTGATATTCACTGTATCACTCTGTTGTATCAGATATTGTATCAAAGCTATATATCAATGTATTTTTTTATTCCGCTGTGTTATTTACATAATGTTGTTATAAGCTCCGGCGAATCGGATTTGTACGGTCGAATCTACGGCATTCGAATACGATTTGAAGTATGGATGTCGATTTTCGAGCGGGCAAAACCCGATACGTTACAACACATTAACTAGAATATATAAAGTAATAATATATATATATATATATATATATGTAAAATGCAAGATAATAAATATACTACAAAAATAAATAAATATACAAGACAATTTGTAAGGAAGGCAATTTAAATACTTAAGCTAAAAATTCTTGAAAGCAACCAGACAAAAGAAGAAACAAGTAAACAAAATAATTGAACAAAAGCAAATAAAACAAAAGAAAGAAACAAGATAAAATTTATTTAAGTATAGGTATGCGACCTGCAGGCAAGTAAAAGGACTTCACTTATATTCCTAAGTATGCAGGCATAAGCTGCGAGGTAAGTTAGAAAATAAATAAAGTAAACAAAGATATGTATGAAAGTAAAGTAAAATATCTATGAACTGGAAAAACAAGCAAGTAAGGTGAGGGTGTAGACATAAGGTACTAAGGCATGTAATGCCATTATCTTTAGTACACAAGATATCAGCCACAGCCACCAAAGCAAGGAAAGTTTGTACCTGATATTGGAAAAAAAAATGATGATAACCCCTGTAACTCATTTCTTTCTATATACATTTCAACACATCACAAAACAACTTCATTTCAGTTTTCATTCATTTTAAACTGAGCAAAAGAAAAAAAGAAAATAAAAAAAACCAAAGTAATATCATCATCATTTAAACAAACATCTCAGATTTAAAACATCAAACCCATTCATCAAAACCTGAGATCAAGTGAGGACTTCCAGCTAGCAAACTCAAACCAGATTTCTACTTTGTAAATTCAAAAAAAAAAGGACTTCAACTTCAATCCGAAAGCTTCTGGAAAACAAGATGTTTAAGTGAGTAACGCTTGCTTAAAATTTTAAAATATGAATCTCTTGCTTATATATGTGTGAATTAGTATGTGTATCTATATATTATTGAATTCTTTGTATATCTGAAGGATGGATGAACTGTGCTATGTTCATATAGGTTCTCTGTCTTAGATCCAAAACATATGATTTAATTCAAAAATCAATTCCACTTGAACTACACACTGTTTGGATTTGGTGTTAAAATAATATTGTTTGTTTGATTTTAAATTAAGGTTTAAAAATTTATTAGAGTTGAAACAACATGTGAATGTCTCTGAAAAATCAATTAACTGAGCAAAGCTCTTAATAAGTTAAAATTCAAGAGTTTTAATTGTCGAATTCAGATATGAAGATTGGATCCTCATACTGTTATATGAATTTTCAAGCAAGAATCATGATTTTTAAGGCTTTAAATCAAGAGCACATGAGGGTTGAACGGAAATTGAAAACGAGGCAGATTCTGGTGATCCAGGGGAAAGTGAGCGTCGCGAGTGATACTGAAGGGAGCTCGTTAGGTGGGGATGTCGGAAAAAATACTCGTAGTAATTCTAGTTCACCGTGGCGTTAGGGAATAGTCGAACTAGGGTTTAAGCTTCAGTTTTGTTCAACGAAGATGACGCGGCAATCTCGTCGACTGTGGTGCATCGAGTTCGATCGCACCAAGGGGGATGAGTTCGTGGTTGATCGGTGAAGGTATGGACGAAGATTCGTGATCTCTGGGAGTCGACATTTACAGGTCGAGGTGATTTAAGTTGGTTGAGTTCTGTTCCAGTTTTGATTGAATAGCTCAATCTCGATTTTGGGTTCGTGATGAATTTTGGGTGGTTAGGATCGAAGATGAGGATGATCAGTGACGTGCTGGAGGTAGCAACGTTGATCGGCGATGGTCATCGCGATTGTGCACGTATACGTGCATCTTTTCGTATCAGCGTTTTGAGTTGGTTGGGGAAGAAGTAAGGGTCTCGGGGATGGTCTCGAGAAAACGATGGTTGGACTCGAAGGAAGGTGGAGCGCGAGTAACTCGAAGTAGGGCTCGTGATTTTTGCAGTTTGTCTCGGGTCTTAATACCAAAGTTTTTGCTCAGGTATAGTTTTTGTTAAACTTGAAAATTTTAAAGTTATAACAGCTTTTGTTTAAATACAAAATTAAGTTTATTTATGGCAAAGTAATTAAGTGAAAGGGAATTTGAAACAGTGTTTCAAACTTATTGTGAATAATACTTAAATTATAAATATGATTGAACTTTACTTTAAGTAGTGAAGTTAATAATTTCTATTTCATTAACGAATGAATTTTCTAAAGTAAATCGATTTATAATTAATAATGGTTAATGTGAGAAATTTTCTTTAAAAAGGGAATTAAAGAAACTAAATAGTTAATGAAATCATTAACTAAGATTATCTGAACAATTAATTAACGTGATAAAAAAATTTAACCATAAATTTGATTAGTAAATTTAATGATAATAAATTGTGGAACTACTAAGTATAATTACTTAATGATAGAAATTATGGAATTGATTTATTTAGCATAATTAATTGAGTTAATTTGATTTATTCAAAAATCTAAATTTCTTAAGTTAATTAATTCAGAATAATCACTTGATAATTTTGAAAATACAATTACTTATAGAAGTAATAAATAGATAATTAATGAATGTAATCAATTAAATGATGATTTGAAATTTTAGTAAATTATTTGTTAATTAATTTAAAGGATTAATTAATAATGTGATTTATTAAGATTAACTTAATAATTTAAAGATTAATTGATTCATTAATTAAGAATGATAGTTAAAAATTAAGGGTTAACTAATAAATTGTGAAAGGGAATTTATTTCAAATAATTTGTAATTAAATTATGATAATTAACCAGGATTAATAATTGGTACATCCGATTTAAATTAATTATGTGATTAATAAATTCATTTGTGAATGTTTGGACTTGGCTGAATAATTGTTTTGTTTGATACCCCTGATATGTGATACTTTGTTTTTGAGCTGTGTGACTTATTTATCTGTAATTTATTATCTGTGAATCTGTGAATGGACGATAAGCGTTATAGTTTATATCGCTTATCAACTATATTTCTGTGTTCTGATCTATGATGATTGAATGATGTTGCACTATTGTGTTAAACCCCTGGACCACATTATACACACACCAATATGGATTTCACGAGGAAACCGATTAAGTCACAGATTTTTGAAAATATTTTTGTATTTGAATTTTTAAATTCAAATGTTTTGAAAATGGATTGGGTTTGAAGTGAAAAGCTTTTGAAATGGAACTTCAAAGATGAGATTTATTTTGAATAACTTGGTAAAGTATGAAGTTTAAATAATTTGATTTAAACTTAAATACAAGATTTGAAATTGAATTCTAGGATTTGAAACCAGGGATAAAAAAATGTTATACCAGTTATATATGGGTTTTTAAACCATTTTAAATGTATTGATTTGGAAATTTGAATTTAAATTCAAGGGCTTTAACTCGTGTAAATATAATTGAATTTTTCTGAAATGAAAACTGTTTGTTTTCAAATAATAAAAGCTTTCACATAAGAAATGAACGTCCAATTTGTGTTAAAAAGAATTTCAAGTTTGAAAATGAAGATAATTTCCAAGTTATGAAAACAATTTGAAAGCTATAAGTTAAATCTTTGATTTAAAGATTTAACGAGTTAATCCAATTGGAATGGAAATTGTTTTGAAGTCTATGAATTGATCTTTGTGAAATAAATCTTTTCGTAATATAAAGATTTGAAATGGTAATTAGTTTAAACCATTTGAAAAGGAAAGTTTTTGGATTCTAAGTTGTGACTTAATTGAAATTCCAATATCCATATGTTTTTGAAATACTGCGCTCACTGTTCGGTTTAGCCGGGAGAGGACCTATGGGTCATATATCCCATTCCGAATATGTGATATGTTGTTATGGATAGCATTTGAAGACTGGTGGTGAAGACCAGATATTTTCGAAAACGAAAGGACAACTCGTAGAATGTCTTTGCATCGACTGGTCCCCAGTATAGAGACTCCATATGTGATGGGAAGTCCGAACGCGATTTGTGAATATCCGGATTTCAAGGACTTCTTTGGAAGTTCCTTCGGTTCTGTTCGAGCCCGGAACAGACTTGTATGGATTGTATGTCTGACATTACAAATTGAGATATAAAGCTGATTTCTTTCAAATATATTTCTGTTGGTGGCGGAGAATTTATTCTCTTAGCTTAACACCCTTCTCTGAGACGTACGAGCTCAGAGGTTATGTAGTTGATGGTTATCAGCGATATATTCCCAATTTGGTAATGGGACATGCTGAGTGTTGCAGTGAAATAATCATTGTTTGATCATTTGTGATATGTTCATTTGTTTGATCATTTATCTTTGTGATCATTACTTTGATCATTTGTTGACCCAAAGCATGGCTTTGTACCAAAGCGTGGCTTTGTGGACGAGACTTCGTCGGACCTCACACCCCGAAATGGTCAAAACAGGAAAGATGCAGCAAGGTTATTGGGGGTAGCACCCCTTAGGGTATGTGCATTTCCTTCTGGATAGAAGTGGTATCATGGTATGGAGCCTAGATACTTAACTTATGTTGATATCGCAGATATATATATATTACTTTGTGATTTGTTGTTGGGGCCCCGGTTAAAGGTTGGTTACAACCGGGAGATGGCATACTCGTGTCAGTAGTTACCCAGTTAGGGGTAACCCGACCTTGTGTTGGCAGAGATCCGGTTTGGTTCTCGGGGACGTCCTTTCAGAGGCGTTCTCATGTGGCAATGGGAAGTTCCTTGGCCTGACCATTTGTTGGAAATCCAAAGAAACGATACGAATCCTGTACGGTTTTAGTTGTATAACCTGCCATGGAATGTGGCGGTAACCTGCTATTGAACATGGTAGCTATGGTAGGCATAAGTGCGGAATGCCTATTCTGGCTAAGATTTATTTCTTTACTTTCGAAATGAATTTTGCCTACACTATGCACTTGTAATAATATCAAATGTTTCTTTTTAATGCGTATCAAGCATCTTTGACTGTCATAAGGAGAAATCTCCTCCGATTCTGCGTTTGCATTGTGTGTGTGTGCGGGAGGCCTTATGGTAGTCTCATTTCTAAAAAGCATTGCGAATCTATTTTAAAATATTTCTTTTTTCGTTTTTAAAGATAAACTGTTTTTTTTGTTGCTCACACCAGTCCCATGACTGATCCGGAGTTTATTGTTTCTTTCCTAAACTCTGAGTGCTCAAAATTTTCTACACGAGCAGTTCAGAGTTGGGTTTTTTTCAGATAGCTAGTTCAGTCTTTGGATGTGGACGAGACTTGCTTGTCTTTGCGTATCGTGATGTTGAACGAGCTGCTGCTGCTGGAGTTCTCTTTCGAAGACTATCTTAGAGTTATATTGTTCCGCTGCTATTTCTTGTATCATATCTCTGATGTATATTGATATTCATTGTATCACTCTGTAGTATCAGATATTGTATCTGTGTCATATATCAATGTATTATTCTTCTTTTCCGCTGTGTTGTTTACTTAATGTTGTTATTAGCTCCGGCGACTCGAATTTGAACGGTCGGATCTACGACATTCGAGTACGATGTAAAGTATGGATGTCGATTTTCGAGCGCGAAAAATTCGCTAGTTGTTACACAAATGTTCGACAATATATTACTCATGGCTGTTTAGGGCACCAAGGGATTACCTACTTGCAATTATGGGATAACTACAGAATGACGCAACCGAGAGTTTCCTTTTCATCAATTACAACTAGGTCGAATACTAAATATTTATACAAAAATTTATGAAATTCTTTCGAGATGAATAATACTGTAGAACTTTAACGTGAATACTCCACTTTTTATAGTTAAATCATATCATATCGTTTATGGTATGACTATAGTTGGGGTTGAGTTGAGAGTTAGAAGTGAAACACTATTCAATAGAGAATTTGTCTTTTCTATTGTAAGAGGCTGGTATCATAGTCAAGTGTGGTCAACTCAAAGTCAAATTCTAATGGCAGAGAATATTGGTTGATAATAAATTTTATTGTTGAACCAAGGATTTTGAAGGTGGCCCATACAGCAGTATATGGATGTTGTTTGAACTTTGACTAAAACTAAGATATGGATATCGAAAGTGAAATAGTGACGATGACGAGAATGTGCGTATAATATATTGTTGTTGAAGAGTGTTGCTTGAAATTATTAAATATGATTTTACCTTGAAAATTTGTAAGCGGTGAATTTGGCAATGATATCATACTACTCGCTAAGGTAATATTATGAACTTTAATATTCGAAGTGTTCGCTATTAATTGCTAACTAAATTCACATCTATGAATCACCCAATTAAATAGTCTCCTAAAATACCACTTGACTTAATTAATTTAGAAAGAACTATAAATTTACTAAATTAATTCGTATAAAGGTTATATCAATTAATATGAGTGCTAATAGTAATTGTGGCGCCTTTAGAAATTCTGAAAAATTTTAGAAAATTTTGGACGGCTTCATGTAATCATTTAAACACGTATGTGTATTGTTATATGTACATTTATATAAGTTACAAAAAATCAAATATTAAATAAAATTTAATATTTGTAAACCGTTAAATATAGATTCAAATAGGAGGTTGAAATTTTGGAATAATTTGGGAGGGGAGGGGTCAGCCGTATAGTGACATGGCATGAGTGAGAAATGCATTTGGTGAGAAGTTGAAATGGGAATGAAATTTTTTGTTGAATATTTGTCTCTTTCCATTCCTTCTCTAAAATACTGGCCTCCACCGTCATTCTCATTTGACTTAAAACTCAAAACCATCGCCACTACAATTCTACTATACTCTAAACTATATGCCTCCTCCTTGGTGATGAACTTTGGGCATTTCAAGCTCAAATTGGTGAAATTTGAATCGAAAGAATACTACAAGGTCAAGGTGTATGAAGAAGGCATGTCAAAAGGTAAATTCACGTTTTAATCTATTACAATATCCTTAACCCAATATTTTTCCCTCTACACATACATACATACGTACGTATGTACATACATATGTGTGTATGTGTATATATATAGGGCCAAAAGGTGGTACAACACCCCAAAACGAGTTGATATAAAGAGGTCTAGATATAAACTGTAAAATAAAGCAAGACACATGAAATATTTTTTGTGCTTAGGCAAATTAGAGTCCTATGTCCCCTATAATCTTATTATTTAGATATTTTATCTTCACCCTGACATCAAGGTTCTTTTGAAAGCCGCTTGGTCTAAAAACCAAATAACAGTCATCTCCCAATGTATGCTTCTGTTGGAAACAACACATGTTTTTGAATAAGACAAGTCCATACATTTTCCATACATGTTCATTGATGATGTAAAATTTAGTTTAATGTGTTGTCTCCATTCCAAGGGCGTCTGTTCCATTGCTTTAAATAGCAGTTGTACCACCTTCCATGCTAAAGTCAAGATCTAAATTCTGAAGATCGTTTCATGCCTTGGCCAGATGAGTTTTTCTTTCCTCTTTCCATCCTATCTCTTTTCATTTATTTTGAGTCCAAAATTCATGTCAGTACTGATCTAAACGAATTGGTACCGAATTGAAATGCTATGTCAAGCATTGTAAATTCCAACATGTAACAAAATTTTAAATCATGCTCTCACGTTTCCTTTACTTCTACTCTTCTTGATGTCGATTTCTTGCAATTTAATTCCTTAAGCTGTGACCACTCTTTATCGACCTCCTTAAGCTGCCGTCGTTGCCTCCTAGCTATTTTCATCATCGGATTTTCACTTCGACGACCGCTGCACCGTCAAAAAAATCTTGACCCTGGTCTCATTAAACCTTAGAACCATATTCATAATCCAAAGGAGAGTTGTTATCGATAGTTTCCATGGTGGTGGACCTGCTGCCGGCTATGCCCTTTGGTCACCCATGGCCGATAGATGGTCAATGTCGGTGATTTAGGGCCTGTAATGGTTAAGAAATGACTAGCCATCCTTCTTTCCTATTGTTTGGGCATGCCTTAGGTTATTCTAGGGAAAAATTTGGGCTTGACCCATAGTAGAAATTTCAATCACCCAAATTACAAAACTTTGTGTCGACTTCGAGTCATCATGAGTCCTTCTTCAGGTTATTCACGAGGGCCTTCCACTTTCTCTTAACTTAACACTCGTGCTCATTGCAGTGTTTGAGTTATTTTTCATCGAAGTTTGGTTGGTCACTTTTCATTTTTTCACACTTCTATGAGACAATTCTTTCTAAAGAACGTTCACATCAATCACACTCTGAGGCTTGAAAAATTCCATAGCATCGGTCTGAATAGCGGTTCCTATATCAATTATCCTATGAACAAGTAAGATCTGATGCACTGTTCCATCATGCGATGTGGTTTATTTTCCGACATGAACGGTCTATCCACACAGAATGGTCCATTCATCACTTATGGGATACATGATACACAATGTATAGATTAATACTTCTAATTTCCCTAGTAGACGTTTAGAATCTGATTGTCAACACACACCAACATCCATTGGATTTCGAGTGCCTATCACATGGTTTTTCATATTTAAAATGTATTTCAAAATAAAACATACCTGACCATGTTTGATCTTGAGTTTTTCTTATTTATAATGACATTCCATTTACCTTATTTCAACATTGGTGTTGGGCTATTAATGCCTTCCAAAGTTGGGTCTACCACAGCTCTGGCTTCGACCTTTACGGCTTCAAGAACT
The DNA here is from genome assembly GCA_030765085.1 of Allium cepa. Taxonomy (NCBI): domain Eukaryota; kingdom Viridiplantae; phylum Streptophyta; class Magnoliopsida; order Asparagales; family Amaryllidaceae; genus Allium; species Allium cepa. The sequence continues at coordinate 442,806,903 of CM060944.1, read as the reverse complement.
AGACGTTCAATTTCCATAGAGCTATAGGGGATAATAGGTCCAACAGCTCCAATCCAAAGCCAACCTCCTCCTTTGAACAAACAAGTTGACCTAATAATTCTTGTTGATCCTTCTGGACAAATACTGATAATTCTAATAGCCATGTCGCTCTACACCATATGCTTCCAGCATGGACTGCCCAAGAGCGACGTCCAACTCCCAAAAAGTAACTAACAAGCAAACATTACTCCATTAGGCTGCACATCTTGTAATAGGTACATATGCTTAGGCAGTGATGTACCGCCCTTCAATCCATTCCTCTGTATGTTCCTCCAAGAGCTTGGGCTCTTTCCTACTCAAGTCCACACCAATGATGAAGCTTTGCTGAGCTCCTTGTACATCTTATTCATGAATCAATTTCAGCGACCTCTAACCTTTGGAGAGCTAACACATGTCCTGAGCTTAAAAAAATGGAGCAAGTTACTCCTCTCATGATCGACGAAGCCTGGTGTCAGTGTAAGGTCATCGAAGCGCTCATACTTCAAGAATGAACGCTTCTTTATTCGATGCCCATATGGCTTCAACCAGCTCTAGCTGTCTGAAAGTAAGACTTCTTCCTTTATTCTTCTCCATACTTAGATTTTGACTATCTAACTGCTTAATTTATTCTCCACTTTCTTTATAGATATCCATGCTCAAGACCTAAGCGAAGCATACTCTTGGACCTTACGAACCCTCAAAAGAGTCAATATCTAATTCTGAACCACTACTTACATGTTGATAAATGAGAATCTTTGCCAATGCAGCCTTCAACGTACTGATTACTGAATGCTTCTTCGTTCTCATTGAAGTTCTACAAAGAAGTTCTAGGTTGTCTACTAGGTTTTTTTCCTCCATTTGTAGCTCCAGCGAAGATATCCAAGGGGTGGTGAAGGCCCATCTGGTACGGCAAACATCGGTTAATCCATCGATAGAACAACCAAGGTAAACATTGTCGGTGAAGTGTGAATGGAATGGGAAGAAATAATTAAAATGGAAATGATACATGAAGGAGGAGGAAAAGAGGATGAAGCAGAAGATGGTGGTAAAGAAGGAGATGGCAATGATTAGGACCTCAATGAAGATGAAGACAAATCATATGGAGAAACGTATTCGAAGGGAATCGAGATTTTGATCTCATCATGTCTGTGTAAAATAGTAATCAAGACTTCCCAATAAACTACAAAATCCAGTACGATGCCGACAACCAAGGTGACTCATCTAGCTGGTTGTTTAGAGAACATCTTTAATTTGCCAAGTGCTCTAGGCATTCCTATCGGTGATCTTCTCAGGGAGTGCTGATTTAGATTAGCTTTCCATCTATGGGAATGCTAGCTGGCAAGACTCCATCTTTATTACCTTCCGAACACGATCCACAGAGTACTTATGGCAACACTAGCACTACACACACTTCTAGGATCATGAACACACATACCTTACATTTTCTCATATTTCAATGTTTCAAAACTGATAAGATCCTTTCTTTAATTTTAGGTACAATGAGAAGAGATAGATTTAGCTACCTTCACTCAAGTGTCTCTAAACAATGGAGACAAACTCCTAAATCGTATCCTCCTCTCCCCAGCTCATATAGGGAAACCAAAATGGATGGAGCGAGTGCAGAGGAAAGAAAGGGAATGTCGGGCGGAAAGAGACCACCGGGCAGATAGAGATAGGAAAAGGAGGCATGCGAAGGAAAAAAATCTTATGACCAAGGGAAAAGTCATAAGGACTCGGGTGTGATTTCTTTCAGACTTCCACTACCTCGATCTCTACCACAGCTTCCTCCATAACAACAAACTCTGGCATCCCTTTCCCTAACCACCATTGTTCCTTTACCCATTGATCCAATAAAGTTTCCATTCACCTAACTCCTCCACCCCTACAAAATAGAATGCAAGGCACTTTCCTAAACGTATGCTTGATCGGCGTCAAATTCAACTAGGATCTTAAGGACATTCCCAAGGAAGAGGTCGATCGTAGGGTTAGAAGGATCTAAGAGCTAATAAACTAAGGGTTTGAGTAGAAAAAGTTCATCTTCACCCTCTCCGACGCCAATAGAATTCATCGAACACTCCAATAATTTGAGTCAAAGAAGAAGAGCTATGATAAAATTATAAAGGAATATAAGAAGGAGTTGGTCAAGGCTATAGAGATGATCCAAAAAGTCAATGAACTTCAAAAAGCTAGTCAGCAAGCTGATAAAATCCTACAATTAGCTCACGCTTGTAATGAAAGATCAAGTCAAGTCTTCTCATGAAGAAAATGCCCATTTAAAGACATAGATCAATTCCAAGGACATAGCCCTCCAAGAAAAAGACAAGGGTCTTTAGGCCAAATATGATAGACTAAAGCTACATACCGATATTAAGAAGCTTGAGTCCACTTTGTTATTATTCAAGGCTACAAAACTCAAGGCTTGGGTCGATTATGCCAGAACCAAGAATGAGCTAATTGAGTTAAAGAATAAGGTGTCCAAGGAAAAAGAAGACCTAAATTCCATCCTTCTATAGTTCTTCTCTAATGTTATCTAATAAAAAAACTTGAAGTGGCTAGGAAGCAATTATTATGTTACTCTTGACGAGGCCTGGGAAGAGGCAGTACATCGTGTGGCTATGTCTAGTGAAGGCCTCATCGAAGACAAACTAAAAGCCAAGTACCACGATGTCGATGACATTGAAAAGCTAGAAAGGGAAAAATCTATCCTGGTTGTAGAGGATACTGATGCTATTGCAGCTTCCACTGAAGCTCTTGCTGGTCCAAGTGCATCGGGCTATGTAGAATCATCATCTCCTAAAATCCAAGAGCTTGTAGTGAAGATTCTATCGTCTGAAGTGGCCAGTTCCAAGGCCACTCAAACTATCTTTCTAGCTTCTATAGCAATTACGTCCGACGAATCCTACATTCCTGTTTCTATTTCCCAACTCATCTGTCATTTACAAAAGAGGGTGAAATTTCCATGTCTCTTGCTAAGGAAATGCCAACCAGTGAAGGTATATCTCTCGTCTCTCCAGTGTTCGAGATCTTTCAGTTCTCATCTGAGACTGTTATTAACCTTTGCTTTTTGGTTTGTAACTCATGGGTCATCCATCTCTTCCCCCTCCTCTACCGCCAAATACACAAGGCTTGGGTCCCATTGCAACTATTACCAAGTCAACCTCCATTACTACATGACTAATCTTTCCAAGCCTTCCCTCTAACACCATTCCTGGTCCTGATTCAGAAAATATTGAAGCTTTAGAAGGGTTAGATGACAATTCGCAGCCCTTGGAGGAAGACTTTACCATTACAAGTGGCTTGGCCCCAACTGGTCCTATTTCTATGGCAGAGAGGTTGAAGATCGACATTCTCATGGTGAAAATCAAAGTCAAGACGGGACTTGAAAAGTCAACTAGCATCGAAGAACCAAACCCTTTCTCCAAGAATCCTTCCTAACTATCATCCCTCCTAAGGGCGGTAGCACCGACATCTCTATAGATACATCTAAACCCTCTGTTGACTGGCTCGAAGATCCTGCCATCATTATTACCAAAGGAGACAACACTCCCTCTGAAGAAAGCATACCTTAGGGTGATAAGGACTAGAATAGACTTTGCGATGGTTTGGACGACAAAGGTGGTAAGGGTGAGAAGAGGAAGAAGAAGGCGCTGAATAAGTGGGTTCACAAGTTAGCCTTTAGTGATAAGGAGACAATTTCCTTTATATCTTTTTATTGTGCCTTTTGTTTTCCTTTTGTATGTATGCCTTGCTTATGCAGGTTCGACCCTGGCAATTGTTGTATGTAAAAATGAATGTAATGAAAGATCGTTTTTTCTACTTCAACCTCTGCCTCATTTACATTTTTGCATTTCATACGTCATTCCTTCCTAAACACAATTGCTACGTATATAATATAATTGCTTGTACCATAATTCATCCATATTATACATATCTGTGTCTGTGCAATGCTTTTACTTCCTATAACTCTGTACATATAAGTACAATTCCAGTAATTGCTTCAATTATACTCCATTATTCAGTTTTGTTTATTATTGCCAAAGTGTTTTCGTTTGTCAAAACAAAACTATTATTTAACCAACTATGTGGTAATTATTCTGGTTTACCATTGGTCGAGTTTCCTTTTGCCGTTAACAAGTTATATATATACCAAGTTCCATGCCATTTCTTATCTCCAAGAAATGGCGATTTGAATGTTCATATCCTAACATCTCTGATCTTGCAATTAACCGGGCGCGATCGATATTATTAAGTGATTTCCACCACTTAGCCTCGACCATGCATGTCCCGCTAGGCTGTGAGTAGGGTAATACTTTCTGTATTCCATTGTAGACCGGGCCTTATCTCTTAGATTTCGCACTCTAGAATCCAGGAATCATTCCTTGACCTTACCTATCTTTGGGTATCGATCGAAAGTTAGTAATATATGGCAAATTATCCAATTGCTCTCAATCCAATTATATTCTCCCGATCCTAACCTGGACCGAAGGAGTCTGACGGTACCTTTTCCTAGTACTCATTTTCGATCTCACTTGTCTTTGGGCGTTAATCGAAAGCATTCAATAACCATCCTCGCTTTTCCTCAACTGATCATGTTCTACTAGTCCATAAGAGCGAGCGAGGAAATCCTAGCCATACACAAGTTCCTATCTTCGAGAGCTGGTGCTTTGGACGCCTATCTCTTGGTGTCGATTGAGAGTATCCTTTGTTCATCCCTACTTATCCTCATCCTATCATGTTCTATTAATCCATAAGCATGGTCAATAAAAAATTCATTGTGCACCAGTTTCTGCCTCAGAAAACTGGTGCTCAAGTTGCTTGATTTTGGATATTCCTCATTTACCTTGCCTATCTATGAGCAATAGTCAATAATGGAGGAGCTAGGTCGAATTACCTAATCGACCCTTGTGATTATACTCCTCTGTCCTAATCCTATCTCCTGTATCTGACTGTATTCTGAATCCTACTGCATAGGGTTTTTCTTATGAGAACATAGTTCCATTAGTTTAAGAAGCTAACTTTATATATAGACAAAAAAATGAGAGTAGTACCTTATTGCATTGCTCCTAATTCACTAAGGTGGATTATTTTTAAAATAAACTAATTAAATAAATGTGAAATAGCATTGCAATAGGTCGCTACTCCATATTTATGGGATCGTGATCCTAATGGCAATCATCATTCAACACAACAGATCGCTCCGAGCCGAGACTGCGTATCTTCTATTCCACGAAGGCTATTCCAAGTCCGCATTCAATGTGTGGCACGCTATCTATGGCGATATCCTACATATATCAAAATGTGTCAAAGCAAATACATCCAGGTATGCTCAGAGAAAACTGACCAATTCCTTCCTTGATCCGATGCTGAGCTAAGACCAATCTTAAGGACGCATGTAGGATCGTCCATATTCATTGGAACGTTGATTGTCAACTCAAATGCTTTTTCTTGCATATCATCTGACTGCTTTTTGGGACCCATAGACTTATAGAGCACACTATGGTTCTCAAGCCAGGACTTGGACACTAATTCCCATGCATTCGAGTTCTTGATGCAAAGAGTTCCCTCCGCATTTTTTCCTTTCTCCTGTCACTTTGCCTCTCTGAGCTCAACGATATAACATTTTCATCCAACACTCTGGTCATCGTTGATGACTCCGATGTCATTCTCCATAGGAAACTTCATCATCATACACCAAAGTGTTAGTGCCGTTCTAAAATCAACAAGGGCCGGTCAGCCTAAAAATACATTGTATGTCGAGAATTCATCCATAATAACAAATTTTTGATATCGTGCAATCTTGTGGTCTCATTCGCCAAGTCCATGGATAACTTAATAATCCATATAGGCACCTTCGCCTTTCCAATAAATCCTTGAATCGTGGATTTACATGGCTTCGAATTCACCTTCATCCAGTCAAACGTTTGTTTAAACAGAATGTTACTGAGCACTCGCAATCCACTAAAATTGGATGCATAGTAGCCGACCCCAGTCGTGACCGCTATCGCCATGGAAGCGAATATACATGCCCCGATCCCATTAGACTCCCGGTTCCTAATAACAATATCATCCATAGCCAATTGCTATCACTTAACCGGAGCTCAATCTGAAAGTGGGGGTGAGTATACTAATGCACGTACTAATATAGTACACACGGATCGTGTAATATGGACTATAATATAAATGCGGAAAATAGATGATAGTAGCAAAGCGAAAATAAAAATAGAAAAATCACACTAGAGATTTTTATACTGGTTCGGAGCACCGTCCTACGTCCAGTCCCAGACTCCTATCTGGATTTTCACTATTAACTACCTCGCTTTACCCGGAGGAACAGGTTTACAATACCCGAACAGCCGAACGGGATTTCACGCCTCTAATACACTGAGGACTTCAACACTTGCCTCTTACAACACCGAGGACTTCAACACTTGCCTCTTACAACACGAGGACTTCAACAAAAACAAATACAATTGTTGTTGACAACTTGTGTTCTTGAAAACACGGATTTGTCACTAGTAGTACACCCTTCCTATAATCTTATCCTCAAAGTATATGACTGATGTTTTGTGAAGATTAAAGAAGGTATATTGCTTATTGAATCAAAAGGTATAAAATAGTTTCAATGATTCAATAAGCTATTAATTAAATGAGTGCTTTTAGAATGCAAGAATGTTAGAAAGTAAGATCAGAGAAAGCATATAATAATCATATAAATTCATGTTTGAATCAACGATTTAGATGAGTATATATAAGAAGAAATAGTTGTAACTCTTGGTGAAACAGTTGCCATTAAGAGTTGTGATTATTGGTGAAAGGTAGGAGATGCAACTTTTGGAGAAGAGAAGTGTCGTTTGGAAAACTTGCTTTCTGTTTAAAAACGGTCGACAGGTCAAAAAATGACCGGTAGACAGGATTTTAAATATATAGTCGTTATGTGCATGTGTGCACGTTTACTGTGCAACTTTACCAGAAACGGTCGACCGCCCCATTTTCAACCGGTCGACCGGTCTGTGTAAATTTTCACAGTGAATGTGCAATGATGTTTAAATGTATATATATCGACTATATTTGAGATGCATGATTATTTGAGGATAGATTTTAACAAGTTTATCACTATTACAACATCAAATAATCAACCTATAATCTACAGTACCATATGTAGGTCTTGATTTGTCGATTGCCTTTATATTGTTGTCAGCAATCAAAATCTTCATAGAAGCTTTGACTCAACATTCTCCCCCTTTTTGATTGATGACAATATATAGCTAAAGTATTGAATCTCCCCCTGAATATGTGATTTCCTGCAGACAATTATTAGCACCTTTCTCCCTGCAAACAATTATTAGCACCTTTCTCCCCCTTTGTCATCGACAAAAAGGAGTAAACAAAAGAGAATATGAACCAAAAAAGAACAATGCATAATACATATTTAAACATAAGATGTTTTGAAAACTACCATACATGCCATAGTTCAATAAGATGGACACTAATTAGTACAAGTGTCACAGATGTTTTTAAAGAACTTAAAAAAATAAACAAACTAGCTTTAGTCCGACTGAATCTCCTCCTCATCATCTTCATCATCATCATCGTCATCATCGTTATCGTTATCATCGTCATCGTCATCACCTCTAGATGTCTCTCCATGACCTTGTCCGCTTGTACCAGCAGATTCCTCGGATGTTGACCAAGTGAAAGTGGGAGGAGCCGGACGCTTTCCGAGGTCTTGATGTTGGGTAGAGACAGATGTGCTACATGATATAGCATCCCATACGTTTTGATACCATAGCACTGAAGAAAGACTTGACCTTGTTGAATCGTTTGTCAATTTTTGAATCCATACGTTTGAGTCTCGCTTCAAGTAAGAATTGATTACGAGCGATGGTTTCAAGAGATTCTCTTGTAGACGACTTAGATTTCAACAACCTAACTTCTCCGGAACGAGGTCGGGAAGATGGAGCTCGTTGTGCTTGTGTACCTCGTTGTTGCCATTGTTCGAATGGCATAATCTGAACATAGGGAGGAGGAAGTTTCATGCGCTTGATGGTAGTGGAGTCAATGCATTTTGGTGTAGATGTTGCTGAATCAGGGGCTGTTACTCCACATGCTAGCAATATGCGCATAATATACTCATTATAGAAGAAATGAGGTCGAGTGGAGTTATTCACTTTTAAAATTTCATCGAAAATCATGTGAGCCCAGTTGATTTCGATTTCCCCGTATATAGCATAAAGAGCCTTGAAATTTTCCTTGTAGACGGCATCATAATTTCCTAATCGAGGAAATAGAGAGTGCATCAAGACACGATGTAATAGCCTTGCTGTCGGTCGTAGCCCAATCGATTTGGTGCCGTCACTATTATCTTCTATAAACTTATGGCTAGTGCTATTTCGGGTGAATACTTCACAAAATGTCGATGAAAATTCTTCACCTCGATTTGGTATTCCAAGAATAGAAGCTATTCTATCATGAGTAAGATAAATTCGTTTGCCGCAAACTACCGACCAAATAACTCCATTTGGATTATCCGGTGTATATTCTTCTAAATTCATATTTGCGTAGAATAATTTAATCATTAAGTGATTAATTTCTACGCTATTATCTGAAAAATCTATTAGAGGAGAAATATTGGAATTGTTTGCTAAACGACGAATACCGTATGAAGTGAAGTCTTCGAATTTGATGAATGAGCCCGGATGGAACTTATAATTTGTCATTTGATTCCATCGAGTTACGGCAACTGGAGTTTCAAGCCACTTTCTGGCAGAGAGAGTTAGAGATGAAGATTCTGAAGATGCTCTTTTCTTTGATTTCTTTTGTGGTGGAGCCATTGATGAGGATTTGAGAGTTTTGGAGCTTGAGAAATATGAACTAGGGTTTGGGAATTGGGAAAGCTTTCAGTAGGAAGTAGAAAGAAATGAGTGTGGGGTATAAAATATATACGTGAACTGAAAAAAAAAAAAAAAACTGTAAATGCATGCGACCGGTCGACCGCCTATATATGACCGGTCGACCGTTTTCAACCCGAGAGCATTTTTGGTCGACCGATTTTGCTCTGTGTTGAAAACTGCTTGAATTTGCAAAAAATTTTGAAAAAAATCGATTGCATATATTTTATATTATATTATTATTACAGAATATGTGATATGACAAGAAATATATATGAAAACAAAACAATATACATTATGAAATTCTAATGAGAAGGAGAGTTGTCATTAGAATTTTTGTTGTCTTCAATAGGTTTAGCCCTTGGACTCCACTTATTTCGAGCTCCTTCATTCTCGTTATAATTTCTATCCCAAGAGTTTGGAGTCGTTGAAGTCGATGGCCTGGATGGCATTGGTTCATGAACATCGTGCTTGTTTGATCCGCAGAAGAACGATGCCATTTTTCTAAGACGGATAATCGCGCCGACGTACGTTGTTGTTCATGATACAGTTGGTTTTGTCCATAATGCAATTGTCTCTGAAGGTCGATTTGATGTTTTTGGTAGTGGTGTATCTCTTCAATTTGAGCTTTGGTTCGAGGAGAATAGAATAGTGTCCTTTTAACTCGTTTTGAATTTGGAGTTTTATCAGACATACAGGAGCATTGATGATGACAGCTTGATTTTTGTTTTGGAGTAGTAGGAGAATAATATTCGTCCGACTCAGAGCTTGTAATAGAAATGTGAGATTCTTGCGCACATTTGTCACAAATATGAGCCATAGTGTAAGTTGAATATATTATTATGGATAGATAAGAATTAAAGATGATCAAAGTATAAAAAATTTGCAAGCTTATATATAAGTTTCTTATATATAATCTTATGGATGTGAGTTAATGATAACTTTTAACCACGAAAATATAAGCAGAAATTTTATTGTTATTCTAAAAATAGCTTTGTTTTTAAAACTGAATTTATAAAATGAGTAAATAAAATTTAACCATTTAAATAAAGCAATGGCTAATATTTAATATAAAAAATAGGTTAAGTAAAAGATACGGTTACTAGGAGAAAAGACATTAGTTTAGTTTAAAAAAAAATTATAATTAAAGAGAATAACCAAAAGAGAAAGTGTACATTAGTAATTGCTTAGTCAAGATTTTTTCTTGAAATTAAACCAAGCTCTCTTCGTAATCTAATAAAATTAGATTCGAGCAGCGGCTTAGTAAAAATGTCTGCTAATTGATTGTCAGTATGGATATATTCAAGACATATATTTCTTTTTTCAATATTATCTCGAAGAAAATGATGACGGATATCAATGTGTTTAGTTCGAGAGTGATTCACTGGATTTTTAGAAAGATTTATAGCACTTGTGTTATCACAGTATATAATAGAATTTGATAAATGAATATCAAAATCTTGAAGTGTTTGTTGCATATATAGTACTTGAGTACAAGCAAGAGCCGCTGATATATATTCAGCCTCACATGTTGATAGTGAAACACAATTCTGTTTCTTACTAAACCAAGAGACAAGTGATTTTCCAATAAAATGGCACGTACCACTTGTACTTTTTCTATCCGTTCGTGAGCCACCAAAATCAGCATCACTATATGATACTAATTCAAATGGACATTCTTTTGGATAGAAAAGACCAAAATCTTTGGTATTATTAAGATAACGAATTATACGTTTCACTGCTCGTAAATGTGATTCCTTTGGATCGGCTTGAAAACGAGCACATAAACAAACACTCATTAATATATCTGGACGACTAGCTGTAAGATAAAGAAGAGAACCAATCATGCTTCGATATAATTTCTGGTCAACATTCTTACTACTTTCATCTTTTTCAAGATGTGTAGTTGTACTCATAGGAGTTGGTTTACCAGATGTATTTTGTAATCCGAAGCGTTTGATAAGATTTTCACAGTATTTTTCTTGATTGATAAAAATACCGTTTGAAAGTTGTTTGATTTGAAGTCCAAGAAAATAAGATAGTTCTCCCATATGAGACATTTCAAATTCTTTGGTCATAATACTTGCAAATTCCTTGCAGAGTTTATCGTTTGTTGAACCAAAGATTATATCGTCTACATATATTTGGATAACCAGAATATCTTTTCGAGAATGTTTAATAAACAAAGTTTGATCGACTTTGCCTATTTCAAAACCTGAATTAATAAGATAGCTACGTAATCGTTCATACCAAGCACGAGGTGCTTGTTTTAAACCATACAGAGCTTTCTTAAGTTTGAACACATGGTCAGGATATTTTTCATGTACGAACAACGGAGGTTGTTCGACATAGACATTCTCTTTGATAAATCCATTAAGAAAAGCACTTTTGACATCCATCTGATAAAGTTTGAAATTATGATGACAAGCAAAAGATAATAGAATTCTAATAGCTTCTAGTCGAGCAACTGGTGCAAAAGTTTCTTCATAATCGATACCTTCTTCTTGATTGTATCCTTGTGCTACTAATCTTGCTTTATTTTTGGTGATATTTCCTTGTTCGTCAGCCTTATTTTTATAGACCCATTTAGTACCAATTACTGACTGATCAGTTGGTCTTGGAACAAGTTCCCAAACGTCATTGCGCTCAAACTGATTTAGTTCTTCCTGCATGGCAATGATCCAGTAATCATCTGTAGCAGCTTCTTTTGGATTCTTGGGTTCGATATTTGAGAGAAAAGCGACATGACCCATTTGATTGAGTTGACTCCTTGTTCTGACATGTGATGTTATTTCACCTATTATATTTTGGGCCGGATGGTCTCTTAATATTCTTGGTGGTGTTTGTAATTCACATATTTGAGGAGCATTCTCAATAATTACTTCTGAGTCAGAATCAGTATTTGAGATGATTGGATTATTAATGACTATTGATTCGTCATCATCTGATATTGTGTGAGGATGCTGATAGATTTCATCAAAAGATACATGAAGTGATTCTTCAATAGTTTTGGTTCGTTTATTAAATATCCGATAGGCCTTACTTCGTTCCGAATAACCGACAAATATTCCTTCATCGGCTTTTGGATCGAATTTTCCAAGCTGGTCTTTCGTATTTAAAATAAAGCACTTAGAACCAAAAACTTTGAAGTATGAGATTTTGGGCTTTCTTTTGTTAAACAATTCATAAGGAGTGTTCTTGGTAAGAGGTCTTATGGACACACGATTTAAAACATAACAGGCGGTTGCGACAGCTTCTGCCCAGAAATGTTTTGGTAAGGTAGTTCCATTCAATAATGTTCTTGCACATTCTTGTAAAGTTCGGTTCTTTCGTTCTACTACTCCGTTCTGTTGTGGAGTTCTGGGAAACGAAGAATTATGATATATACCTTTCTTTGTACAAAAATGTTCAAATTCATTATTTTCAAACTCTCCGCCATGATCACTTCTTATATTTTTAACTTTAATCCCTTTTGATTTTTGAATTCTTTTGACGAAGGATTTGAAATGATTGAAAGTATCACTTTTATTTTTTAAGAAAATTGTCCATGTATAACGAGAGAAATCATCAACAATTATAAGCACATATTAATTGTGATTTATTGATTGAACTCTAGTAGGTCCAAATAAATCCATGTGCAGTAACTCAAGTGGTTGTAATGTTGATATAACTTTCTTGGATTTAAAAGATGATTTGGTCAATTTTCCTAATTGACATGCATCACAAATGTTGTTAACTTTAAAACTCATTTTGGGTAGTCCTCTAACTAGATTGTTTTTAGCTAACTTGTCAATATTTCTGAAGTTTATATGACAGAAACGTTTGTGCCATAGCCATGGATCATTGTCATTAGCCACAAGACACATATCTGAATTATGATTAATATTCATATTTAGAATATATATATTTCTGTCTCTATAACCTTCAAAAACTAAATTATGGTCTTTATCTAAAATACTACACTTATTATTTGAAAAGGAAATTATAAAACCCTTGTCACATAATTGACTAATACTAAGTAAATTGTGTTTTAAATTTCTAACTAGCATGGCATTAGTAATAAGAGGTAAGTTAGATGTACCGCAATTGCTCACATCGCCTTTGCCGATGATATAACCTTTTGAATTGTCTCCAAAAGTGACTGAGCCACCATCTGAGTATTTAATATTTGTTAATAAGCTCTTGTCTCCCGTCATATGCTTTGAGCAACCACTGTCCAATATCCACTTTCCTCTTTTCTTCAGTGGGACCTGCAAAAAATAGAATTAAGTTCATGGTACCCACTTTTTATAGGGTCCTAAGAGTTAGGTCTTAGGAGTCCAAACCCATTTGGGTCCGGTATCCCCTTTATATATATAATTGTTATTAAGATGTACATTATTCATGAATTGCTGAATGTATTTGTTCCTAATCAAATTATTATTTGTTTTAGGAACCCATATTTTGATAGTCTTGACATTTCTCTTTTGAAATTTCACAACTGGTTTTGGTTTGAAATATAATAAACTAAGATTTTTCTTAGCTTCAGTTTTTTGTACTTTCTTCTTCCTTTTATTTCTAAGATGTTTCTTAGTTTCATGTTTGTTATATCCCAAACCTTGTTTATCTGAAATAGATTGTGAACTTTCAATGATTTTAGTCAAATTTTCTCGACCTTTGTTAAAGTTAGAAACATTTTGAGTAATGTCATCAAACTTTGTTTGTAAACTAGCTTTTTCTAGGTCTAGAATTTTGACTTTTGCTTTAAGTTCATGATTTTCAGTAGTGAGAGCATTATTTTTCTCTTTTTGAGCTTCTATTTCTTGACTCAAAAGAGATATTTGAGAGTCAACATTAGATGATGATTCTTGAATATTTTCAAGTTCTTCTTCTAATATTTTCTTCTCATCTTTTAACATATCTCGTTCAAACTCTGCTCTACTTAAATCTGCTTTGACTACTTTTAATTGACGTTTTATGTCTTTATATTTGACTATCAATTCAGCATTAATATCAAGTAATTCATCAAATGTAGGAATTTGTACCTCATCTTCTGTTGCCATAAAACAAACATTAGCTTGTTCATTCTCCGAATCACTTTCACTTTCTGATGAAGATGACTCTGAGTCATCCCATGTTACTGAGAAGGCTCGTTTCTTTGATTTGTCCTTCTTATATTTGAATTTGTCATTTTCTGACTTCTTCTTTTGTTCTGGACAATCCTTCTGCATGTGTCCCTTTTTATGGCAGTTGAAACATTCTATAGCAGATGAAGATGGTTTATTTGATCTAGGTTTCCTTTTATTGTAGCGACTGGCTTTTCGATATTTTAGGAATTTTTTGAATCCTTTTGCAATGAATGCCAAATCTTCGTCTTCAGAATCCGATTCATTTTCATCTTTCTCAACATGAAATGCTACATTTTTCTTTTCTTCTTTCTGTTCTTTTCTAGCCTGCACATTTGCTTCATATGACATTAAATTTCCTATCAATTCATCTGGCTTCATGACGGAAAGGTCATTAGCTTCTTCAATTGCCAATACTTTTCCTTCCCATTCACTAGTCAGAGAATGTAGGACTGTTGAAACAACATCAAAATCAGAATATTTTTGTCCTAAGCCAATAAGTGCATGGTGAATAGTTTGAAACCGTGAATACATTTCATTGATTGTCTCATTTGGTTTCATTTTGAAATTTTGAAATTGACTTTTCAGCATTGCTATTTTGGCTTGTTTAACCTTGTTAGTACCTTCATGAGTGATTTTTAGCGTTTGCCAAATTTGATATGCAGTAGTGCAGATGCTAACACGGTTATATTCATTTTGGTCTAATGCACAGAACAACATATTTATTGCTCTTGCATTTACGGCTGCTGCCGTTTTCTCAGCCACAGTCCATTCTGAATAATCAGTTGTTGGATTTACTATTTCTCTTTGAGTAGCATTCCAAGCATCATAGCTACTTGATTGCATAAAGAATGACATACGTGTTGCCCAATAACTATAGTTAAGACCATTGAAAAATGGAGGTCTTTGTGTCGATTGCCCTTCTGTGTAAGTGGTGTTTTGAGTGCTAGTACTTGCGTTATTTGCCATATTACAAGAATATATCAAATAACTGTGTTACGGTTATATGATGACCGTGCTCTGATACCAATTGAAAGTCGCTATGCTCTGATACCAAATGAAAGTGGGGGTGAGTATACTAATGCACGTACTAATATAGTACACACGGATCGTGTAATATGGACTATAATATAAATGCGGAAAATAGATGATAGTAGCAAAGCGAAAATTAAAATAGAAAAATCACACCAGAGATTTTTATATTGGTTCGGAGCACCGTCCTACGTCCAGTCCCAGACTCCTATCTGGATTTTCACTATTAACTACCTCGCTTTACCCGGAGGAACAGGTTTACAATACCCGAACAGCCGAACGGGATTTCACGCCTCTAATACACTGAGGACTTCAACACTTGCCTCTTACAACACCGAGGACTTCAACACTTGCCTCTTACAACACGAGGACTTCAACAAAAACAAATACAATTGTTGTTGACAACTTGTGTTCTTGAAAACACGGATTTGTCACTAGTAGTACACCCTTCCTATAATCTTATCCTCAAAGTATATGACTGATGTTTTGTGAAGATTAAAGAAGGTATATTGCTTATTGAATCAAAAGGTATAAAATAGTTTCAATGATTCAATAAGCTATTAATTAAATGAGTGCTTTTAGAATGCAAGAATGTTAGAAAGTAAGATCAGAGAAAGCATATAATAATCATATAAATTCATGTTTGAATCAACGATTTAGATGAGTATATATAAGAAGAAATAGTTGTAACTCTTGGTGAAACAGTTGCCATTAAGAGTTGTGATTATTGGTGAAAGGTAGGAGATGCAACTTTTGGAGAAGAGAAGTGTCGTTTGGAAAACTTGCTTTCTGTTTAAAAACGGTCGACAGGTCAAAAAATGACCGGTAGACAGGATTTTAAATATATAGTCGTTATGTGCATGTGTGCACGTTTACTGTGCAACTTTACCAGAAACGGTCGACCGCCCCATTTTCAACCGGTCGACCGGTCTGTGTAAATTTTCACAGTGAATGTGCAATGATGTTTAAATGTATATATATCGACTATATTTGAGATGCATGATTATTTGAGGATAGATTTTAACAAGTTTATCACTATTACAACATCAAATAATCAACCTATAATCTAGAGTACCATATGTAGGTCTTGATTTGTCGATTGCCTTTATATTGTTGTCAGCAATCAAAATCTTCATAGAAGCTTTGACTCAACACAATCCTCAATAGCAAAGCAGCCTTCCTACGGTGAGTGTTTCAAAGAACTTGCATATTTTTTCCTTTAATTCTAGCTTTTCTTCACTACATGAGGTCCTTTAGTAATTGTATTAATCGGTATCCTTCTATTATTCCGCCAGGGCCCCCCACCACTAGTCCTAGGTTTATCCCCATAGGGATTAGGCCCTTGGGGTAAAAAACACTATGTTTGCCTTACTATGGATTCCTCATATACTGTTGCAGCTTCCTTTTCTGTATCAACTCTTCAATAAAATCCATAAGATTCCTGCACACATTCATATTGTGCCTATGGGTTTTATGAAATTGAAAAATCATTCCAGAGCATTTTTTTCTACCTTAGTCATTTTTTTCCTAGGTGGCTTCTTATACCTTTCCACGCCTTGTATGGCAAGGTATATATTCTCGAGTGTGTCATTCATAGGCGTGTACTCATCTGGCCTTATATTCCTTGGATGCCTTTTGGCATCATTTCACCAACCCTAACACTCGGATTCCTTTTTCTTTGATTACTAAAATTACCAACATTTACAGCCACATTGCTGACTCTCTTACTAGTCTGTTTGACAGCTACATTACTTTAAATAACTTCTTTCAACTGTCCACCACCACTCTTCCTAGCAACCTGGCTTGCCTCATCCAAACACAAGAATTAGTTAGCCTTCTAGTGGAACTTCTTCCTAGTTGTTGGCTACTTTCTAAATCCATGTCCGGATGTATCCCTCGGACCAACACGTCAACGCTATGCTCTTATTTGGTTATTTGCTTCAGTAACTATAATGTTAAACCTATTTGAAAAACCTTTCAGTGACTCTACGAGTTCCCTGATAAAGGCTCAACAAGGGTATCAGGTCCTTAGGCCGGCGACATAGAGCTTGAACTGCTCTAAAAACATTTTTGCTAACTCATCAAAAGTCGAAATGGATTTTGACATAAGCCGAGTAAACCACAATGACACAACCCCATCCAAAAGATAGTGCATGGAACTACAATTGTTGGTCTGGTACTATCCATGTGCTACTTACACTTGAGGTCACTAGTCCCATTATATGATGAAACTATAGGCATCATGAACTTTCTAGGATACTCTTTCCTTAAGGCGTTCTCCGTGAATGCAATCCTACTATGCACAAAATCCTAATCTTCATTCTTTCTCCATTTGTTTTCCTTTAACAACTGGTTAATCATATTCATAATATGTTTTTTATTAGCCTGGTACATCAGAGGATGACTATTAAAAGTTGTGTCGAGTGTTTGACTCGGCAAATGGTCTTAATTTGCTCATTAATGTCTAGGTTCTTTGGTCTTTGATAGAAACACTTCTTCGGTTCTTCTTTGATGCCTATTTGATTCCACAATGACCGTTTAAACACCAACATTCGACCTTCAGCATCCAGTCCATCCTCATTGCCAGAATCCTGCAAGTCATCTCCTGAATCAAACAAGTTGATGGCCTCGTGCTCTTACCCCTCAAAGGACCTTAATTTAGGATAGTAACGACATGATTTTGATCGGTACTGTTCTGAATTCCCTTAGAATGGCCCTTCTAGTCCCTTTAGTGTTCCTCCCTGCTACTCCAGTAGCTCTCTCTTCTACTTTCACTTTCCATTCCTCCTATTTTGACCAAAAGAAGATGAGTTATCCATTTTTAGATCCAGTAGGCGATGCCTCTCTCCTGCTCCTCTTGATCCTTTGAGACCATTGGGTTAGCAATGCTATGCTAGCATCTAGTTTGTCAAGGAATGCCTTCTAACTATCTGCAATCTTTTGATTCAGCTCCGCTATCATCTTGTTGTATTCCACCCTTGTGACCATCTCCTTAGGAAAAGATGGTCCTGGCAACGTGGCTACCGGTTGGTTGGTCACTTCATCCACGTGGGAAGCTCCTTTTTCTCCACCTATGACTGCTTTAGATCTATCAAATTTCTATGTTGGTGTCATTGTTTCCAATATGAAATTCCTTCAAACTTTTAGATAAAAACCTTTTATATTTAACCTTTAGACGCTCTAATACACAATGGACAGTTTGATATATGCATGAAAATCTCCTTTCTTCATGAAAACATCAAAAATATTGCACCAAAAAGTAGCATGACGCCTTAAAATGAATTGAGATAAAGGGATTTAACTATAAATAGTAAAATAAAGCAAGACACGCGAGAATTTTTACAATGATCTGGCAAATCTAAGACCTATCTCCACTTTAATCTTGTTATTTAGATATTGAGTTACAAGTACAAAGGATTTTCGGTTCTAACAACCTAAAATAGAAAAAAAGTATTTTCCTTTGTAACAAGGTCGTGTAGAGGGAGAGGGTGAAGAAGATATAGTGCTAAAAGTCCTTTCTGAGTTACCATATGCTTAATATTTATAGAGAAATCATCCAACGAAGTCCTCTGATCTTGAAATACCAAGTCTAACAAATCCAAGAATGTATGAGGGAAATGAAGTCCTTGTCCAATAAAATCATCTCGGTACCGATCAGAAGTGATCAATATCGATTTGAATTATTAGTTGTTAACTGTGATGTCTTCTTCTAACTGGTCTTCTTACTTTGATCCATCAAGCTACGAGCACCTTTGCTTTAGAAACTTTGTGGTTACTTAGACATTGTGGCACCTTATGTACTTATCCTTTTCTTTAGATCTCTTTGGAGTTTCACCTGCTCCTCCAATAATAGGCCCTAAGATGACCTCTTTAGCCAACTATTGATGGACCATAACTTCACAATCCCTAAGGGAGCTCACAATCATGTTGACACCGACCTGAAAATGGTTGGTACAGAGATGTCTCTTTGCCTATTTTTGGCTCCTTAACCTTTTGAAGCTTGTTTCACCATTCTTCCAAGCCTTCTTTTGAGTCCTTGAACCACTTCGTCTTCATCCTTCTATCCAAATTTGTTTGAAAGCCAATTGATGTGAAAACCGGATAATGATATGTGTATATAACTATTCAAATATGTTTTCTATATATTTAGAAGTCAAACATATGTTAAAGTAAATTTAGATCTTAGCTTCTACAAATTTAATATCTTGTATATATTATTTATCATATGTACTTATTTAAATAATTAACAAATGCATTCACTTAACATACATACACACATACAAACACACACACACATTATGAGTTAGATTCCTAAATTACAAATTCCTAGATTATTAGTTATATCAAACCTTAAATAGCTAAAGTTAATAATGATATATATAATATATACATGTGACATTTATATGTATTCATACATAACTATATTCATGTACGTATTAATATACTTAAACATATATACGTACTTATATGGCACTAACATGTATATGAAGTACATCATATACGTATGTATTAATATATTATATGTATGTATACATTGGTTATAAATCCCAATAACCAAATGTGTGTGTATTATATATACATGTGCCATATATTTTCATTTGTTATGTTTAATCAGACTCGATATCCCATTAACTGATTCATGCATTTTATACATTAAAACCTAAATAATGAAGTAAAACAATAATAAATGTCATTAAATTTATATGCTACAAAACCAAGGACAAAATAAAATTAAAATAAATGTTATTAAATTTTATATATTAAAAAACCCAACAATGAAACTATAATAAATAACACTAAAATTGATTTAATGAAATATTAATATATAATCCCAACAAAGATATAATGGGTCTTTTTTTAGAAAATTTACCTAACTTACCCGCCATCAAACATACCAGATCCAACAATTATTTTGAACTATATTTAAGATTATAAATGTTTTAATTATATAGTAATGCAAATCTATTTTAGATTAATATTTAAGATTTGTGAAATTTTAAATTAACTGATTAATTAAAAATTTTAATTAATTAAGTAAAATACATATAAACTTATATCTGTAATATAAAAATTAATTAAAATTATAAATGTTATAGGGAATATGGGTGAGTGACGAACTACAAAAAAAAATTAGGTTGAAGGACATCAAGTTTTATTTTTGGAATAAAGGATAGATGCTAAGTATAACTACCATTATACTTAAAATTTTACACTATACAGAATGCTAGTTATAATTAACATTATATTCAATTTTATACTATACAGAATGCTAGTTGTAATTAGCATTGTTCTTCTGCCTCCAAAAAAACTTGTTGTCCTTCAGCTTAATTTTTTTCCCCAGCTTGTCCTTGTGCCTATGTTCCACTAAATTAATCCAATATATACATATAGGTAACATGAATATGTTGCTGAAGAATAAACTCAATACATATTTTTGGATTAATACACACACAATATATATGTACAATAATATCTGATGTGTGAGAAAGTAGAATCATTTGGGGGAATTCTTTAAGAATATAATATCTCTTAAATTGATTCACTCTTAATTATTAAAGATTGTGAATCTTAAGTAATGTTTCCCTCTATCATTTACATATTAGGTGTAACATCCCCCACTTCGAGACTTGAAAATAGACAAAGATGATGTTGCAGTCATCATCGAAATCATTTCCTAACGACAAAGCGAGGTCAATATTTTTTTCACAGCATAAATAAATAGAGAAGTTAAATATTTCTTTTTTCACTACATCAATTTGAATTACATAATTTGTTACATCATTAAACCCAAGTCTTTCTCATGTTGGAGTAAATATATAATAAGAAAATCAAAGTAGTGTGTGTCTGACATATGAAGATGCTAATACCATGCCTAACTAGTTATAGACTCTGGTTTTGCACAATAAAAATTTCAAAATACTTTATAAAAAAAGGAAGCCTCCTTCTTCGTCTTTGATATCTTCATTCATCTTCAAAAGAGATGCCCATCTAATCTATAAACTTAGCTTACTCGAATGAGTACCCATGAGTTTATGAGAAATAATAAAAGACGGGTCAGAAAATATATAAGTCTGATATGAATAAGACCTTTACCTTAAGAATCCATAGTGAGACCATGTCGTTAACGTGGAATGGTTTTCCCTTCACTTCATTATCACAACGTATTAAACATCAAGATATATAGCACAATAAAATATATATGTGTGTGTGTCTGTGTGTGTATGTATACCACACACACATATACATACTACGTGCATACGTATGTACATACATACATATATATCACATAAAGCAACCATGTGCATGTATTCAACAAGTTAGTGTACCTTACACTTTTTATCTGTTAGATATCATTCATCATGCCATGCCTAAGTCAACTTTCGGTTCCTACGTTATTAACAGTCGCATGCAATTCCAAGCCAATACATACAAACGCCATGTTTAATTTCTAATTGATCATCATGTTAAATGTTAACCAAAGTCATCATTAGTTTTCCATACATTAGCCTTCGCGTGCTATATATCAAAGCCATATCGTCTTATGTTTCGAGCCTTCGCATTTAATAATGTACGAGCGTTGCGGCATGTGCTTCGCTTGTGATAAAGGCATCTGAGTTGTTTTTCTACAAATTATATTTGTTTAATACGTTCAAAAAAATGCTTTCCATAAATATTTAGTCATATTTTTGTGTTGAACCAAATGTAGTTAATTTGAATTTTTAATTCTAAGTTGTAATATCTAAATTTTTTTATTAGTTTAAATTTTTGTTCATATTATATATTGATAAAAAACGAATTTGTGAAGTAGTTCATTTGTTAGATCCTATTTTTAAGTGATATTAAGATTTGGTAAATATTTGTAAAGGAAATTTTGATTTTGTGAATTGTCTGATCCTATTTTTAAGTATCTGTATAAAGGCATTTTTGATATTTCATACCGACATTAAAAGAGTATGACAAAAAAATATTACAATTATTAATAAAGGAATACATATAAAGGGCAATTTTGGAACTGTGACGACCCGGAAATTTTAACGAATTAAATTGGATTAATTAATCGATTTTAAAATTATTTGAAAGTTAATTTAAAACTTGAAAACAAGATATCAATATTTACCTGATAATTAAATCATTGAATTATATGTTTTAAATATTGAATTTAATAAATGAAAATTGGGTAAAATGCTGAATCTGAAATTTTTAAGCCTGTTAAAAATAATGTGAAGGCTTATAATAGTTATAATGATGATACTGGAAAATAATAGAATGGTTGAAATTTGATTTAAAGGTGATTTGTTCAATTTTAATAATATATCGTTTAAATTGACATTTTGAAATAGCCTTTCGGGGCACAGTGTCGGAATTCGACGAAACCAGTTCCATTGGATCCGTAATAGTTAGTTATTATCGGATTTCAATTTTCATAACGTTTGGTTTTTCCGTTTGCTCGTACGGGCGAGGAACGCGTTGAAATTAAAATCGGTAATTTAATATTTTAAATCGATTTATAAAGCTAACATCCACATATGATCAAACTAACTTCCGAATCACGTTCCATTGTGTTCGGAATACGGGTAAAACCTTATAAACGCCTGTCGGCATGTCTAATTCGGGGTTTGAGATTTCGCGTTATGTGTAACGAGATATTTTGAAATTTAATAATATTAAAAATATAAAAGTTAAATCACCAGCCACCCTATAACTGTACGCGAGCCACCCTAGACTGAATTGCGTTGACCTAGATGTCTCCTCTTCTCGTTTAAATGCGAGCATCTTCCTCCACAAAAATATCTCCCTTCACAATTCAGAGAGAAAAAAATAAATAATAATAACTAAAATCTGCTGCTTGAAAAAAAAAATTAATGGCCGATCGGCTCTGTAGCTTTCTCCTTACCCAAATCGAAACTGTAACACTCTTTCTCCCCAATTTTTTTCAAGCGAGATTCTCAGAGTTAAATTAATCATGGGAGCAATATCAAATCGACAGTTAAAAAAAAAATCTCTCGATCAAGCCGATCGAGACGCGACTTCTGATCGCGTGTCAGGGAGAGGTCGCTCGCCTACACTTAGCAATCTGGTCTCGTGGGACGTAGAGGGCCTCGAAGTGAGTCGCGAACAGATCGAGTGACGTGAGTACTCGACGATGGCAGTGGTTTGATAATGAATCGCGAGCGGCGGCGGCGGCAAAGGGCTCGAGTTCGAGCATCAGTGGGTCAAAGGCGATCGATTAAAAGCCTGGGAAAGTTTCACGATGGCATGGCGAGCGCTTTCGCGTGCGCGAGTAGGTGATGGCGTCAGGGTCTGGTACGTGGAAGCCTATGGAGTCGAAGTCGCCGGAGAAGCATCGAATGGTAGTGGGTTAGATCGATGGTGAGGTACTTCAGTTTTTTTTATTTTATTTTTTTTAAGTTAAATTTAACTATATAGGGTTTAAATAAATTATAAAATTACAGTGCTTGATTTAGCAGTAAGGCGGATCTGTAGCATTTTTATTCTTCATTTTTAACTTAAATTAGATAATGTATATTCGTATTTAGGTAACAGAAGTTACTTTAGATTTTGAAAATATAAGGACTTAAAAAAAATGATAGATGTGGTGGTTAAACTGTCTCAATTAACCTATTTAATTTTGGACTAAAAATATATGTTTAAGGGAATTTTTAGTTTAAGAATTTAAGTCAAATTATAAGTTAAATAAGTGAATGATAATAAATTATTTGATTTAAAATTCAAATGTTAATTAATTTATATTATATTTATAAGGTCCGAATCCTGATGGAATCAAGCTAGGTTGGTATGGATTGCTTCAATAAAAGCAAAGGTGAGTAAATCTCACTATTTGGATTTTTATTTAAATTTGAATGGTTGAATTTAAATATTTGGTTGCATGGTTGAACCGATTGATGTGCACTGTGAACTGATGATCTGGTGACTTTGATTTTGGTTGATTCTTGTGTTAATTGTTGCTTACTCGAAGTATTCGGGTTTTAAATTGTTTAAACTTAAAACATGAATAAGAAAATGTTTCCAAAGTTAATAAAGGTAACGATTTGTAGTAAGTAACTAAATGGACAATTAATTAATTCAATTAATTAATGATTTGGGGTAATTAATTTAGTAATTGATTTATTTAATGAAGTTAATAAATGGGTAATTAATTACTGGTTGAGATTAATCAAGAATGATTGATATTTACGGTTTAATGAATGATTAATTATTTAATGTAATTAAGTTAGATTAGGATAAATTGAAATATAATTGGAAATCATTAATTTCTATAATCAACGATGTAATTAAAGATTGATTAATTAAGATGAATTAATCAGTAATAAGCGACCTATGAGAAGTAAATTAATATAAGTAATTATGGATTAATGTAATTAAAAATAGTTCATTAATTCATGAAGTAGTTAAGATTACCTGTTGATTCGGTTAAGAAGAATTAATATCGTGAAAATTAATTAAAGTTAATTACTTGAATAAAATTGAAAGATAATTAATCCAGGGGGATAAATTAAGATGAGTAATGAAGGGAGGATTGATAATTTATTGGAAATAAATAATATTGAATGAAGGAATCTAAGCGAATGTGGTTAGAAATTCAATTTGAATCAATTGAATTAAGTTTTGGGTGATTAAGCATTGCTTATGGATGACTGAATGGTATTTGATGTTATGAATGAGTTGATATCTCTGATATGAAATGTTGTGTATTTCATTTGAATAACGTGGGTTAGGATAATATGAGTTTCGAAGAGACCGTGGTCAGGTATTAGGTAATACCCGAAACCACTTCGAATTTTTATAAATTGATTTGTGAAAAAAAAAGGGGCTGGACTGAAATGATTTAAGTAAATTGGATTATTATTTTTCTAGGTTTGGTACTTAGAAATTGATGTGTGAGATAAGTTTGTCTATAGCAAATTACGAATTTGTTAAATTGATATAAGTTACCCGGGTTTTATATAAGTTGATTTCTTTGGTATTCCATGTTAGTTGGATTTACTCACGCTGGTTTCCAGCCTGACCCGGGTGTTACTTTGGTGTAATGCTCGGGTCAGACCGAGTATTACAGATTTTCAGGTAGGTACGTTTGGAGCTCAGGAGGCGAGCTGGATGGCAAGTACGTACGATGTATTTCCGCTGCAGTATATTATTGTGTATCTGGGACATGATTTATATGTCTAGCGTCTGTATATATATGTGAAACTCTGATGTATATTAAATGTAATCAACAAATATAGTATTCTTTTGTAAAGTATTTATTTATTATTATATTTTATCCGCTGCGAATGTGAGTTGTTGATGTTTCTGTTCTTCTTCTTTCTTCTATCTCTTTCTTCTTTTTCATAACTATCTGGAATTTTCGGGTTTGAAAATTTCGGGTCGTTACATTTGGTATCAGAGCTGAAAGGTTAAGCGAGAACCTTGGCTCTGGTGGGAATTACTCATTTAATAGAGTCCGTAGTACTCTATAATGAGTTGAGTGAATATATATATATATATATATATATATATATATATGAGCGCGTACTTGTTACTTTCTTATATAAAGGTTTTAAATGTTTTTATATAAGAATGTAATTTGATATATAAAGTTATATCTTCTTCTAATAAATATTAAGGAGATTGGTTGTAAAATTATTGGAATTAAATTAAGAAGTAATATAATACAATCAAATTGAAATCTTGAATTGGGACTAAGTGAAGAAGGAATATAATACAACCAAATTAAAATTAAATCAATTAAAAATGAAATTCTAGAATTAGAACTTAGAAATTAGAATTGTTTGAAACTTTAAATAAACAAAGTCAATTTGGTTTAAAAAGGTTAAACCAATCCTTGAGAATTTAACTCGAATTTATATAATTCGAGATGATTGGAATTGAAGATGTATAAGTTCAAAAATTTAAATGGAAGATTTGGATATAATTGTAATGATTGAAATTGAAGTGGATTCAATTGAATGGATATTAGTCCAAAGTAATTAGAATAACTTTGGAATTGTAATTAAAGTGGAATTGGTTTAAAATCAAAAAGGAATTTGAAATATAGATTGTAAATGTAATTTATAAATTGAAATAAACCTCATAAATAAATGAAATTATAATTTAGAATAGAATTCCAGAGAATATTTGAAAATAAACTAGGATGAAAATTCCAGAGTAATGTTTAATTATGAATTGGATGGATTGGGAATTTGGAATTTTTGGGAGAATCTAAAAATTCCTTTGGGTTGAAAGTGGTTTCCAAAGGTTTTTGAGAAGTAATAGAATTATTTCAAACATATTAGAAGTGTTTTTGAGAGATAAAGGCATTAAACTCTTTCGGTCACTGGAAAATAACGCCGGTGATGACTGCAGCATCATCGATGTTCGTTTTCGAGTTTCTAGAAGAGAAATTTTGCTACCAAATTGTTTTAAATTGGAATTGTTTGTGAAGTAGGTTTGGTTTTGAAATTCAAAAGGGATAATTGAATTAGCCAAAGAATTTTGGATATAGTTGAATTCTAAGGTGATATTGAACCTTGGAAATTTGTTTAAACTCTGGAATCTTGATTAAATGTTTATGGCATAATAAAAATATATTGGCTAAATAAAATGTATAATTCTGAGTTAAAAGCAAAATGTGAATGTAATTGATTATAAATAGAAGGTGTAAAATTGAAATTTTAATTAAAGTTATACAAGTTTAAAGATCAAATGGAATTTAATTTGAATTGGAAAAGAAATCATGATTGATTCAACTTGAATTGGAGTTAAATAAATTTCAATAGAAATTGAAGATTAATTAAATTGGAATTGGGTTAATTTAAATAGAGTGGAAATTTAAATTGAATTGTTGGGGAAGTGAACAGTTTTGACTCTAGACCATTTTCAATATAAATTGTTTTAATATAAATGGTTTTAAATCTATGTTCTTGTTTATTTACTAAACAACTTTCTTTTTAAAACCCAAACTATTTTATACTGGTTTTTGCCACTACTTTTCGAACTATTTAACTATTTTACAACTGTTTTATAAACTAATTACTAATTTTCAACTGAGTGATGAATTAATTACTAATTTACAACTATTTTGCAATTATTAAGATTTCTATAACTATTTAACTATTTTCCAACTATTTTACAATTAGTTAACTATTTTACAATTATTTTGCAAACTAATAATTATTTTTCAACTACTTACCTATTTTTAAACTTTTCAAGCTATTTTTCTAAACTGGTCGGAGTTCAAACTGTTATTGATTAAAATACCCAACTGAGATAAGGATTGAAGTAATAATCCAAATGGGGATTAATGTAAAGGTGAATAGGGAATGTAAAATGGTTCTTTTGAACTGAAAGAATATTTTGAGAAATATGGAATGAATAAAGATGGAAATTGGATATTTCTATGGTTTCTGAGAGTGTTTGGAGTATGAAAGGTGTTTTATACAAGAAGGTAAGGATCTAAAGTTTTAAAAATTTATTTATATATATATATATATATATATATATATATATCTGAATATATATAAAGGATCTTATGAGGATTTTGAGAAAGGCTTTTGATTTTGGGAAAAATCAATATTGAGTTTTGGAAAGCCTATTTGGAGAATTATCGATTTTGGGATAATCGATTTTGTGTAAAGGAACTTTGTATAATATCATGCTAGGTGTATGATTTGAAGATACTATATATGTATAGTATAAAATGTTTTGATGATGACTCTGGGGAAAAAGGCGCTCCCTTGAAATGGACTTCTCAGGAGTGCCACCGGGTGGTGCTGCCTTGAGCCCCAAAGGGGTTCTAAAGTTGATCCTGTGAGGAGTCCGGACAAAACTAGTTCCTGAGGATTTTGAGTTGAGTTTACCATAGCGTAAGTCGTGTGTGCCGCGGAGAGCCAACAGTTACATGGACTTTTGTTGTGACTGCAACGTAACCCAGGATGTAACTGCGACCTATGGTAACATTGCGAAAGTCGTGTGTGCCGCTGAGAGCCAACAGTCCGCGGTTGAGTTTATCTCGGTAGACTGCGACTTATGTTGGAGTGGAGAAGTTTCATTTCGTCAGCGAAAGTCAGAGGCCGCTGAGAGCCTGCAGTTACATGGACTTTTGCTGCGACGGCAACGTAACCCTGGATGTAACTGTGATCTGTTGTGTGGGATCCATGGCGTAATCGAGAGGCCGCGGAGAGCCTGCAGTTACATGGACTTTTGTTGTGACTGCAACGTAACCTTGGTATGTAACTGTGACCATGGATGGGGGTGATGATTTTCAGAGCATTGTCACCAAGGATATTTCCTCTATTTCAAAATGCTTTCAATATTTTCAATAAAATTATTTTCCAAATATTTTCACTGGGTGTTGAAAACGGGTTTACCAAGTACTTATAGATTTTCGGTCCTACGCCTGATCAACGTATGACTGAATTTCTGTGAGAACAAGAATGGACTGGTTGAGACATCGAGTTATAAGAAATATTTTTATAAAAAGCTATTTTAATTGTATTGTCTGAATTTGAAGGCATTTCTAAATTTTAAAATAAAAGGGGGAATCCAAAACTGGAATAAAATAAAACTGAACTCAGGAAATTAAGTAAAAGGATTTTAGTAATAAAATCGAATATTGATTTAAAAGATGGAAGTAAGCTAATTAACTAAATAATTATTTGATTGAGTATGTTAATAAAATTTAACTCGGTTAAATAAAATGGATTGTAAGTTGATAAGGGGTTTGGAAATGAATTCGAATTATAAATAGAATTCGACTTGGGTTTGATAATGGATTAAATAAGAAGAGATGGTGCAAAAAAATAAAATTTGAGTTGGATTGAAAAAGTGATGGTTTGAATTGCAAATAAAATTAAAGTGATTTGAATAATATTTAATGAAATTTGTAAGTAAATTGAATATAAGGGAAGTGATGTCATATGAATAATATCTAATGGAAGTGAATTATAATAGTCATGGTTTGGATTGCAAACAAAACTCAAGTGAAGAGAAATAAATTGAGAATGGCTGTTAATAAAATAAATTCAATAACGAATTAAGTAATTGAATTAAAAAAAATTTTAAATGGGTTTATTGAGTTAAATAATAAATGGATGAAGTCTGATAGAATAAAAAACTGGACCAAAGTTGTGATTGGAATTGGATTATCAGACTGAACTTAAATTTGTTGGTAGATTAATTTGAAGAATAAACGAGTTGTGTTTGTGCTTGGATATTATTCTGATAAATTGAGAAGATGAATTTAAATTTAAAATTTAAAATGGATGGGCTAACTAAATCAAATGGAACTTGATTAGGTGAAAATCAAATAGAAGTACACTTAAGTTGATGTTGGAATAAATTAAAGTAATTAACTTAAGTTTAAAATGCATGGAAGCTTGGCTTCGAATAAGAATGAAAGCCCATTAATAAAAGCTTGGATTGAAGTAATTTGGGAATGACTAGTATACAAGAATGGAATGTGGCGAACTAAATGAATGGGTGTGAATAAGTTAGAATGGAATTGAATGAAATAAAATTAAGTTGGGATCAATTTTAGTTGGTTATAAAACCTAAGTAATTATTTATTCACATGGATATTATCTAATTGCGTAGAAATGATTGTCATTTAACGTAAACGAGATTTAATTAAATTTTATGAAGTAGTGGAAGCAAATATAATTGATTTTTGAATCAATTGATATGACTATGAGTTTGTTTTGCTTAAAAATGAAATGAATGTAAACAATTGCGTTGTAAACCATTAGAAATTAAATGAAATAGCATATGAATTGGATGGAAGCATTTAAATTAGCTTTTAAAAAACATATAAATCGTTTCTAGTAAGTGTTTGGTGCTTATTGCTTTCGTAATACTTGTTGTTTATGTAATTCTTGGGTTAGCTATTAAAAGTAAGTGTAATGCTAATAGAATTTCTATATATGGCACTTACATATTTAAATTGAGCAAGTACAGGTACCGGGAAGCTGTTTGGTTGATTTGGATTGTGCTAATTGTTAATATAAATAAGCTGCTTGCTTAAAATGCTAAATAAGGTACGCCTACGCAATAAAAATAGGAAATATGAACTGTTTTTGCTTTTTCCGACCGTGTGGGTCGATGTATACATATTTATATCTCTTGTCAAATTGCAAAAGCTCCTCCGTACAAAGGAGACTCTGCCAAAATTTTCCGGAAATTTTGGGAGTTAGAAAATTTTTGGAAAATTTTGGTTAACGACAAAACAATTTCAAACGAGAAACTTAAAGTAAACTAGTAAATGAAACTAATATGAATCAATTTAAATGAATGATATAACTCAATATTAGAAATCGAAAATGAATTGAATTCATATGAAATGGCGAAAACTAATTTGAATAGAAGTGGATATGAAACTTATCTAAAGAGATGAATAAAATGATTTTGGGATATTGTGTCTGAATATTAGTGCTAAGCAGGATATGCAGGTATTATAAAAGAGAAGGAAATTGGATTTGATTCCAAATGATAAATTTGAATTGCCCGACTAAAAAGGTAAGTATTTTGATTCCGTATGATATTGGATTGGGTTTTTGATGTAGCCACTTGGCTTTTGTTTTCTTTTTGGAATTTGGGAGCCCGTAGAGGCCTTTTGTAGTAGTACCGAGCTAGCCGCGCAAAGGAGACGCTGGCAAAAATTTTCGGGAATTTAAGGAGTTAGAAAATTTTTGAGAAATTTTGATAATTCAAAAATTGGTTTTAATTTGAAATTTAATTGATTGAGCAGAAGAGTATTGATTGGATCTATAGAAGGTTTTGGGAAAGTTGAATAAGGTGTTAGTGGACCTTTAATAAAAGATAAGTGGTAGGATGTTGAATTGTGAATTTTGGAAAAGATAAACGGGTATTGGTCAATTCTTCCTAATTAGTAATTTCGGGGACGAAATTCTTTTAAGGGGGGAGGAATGTGACGACCCGGAAATTTTAACGAATTAAATTGGATTAATTAATCGATTTTAAAATTATTTGAAAGTTAATTTAAAACTTGAAAACAAGATATCAATATTTACTTGATAATTAAATCATTGAATTATATGTTTTAAATATTGAATTTAATAAATGAAAATTGGGTAAAATGCTGAATCTGAAATTTTTAAGCCTGTTAAAAATAATGTGAAGGCTTATAATAGTTATAATGATGATACTGGAAAATAATAGAATGGTTGAAATTTGATTTAAAGGTGATTTGTTCAATTTTAATAATATATCGTTTAAATTGACATTTTGAAATAGCCTTTCGGGGCACAGTGTCGGAATTTGACGAAACCAGTTCCATTGGATCCGTAATAGTTAGTTATTATCGGATTTCAATTTTCATAACGTTTGGTTTTGCCGTTTGCTCGTATGGGCGAGGAACGCGTTGAAATTAAAATCGGTAATTTAATATTTTAAATCGATTTATAAAGCTAACATCCACATATGATCAAACTAACTTCCGAATCACGTTCCATTGTGTTCGGAATACGGGTAAAACCTTATAAACGCCTGTCGGCATGTCTAATTCGGGGTTTGAGATTTCGCGTTATGTGTAACGAGATATTTTGAAATTTAATAATATTAAAAATATAAAAGTTAAATCACCAGCCACCCTATAACTGTGCGCGAGCCACCCTACACTGAATTGCGTCGACCTAGATGTCTCCTCTTCTCGTTTAAATGCGAGCATCTTCCTCCACAAAAATATCTCCCTTCACAATTCAGAGAGAAAAAAATAAATAATAATAACTAAAATCTGCTGCTTGAAAAAAAAAAATTAATGGCCGATCGACTCAGTAGCTTTCTCCTTACCCAAATCGAAACTGTAACACTCTTTCTCCCTAATTTTTTTCAAGCGAGATTCTCACAGTTAAATGAATCATGGGAGCAATATCAAATCGACAGTTAAAAAAAAAAAAATCTCTCGATCAAGCCGATCGAGACGCGACTTCTGATCGCGTGTCAGGGAGAGGTCGCTCGCCTACACTTAGCAATCTGGTCTCGTGGGACGTAGAGAGCCTCGAAGTGAGTCGCGAACAGATCGAGTGACGTGAGTACTCGACGATGGCAGTGGTTTGATAATGAATCGCGAGCGGCGGCGGCGGCAAAGGGCTCGAGTTCGAGCATCAGTGGGTCAAAGGCGATCGATTAAAAGCCTGGGAAAGTTTCACGATGGCATGGCGAGCGCTTTCGCGTGCGCGAGTAGGTGATGGCGTCAGGGTCTGGTACGTGGAAGCCTATGGAGTCGAAGTCGCCGGAGAAGCATCAAATGGTAGTGGGTTAGATCGATGGTGAGGTACTTCAGTTTTTTTTTATTTTATTTTTTTTAAGTTAAATTTAACTATATAGGGTTTAAATAAATTATAAAATTACAGTGCTTGATTTAGCAGTAAGGCGGATCTGTAGCATTTTTATTCTTCATTTTTAACTTAAATTAGATAATGTATATTCGTATTTAGGTAACAGAAGTTACTTTAGATTTTGAAAATATAAGGACTTAAAAAAAAAATGATAGATGTGGTGGTTAAACTGTCTCAATTAACCTATTTAATTTTGGACTAAAGATATATGTTTAAGGGAATTTTTAGTTTAAGAATTTAAGTCAAATTATAAGTTAAATAAGTGAATGATAATAAATTATTTGATTTAAAATTCAAATGTTAATTAATTTATATTATATTTATAAGGTCCGAATCCTGATGGAATCAAGCTAGGTTGGTATGGATTGCTTCAATAAAAGCAAAGGTTAGTAAATCTCACTATTTGGATTTTTATTTAAATTTGAATGGTTGAATTTAAATATTTGGTTGCATGGTTGAACCGATTGATGTGCACTGTGAACTGATGATCTGGTGACTTTGATTTTGGTTGATTCTTGTGTTAATTGTTGCTTACTCGAAGTATTCGGGTTTTAAATTGTTTAAACTTAAAACATGAATAAGAAAATGTTTCCAAAGTTAATAAAGGTAACGATTTGTAGTAAGTAACTAAATGGACAATTAATTAATTCAATTAATTAATGATTTGGGGTAATTAATTTAGTAATTGATTTATTTAATGAAGTTAATAAATGGGTAATTAATTACTGGTTGAGATTAATCAAGAATGATTGATATTTACGGTTTAATGAATGATTAATTATTTAATGTAATTAAGTTAGATTAGGATAAATTGAAATATAATTGGAAATCATTAATTTCTATAATCAACGATGTAATTAAAGATTGATTAATTAAGATGAATTAATCAGTAATAAGCGACCTATGAGAAGTAAATTAATATAAGTAATTATGGATTAATGTAATTAAAAATAGTTCATTAATTCATGAAGTAATTAAGATTACCTGTTGATTCGGTTAAGAAGAATTAATATCGTGAAAATTAATTAAAGTTAATTACTTGAATAAAATTGAAAGATAATTAATCCAGGGGGATAAATTAAGATGAGTAATGAAGGGAGGATTGATAATTTATTGGAAATAAATAAATATTGAATGAAGGAATCTAAGCGAATGTGGTTAGAAATTCAATTTGAATCAATTGAATTAAGTTTTGGGTGATTAAGCATTGCTTATGGATGACTGAATGGTATTTGATGTTATGAATGAGTTGATATCTCTGATATGAAATGTTGTGTATTTCATTT
This sequence comes from Allium cepa, assembly GCA_030765085.1. NCBI lineage: Eukaryota > Viridiplantae > Streptophyta > Magnoliopsida > Asparagales > Amaryllidaceae > Allium > Allium cepa. The sequence goes on along the minus strand of CM060944.1, from coordinate 442,773,223 downwards.
GAATAACGTGGGTTAGGATAATATGAGTTTCGAAGAGACCGTGGTCAGGTATTAGGTAATACCCGAAACCACTTCGAATTTTTATAAATTGATTTGTGAAAAAAAAGGGGCTGGACTGAAATGATTTAAGTAAATTGGATTATTATTTTTCTAGGTTTGGTACTTAGAAATTGATGTGTGAGATAAGTTTGTCTATAGCAAATTACGAATTTGTTAAATTGATATAAGTTACCCGGGTTTTATATAAGTTGATTTCTTTGGTATTCCATGTTAGTTGGATTTACTCACGCTGGTTTCCAGCCTGACCCGGGTGTTACTTTGGTGTAATGCTCGGGTCAGACCGAGTATTACAGATTTTCAGGTAGGTACGTTTGGAGCTCAGGAGGCGAGCTGGATGGCAAGTACGTACGATGTATTTCCGCTGCAGTATATTATTGTGTATCTGGGACATGATTTATATGTCTAGCGTCTGTATATATATGCGAAACTCTGATGTATATTAAATGTAATCAACAAATATAGTATTCTTTTGTAAAGTATTTATTTATTATTATATTTTATCCGCTGCGAATGTGAGTTGTTGATGTTTCTGTTCTTCTTCTTTCTTCTATCTCTTTCTTCTTTTTCATAACTATCTGGAATTTTCGGGTTTGAAAATTTCGGGTCGTTACAGGAACTTCATGGTCGAACTAAAAGATTGCGCTTTCAAGCCAACTATTAAGAAAGATGTGTCTTAGTGCTTTATTTTACCTGTGTTGTCATATTCCAATTCACTTATCTCGCCCGACCCACGTGAATTATAACTTGTGTTCGTTAAACATGTGTTCCATGTATATAAACACTTCGCCTGTATACTTCAATTGCATGAATATATTACTTTAGCATGCATTCCTTGTTTACATGTTTGCATGCACATTTTAATGCCTTCAAGTGCTTATTATTTTGCCTTTATGAAAATCAACAATTGTCACCTTATATAAGTCGTCGCGAGATATTTGTATATTAACCATTGCCTTGAGTTCTTCTGTGATTCATGCATGTGTGTTATATACTTAGTAGGCATCGTGCCTTATAGTATTTAATGCCAAAGTGACTAATAGCTTCTACATTACATGATATTCCACTCATTATATATATATTAACACACACACACAACATACCTTTGTGATTTAGTTTAGTGCTAGAGCTGACGCCTTTTATTTTACTATGTACTGCCGCCTTGTATAGTCATAGGAATAACTATTGCTTGTTACAAATTAGAGAGAACAGAAGACATTAGAGCGAGACATTTTATCATATTCGGATATCAAAATAATACAAATGATTTCTATATTTATAGACTCCAAATGCAATGAAGATTACAATAATGTCCTTTACCATTTAGCATATTCACCCATATTTTTAATATATATTACACCACTCCTCCTTGAATATGCGTCTGATAAGAATAATTGCCTCACTAAAAACCTATGGCATTATGAGGGTTGATGCTTCTGGATGAAGATAATGCCTCATCAAAACCTTACTAACAAAAAACCAGTGGAAAAAAATATTAGTGAAGGAAAAAGAGTATATTATAGCATACTTTTGAATGCTCCCTTGATTTGTAATGTATTATTCAGTTAGTCTGTCGATGCATCCGACGCATACCAATTTTACACACCATCTTCTAAAACGTTGATTTTGAAAGTGCCTTTGTGAATAGATCTGCCATATTTTCTTAGGACTAGATTTGTTTCACCTCTATTTTCTTGTCCTTTTGTAGTTCGTTTGTGAATAAAAACTTAGGAGAAATGTGTTTCGTCCTATCACCCTTGATGTAACCTAATTGAATCAGAGCTACGCAAGTTGCATTGTCTTCATAAATAATAGTTGATCCTTCTGTAGCGAAAGGGAGCAGGCACATATTTGGAATATAATCAATTAAGGATCTTAATCAAATACATTCTCGACTTTCTTCATGTAGTGCTAGTATTTCAAAATGATTGGATAATGCTGCTGCCAACATTTGCTTCGTAGATTGCCACGAAATAGCTGCATTACTCTTACTAAATGCATATCCAGTTTGTGATCTTGCTTTATGTGGATCAAAAAGATAACCTGCATCAGCATAGCCAACTAGATTTGGGTAATTACCTATGTCAGAATAAAACAATCCTAAATTTTTCGTTCCACGAAGATATCTCATGATATGTTTTATACCATTCCAGTGGCTTTTTGTTGGTGTTGAACTGTATCCTGCTAGAAGAATTACTAGGAATCTAATATGTGGTCTCGTGCATTGGGCTAAATATAATAATGCACCAATGGCACTGAGATATGGTACTTCTGGACCAAGCACATTTTCATAATATTCTTTTGGGCGGTAAAGGTCCTTTTTAATATCCAAAGATCTGACAACCATATGCGTACTAAGTGGATATGCTTTATCCATTTGAAAATGCTTGAGGATTTTCTCAATGTAGTTTGACTGATGGATCGGTATGCCATTAGTACTATGCTCGATTTGTAGACCAAGAAAATATTTGGTTTTGCCAAGATCTTTCATTTCAAATTATTTATTTAAGTAATTTATTGTTTCATCAATCTCTTCTGGAGTTAAAATCAACTTTATATCGTCAACATAAACTGCTATAATAGCAAATCCCTTTACCGATTTCTTTATAAAGACACATGGACAAATGAGATTGTTTTATATCCGACTTTCACCAAATATTCAGTAAGACAGTTATACCACATTCTTCCAAATTGTTTCAACCCATATAGTGATCGTCTCAATTTTAATGAGTACATCGACTTTGATTTTTCTTCAGGCAACCTATATCCATCTGGGATCTTCATGTAAATACTGGTATCTAATTCATCGTAAAGATAAGATGTCACAACATCAGTTAATCTTATATCTAGTTTTCAGAAAGTACAAGGCTTATCAAGTATCGAAATGATATGACATCCATAGTAGGAGAATATGTTTCTTTAAAATCAAAACCTGGTCTCTGTAGAAAACCTTGTGTGACAAGTCATGCCTTGTATCTCACGACTTCATTTTTATCATTTCATTTCCTAACGAATACGCATTTATAACATACCGGTTTAACATTTTCCAGTGTTTTCTTTGTTTGTCCAAACACACCATGTTTTTGAAGTGAATCTAGCTCAACTTAGATAGCATCCTTCCATTTTGGCCAATCATGTCTTTTTCAACATTCATTTATGCCAGTTGGTTCATTATCATTATTCCCATTATAGTCATGATTTTCATTTATTTCAGTAGCTACTATGAATGAGAATACATCATCGATTATTATTTTACTTCGATCTTATATTTCTCTGTAGTTTGTGTAAAATATCAAGATGCCATTATTGTTAGGTACCATTTTATTTTTGAAAGCTTCAATTATTTCTTCTGGGATAGTAGTTTCTTCGGCATTTTTTGTAGAAATGGTATTTTCAGTTAAGTTTTCTTGTAGATCACTTATAACCACTTCAGAAGGTTTATCAATTGATGATTTTTCGTTAGACTTTCTTTTTCTAGGCGCCAAGTATTTTGAACCAATTGGTCTTTCATGTTTTTGTCTTGCTTTAGATTCATTTGCTGCGTTTTTTTCTTCTGGGATTTTAATTCCAGCTAGTGCATTTGCTGCTGGAATATGAGATTTAGTTATTTTTGCAGCATCACTAAATGCATCAGGCATTTGATTTGCGATATTCTAAAGATGCAAAATTCTTTATATCTCATATTGGCTTTGTTTGGTATGTGGATCCAAATGAGACATAGATGGATTAATCCATGATATTTCACGCCATTTTATTGGAATGGTCTTTCCTTCCCTTAACGATGGAAAGATTGTCTCATCAAATTCACAGTCTGAAAATTTTGCAGTGAAGACATCTGCTATGAGAGGTTCAAGATAATACCAAATAAATTCCCAATGTACGTGACCTATTTTAGTACAAAGTGGGAGACTAATTGCTACATGCTTAGCGCAACCAAATTTTCATAAATGTGAAATATTTGGTTGGAATGTAGTTAAAATTTTTGATGGTGAAAATAGATGATAAGCCGTTGGTTATGCAAAATTGCATCTCCCCAAGGTAAAACATGTATCATCAATTGCAAAAGCAACTGTCTTGCAATAAGTTGCAAACACTTAACTAATGATTCTGCCAGACCATTTTGAGTGTGAACACGAATTACAAGATGTTCAACTTCAATTTCCAATGATAGACAATAATCATTAAATACTTAAGAAGTAAACTCTCCTACATTATCTAGTCGAATTGATTAAATATGATGGTCAGGGAAGTGCGCTCTCAATTTGATTATTTGAGCAAGTAATTTGGAAAATGCCATGTTTCTTGTAGAAAGCAGACATACATGTGACCAATGAGTTGATGCATCAATTATTACCATAAAATGTTTAAATGGTCCACATTCTGGGTGGTTGGGCCACATATATCACCTTGAATTCTTTGTAGAAATGTTGGAGATTCGGAAGTGATTTCACTATATGAAGGTCGAGTGATTAATTTTCCTTGTTCACATGGAGCACATAAGTAATCACTTGGTAAATTCAATTGATTTGATAAATCATGCATAGTTGAATTTTTAGTGATTTTACGCATCATAGTTGACCCAGGATGACCCAAGCGATCATGCAAAAGAATTAATGTCTTTGTATTTATGAGCTTCTGGCTCATGTTTATATAATTGGATTAAACTATGCTAATTTTTATGAAATATAATCCAGTCGAAAGTGTTCCAAATTTTTCTAAAATAAGCTTCTAGCTTTCAATTCTAGAAGTAACACAAAGATATTCTTTATTGTTTTCATTTATAGTTTCAATATGATAACCATTCTTTCTTATATCGTTAAAACTTAGCAGATTTCTTTTAGAATTGCTTGAGTATAATGCATTTCGAATGAAGTTATATGTACCATTTGGTAATACTATATAGGCTCTTCCGGACCCTTCAATTATATTAGTAGGTCCAGCTATGGTGGAAACTTTAGCTGAAATATTTTCATATAATTTAGAGAAAAACTTATGGTTTTCCAAAATCGTATGAGTAGTTGCACTGTCTAGTAGGCATATATCATCATTCAAGTATTGATGGTCCATACCTTAAGAATTTAAAGACAATATAGTTAGTTAATTATTGGAAATAATTCTGAATATAAATAAATGCTAATATTTTCTAAAAAAAGGAGTACAAAGGAAATTACTAATTCAAATCAATATCCATCAGTACACATTATTTCAACTAGTTCTAGAAAAAAAACAAGCGAACATCTACTTCAAACTAACTAAAATAAAATGGAAAAACCACACAACAAGCTTCAGGCTACTTCTAATTGATCAGATTGGCCGTATCATTAATCATCGCAATGATATTTTCATCATTTATGAAATTTCCATTCTTATCTTCGAAGAAATCACTTCAAGTTAGTGTTATCAAACAATCCTTCGGTGTTGTTTGTTTCAATATTCTTTGAACATTGGTATTCTTCAACTGTTTTCTTCGATGATCTACATGCATGCGACCAATGACCAGAGCGTCCACATCTATAACAAACTTTCTCATAGTATTTTTTATTTTCTGAAGTAAAATCATTAGTCTTTTCAGGCTCATTTTTCTTTTATTTCTTTTTAAAGTTGGTAGTTTTGTTGCCTTTAAAACCACCATAACCGCCTCTACTGGAGTTATCCACGGCAACAACCACATCCTCTACCTCGACCTCTACCTCTTCCGGAGTGAGCAAAATTAGCATTAACTTCTGGTAACGCAGCCGAACCAGTTTTTCTTGAGGAGTGATTTTTAATAAGTAATTCATTGTTTTGCTCAGCAATTAATAAACATTCTATAGGTTCATAATATTTTGTAAAATGATGCTCTCAATATTGTTGTTGTAGGAGTATGTTCGAGGCATGAAACATTGAAAATGCCTTTTCAAGCATTTGTACATCATCTACCTTTTCTAAATATAATTTCAGTTTAGAAGTAATTCTAAACATAGAAAGATTATATTACTTTACAGATTTGAAGTCTTAAAACCTCAGGTTCAACCATTCTTGCCAAGTATTTGGAAGTATGACTGTCTTTTCTAATGGTCATAACGCTCCTTCAGGGAGTTCCATAAGTGAAGAAGATCTTTTTTCGTCAAATATTCTATTTTTAGATCATCGTGGATATGACGTCGTAAAAATATCACAGCCTTTGCTTTGTCTTGCTAGGACATATTATTACCATTTTTAATGGCATTTTCTAAGCGCTGGGATTGTAAGTGGATCTCAGAATCCAATATCCATGACAAATAGTTGTCTCCAGATATATCCAAAGCTTTGAATTCAAGCTTAGCTATGTTTTCCATGCTTTGAACTGTTAATGAAAATAAGAGAGAAAGAAAAACAAAACTGTGATGACCCAAACTCGATGTCCGACAAACGACATCAAATTCGCATCGACGGAGCTTATAACAACATCAGACGAATATAAAACAGCGAAACAAAATTAATATCATACATGCATCACAGATACAACATCAGGATAATATCCATACTACAACAGAGTATATAATACATACACCACAACTCCATATAACATCATAATAATACATCGATAATCATATATCCAAAAGTATTCAATGAAAGAAGTGATAACGGACTTCCCAAAAGCTAAACACCTGAGACCTCCAAAAGCTCCTAAGAATATCTTCAAGGTAAGAGCTTCAAAATACTGCTACTCCAAAATACGGAAACCTGCTACTAGGCTGCCCGTGTAGAAATAATGGGCACCCAAAGTTTAGGAAAGAAAACAATAAGCTCCGGATCAGTCGTGGACTGGTATGAGTAAACAAAAACAACAGTTACTTTCAAAGAACTAGATTTATAAAAGAATTTTCGAAATTCTTTTGAAAATGGAACTACCATAAGACCTCCCACCACACACACAATGCAAACGCAGAATTGGAGGAGATTACTTCTTATGATAGTCAAATATGCTTGGTATGGAGAAATTTCTTTGATATTATTAATAGTGCATAGTGTAGAAAGCATTACGAAAATAGAATATTAATCTTAGCCAGCATAGACATTCCGAACTATGCCTACTATAGCTACCATTTAAACAGTGGGGCGCCACCATAAGTAAATGGCAGGTTATATAACTAAAACCGTACAGGGTTTCGTATTGGGAATTGGATTTCCAACAAATGGTCAGGCTAAGGAACTTCCTACTGCCTCATGGGTACGCCTCTGGCGGGACGTCCCAAGAACTTAACCAGCTCTCTGCCAACACAAGGCCGGGTTACCTATGTAACTAGGTAACTACTACACGAATATGCCACCACCCGGTCCTTTGGGACCTTTATCAGAGGGCCCTCTATCCAAAGCAACAACCACATAGTAAATGAGATTGGAGCTACCACATAGGTAAATATCTGGGCTCCATACCATGACATCATGTTTTTCCAGAAGGAAATGACATACCCTAAAGGGCGCGACCCTCATAACCTTGCCGCATCTTTCCTGTTTCGACCATTTCCGGGTTGTGAGGTCCGATGAGGTCTCGTCCATAAAGCTATGCTTTACGCGAAAGCCTTGCTTCGATCACAAATGATCAACCAATGATCATCAACACATAGCAACACTTAGCATGCCACACTACCAAATTGGGAGTATATCGCTTATAACCTTCAATTACATAACCTTTGAGCTCGTACGTCTCATAGAAGAGTGTTAAGCTAAGAAAATAAATTCTCCGCAACCACAGATACATATTTGAAATAAATCTGCTTTATATCTCAAAGTGTAGTGTCAGACACACAACCATACAAGTCAGTTCTGGGTTCGAACAGAACCGAAGGCACTTCCAAAGAAGCCCTTGCAATCCAGGTACCCACAATCCCGATCAGACTTCCCATCACTTAGGGAATCTCTATACCGGAGCAACTCAGTGCAGAGACAATCGATAGGTTATCCTATCGTTTTCGAAGACACCGGGTCTTCACCACCGGTCTTCAAATGCTCTCCATTTCGACGTATCACTATTTGGAATGGGTCATGTGACACAAAGGTCCTTTCCCGGCTAAACCGAATAGTGAGCGCTCAATTTTATTAAAACACGTGGATATATCAATCACAAAGATTCATATTCAGGGTTCGATGTGGGTTTCGGATAACAAAATGAAATCCAACTCCCTGTCGCATCGAAGTTTAAATGCCGTTTTACGGGCAAAAGGTTTCCACATCCATATAGGAACAAATCACTGTTCATCACAAAGCAATCACCGTATAACAATAGCAATATCAATCCAGTACAGAATATTTGACGATAGTAAATCACCTTTGATTAAGGTGGTTGTGATTAAAGTGAATTAACCATAAAATTATCTTTATTAATTATTTTAAATAAATGTTTAAAATTAGACTTAATTATAAATTTATTAAATTTTAAACTGGCTGTATTAATTATTTAATCTTTAATTAACTATCTTAATTTATTTGTTCTTAATGGTTAAGTAACTAAATCTTAATTACTTTTATTTGCTAATTATTCTTTAAATTAATCAACCATTAATTACAAAGTAATTTTTATCATTAATTAACCATTATAAATATATTTGTTTTAAGTTAATAAATTTGAATATACTTCTTGAATATTTTATTAAGTAAAAAAGAAACTTTACATCAGATTAACCAACTATCCTCATTTATGAAGAACAAATTATAAAATCATTTAAACTTTATTGCAAAACTGGAATTTGTTATCTTCAGGTCCAACCCGAGGGGGTCTTCGAGTCATCCCCAAGGGAAATGCCCCACTGCTTCGGGTTTTAGCCAAAACTAACTCGAGTGATAAATTTTCACAAAATTTGTTTTAAGTCCAAAATCCATCACGATACAACCCTGAAACCACTCGAGTGCCCCTTCGAGTTTCTGCCCTATTTCCCGTAGTAAAGCTTCGAGGCACCCTGCTCCTCTCCTAGACTTCACAGCTGACACACGACCAAAGCACGTACACGGGCACGGCCAACTTTGCCAACGTGGGTCGGTGCTGCGGTCGTCGGCAAGTCGTATTCCATCTCCTAAAACAGTACGAACACCCATAAACTTGAATTGATCTCGAGAATGAAATCAAGTCATCTCGATCAATTGAACCCAACAGCACACCACTAGGAAACGATCCCGCGCCACCTCCTCTGGCCATCAGAGGCCGCAAAAACTCGGCTGAAGCTTCGCCTTGACTAGATGCTCCTATCCCCACCGAAGGCTCGAAGTCTGATCGCCTATTTATGGCGCAGCACCATCCTTTCTAACACGAACGCGAATGGGTTCTTAAACCCTAACTTGATCTCGTACCCAAAATTCTTGCAATAAATAATTTTTTCAACATTTTTCCTTACATTATTGAGTTGCAAACTAGCGTCACACGAAATTACAACATCCAAAATTCATTTGATTACTAGAAATTGATCAAAAAGCCTATCCTATTCATTTATGAACTGCTCAAAGCATACATCACTAAAAATTTCCATTCCTGTTTTAAAAATCTTATCTTTCAGTTAGGATTCAAGTTATACATTCGAATTAGCATTTTACAGAAATCAAATTTATCAAAAAAAAAACTTGTTTGCCTGAAAAACTTGATCCCAGAGCATAGTTCACTATTTTGTTTGAAAAGAAATTTTAGAAGTCCTAACTTGAGTTTAGATATCTTGCTTCGTCGAAAATTTAAAGCTTTATAATGATTTGATGAAATAAATTCGAATTTGAATAAACATTTAACCATGTAATCAACAAACAGGGTGGTAAAGTATGCACAACATCATATATATATATATACACACACACACAGGATTATTTTCAAAGATAAATCACAAACAACACATATTATCAAATGAATAGCCTATACTGTTGTGATTAAAACTTAAACTTGAAAGTGTATGTTTACTCACCTGGAAATATTTGAAAACAGAGAACACTATTCTTTTGTATTAAAAGGCTGCAGTTACTTTTTCTCCTTCCCTTTTTCTTTCTTCAGCAATTGTTTTCAAATTTGAATAAAAAGTTATGATCTTCTTTTATTTCTTTTTATTTCTGTTTCTTTGCTAAGATTTGGTGAACGAACTAAAACAGAGGTTTGTGGATGTATTCTTATAAGTGAAAGGTTGTGTACAGGGGAAGAGAAGTAGGCAAGTACAGTTTTAGTGTATAAAAGAAAATCAAACCATGCTTTTAAGTTTTTTTCTTCTGATGGAATCTTGTTTATGGGCTGAGGAGTAAATGCATTTAATGCAAGCATGTTTCTTTGTATACTTTCAGCATGTCATGTTTAATTTGATTATTATAAGTACATTTTATTTTATTTTTTTAATGGTGGCTGACATGATTTCGTTCATGGGAGAGAGTAAATGCATTAAATGAAAGTATGTATGCAATGCTCCTTTTCTCCCTTGTATACTTACAGCAATCTTACTTTATTTTTTTTATTTTTTTATTTTTTTAATACAAATTTACTTTACTTTGTTAAATGGAAGAGTTTTGTTTTCTAGTAAGTACTTTGTAATATGTTGTATATATATATATATTTCTTCTCAATGGTGGCTGAAATGAGTTTTGATTTAGGGTAGAGGTGATGACATTTAATGCATGTGTTCCCATCTTAGTTTACATAAAAATTTATTTTACTTTTATAAGTACAATTTTATTTTATTAGGAGATTTTTCTATGCCTTGCCTAAGTCTTAGTTTCCCTGTTTTAATTTAAAACTCACAGTAACATATTCATTTGATTCTTGTATTTAATCTTATTACAACATACTTTGTTTATTTTATTTCCATTTGAAGTTTTACAATCAACATTTAATTTATCATTCATTTAAAAATTTAAACTATCAAACATTTATTTATATCCATACAACTCTATACTTATGTAAATTACATAACTTTTAGTGTTGAATCCATATATATAATTTATTTGTATTATTTGGTAAGTATATTTTGTTTATATTTTATTTCACTTCATACATTTATTTTAACTAAAAATTCAAATTCAATGTATATATAAAATGTTAAATTCAAGTGATTTAATTTTCAAAAGAATCTGAAGTTTTATTCATTTAAATCAACACGTATTTTATCTGTCTTAAAACTTTTCAAATTAAATTTCCAAAAATTTTAAATAAGTTACCAAATTCAAATTAATAAATTCTAGGATGTTGCAATATCCCCTCCTTGAGAAAATTCGTCCTCAAAATTGAAAGAGAGAGAATGCAAACAAAGAATATACAAATTCGAAAATAAGGAAATGACTTACAATTTAAGCCGAGAAGTCTATTCTGCATTTGAGATATGATTTCTTCATATTGTCTTCAATTTCCCAAGTACAGTCCTTTGGATTGCCACTCCATTGAACTTTTACCAGTTTCACAACTTTGTTTAATCGCCTCTTATCACGATCTACAATTTTTATCCGTTCCCTTCTAACTGCCATGTTAGGAGTGATTTCAAGATCCTCCTGAGCAGCTTCTTCAATAATATCATCTGGATCGTGCACATACTTCCGAAGATTAGAAACGTGAAACACATCATGCACGCCAGACAACCAGCTGGGAAGCTGTACTCGATATGCTAGAGAACCAATCCTTTCCAGAATAGGAAAAGGACCAATATAACGCGGTGCTAGCTTTCTCGTTTTCCTGAATCTCAATACTCTCCACATCGGAGACACTTTCAGAAATACAGAATCTCCAACTTGAAATTCCATATCTCTTCTTCGACGGTCATAATAGTTCTTTTGACGGCTTTGGGTTGTTAATAACTTCTTTCGAATAAAATCTACTTTCTCCATGGCTTCTTTAATCATATCGGGTCCAAAGACGAGTCTATCACCTGATTCGATCCAACATGCAGGTGATCGACACGGACGACCATATAAAGCTTCGAAAGGAGCCATTTCTATACTGGCCTGATAGCTGTTATTACATGAAAATTCAACCAGATGCAAATGGTCCTCCCAAGAACCACCAAAATCATGAATGCAAGCACATAATAGGTCTTCTAAAATTCGGTTGACCCTCTCAGTCTGTCCATCAGATTGTGGGTGATAAGCAGTGCTGAAATTTAATTTCGTTCCCGAAGCGTCTTGGAATGCCTCCCAAAATCTACTAGTGAAGATCGGGTCACGATCACTCACTATACTGATGGGAATACCATGGAGGCGAACAATTTCCTTTATATATATACCTACCAAGCTTGCTGCAGTCCGAGTGGATTTCACTGGAATAAAGTGAGCAGTTTTGGTCAGACGGTCCACAATAACCCAAATTGCTTCATTTCCCTTCTTGATTCGTGGCAATCCGTCGATGAAATCCATCGATACCTGATCCCATTTCCATTTCGGTACTTCCAAAGGCTGAAGTAAACCGCTACTTTCTTTTGGTCGCTTTTGACTTGTTGACAAGTAGCACAGCGACTCATGTAAATGGATATGTCTCTTTTCATCGTCTTCCGCCAAAAAGTTCTTTTAATATCTCGATACATTTTATTAACTCCTGGATGGATGCTGAGTTTTGATTTGTGGCATTCATCTAAAACTTCACGTTTCAGATCAGGGAAGTCCGGAACACAAATCCTTCCTTTCATCCTTGTAACCCCTCTATTATCCATCTCAAAACTAGTGTCTTCTCCTTGGCAAATTCTTTATAAATTCCCTGAAGAAACTCATCTTCATATTGCTTATTCGCGATCTTTTTAAGAAGAGTAGGAGTGATAACAAGATATGCGAGAACAACATGTTTTCTGCTCAAAGCATCAGCAACCACATTGGCTTTTCCCGGCGTATACAGAATATCTAGGTCATACGATGCCAGAAATTCCAACCAACGTTGTTGTCGCAAATTCAGATCCTTCTGGGTAAAGAGATATTTCAAAGGTTTATGGTCGGCGAATAATTCAAATCTTTCACCTAGAGAAAGAGAGTTCATTAAGTATATTATTTAAGTTAAGCTAATTTCGTAATTTATTAAGAAAGTTGAGAAGATTCTTACCGAGAAGATAATGTCGCCAGATTTTTAGGGCGAAAACAACAGCCAAAAGTTCCAAATCATGTGTTGGGTAGTTTATCTCGTACGGACGTAATTGTCTACTCGCGTAGGCAACTACCTTTCCATTTTGCATTAATACTGCACCTACCCCATCACCACATGCGTCGGTATAAATAGATAATCCCTGATTCCTGTTTATAATAGCGAGAACAGGAGCAGTGCTTAATCTCTTCTTCAACTCCTGAAAAGCTTCATCACATTTTGGAGTCCAATTAAATTTTACATCTTTCATTGTTAGCTTAGTCAGCGGACTAGCTATCTTGGAAAAATCTTGAACGAATTTCCGGTAATAACCTGCTAAACCCAAAAAGCTTCGAACTTCTTTTGGAGTAGTGGGTCGTTTCCAATCAAGAATAGCGGAAATTTTGCTAGGATCAACCGATATTCCTTCTTCATTAACAATAAGGCCAATGAATTTGACTTCTTTGACACAAAAGTGGCATTTGGAAAATTTTGCAAATAAGATGTTCCTTTTCAAGATTTCCTAAACAACTCTGAGATGTTGAGCATGTTCTTCTTTGGTTTTGGAGTAGATTAGGATATCATCGATAAATACAAGAACAAATTTATTCAGCACCTCCCGAAACACATGGGTCATCAAATCTACGAAGTATGCTGGAGCATTGGTTAGCCCAAAAGGCATGACTAACCATTCGTAAAACATATTAGGACCCCTGAAAGCAGTTAAATGTACACAATCTTCGGCGATTCGTAGTTGATGGAATCCTTGGGCTAGATCCATCTTTGAAAAGAAACGAGCGCCGCGCAATTGATCGAATAGATCGTCAATTCTTGGTAGAGGGAATTTGTTCTTAAGAGTTTGTTTATTGAGATCGCGGTAATCTACACACAATCTCAAAGACCCGTCCGATTTAGCAACAAATACGACGGCTGAGCCGCATTCAGAAACACCGGGTCAAATTAATCCTTTTGCTCGTAGCTCATCTGTTTGATGAACCAATTCAATCTTTTCCCTGGGTGCCATCCTGCGAATTGCGTGAACAACAGGACGAGCATTGGGTACACGGTCAATTCTAAATTCTATTTCTTGATGTGGAGGTAAAGATTTCACTTCTCCGAATACGTCCGAAAAATCTCTAACAATTGTATAGACTCCAAACTGGGTTCAGGATAACACAAATTATACATCAAACCTTCCCTTTTAGGACTAGGGTCCTCACAAGAAATTTCGATGAAATTCCCAAATTCGGTTTTAATCGAAATCAATCGATTGCTGCAATCCAATCTGGCTTCATATTTTGCTAGCCAATCCATTCCGAGTAAGACTTCAAACTCGCTAAAATCAAGAACGAAGAGACCAATGGGGAATTGATAATGAGAATATGAGATGGGAACGTCTCTACATCGAAGACAAAGATTCGCAGGACCTCCAATTGGATTCCTTACGCATATAGGCTCATCAACAAAATCAGGTTCAAGATTTAATTCATTAATGGCTTGCTGAGAGATAAAACTATGTGTAGCGCCCGTATCAAATAGAACTCTAACAATGCTATCATAAATGATAAGATTACCTTCCAGAACTTCTTTTCCTTTTCCTACTTTGAAAGTTGCAGGTTGGTCCTTGACTGCGTATACCTTTGCTGTTTGAGCTTGTTTCATGGTTGGACAGTCTTTAACTTCATGCCCTACTTTCTAATAGTAATAGCACTTCCTAGGCTTTGCTTGAGCGGATTGACTGACTTGTTTCTTAGGCTTCGTACATCTACTCGAATAGTGGCCCTTCCCCAAGCAGTTATAACAAGTGACATTCTCTGCCATGCTTCCCTGAATGCTCTTCTTTTTCTCATTGCCTTGCCATGGTTTCTTACCTTCAAATTTCCGCTTCTTCCAATTTTGATTGCCCGAATTTCCTTTCTCCACCGGGGCTTCTTGTATATGAAGTGTGGCATATCTGTACCCCATATCAACTAAATCTGAAAAAGATTCCTTAATTTGGCCCGTCATTCTTTCATGGAATTTCTTATTCATTCCGCGAATGAATCTTTCGTTCATCTTTAAAGGCGTATTCACCAATTCGGGACCAAAACGAGACAATTCATTAAATTTGTTGAGATACTCTTCAAACGACAAACTTCCCTGCTTCAGGTCCATAAATTGCTGGTACATTCTAGAAATTCCGGTTGATGGCAAATAATGCTTCTCAAACACTTCTTTGAATTTCTCCCAAGAAAACTCGTCTTCTGGCTTATCTACCGTGATTGTCTCCCACCAGGCCGAGGCTTCATCTTGAAGTTGCCAAGAAGCTATGTGTCGTTTCTGATCATCTTGCACTTTTAGCCCTTTGAAGATTTTCTCACACGATCTTATCCAGGCTTGAGCCTCAACAATCGACTCTTTGCCGTTGAACGGCTTACCACCAAGTCTCGAGACACTTTTCTGTAAATCAGCCAGATTCGACTGTTGCTGAACTGCTGCTATTTCTGTTGGGGGATCTTGATCAGGTGCTGTGGCACTTCCTTGACTCCTAACTCTTCCCTTTCGTCCGCTCATTCTTACTATCTGTAATTAGCAAGAAAATTGATTAAGATGCACGAACGAAATATCTTAAGGAATATCAGCAGTAAAAGAATAGACTAATAAAATTTAGAGTTTCAGTCTTGGTTATACTCATTCTAGGGTATACTTCACCCTATCTCTAATGAGCTATCTAATGTGTTATACCCCATAGCTAAAGTTATTACTCAACCAACAGGTCAGATACCACTTGCGACGACCCAAACTCGATGTCCGACAAATGACATCAAATTCGCATCGACGGAGCTTATAACAACATAAGATAAATATAAAACAGCGGAACAAAATAAATATCATACACGCATCACAGATACAACATCAGGATAATATCCATACTGCAACAGAGTATATAATACATACACCATGACTCCATATAACATCATAATAATACATCGATAATCATATATCCAAAAGTCTTCAATGCAAGAAGTGATAACGGACTTCCCAAAAGCTAAACACCTGAGACCTCCAAAAGCTCCTAGGAATATCTTCAAGATAAGAGCTTCAAAATACTGCTACTCCAAAATACGGAAACCTACTACTAGGCTGCCCGTGTAGAAATAATGGGCACCCAAAGTTTAGGAAAGAAAACAATAAACTCGGGATCAGTAATGGGACTGGTATGAGTAAACAAAAACAACAGTTACTTTCAAAGAACTAGATTTATAAAAGAATTTTCGGAATGCTTTTAAAAATGGAACTACCATAAGACTTCCCACCACACACACAATGAAAACGCAGAATTGGAGGAGATTTCTTCTTATGATAATCAAATATGCTTGGTATGGAGAAATTTCTTTGAAATTATTACTAGTGCATAGTGTAGAAAGCATTTCGAAAATAGAATATTAATCTTAGCCAGCATAGATATTTCGAACTATGCCTACTATAGCTACCATTTAAACAGTGGGGCGCCACCATAAGTAAATGGCAGGTTATATAACTAAAACCATACAGGGTTTCGTATTGGGAATTGGATTTCCAAAAAATGGTCAGGCTAAGGAACTTCCTACTGCCACATGGGTATGCCTCTGGCGGGACGTCCCGAGAACTTAACCAGCTCTCTGCCAACACAAGGTCGGGTTACCTCTGTAACTAGGTAACTACTACACGAATATGCCACCTCCCGGTCCTTTGGGACCTTTATCAGAGGGCCCTCTATCCAAAGCAACAACCACACAGGTAAATATCTGGGCTCCATACCATGACATCCCCTTTTTCCAGAAGGAAATGACATACCCTAATGGGCGCGACACTCATAACCTTGCCGCATCTTTCATGTTTCGACCATTTCCGGGTTGTGAGGTCCGATGAGGTCTCGTCCACAAAGCTATGCTTTACACGAAAGCCTTGCTTTGATCACAAATGATCAACCAATGATCATCAACATATAGCAACACTTAGCATGCCACACTACCAAATTGGGAGTATATCGCTGATAACCTTCAATTACATAACCTCTGAGCTCGTACGTCTCAGAGAAGGGTGTTAAGCTAAGAGAATAAATTCTCCGCCACCACAGATACGTATTTGAAAGAAATCTGCTTTATATCTCAAAGTGTAGTGTCAGACACACAACCACACAAGTCTGTTTCGGGTTCGAACAGAACCGAAGGCACTTTCGAAGAAGCCGTTGCAATCCGGGTACCCACAATCCCGATCGGACTTCCCATCACTTAGGGAATCTCTATACCGGAGCAACTCAGTGCAGAGACAATCGATAGGTTATCCTATCGTTTTCGAAGACACCCAGTCTTCACCATCGGTCTTCAAATGCTCTCCATTTCGACGTATCACTATTTGAAATGGGTCCTGTGACACAAAGGTCCTTTCCCGGCTAAACCGAATAGTGAGCACTCAATTTTATTAAAACACATGGATATATCAATCACAAAGATTCATATTCAGGGTTCGACGTGGGTTTTGAATAACAAACTGAAATCCGACTCCCTGTCGCATCGAAGTTTAAATGCCGTTTTACGGGCAAAAGGTTTCCACATCCATATAGGAACAAATCACAAATCACTGTTCATCACAAAGCAATCACACTATCACAATAGCAATATCAATCCAGTACATAATATTTGATGATAGTAAATCACCTTTGATTAAGGTGGTCGTGATTAAATGAATTGGCCATAAAATTATCTTTATTAATTATTTTAAATAAATGTTTATAATTTCACTTAATTATAAATTTATTAAATTTTAAACTGGCTGTATTAATTATTTAATCTTTAATTAACTATCTTAATTTATTAATTCTTAATGGTTAATTAACTAAATCTTAATTACTTTTATTTGCTAATTATTCTTTAAATTAATCAACCTTTAATTACAAAGTAATTTTTATCATTAATTATTTAATCATTATTTAACCATTATAAATATATTTGTTTTAAGTTAATAAATTTGAATATACTTCTTGAATATTTTATTAAGTAAAAAAAAACTTTACATTAGATTAACCAACTATCCTCATTTATGAAGAACAAATTAGAAAATCATTTAAACTTTATTGCAAAACTGGAATTTGTTATCTTCATGTCCAACCCGAGAGGGTCTTCGAGTCATCCCCAAGGGAAATGCCCCCTGCTTCGGGTTTTAGCCAAAACTAACCCGAGTGATAAATTTTCACAAAATTTGTTTTAAGTCCCAAATCCATCACGATACAACCCTGAAACCACTCGAGTGCCCCTTCGAGTTTCTGCCCTATTTCCCCCAATTAAAGCTTCGAGTCACCCTGCTCCTCTCCCAGACTTCACAACTGACACATGATCAAAGCACGTACACGTGCACGGCCAAAATTGCCAACGTGGGTCATTGTTGCGGCCTTCGGCGAGTCGTATTCCATCTCCTAAAACGGTACAAACACCCATAAACTTGAATTGACCTCGAGAATGAAATCGAGTCATCTCGATCAATTGAACCCAACAGCACACCACCAGGAAACGATCCTGCGCCACCTCCTCTGGCCATCAGAGGCCGCGAAAACTCGACTGAAGCTTCGCCTTGACCAGATGCTCCTATCCCTACCGAAGGCTCGAAGTCCAATCGCCTATTTATGGCGCAACACCATCCTTTCTGACACGAACGCGAATGGGTTCTTAAACCCTAACTTGATCTCGTACCCAAAATTCTTGCAATAAATAATTTTTTCAACATTTTTCCTAACATTATTTAGTTGCAAACTAGCTTCACACAAAATTACAACATCCAAAATTCATTTGATTACTAGAAATTGATCAAAAAGCCTATCCTATTCATTTATGAACTGCTCAAAGCATACATCACTAAAAATTTCCATTCCTATTTTAAAAATCTTATCTTTCAGTTAGGATTCAAGTTATACATTCGAATTAACATTTTACAAAAATCAAATTTATCAAAAAAAAATTCTTGTTCGCCTGAAAAACTTGATCCCAGAGCATAGTTCACTATTTTGTTTGAAAACAAATTTTAAAAGTCCTAATTTGAGTTTAGATATCTTGCTTTGTCAAAAAATTTAAATCTTTATAATGTTTTGATGAAATGAATTCGAATTTGAATAAACATTTAACCCTTTAATCAATAAACACAGGGTGGTAAAGTATTTAGAACATCCTATATATATATATATATATATATATATATATATATATATATAGGATTGTTTTCAAAGATAAATCACAGACAACACAAATTATCAAATGAATAGCTCATACTATTGCGATTAAAACTTAAACTTGAAAGTGTATGTTTGCTCACCTGGAAATATTTGAAAACAGAGAACACTTTTCTTTTGTATTTAAAGGCTGTAGTTTTTTTTCTCCTTCTCTTTTTCTTTATTCAGTAATTGTTTTCAAATTTGAATAAAAAGTTATGATCTTCTTTTATTTCTTTTTATTTCTGTTTCTTTGCTAAGATTTGGTGAACGAACTAAAATAGAGGTTTGTGGATGTATTCTTATAGGTGAAAGGTTGTGTACAGGGGAAGAGAAGTAGGCAAGTACAGTTTTAGGTTATAAAAGAAAATCTAACCATGCTTTTAATTTTTTTTTTCTTATGAAATCTTGTTTATGGGCTGAGGAGTAAATGCATTTAATGCAAGCATGTTTCTTTGTATACTTTTAGCATGTCATGTTTAATTTGATTATTATAAGTACATTTTATTTTATTTTTCTAATGGTGGCTGATATGATTTTGTTCATGGGAGAGAGTAAATGCATTAAATGAAAGTATGTATGCAATGCTCCTTTGCTCCCTTGTATACTTACAGCAATCCTACTTTATTATTTTTATTTTTTATTTTTTAATACAAATTTACTTTACTTTGTTAAATGGAAGAGTTTTGTTTTCCAGTAAGTACTTTGTAATATTTTGTATATTTTTTTTTTCTTCCCAATGGTGGCTGAAATGAGTTTTGATTTAGGGTAGAGGTGATGGCATTTAATGCATGTGTTCCCATCTTAGTTTACATAAAATTTTATTTTACTTTTATAAGTACAATTTTATTTTATTAGGAGATTTTTCTATGCCTTGCCTAAGTCTTAGTTTCCCTGTTTTACTTTAAAACTCACAGTAACATATTCATTTGATTCTTGCATGTAATCTTATTACAACATACTTTGTTTATTTTATTTCCATTTGAAGTTTTACAATCAACATTTAATTTATCATTCATTTAAAAATTTAAACTATCAAACATTTATTTATATCCATACAACTCTATACTTATGTAAATTACATAACTTTTAGTGTTGAATCCATATATATAATTTATTTGTATTATTTGGCAAGTATATTTTGTTTATATTTTA
This sequence comes from Allium cepa, assembly GCA_030765085.1. Classification (NCBI taxonomy): domain Eukaryota; kingdom Viridiplantae; phylum Streptophyta; class Magnoliopsida; order Asparagales; family Amaryllidaceae; genus Allium; species Allium cepa. The sequence continues at coordinate 442,752,779 of CM060944.1, read as the reverse complement.
TTTCACTTCATACATTTATTTTAACTAAAAAGTCAAATTCAATGTATATATAAAATGTTAAATTCAAGTGATTTAATTTTCAAAAGAATCTGAAGTTTTATTCATTTAAATCAACACGTATTTTATTTGTTTTAAAACTTTTCAAATTAAATTTCCAAAATTTTTAAATAAGTTACCAAATTCAAATTAATAAATTCTTTGATGTTACAAAAACTATTATGGTAGATATAATAAGGAATAAACTTTATCAAGAAACATAATTTTGAACCATGTGATAAGTAAATTGAATAATGTAAAATGAAGAAAGATTGTGACCCATCCAAAAATAAGCGTACAGAAACTAATGTACAGTAAAAAATATCAACCAAGATAAGTAATAAAATAATAACAAAAAAATTACCACATATTTAATCAATGGTACTTCCAAAAAAATACATATACATAAACAAAACAGTACTTATAATTATTCCTAATAGTGCTGCATGATACTTTGAACACATTGTATCCTGAAATTATAGATGGGAAGTTGTGTTCACTGTCCACAACATTTGGTATCTTTTTTTTATATGTTAGTAAATTTGAAGAGGAAGAATACTACATGAACCAAAATGGTACATCTATAAAAGAAATTTAGTATCTTTTTTATGTAGACTTCATATTATAGAATAATATCAAGCAAAATTTGATGACACACAATAAAGGGTTTACAGAAACAAACGCAAATTCAGGGTTCCTCTATTTTGTACAATTAAAATAAATAATGATTTGATCAACACAAAAAAAAGAATCAATATGACTATTTATTAGCTGATACTTCATAATTGGCGTTGCTTAAAAATTACGTAAGTATGAAACCTTACAAAATCGAAGCGTAAGTAGCAGATCAATAAGCAAGCATACATGTGATGAAAGAAATAAACAAAGAAAAAGAAACTTGAAGATTCTTATGTAACGCAGCTATATGCATGTATATAGAAAGTTAAAATGGAAAATTATATGTAGCTTTGAATATTATAGCACATCAAAGTAAGAGAGAGGGGGGAAAATGTACCATAACGTACCTTTTAGATTGGAATGCAATATAATATATAGATAGGTTTTTCTATATTTGGATACAAAGGACAAGTGAATATTGATTCTATTTATAAACATATAAAGTATGATGCAGAAAGATAAAGGATCAATGAAAAGTGAGAGACTTGGTAGTAGCTACCATATGAATAGGTAACAGAGAGATATTTAATAAATTTAAAAATAATCAAAAGCAAATAGGCATGCGATGGTCAACAGGGAAGCAAATAAACTACCGATCTAATATTATATTATCATAACATAGAGCATCATGCTGATAATGTGTACAAATTAAAGAGAATAGAAGACATTAGAGAGAAGACATTTTATTATATTCGGGTATCTAAATAATACAAATGAGTTCTATATTTATAGACTCTAAATGCAATGGAGATTACAATAATGTCCTTTGCCATTTAGCATATTCACCCATATTTATAATACACACACACACACACAAAACATTGCTATATATAGTCATCGCCTTATGACGTTTAGACCCATCGCGAGGAATAGCTGTCACTTCAAGTTTATATGTACTTTCACCTTGAGTTGTTTGTTTTGAAAATGTTTTGTCCCCCTCTGTAGTCATGGCTAGTAGTTCATAGTTACCGTCACTAGTTAATAAGCCTTCACGTACAAACATAATTAAGAAGGTTATTTCCTTTATTCTAATATTAAAATGTTGGGTCCTCATTTGGTGTTCACTACTCTTATTCTAACTTTTTATCACATTTTTTTTCAATCCAGTATAAAGTTCAGCCTATGTTATTGTATTTTACTTAGTCAAAAGTATTTCAATGGTAGTTTTATAATTAGGTTAAAAACTGATTTATTACCCTCTTAAGTAATCATTTTTATCCAACGCAATTTGTTATCAATTTCTTGTTGGATAATTTTCTTACTTTTACAGTTTTATTTAAACACATAAATACATAAATAAATTTACCTAAATTAATTAGTGCTTTTCTTCACTAAATAATTCAATATAATAATAATGGGTAAAATGTCAAAATTTTACCAAAAATCTCTTTTATCATATCTTATCTTATGTTAAATTTCGGGCCAAAAAACTATTTTATTATTTTTAATAATTAATTAACCCGAAATTAGCTATTTTTCCAACTTAGGAAATTCATAAAATATTTCAATTAATTCTAAAAATTAAGAAATTAGAAACCCATCTTTATTATCATTAAGCATATCATATCAAAATTTTATACCATTGGATGTAACTTCCCTAAAACATGTACTAAATCACCTCGATTAAATTTTAAACCATATTTAAAACAATATTCAAACATTCAAATGTGTTTAACAACATCAAAACATTCATATGAAGATCAAATCCAATATGTTAGGATAGTTTTTAGAGGAAGTTTTACTCACCAAGCTTAAGAAAACTTGTTTTAAATCTTCTTTCCTTCTTAAATTCGAAAGCTTGATTCCTTCTACCTTGAAATCCTCTTCTTTTCTCTTTGGAAAATGTTAGCCTTGCTTAGGGTTCTTAGGAAGTTTATTTTCTGTTTATTTTGTGTAAATGAATGGAATGAAGGTAGGATGGAGAGTTGGGGCTAAGAAATATCAGTTAGTGGGTTTGGCCTTACTAATTTATTCCTCTTACTTGAATCACTCCCATTATAAGTTAAGCTATTTTCTTCATTCATCAAGACCAACCATAGATTTCTCTAATTACTCTTGGTCCAACAATTTAACTTTTTAAAGTGTTAATTAATTAAATTTCCCCTAGGCAATTCTTGCAACTAAATCACTTTATTAATTTAATTGATAATGTCTTCATATTATTAATTATATTCAATTCAATTTAATTTAATTTCTCATATTATAGACTCCCTAAAATATGTGGTATTGCATTAGGTATATTACTTGCATGTGTATCAGTTATTTAGCAAACTCAATCTAATGCAGTTATATGTAGTACTATTTAATGTCTCTAGGCAGGTAAGGACATTGTTTGCATTTGTTGAGTAAACTCAAGGTGTAGCCAGTTTATTCTTAGGATATCACAAAGTGATAGGCCATGATGAATAATCTCTTATGAATTATTGAGAAAACTCAAGGTCATAATTGAGATTAGGGAAAAGACCGCATTATTTAGGGTCATATAGGATATAACCGGTATGTGTTATTCATCGTTGACGGGTCTATGACATGTTGAGCAAACTCAAGGTTGGGTGCACCAAGATAAGTGGGTCCTAACACCCATTGAAGAAATCAAAAGATTTTTATATATCTCTTAGAGTTTTGAGAAATATAAAAATGTTGTTGGAACCTTATTAGAAGGAATATATTAACCTAATCTGATAAGTATAAGAACACATGTCATATAATAATATCTATTCTTAAGATAAATTTGCATTAATACAATCAATAAAAATTTCATTAACTGTAGTATACATAAAGAACTGCATTAAATATTGACAAAGAGATGTATATTCACCCAAAACTAACTCTTGGCATGTTGTTACTTCAGAGCCCATAGTGTTAGGCTAAGTGAACAGTCGTTTAAATTCTCCATTATAGGTCCATTTAAGATATAACATGCTTAATACATTTTCTATATAAACGAGTATGATATCTATAGCTAATATGACAATAGGGATACTTGATCCATATTTGATTATGTACATTAGTTGTATGGTAAACAATATCATTTCTTAATTGCAACGACCCCCACTTAGAGGCCTAGAACTAATGGCTATGGATGCTACAGTCATTTGCATCTATTATTTCTCAATGACCAAATACAATAATGTTAGATACATTGATATAATAGAAACACATGGATAGGAATTTTTTTTAAAACATTAAACAAATTTCTCATTCCATTCAATCATATTTCAAATTCATTGCGTAATCCCAAATTCATGAACCACATTCAGAGAATATTATCACAAACTACTCCAAGAACGACATATGAAGATGCCCTGTTGAATGATCAGAGTCTAAACACAGGTAATCAATCAACTTTGCCTTTAAATCAAAACACAGCGAAATCTAATAGAAAAGAACTTCTATTAGCTAGCTTGCCTCCTGCACATCTTCGAAAGCTTATTCAACTAGAGGAGAACCTAAAAACCTCAACTCTCAGTCTACTCAAAATTAATTGAGCACCCTAGAGTTTAAGGGGAAAACATAAACTTCGAGTCAGACATAAATCATGTTATGAATTATAACCTATCATCTTGAACCATTTAGATATCTAGAGAGACCACTCACTTAGAGGGAAGGGTTTTCCCCTCACTGGTATCTTATCAAAAATTTATAATAACCATATATTGTGCTCCTGCATCCACAATGGTTAAAATCATAGAATTTAAAATGTCATGATGATATGCAAATAAGTAAATTATTCTGGATTTCCCGTCCACATTCATTTGACTATCTGTCTCATTAATAGTTTCTAGGGTCACTATTAATCTACTATTTTTATGGGATAACTAATAACCCATTTAAAGTTTATAGACTATCTGTTCGATCTTATAGTTTTTCCTACGATCACCAAGAACCTTTTTGCCTTTGCCGATAACTTCATTAATTCATGGGTTCTCCCTAAACCTATTGGTATCTCCAATAACCATAGTTTTCATGGGTTGACTATGAACCTATTGACCTCTATCAATTACTTTATCCGAATATAGTTTTCATGGGATTTCTACGAACCTATTAGCCCTGCCAATAACTTTCTCCAAACATAGTTTTCATGAGTTTACTATGAACCTGTCTAAACTGAAAACTTCTTGATCAGCGTTTGGGCATCCAATGCTCTAGTCTACCTGACCTCTTGGATTAAACTCTATTCATTCAGGAGTTAACTCAATTGTTGTCACGACCCGAACTCGATGTTTGACAACAACATCAAATTCGTAACGTCGAAGCTTGCAACAACATTAGATGATAAATAACACAGCGGAAATAAAAGATGATATCACTGATATAACATGAATACAATATCCAATACATCAATCCATCATAGAGCATTCCATAGCAACCAAACATCTACAAATAGACGAATAATTTGGGTGGTTTTAAATTTACCAACCACATAATTACTTTCATTAGCAATTCTTAAATCAACGATTATTATCATTAATTTAATTGATTAAGTTTTAATCACTTTTATTAATTAGTCATTTCTTTAATTAATTATTTTAATTAATTAACCTTTTATTGTAATTAATTAACTCTTAATTACTTTTATCAATTAATTTATTCCTTAATTAATTACTTTGATTAATAAACCCCTAATTATTAATTAAGTCTTTATCCTTAACTGATTAATTAATAGATTTATTATTCCTTAATTATTAATAAATTAATCTTAATTATAAATTATTAATTACTTGATTATCATTTATGATATAAATTAACTTACCTTTAAGTTAAAAATTATCACTTATTAAGTCTTATTTAAAATGACTTACTAAAAATACAAGTTTAAAACTTAATTGTTTTTGAAAAAAAATCCTTTATTCCCAAACTTTCAATTCATAATTTCTATTTAATAAATAAATCATCCTTTATAAAAGGAATAACCCCCTTTTTTTTCTTTTTAGAAATTTATTTAACTCATTTATTAAAGTTTTAAAACTAGAAATGTAAGAATTCCATGCAAACACGACCCGAGTCGCTCCATCCCCTGCTTCGAGTCGAACCCCGGCAAATTACCCCCCGCTTCGAGTCGAACCAGAGCGAAAAAAATTTCTCAAAATTTGTTAAGTATTAAAATCGACCCGATGCAACCCCAAGCACATGCGAGCCCTGACTTCGAGTAAACTAATCAAATCTCCGTGCTTGGCATCGAGCTTAGTATCTTCTTCCCCAAACACGAAAACCCACCGATACAACAATGCATGTATACGTGCACAACCACGCTAGCCATCGACGACGAACTCACCAGCACGTCACCAATGATCCCCAGCCTCGATTCGAACGACCCAAAACCCAAAATCATTGCTAAATCAAAATCGAGCTATTGATGTGAAACTGGAGCAAAAACCATTACCATGAAACCGCCACGCTCCTCCTCCTCTGACCACCTGAATGTTAACCCCCTCCGGCCACGTCTCTGACAAACCCCAAACTAACACCTCCCCGAGTACCACTACACTCGATCCACCAGAAAGCCCATGCCGATCGAAATTCTCAGTTCAACCCAGAATTAGGGTTAAGCCCTAGATCGATCCAAATATCCACTCATGACGAATTATAAAATTACATAGCATTTTTCTCAAATTCAACCTTGTTCCAGCATCTCTAGAAACAAATTCCAAGCCTCAATTCACTCGAGATCGCAAGTGATTTACAAAATGCCCAAATTTGTTCAACTCGAGAATTTACAACATTCTCAAAATTAAAAATCATGAAACCTTTATTAAAATTCATCATTCCCAATAACTAATCTGCTCCTAACATTAGATTTTGAAAATCATTTATTCGAAATTTGACTCATAACAGTTTTTTTACTGAAAGTTTAAAATTTTGAATTAATGCTTTATGAATCCCTTTGAATTCATTTTTAAAAACGCTGTTAACTTGTTACAAACATTTTTATTTTACTAATTAGATCCTAAATTTGATTTATTTAGGTGATAAAAATTATTTTCAAACAATTAGGATTAACCCTGTTATATATACAGAGGCAAGTTGTTTTTTGTTTTTTTTTTCCCTCTTGCCTGTACACTTACATACACAGCCATTCATTTTTATAAATACATACAACATATTCATACTATTGTCCCAATATAATTCATATCATTTACCAATACAACATCAAGAAAAAAAATTAAGGTTAAGAGATTTGCTCACCCGACCAGTGAAGAACAGAGGAAAACAATTGTTTTGAATTTGGTTGCTTGTTTTTGATTTTCTACTTTATTGTTCTGAAAGTTTATCTCTTTTTATTTACTTTGCATCAGGTTTTGAAACTTGAATTGCTAGCTTCAGATTTACTTTTGCACTGCTTTTGAAAATTTTCATTTGAATCTCCACGTTGAAGTTGCATTTAATTTGAATCTTCCTTGTTTCCAGTTTTGAAGGTGATTTTGATTTCCAGAATCTTACTTTTTTTTCTTTCAGGTTTGAAGTTTTCTTTAGTCCAGATTCTTGCTTTAGTGTTGAGATGGTTTCAGATTTTTGTTAAGAGGGAAGTGATTTTGAATTTGAGTTTTGAAGATGGTTTCTTGTTTTTCTTTTGATTTTTTACCAGGTTTTGAAGTTTTTCTTGAGATGATCTACAGGTTTCTGAACTTACATTTGCTTTGAATCTGGATCAAGCTTTTGCTTCTCAGGTCTATATCCAGATTCTTGCTTTGATATTTCTGATTTATTTTCTTTTTGTTTATTTTATATATTTTTTTCTAAATTTAATGCGATTTGTCCATTTTCTTTATGCATATTGAACACTTGTAGTTGGTATGAAAAATTATGTTTAAATCCCTTGACTCAATTTATTTTGTAAAGTTTTGTTTAATCCTCCATGTAGTTATACTTTCATATACATATACACACACACACACATACACACACACACACATGCCTTCATTTTTAAAGTTGTGTATATTTTTATTTGTTTATATCCTCTTTTATATTTATATTTTACACAAATAAAAATTTCTATTGTTTTTTTTCCACATTCAATTTTTTTAATTTTACTCACTATGTCTATATACAACAAATTTATACATCTTATATTCATGCATTTTTTTATCATTTATTTTTGTACAATTTTTTAAAAATAAAAGAATTATTTAAATAATTTGATTACATATTAACAAACAATTACTTTTATTTATATAGGTGAATTTTACTTAAAAATAATATTTTGAAAATGAGTGCATTAATTCTTTTTATAAATTTCAACTTCCAAATATATCTAACATATTCAAAATTTAGAAACCAAACCTATATTAATTTAAGGCATTTAATTCTATTTCATTTTTAATACACTTTATTTTGAAAACAAATATTTGTTGATAAATCACTTATTCTTATATCCCAAATCAATTTACTATTTATCTTTAAATCAATATTCTTTTTTTCATCCAATTTGTACTTTATAATCTAAAATCATTTTCATTTATCCTAGAAATTTTCTAATAAATCCATGAATAAATTCACAATTTATTTTCAAAATTAAATTAATTGCCAAGTTAATCGTAGTTAATTTTTAGGAATGTTACAGATTCCCCACTTAAAAAATTTCGTCCCCGAAATTTGCTAGGGAGACGAGAAAGAATAGATGATATACAAAGAAATGATTGATCAGATCAGATCGAAATATTTATTCTGCATTTGGCTTACTAAAGCAGAATATCAAAAAATATGAGTATCAACTCATTCAATTACGAAAAATTGGGTTATCTGATCTATGAAGTATACAGGGGTATGGGTTAGTTCGAAGGAATAACTAACCGTTCGTAGAATATATCGAAACCCAATAAAACAGACAGAAATAGATTCGACCATGATCTAAGATTCAAGATTCAACTTGTTTACGAATTGTTGAAAAATAAAACTGTGGGTAGTTCTCATCTCGAACAAACTTGAAAATTTAATCGTAAACGAGAAGGTTACCTTATAAAATTTCCTTTCCTTTTTCAGCCCTTGAGGTTGAAGAATTACCCTTGACTACATACACCTTCTTTACCAGAGTTTGCATATGAGCTGGACAGTCGCTGATCCTGTGTCCTGGCTTGTGGCAATAATAGCATCCCGTAGATTCTTGATCTGGCCTCATAAATGGCTCTCTCAATCTTAACTTCCAAGGATTCTTGCATTTATCCGAGTAGTGGCCTTTCTCCAAGCAATTGAGACAAGTAACATCTTTCAGCCTTTTCTTTCGAGTATTCTTCTTTTCTCTGTCTTTCCTCAGTTCTTTCAACAAACTTCTTTTTCCTCCAATTCAGGTTACTTGTGTTTCCATCCTCCTCTGGAACTTCCTGCTTATCTAGTGTACCATATCTTAACCCATATCAATTAATTCAGAAAAAGATTACTTAGCGTGAGTAGTCATCCTCTCCTGAAATTCCTTGTTCATTCCCCGAATAAACTTTTCATTTTTCTTTAACGGTGTATTCACCAATTCTGGACCAAATCGAGATAATTCATTAAATTTGTTTAAGTATTCCTCAAATGATAAACTTCCTTGCTTCAAATCTATAAACTCCTGGTACATTCTAGAGATACCAACAGACGGCATATATCGCTGCATGAACACTTCCTTAAAACGACTCCAAGTAAATTCATCCGCTGGCTCATCCAATGCAACTGTTTCCCACCAAACTAAAGCCTCTTCTTGGAGTTGCCAAGAAGCTATCAATCGCATCTGATCATCTTCTAACTTTATTCCTTTGAAAAAAAATTCACACGATCGAATCCAGGCGTGTGCTTCGATAACGGAATTTTTTAAGGTATCCTTTGAAATTGATACAAAAAGCTCCAAAGACAAAGCTCCAAACTAAAATCTCGATCCACCATCAAATTTTGCACCAAGATGAGAAAATCCAGTCGTGGACTCCAAAGACTCCAAAATGTATCAAATAGAAAGCTGAAGGCTACCAAAACGAGACTACCTGACTATCTGAAAAACCAAACTCTAGACTGCCCATGTGGAAAATTGTGGGCACCTAGAGTTTCGGAAGGGAACAATAAACTCCGGGTCAGTCATGGGATAGGTGTGAGCAAACAAAAAAACAGTTTATCTTTAAAAACAAACAAAAGAATTTAAATTTGAAATCCGTAATGTTTTTTGAAAAATGAAACTACCATAAGGCCTCCCGCCACACACACAATGCAAACGCAGAATTGGAGGAGATTTCTCCTTATGATAGTCAAACACGCTTGATATGCGAAAAGCATTTGATATTATTATTAGTGCATAGTGCAGAAAACATTTCAAAAGTATAATATTAATCTTAGCCAGCATAGGCATTTTGCACTTATGCCTACTATAGCTACCATGTTCAATAGCATGTTACCGCCACATTCCATGGCAGGTTATACAACTAAAACCGTACTGGGCGCGTATTGTTTCTTTGGGTTTTCCAACAAATGGTCAGGCCAAGAAACTTCCCATTGCCACATGGGTACGCCTCTGGAGGGACGCCCCGAGAACCATCCCTCGATTCTCTGCTAACATAAGGCCGGCTACCCCCTACCCGGGGAATAAAACCTAAGATATGCCACCCTCGGTCCTTTGGGACCTTTAACCGAGGATTCTCAATACCAACAACATCACATAGTAATAAATATACTACAATGCCCACATGAGTAAGTATATGGGCACCATACCATGATACTACCCTTTTCCAGAAGGAATGGTCATACCCTAAGGGAGCTACCCCTGAAACCTTGCTGCATCTTTCCTATTTCGACCATTACCGGTTTGTGAGGCTCGATGAGGTCTCGTCCACAAAGCTACGCTTTACACGAAAGCCATGCTTTGATCACAAATGATCAACAAATGATCATCATCACACAACAGCACTTAGCATGCCACACTACCAAATTTGGAGTATATTGCTGATAAACTTCAACTACATAACCTCTGAGCTCGTACGTCTCAGAGAAGGGTGTTAAGCTAAGAGAATAAATTCTCCACCACCAAGCAGAAATGTATTTGAAAGAAATCAGCTTTATACCTCAAAGGGTAGTGTCAGACACACATCCATACAAGTCTGTTCTGGTTTTGAAAAGAACCGAAGGCACTTTCGAAGAAGCCCTTGCAATCCGGGTATCCACAATCCCGATCAGACTTCCCATCACTTAGGGAATCTCTATACCGTAGCTACTCAGTGCGGAGACAGTCGATAGGTCATCCTATCTTTCTCGCAAATACCCGGTCTTCACCACTGGTCTTCAAATGCTATCCATAACGACATATCATTATTCAGAATGGGTTATATGACACAAAGGTCCTCTCCCGGCTAAACCGAATAATGAGCGTAAAGTTTAAAAACATATGGATATGGATTTCAGTTAAGTCACAAGTTAAAATTCAAAACTTTCTTTCAAATGGTTTAACCCAATTACCATTTCAAATCTTTAAACACAAAGATTTATTTCATAAAGTTTACCCAAATTCACAAAGATCCATCCATGGATTTCAAAACAATTTTCGTTTCAATTGGATTAGTCCATTTAATCTTTAAATCAAAGATTTAATTGATAGCTTTCAAAACCTTTCCTAAGATTCATTCGTAACTTAGGAAACTATTCATTTCAAATTTGAAATTCCTATAATACAAATTGGAAATTCATTCCTTATATGAAAGTTTTTATCATTCGAAAACAAACAGTTTTCATTTTGGAAAAATCCGAATTCAATTATACAAGTTAAAGTTTATCAAACTTGGGTTAAATTTAATTCCCAAAAACAACACTTTAAAAATGGTTTAAAAACCCATATAACTTGTATGACCTTTTACTTCATAAATTCTTAAAATAGAATTTTATCTCAAAATCTGAACCCAAATTTAAACTGAATTATTAAGTTTCAAAACTTCATTAAGTTATTCAAAATAACTTTTATTTTAGAAATCCTTTTCCAAAAGCTTTTCATTTTAAAACCCGATCCACTCCAAAAATCATTTGAATTCAGAAATTCAAATTTTCTTAAAAAACTGTGACTTAACCAATTTCCACGTGCAATCCATATTTGTGTGTGTATAGTGTAGTCCAAGGGGTTTTACACAATAGTGCAAAACATCAACCATAAGAATATCGATAAGTGGTATAACCCATAACGCTTATCTGCATTCACAGATGCAGAAAATTTATCAATCACAAGAATTCACTAATCTGTTTTGATGTGGATTTCGGATAGCCAATTGGAATCAGACTCCCTGTCGCCTCGAAATTCAGATGTCATTTACGGGTCAAGGGGTTTGCATATTCATATAACATGTATTCATCATAGATATATCAACTCAGCACAAAGCATTTCAAAGCATCGCATCACATATCCAATATACCAATCCATCACAGAGCATTCCATAGCAACCAAACATCTACAACTAAGATGAATAGTTTGGGTGGTTTTAAATTTACCAACCATATAATTACTTTCATTAGCAATTCTTAAATCAATGATTATTATCATTAATTTAATTGATTAAGTTTTAATCACTTTCATTAATTAGTCATTTCTTTAATTAATTATCTTAATTAATTAACCTTTTATTGTAATTAATTAACTTTTAATTACTTTTATCAATTAATTTATTCCTTAATTAATTACTTTGATTAATAAACCCCTAATTATTAATTAAGTCTTTACTATAATTAATTATCCTTAACTGATTAATTAATATATTTATTATTCCTTAATTATTAATAAATTAATCTTAATTATAAATTATTAATTACTTGATTATCATTTATGATATAAATTAACTTACCTTTAAGTTAAAAATTATCACTTATTAAGTCTTATTTAAAATGACTTATTAAAAATACAAGTTTAAAACTTAATTGTTTTAGAAAAAAATCCTTTATTCCCAAACTTTCAATTCATACTTTCTATTTAATAAATAAATCATCCTTTATAAAAGGAATAACCCTTTTTTTTCTTTTTAGAAATTTATTTAACTCATCTATTAAAGTTTTAAAACTGGAAATGTAAGAATTCTAGGCAAACACGAGTGTCCCCGAGTCGCTCCACCCCCTACTTCGAGTCGAACCTGGGCAAATTACCCCACTGCTTTGGGTTTCCTCAAATTTTACCCGAGCGAAATTTTTTTCTCAAAATTTGTTAAGTATTAAAATCGACCCGATGCAACCCAAAATACACGCGAGCCCTGACTTCGAGTAAACTAATCAAATCCCCATGCTTGGCTTCGTGCTTAGTATCTTCTTCCCCAAACACGAAAACCCACCGATACAACAATGCTTACGTGCACAACCACTCTAGCCATCGCCGATTGACGACGAACTCACCAGCATGTCACCAATGATCCCCAGCCTCGATTCGAACGACCCAAAACCCAAAATCATTGCTAAATCAAAATTGAGCTATTGATGTGAAACTGGAGCAAAAACCATTGCCATGAAACCGCCACGCTCCTCCTCCTTTGAGCACCTAAATGTTAACCCCCTCCGGCCACGTCTCTGACAAACCCCAAACTAACACCTCCCCGAGTACCACTACACTCAATCCACCAGAAAGCCCATGCCGATCGAAATTCTCAGTTCAACCCAAAATTAGGGTTAAGCCCTAAATCGATCCAAATATCCACTCATGATGAATTATAAAATTACATAGCATTTTTCTTGAATTAAACCTTGTTCCAGCATCACTAGAAACAAATTCCAAGCTTCAATTCACTCGAGATCGCCAGCGATTTACAAAATGCCCAAATTTGTTCAACGCGAGAATTTACAACATTCTCAAAATTGAAAATCATGAGACCTTTATTAAAATTCATCATTCCCAATTAATAATCTGCTCCTAACATTAGATTTTGAAAATCATTTATTCGAAATTCGACTCATAACAGTTTTTTTTACTGTAATTTTAAAATTTTGAATTAACTGCTTTATGAATCACTTTGAATTCATTTTATAAACAATGTTAACTTGTTACAAACATTTTTATTTTAGGAATCAGAACCTAAATTTGATTTTTTTGGGTGATGAAAATATTTTCAAACAATTGTGAATAACCCTGTTATATATACAGAGGCATGTTTTTTTTCCTCTTGCCTGTACACTTACATACACAGCCATTCATTTTTATAAATGCATACAACATATTCATACTATTATCCCAACATAATTCATATCATATACCAATCCAACATCAAGAAGAAAAAAATTAAGGTTAAGAGATTTGCTCACCTGACCAGTGAAGAACAGAGGAAAACAATTGTTTTGAATTTGGTTGCTTCTTTTTGATTTTCTACTTTATTGTTCTAAAAGTTTATCTCTTTTTATTTACTTTGCATCAGGTTTTGAAACTTGAATTGCTAGCTTCAGATTTACTTTTGCACTGCTTTTGAAAATTTTCATTCTCCACGTTGAAGTTGCATTTAATTTGAATCTTCCTTGTTTCCAGTTTTGAAGGTGATTTTGATATCCAGAATCTTACTTTTTTTTCTTTCAGGTTTGAAGTTTTCTTTAGTCCAGATTCTTGCTTTAGTGTTGAGATGGTTTTAGATTTTTGTTAAGAGGGAAGTGATTTTGAATTTGAGTTTTGAAGATGGTTTCTTGTTTTTCTTTTGATTTCCTACCAGGTTTTGAAGTTTTTCTTGAGATGATCTACCGGTTTCTGAACTTACATTTGCTTTGAATCTGGATCAAGCTTTTGCTTCTCAGGTCTGTATCCAGATTCTTGCTTTGATATTTCTGATTATTTTCTTTTCGTTTATGTTATATATTTTTTTCAAAAGTTAATGCCATTTGTCCATTTTCTTTATGCATATTAAACACTTGTAGTTGGTATGAAAAATTATGTATAAATCCCTTGACTCAATTTATTTTGTAAACTTTTGTTTAATCCTCCATGTAGTTATACTTTCATACACACACACACACACACACACACACACACGCCTTCATTTTTAAAGTGGTTTATATTTTTATTTGTTTATATCCTCTTTTATGTTTATATTTTACACAAATAAAAATTTCTATTGTTTTTTTTTCCACATTCAATTTTTTTAATTTAACTCACTATATCTATATACAACAAATTTATACATCTTATATTCATGCTTTTTTTTAATCATTTATTTTCGTAAAATTTTTTAAAAAGAAAAGAATTATTTAAATAATTTGATTACATATTAACAAACGATTACTTTTATTTATATAAGTGAATTTTACTTAAAGATAATATTTTGAAAATGAGTGCATTAATTCTTTTTATAAATTTCAACTGCCAAATATATCTAACATATTTAATATTTAGAAACCAACCCTATATTAATTTAAGGCCTTTAATTCTATTTTATTTTTAATACACTTTATTTTGAAAACCAATATTTGTTGATAAATCACTTATTATTATATCCCAAATCAATTTACTATTTATCTTTAAATCAATATTCATTTTTTATCCAATTTCAACTTTATAATCTAAAATCATTTTCATTTATCCTAGAAATTTTCTAGTAAATCCATGAATAAATTCATAATTTATTTTCAAAATTAAATTAATTGCCAAGTTAGTCGTAGTTAATTTTCAGGAATGTTACAGATTCCCCCCTAAAAAAAATTTCGTCTACGAAATTTGCTAGGAAGACGAGAAAGAATAGATGATAGAAAAAGAAATGATTGATCAGATTAGATCGAAATATTTATCCTGCATTCGGCTTACCAAAGAAGAATATCAACAAATATGAGTATCAACTCATTCAATTACGAACAATTGGTTTATCTGATCTATGAAGTATACAGGGGTATGGTTTAGTTCGAAGGAATAACTAACCGTTCGTAGAATATATCGAAACCCAATAAAAAAGACAGAAATAGATTCGACCATGATCTATGATTCAAGATTCAACTTGTTTACGAATTGTTGAGAAATAAAACTTTGGGTAGTTCTCATGTCGAACAAACTTGAAAATTTAATCGTAAACAAGAAGGTTACTGTAACAACCCTAGTTTCAGTGATTACCTATAATATTAAAATATAACGATGGTTATATTTTAATTGAGAATAAAATAAATTAGAGAAGATAAATTTTATTAAAAATTGTTCATTTAAAATAAACAATGTTTTGTGGTTAAATAAGGGATTAAATTTGATTGGATAAGTATTTAGTTGAATAAATTATAAATATGGGGTTTATATTTGTTTGGAGCTAATAATTAAGTAAGTGATACATTTCAACATTTAAATTGTTGAAATAAATCTAATTGATGAAAATAAAGTTTTAAAAACTTTATTTTGAGAATTTGGAGAGAAAATGATTATTCATTGATTTTAATTGAGTCAATACAAAAATATTGGAAGCTATTGCCAATATTAATCTTTTATCGATTTTAAAAGGAGAAATACGAAGTAATTATGCATTTACTGATAAAATAAAAGAGTGAAATGTGGTTTAAAAATAATATTTTGATGTGTACATAAAGTTGGAATGGTTTGTTGTATTTTATTTGACAAGACAACAATTTTTGTATTAATTATTATGTTAAAAATGGTGTTTTATGAGAATAAAAAGTGTAAATTGTGTAAGTTGTAAAATATTGTTGAAAATAAGGTTTTATTTGTAAAATTGACTTTTTATTGTTAAAATAAATTTCATATTGTTAAAATAATAATTTTGGTTACATATATTGGTTGAATAGAATTGTAATTCACTTTAAAATATGAAAATTTGCTTATATAGTGTTAATATAGAAAAGAAATGAACATAACTTAATTTTTTTTTCACTAAGAATATTTACACTTGGGCTTATTGGGTAAGAACTAGGTCCATTAGTCCTTAGCCTTCTGCCTTGAGAAATCATCCTGTACGTAGCTTTCTTTCTCATCCTCTTCTCAAAACATCTTACAGTAAAAGGAAAGGGGAAAAAAATCATGGCTTTCTCCAATTAAAACCAAAAGCCATCAAATCTGTTGCAAATTAAAAAAGATAATCAATAAAACAAGAATTTACAAGGTAATCTCCATCTAATTCCAAAAAGTTTTCATCAAAATCCTTGAATCAAGATGAGTTGTCTGCAATTTATTTTGATTTGTTTTGCATGTCTTCTTTTAAGCTTCTACAGGTGCTTAGAGCCCTAATCCATCGCCAAAGCTTGCTTCTTACCATCCAAATTCGCGGTAAACAAACCCCAAGGTGAGTAATCTCACTCACGCTAGCTGTAAACAATCTTTCTTATTCATGTATAGTGTAAAATTGGATGTTTGGAGCTATAAAAATCAAGTTTTGATCATATTTTGTGCTCAATCCAAAAACTGAATTCTGTCTATCTTTGAAGCTGAAACCAAATTAGCCATAACTTTCTCGTTTTTCATCGAAATTTGATAATTTTGGATGTTCCGGAAAGAAAAAATCGTGTGCTACAACTTTTATGTTTTATATTTTCTATAATTTTGAGGTTAGCTATGTCAAAATTTGATTTTACTACTACTAATCCGAGAGCAAAGTCTATATCTGCTCTGTGCTTGAAGCTGAAACAAATTTAGCAATAACTTTCTCGTTTTTGATCCGATTTCTATAATTTTAGATGTTCGGGAAATAATAATTCATGTACTACAATTTTTATGTTTTGAGTTTTCTGTAAATTTGAAGTTATCTATGTCAAAATCACGTTTTACTACTGTAATCCCGAGAGCAAAACTAATAATTGCTCTGTCGTTGAAGCTGAAACGAAATTGGTCATAAATGTTTCGTTTCTTATCCGATTTTAATAATTTTATATGTTCCGGAAAGAATATTT
Organism: Allium cepa; assembly: GCA_030765085.1. Classification (NCBI taxonomy): domain Eukaryota; kingdom Viridiplantae; phylum Streptophyta; class Magnoliopsida; order Asparagales; family Amaryllidaceae; genus Allium; species Allium cepa. The sequence continues at coordinate 442,735,295 of CM060944.1, read as the reverse complement.
CATGTGCTATAACTTTTGTGTTTTATGCTTTCGGTAGTTTTGATGTTAGCTATTTCAAAATTGAGTTTTTCTATTGCAATACCGAGAGCAAAATTATATTTTGCTCTGTTGTTGAATCTGAAACTAAAATAAGCATAACTTTTGCGTTTCTTGATAAAATTTAATGATATTAGATGTTCTGAAAAGCACTGATATAGAGCTACAATTTTCATGTTTTGTGTTTTTGAAAATTCTGAAGTTATCTATTTCAAAATTGAGTTTCTCTATTGCAATCCCGAGAGCAAAATTATATTTTGCTCTGTTGTTGAATCTGAAACTAAAATAAGCACCACTTTTGCGTTTCTTAATAAAATTTAATGATCTTAGATGTTCTGGAAAGCTCTGGTATAGAGCTACAATTTTCATGTTTTGTGTTTTTCAAAATTCTGAAGTTATCTATTTCAAAATTGAGTGTTTCTATTGCAATTCCGAGAGCAAAACTATTATTTGCTCTGTTGTTTGAATCTGAAACTAAATTATGCTTAAGTTATTCATTTCTTAACCAAATTACATAATTTAGGATGTTTTAAAAAGCTTAGACATAGTGCTACATGTTTTTTTGTTTTGAGCTTTCTATAATTTTGATGTTATCTGAGTCAAAATCGAGGAGAATTAAGAGTTAGAAGTTCCTATATGGAATTAAGGTTATAAATAACCATCTAAATGTTATTTTTACTTGCCGATGAGATGAGGTAAGCTTCTTTATGATGATTTTACGATGTTGAGATGTATTATGATAGTTTTTACTTGTCGATGAGATGAGACAAGTCACGATGCCACCAATACTCGTCAATGAGATGAGACGAGTATGGTATTGTATTTACTCGTTAATGAGACTAGGCGAGATATAAATTTTTAAGTTTTATGATGTTTCTAGTGTGGCATCGACTAATGGCTAGTAAACCGCTAAGTGCGAATGTATGGTATGGGACACACGTTAACACTTTTCGGGTTCCTATCCGTGAGTTTGTGACACATTCACGATGTTTACCTAACGAAACTGCTTGAAGAGGTGTCAGCGACCTTGTCATGAGGACGAACTGCTTTGGGAGGTGTTAGCGACCTTGTTAGGGCTGACAAAACGGCTTGAAGAGGTGTCAGCGACCTTGTCATGAGGACGAACTGCTTTGGGAGGTGTTAGCGACCTTGTTAGGGCTGACAAAATGGCTTGAAGAGGTGTCAGCGACCTTGTCATGAGGACGAACTGCTTTGGGAGGTGTCAGCGACCTTGTCTAAGGCTTCGGCCATCTGAGTTTAGCACATGCAGCATTGCTGCGGCATTATAATTAGGATTTGGCCAATCCGAATTTTCTGAGTTTTCTGTTTTATTGTGATTTCACCTTTTTAGGATGTTTTATTACATTGATAGCCTAGTGCTATATGAGATGTTATATATATGGTGATTTCAATTAGGATGTTTTGAACTCTTATCGAGTTCCTTGAGTTATGAGTTTAGATAATTTCAGGATTTTATAAGATATTCCGTGTTTTGCCATTTTGGCGAGTTGAGATTCAGATTTATATACATTTATACCGATGAGACGAGGTATAATTAAGTTTGGAGATTCTTTTATATTTGAGTTTTGGATCATCCTACTTGAGAATATCTTATGTTTTCTTTTTTGGCGAGATTTTATATTAATGTTTCACCTTTTGAGGACATATGGTTCATGGAAACCATGTAGACATTTTGTGATGTCGCCGATGATATGAGGCGAATGTTTATATTATTTGAGTATTATTATTGAACTTACCTCTTTTGAGGTCATTGTATACTTAAGTGACATTATTTCACTTAAGTCATGAGTTGTATTCTTTCTGTTGCCTCTTCTCATTCGAAAAGAATTATCACCTTGTATCTTATGCTTCATATTATCGTCTTTCCTCATTAACTGATTATTTTAGCTAGACTGACCCGTGTACTTTGTACTCGGGTCAGACCGAGTTGTTTCAGGTTAGCTATCAGTTACGGTTCTTTGCTCTGATGCATCTGCTTGGATTTCAGCCTAGCACTTTTGTTTAGTTTATATTTCCGCTTGATTCTGATGTATTTACATTTGATTCGATGTATATGGTGTGGTCGAATACCACATTTATTGTATTCATATTGTATTGTACTACACATGTATCGGTGTATATGTATATATATGATGTGGATTACTGTTCTGTGATGTGCTTTACATTTAGTTATTGTTTTTTGTTCTGATAGATCCATTAACTACCTATAGTCTTGGATTAAGCATTTACTGGGTATGTCGATTCACTTGAGTAGAAGAAAAAAAAATTATATTGCATTTATCGGCGTATTCGGTAGATGTTGAAGACAAAATTATAGATAGTCGCCCTTAACCAGCCCTATTCTCCGCTTTAGTAGACGGAATTACTTGTTAATTCTCTTTGCTAAGGTGGGTCTCGGGGTAGGGCGTTACAGCATGGTATCAGAGCTGTGGTCAGTACAAAGTAGAATAAACACAGAACAGTACGTATATCATGATACGTCAAAGTACAATACGAGTGAATCATTGTTCTTTATTCGAGCTTGCTTTCAAATCGAGCCTTGATTCTTTTTTGAGTTCTGGGATTGTTGAGATGGAATATGTCTAGGAATATAGATATATTGTATTCCGTAGTATTCCATAATAGAGTTTGATGTCATCTTATCTTATATAATAATCTTATTTAGGATTATTCTATTCTCGTTTTTGTCGATACGAGTGAGTTCGTATCGATGGAGCTGATTGATTACTTTGAGAACTCTTGTTGCATTCCTTTGAGAGTTGTGAATCCTATTGAAGGGATCCACAATGATTGGCTCGTTGTGAGCATTCTAAGATTTTTATTTTTGATGTTGCTATTGTGAGTATTTGTTTGTTACTCACAATCTTGAGATGCATTTGATTTGATATGGATTGACTTATTTGATATTAAGTCCAATCCTTTATTTTATAGATCCTATTGTATATTTAGATTTCCTATTTTGATTGGTTCATTATTTCTGTCACTTTGGGATGTTAATGACGATTCCAATTCTGAATTCACTCTTGAGTATCGAGATGTTGATGACATATCTCGAATTCCAGTCAAGGTGACCTTGTTGAGTTTTGATGAGTCTGTTTGGGTTTGATATCCAATCGGCCAACTGAGTTTTAAATTAACCTTATTCCTAGCTGTTAGCCTATGGCTATCCTTCCATGAGAACTTCCACCAAGGAATGGGTGAGTTTCTTGATTGTTCGAGCTTGATCGAGTTTATTATTCAGTTTCTTTGAGTTATCCTTTTCGGATACTCAATCGGTGTTATCCTTTGTAGCATTACTTTGTTGGAAGTAATAATTTGTTGTTTGCGTGCTCCTTCTCCTTCGAGAAGAATATCTTGCTTATCTTGTGTCTTGATAATTTTTGTGAGCGGCTTTTCATCTTGTAGGCGTTGACGAACACTCCATTTCCTTCTGTTGATTTTGAGAATCGAGTATTCTAGGAATATTTCGATGCATTCTCTTAATGTTCTTTGGTTTGAGTTTGAAGCTATATAAATATGAGTTTTAAAGAGAAATTTGAGATATATTATAAAAAAAAAATCAAAGAATATTTTGAGAATATATTTTATAGGAGTAATATTACTTTTATAGTAATAATTTGAGAGTGTTGGGTTGTCCATCGAGTAGTTAAGAGTTCTCGTCGATACGCCTGATCAACGTTATCGATAGGAATCTCCTAAATGCTATGATGAGGCAATCAGACACGATGATTTGTGATTTAAAAAAAATGAGATTTTGAAAATAATATTTGAGAATATTAAATTTATTTTTGAATGGTAATTGCAGCCATTAATTTTAGAGACGAGTAACAGAGTGGCAAGGCAGTTTTGATCGTTCGATCGACTCTGCAGCCAACAGATATATCTATTTATTAGAGGTTCAATGCCGAGGCAATGCCATTTATTTATTTATTTACTTTGAGCTATACTTTATTGAAAGTATATTTTAAGATTTTAGAATCTATATTACATACATTGGATGTTTTAAGAGAAATGTTATAAGAGGATTTGAAGATTGTTTTTTTAAACGATTTAAGTGGTTTAACAAAAAGAGTAAGGAGAATTCAAACCCTTAATTAATTTTGAGGAAAATTATTATGGATTTACAAAATTCTTTAAAAATTAATTTTTGAAGTAAGAGAAGAAATTTAGACTTTTAATTTGAGTTTTATACTACTTACTAAGTAATATAGTAAAGAGTTTGAAAATTTTCTAATGTTGAAAATTGAGATTTAAAATTTAAAAAATGTTGAGAAAAATAAGAAGAATTTTTTTTTTTCAAATGTCTGGGATTGAAAAGTAATTTTAGCTTATATTCTTGTTCTTGAGTTCACTCTACTCTTGTCCTATTGTTAACGACATGCATTTTCGCAGTCATTCGAGTTTGGTAGCCTTGTGAGAAGCCATTTTTATTTTGCGATTTATCTATCTTGTCTCTTGAGTCTATCCTTGTTGTGAGGATGTTCTTTCCGTATAATTATGCGGAAAATTGTGTAGATGATCATTTGTGCTGCTTAAAGTTCAGGTTTGAATGAGTTTGATCCCAACTATATTCGTATAGTTGTAAGAAATCTATCTTATTTGATAGATTATTTGTTGAGCTTTTTTATTGAGTATTGATTCGAAGACCGAATATCTTCGAAATTCTTTCGAGTTGCTTGGAAAATTCGATGCTTTGCTAATCACTATATTAGCATATGATGGACCATTGGATTAACCAAGAGAGATTTTCCTTACTTCACTCTAGCATTTTATGTCGAGAGTATGAATGGTTTGAGTATTGAGCTAGCCCATCACCTTTGTTGATTGAATTTTTATTTTGTTCATGACTCTTTTTCTAGAAAATTGCGGGGACGCAATTTTGGTAAGGGGAGGAGTCTGTAACAACCCTAGTATCAGTGATTACCTATAATATTAAAATATAACGATGGTTATATTTTAATTGAGAATAAAATAAATTAGAGAAGATAAATTTTATTAAAAATTGTTCATTTAAAATAAACAATGTTTTGTGGTTAAATAAGGGATTAAATTTGATTGGATAAGTATTTAGTTGAATAAATTATAAATATGGGGTTTATATTTGTTTGGAGCTAATAAATTAAGTAAGTGATACATTTCAACATTTAAATTGTTGAAATAAATCTAATTGATGAAAATAAAGTTTTAAAAACTTTATTTTGAGAATTTGGAGAGAAAATGATTATTCATTGATTTTAATTGAGTCAATACAAAAATATTGGAAGCTATTGCCAATATTAATCTTTTATCGATTTTAAAAGGAGAAATACGAAGTAATTATGCATTTACTGATAAAATAAAAGAGTGAAATGTGGTTTAAAAATAATATTTTGATGTGTAAATAAAGTTGGAATGGTTTGTTGTATTTTATTTGACAAGACAACAATTTTTGTATTAATTGTTATGTTAAAAATGGTGTTTTATGAGAATAAAAAGTGTAAATTGTGTAAGTTGTAAAATATTGTTGAAAATAAGGTTTTATTTGTAAAATTGACTTTTTATTGTTAAAATAAATTTCATATTGTTAAAATAATAATTTTGGTTACATATATTGGTTGAATAGAATTGTAATTCACTTTAAAATATGAAAATTTGCTTATATAGTGTTAATATAGAAAAGAAATGAACATAACTTAATTTTTTTTCACTAAGAATATTTACACTTGGGCTTATTGGGTAAGAACTAGGTCCATTAGTCCTTAGCCTTCTGCCTTGAGAAATCATCCTGTACGTAGCTTTCTTTCTCATCCTCTTCTCAAAACATCTTACAGTAAAAGGAAAGGGGAAAAAAATCATGGCTTTCTCCAATTAAAACCAAAAGCCACCAAATCTGTTGCAAATTAAAAAAGATAATCAATAAAACAAGAATTTACAAGGTAATCTCCATCTAATTCCAAAAAGTTTTCATCAAAATCCTTGAATCAAGATGAGTTGTCTGCAATTTATTTTGATTTGTTTTGCATGTCTTCTTTTAAGCTTCTACAGGTGCTTAGAGCCCTAATCCATCGCCAAAGCTTGCTTCTTACCATCCAAATTCGCGGTAAACAAACCCTAAGGTGAGTAATCTCACTCACGCTAGCTGTAAACAATCTTTCTTATTCATGTATAGTGTAAAATTGGATGTTTGGAGCTATAAAAATCAAGTTTTGATCATATTTTGTGCTCAATCCAAAAACTGAATTCTGTCTATCTTTGAAGCTGAAACCAAATTAGCCATAACTTTCTCGTTTTTCATCGAAATTTGATAATTTTGGATGTTCCGGAAAGAAAAAATCGTGTGCTACAACTTTTATGTTTTATATTTTCTATAATTTTGAGGTTAGCTATGTCAAAATTTGATTTTTCTACTGCTAATCCGAGAGCAAAGTCTATATCTGCTCTGTGCTTGAAGCTGAAACAAATTTAGCAATAACTTTCTCGTGTTTGATCCGATTTCGATAATTTTAGATGTTACGGAAAGAATAATTCATGTACTACAATTTTTATGTTTTGAGTTTTCTGTAAATTTGAAGTTATCTATGTCAAAATCACGTTTTACTACTGTAATCCCGAGAGCAAAACTAATAATTGCTCTGTCGTTGAAGCTGAAACGAAATTGGTCATAGATGTTTCGTTTCTTATCCGATTTTAATAATTTTATATGTTCCGGAAAGCATATTTCCTGTGCTACAACTTTTGTGTTTTATGCTTTCGGTAGTTTTGAAGTTAGCTATTTCAAAATTGAGTTTTTCTATTGCAATACCGAGAGCAAAATTATATTTTGCTCTGTTGTTGAATCTGAAACTAAAATAAGCATAACTTTTGCGTTTCTTGATAAAATTTAACGATCTTAGATGTTCTGAAAAGCACCGATATAGAGCTACAATTTTCATGTTTTGTGTTTTTGAAAATTATGAAGTTATCTATTTCAAAATTGAGTTTCTCTATTGCAATCCCGAGAGCAAAATTATATTTTGCTCTGTTGTTGAATCTGAAACTAAAATAAGCACAACTTTTGCGTTTCTTAATAAAATTTAATGATCTTAGATGTTCTGGAAAGCTCTGGTATAGAGCTACAATTTTCATGTTTTATGTTTTTCAAAATTCTGAAGTTATCTATTTCAAAATTGAGTGTTTCTATTGCAATTCTGAGAGCAAAACTATTATTTGCTCTGTTGTTTGAATCTGAAACTAAATTATGCTTAAGTTATTCATTTCTTAACCAAATTACATAATTTAGGATGTTTTAAAAAGCTTAGACATAGTGCTACATGTTTTTTTGTTTTGAGCTTTCTATAATTTTGATGTTATCTGAGTCAAAATCGAGGAGAATTAAGAGTTAGAAGTTCCTATATGGAATTAAGGTTATAAATAACCATCTAAATGTTATTTTTACTTGCCGATAAGATGAGGTAAGCTTCTTTATGATGATTTTACGATGTTGAGATGTATTATGATAGTTTTTACTTGTCGATGAGATGAGACAAGTCACGATGCCACCAATACTCGTCAATGAGACGAGACGAGTATGGTATTGTATTTACTCGTTAATGAGACTAGGCGAGATATAAATTTTTGAGTTTTATGATGTTTCTAGTGTGGCATCGACTAATGGCTAGTAAACCGCTAAGTGCGAATGTGTGGTATGGGACACACGTTAACACTTTTCGGATTCCTATCCGTGAGTTTGTGACACATTCCCGATGTTTACCTAACGAAACTGCTTGAAGAGGTGTCAGCGACCTTGTCATGAGGACGAACTGCTTTGGGAGGTGTTAGCGACCTTGTTAGGGCTGACAAAACGGCTTGAAGAGGTGTCAGCGACCTTGTCATGAGGACGAACTGCTTTGGGAGGTGTTAGCGACCTTGTTAGTGCTGACAAAATGGCTTGAAGAGGTGTCAGCGACCTTGTCATGAGGACGAACTGCTTTGGGAGGTGTCAGCGACCTTGTCTAAGGCTTCGGCCATCTGAGTTTAGCACATGCAGCATTGCTGCGGCATTATAATTAGGATTTGGCCAATCCGAATTTTCTGAGTTTTCTGTTTTATTGTGATTTCACCTTTTTAGGATGTTTTATTACATTGATAGCCTAGTGCTATATGAGATGTTATATATATGGTGATTTCAATTAGGATGTTTTGAACTCTTATCGAGTTCCTTGAGTTATGAGTTTAGATAATTTCAGGATTTTATAAGATATTCCGTGTTTTGCCATTTTGGCGAGTTGAGATTCAGATTTATATACATTTATACCGATGAGACGAGGTATAATTAAGTTTGGAGATTCTTTTATATTTGAGTTTTGGATCATCCTACTTGAGAATATCTTATGTTTTCTTTTTTGGCGAGATTTTATATTAATGTTTCACCTTTTGAGGACATATGGTTCATGGAAACCATGTAGACATTTTGTGATGTCGCCGATGATATGAGGCGAATGTTTATATTATTTGAGTATTATTATTGAACTTACCTCTTTTGAGGTCATTGTATACTTAAGTGACATTATTTCACTTAAGTCATGAGTTGTATTCTTTCTGTTGCCTCTTCTCATTCGAAAAGAATTATCACCTTGTATCTTATGCTTCATATTATCGTCTTTCCTCATTAACTGATTATTTTAGCTAGACTGACCCGTGTACTTTGTACTCGGGTCAGACCGAGTTGTTTCAGGTTAGCTATCAGTTACGGTTCTTTGCTCTGATGCATCTGCTTGGATTTCAGCCTAGCACTTTTGTTTAGTTTATATTTCCGCTTGATTCTGATGTATTTACATTTGATTCGATGTATATGGTGTGGTCGAATACCACATTTATTGTATTCATATTGTATTGTACTACACATGTATCGGTGTATATCTTTAATAATAGTTGTAATAGCTTTGGTGTCACACTTTTTTGGTATTAACGTGAACTACCAAAAATGCCCTTTATATATTATCAAATTTTAATAACTTAAAAATAGGATCTAACATTAAACTTCTTTTACAAATTCAAACGCCCCTAAAAGTAGAATCTAACGATAAAAAATGCTTTACGAATTCAAAACACTTCTAAAAATAGTATCTAAAATTAAACTTCCTTTATAAATTTAGAATACTTCTTTACAAATACATAAATCTTAATATCACTTGAAAATAAAAAATCATTTTTTTACTGATTTAAACATATCTTAATTAATAGTTGGTTTGGAGGCGCAAACTTTTGGTCGACCATGAACTTCCAAAATTGCCCTTTATATGTAGTTTTTATTAATAGTTGTAATATATTTGTTGTCGCACTCTTTTGGTATCAGCAGATATTAAAAATGCCTCTCTACATATATTATTAAAATTTACCATCGCTTAAAATTAGGATCTGATTAGGATCTGATTATCTCTACATATAAATAAAAATTTAAACTTACGAGAAATTAGGTATTGCAACTTAGAAATAAAATTTTAAATTATTTACGTATGATTCAACACAAAAATATGACTAAATATATGTGAAAATCATTTTTTGAACGTATTAAATAAATACAATTTGTAGAAAAACAATTCAACCTTCTTCATCACGCGCGAAGCGCGTGCCGTTACGCTCGTGTATATATATGATGTGGATTACTGTTCTGTGATGTGCTTTACATTTAGTTATTGTTTTTTGTTCTGATAGATCCATTAACTACCTATAGTCTTGGATTAAGCATTTACTGGGTATGTCGATTCACTTGAGTAGAAGAAAAAAAAATTATATTGCATTTATCGGCGTATTCAGTAGATGTTTAAGACAAAATTATAGATAGTCGCCCTTAACCAGCCCTATTCTCCGCTTTAGTAGACGGAATTACTTGTTAATTCTCTTTGCTAAGGTGGGTCTCGGGGTAGGGCATTACAGTTACCTTATAAAATTTCCTTTCCTTTATCAGCCCTTGAGGTTGAAGAATTACCCTTGACTACATACACCTTCTTTACCATAGTTTGCTTATGAGCTGGACAGTCGTTGATCCTGTGTCCTGGCTTGCGGCAATAATAGCATCCCGTAGATTCCTGATCTGGCCTCATAAATGGCTCTCTCAATCCTGACTTCCAAGGATTCTTGGATTTATCCGAGTAGTGACCTTTCTCCAAGCAATTGAGACAAGTAACATCTTTCAGCTTTTTCTATCGGGTATTCTTCTTTTCTTTATCTTTCCTCGGTTTCTTTCCACCAAACTTCTTTTTCCTCCAATTCAGGTTACTTGTGTTTCCATCCTCCTCTAGAACTTCTTGCTTATCCAGAGTATCATATTTATAACCCATATGAATTAATTCAGAAAAAGATTCTTTAACGTGAGTAGTCATCCTCTTCTGAAATTCCTTGTTCATTCCTCGAATAAACTTTTCATTTTTATTTAACGGTGTATTCACAAATTCTGGACCAAATCGAGATAATTCATTAAATTTGTTCAAGTTTTCCTCAAATGATAAACTTCCTTGCTTCAAATCTATAAACTCATTCTAGAGATACCAGCAGACGCCATATATCACTGCACAAACACTTCCTTAAAACGACTCCAAGTAAATTCATCTGCCGGCTCATCCAATGCAACTGTTCACCAAACTAAAGACTCTTCTTGGTGTTGCCAAGAAGCTATCAATCGGATCTAATCATCTTCTAACTTTAGTCCTTTGAAAATCTTTTCACAAAATCGAATCCAGGCGTGTGCTTCGATAACGGATTCTTTGCCTGTAAATAGCTTTCCACCAAGTCTAGAAAAGTTTCGATATAAATCAGCTAGATTTGATTGAGATTGAATAGGGATATCTGTAGTTACAGGGCCTTGACCAGTTTAAATGGTACTTCCCTGTCCTCAATCTCGTCCTCTTCTTCCACTCATTCTTACTATCTGTGAATAGTAAGAAAACCGATTTAGTCATTCGGACAAAATATCTTAGGGAATAACCACAGATAAAGAATAGATTGAGAAATTTGGATTTTGGTTTCACTGGTTATACTCATTCTAGCTTATACTTCACCCTATCTCTAATGAGCCATCTAATGTGTTACACTCCGTAGCTAAAGTTCTTACTCAACCTTTAGCTCCGATACCAAACTGTCACGACCCGAACCCGATGTCCGATAACAACATCAAATTCGTATCGCCAGAGCTTGCAACAACATTAGATGATAAATAACACAACGGAAATAAAAGATGATATCACTGATATAACATGAATACAATATCCAATACATCAATTTGATACAATGATAATCATCGACATCAGAGAATACAACACAAAATATAGCGGAACACGATACAATAAAAGTTAAGTCTTCACAGAATCCAATACTGCAACTCTGATCCATCTGATTAACGGTATCCTTTGAAATTCTTTTAAGGGGGGAGGAATGTGATGACCCGGAATTTTAAGCAATATCAATTTAATAATCAGAATTAAAAATTAAATTGATTTGATAATCTTTGTGATAAGATTGGAATTAATTTAATAATCCAACTAAAATAAATATTTAATTGATAGATTTTATCTTTATAAATCTAATAATTGTTTTCTATTTATAATGTATATAGGATATGTATATATTGTAAATAGATATATTTTTTAATTTAATAAATAAATAAATCTTGTTTTCTAAATAATATATATATTTGATAAAATTGGGTATAATTTTAAAGTTAAACTTTTAAAAGTTATTTAATAAATAAAATATGGTTTTAAATTGATAAGATAAAAATTTACTTTGTTTAAATTGGTTTATTTGATATTAAGTTTTAAAAAGTATAATAAATAACTAAATGATTTTAAATACATAAGGTAAATATTGAAATGGTTTAAAACATGTTTTAACTCAAGTTTAAATTTAAATAAAAATAACAATAAGATTTATTTTGATTTTCTTTTAAATATAGTTGAATAAAATAAACAATTTATTAATAAAGAAACAGTTACTTTTATAAATCATTTTTAGTTATCAAAATTTGTTATTTTCAAAATATAATAATATACTGTTTTTAACAAATAGATTTCTAATAAAAATAACTGTTTTTCAAAATTGAATTTTGGAATTTTATTTGGATTTGAATTCAAAGCTTTTAAATTTAAAGTATAAATATTTTTAATTTGTTTTGATTTTAAAATATTTGCATAAACTTTATTTTATAAATTAAATTGGATTTATTCATTTTAAAATTATCTACATGTAAATAAGTAGATATTAACTAATTAATTAAACATGGATTTACATTTATCTTATATTAATATCTAATTAAATACAAATTAACATTTAAAAATAACTAATTAACATTTAATAATAACTAATTAAATTTAAAGACAAGTGTAATCTTCTTAGGCTTTATAATAACACATGTTAGATTATAAAGTAAAGGTTTATGATAAATGTTAAAATTAAAGACAAGTGCCATTTTAAAAACCTTAATTTTTCTTTATTTTTAAAAACCACATGCTCATTTATATAAAACCCTTTATTTCTTAGCTCCATTTCTTTTCTATTTTCCCTTATTCCAAGCCAAGAAGAATTAAAGCAAATTCCCTCAAAAACTAAAATCTGAAAGCATCTTCAACAAAACCCTATAAATCATCTTCAAAGTTCTGTAAATTTGTAACATGCAAACCATCTACAACTTTCATATGCCTGAAAATTCATTTTTCCACTTCAAACAAACCTGCATATTGAATCAAAGCAAGCAAATCTGTAGCATTCAAAACAAACCTGCATTTCTAGAATCTGGAGTCTCAAAATAGCATGCATGCAGTTTTAAAGTACGGTAGAAAGCATTCCGGTTTAAATATAGGCATTGGTAACTCAAGTCTTCAAAGCAATTCAAGTTTTTAAAAATGGGCACTGCACATTCAAGTTTTAACACAAGCAAAGCATTTGAGGCCCTATCTTCTGATTTAAAAAGGTGAGTAACATCATTGTTAATGAATTTAAGTATTTTAATATGTTGCATGTTGATTTCTACGATTAAGTGTGAATGATATGTATTTATATCAGTTGATTTTCTGTATGTATGAATGGATAATTTTAAACATGCTATGTCCTCTGTATTATATTCCCAGGTTCAAGAAATTTGTTCAAACCCCAATATCACATAATATAGTTTATGTTAGTGTTTAAGATTCATACTAAATGTGTTGTTGAATCAAGAATTGGAGTTTAAATTTATTCAAGTAAAAAAAATTTGAATTGTCTATGAAACTTAAGATAACTGAGCAAATTTGATTATAAGTGAAATTCAAACATGTTGATTCACTGTTTCAGGATTAGAATAGAAAACATTATTCAAAATTCTAATTTTTATAACTAAATTCACAGTTTTTAAAATTAGATTTAACATGCAGTTCTGTGTTGAACTAAAAAGGGGGATATTGGGTTTTTGGGTGATCTCGGCAATTTGAAGGGTCGGGGTTCATCTTGTGGGTAGAGGAGTTATCATTGTAGCTGGAAAAAATAATTGATGGTGATGCAAATCACCGTGGAAGCAATGATGATGTTTTCTTGTCTGTAGCACTAGATTTAGGAATACTTAGTTAATGGGTCGTCACGGCTTTGATGGTTGATCGAGTGTTGTGAGAATTGGGGAGATGGGAGTACGACCATTAACAAGTTGGTGGCCGGAGTCGCTGCTATCCCGGTGGTCGGAGGGTCGGGATCAAGGCATGTTCTAGGTTTGAACGGGATACTTGTTTGCTGTTCCAGGTTTAAATTTGAACTCGAATTCAAATTCGAGTTGTTTATGAGCGATGTGATGATCGAAATGGATTGAGGAGCTGGTCGCCGATGTGTGGAGGCCACCGGAGGTGACTGGAATTGGCCGGAGGCACGGTACATGTGCACCGTGCACTTTTGGGGTCTGATGAACTCTAGGTGGAAACAGAGAGGATTGACTCAAGAATTACTCGAGTAGTTGCTGGGTGTTGCTCGAAGATTCTTACCTGATGACTCGAAGCAAAGTTGTTTGGCTCGGGTTGATTCTGTTGTTACAGTTTTTCTGTAACCTGCCTGTAATTGTTTTAAATTTAAAACAAATTTGAATGAATTTAAAAGTTGTAATGATAAGATTTAAAACAAGTTTAATCTAGTATGTATTATAGTTTCAAATGGTTTTGAATCTTAAAGGTTTTTAAATTTTGAAAGTGGGTTTCTTTCAGTTTTAAAAAACAGAAGAAACCTGACAGTTTCTGGAATTTGAAATTTTATTTTAAAAATATGAAACATAATTTAAAACAATAGTTTGAATTGAAAGATTAAGTTTGGTTTTTTTCAAAGACTTTTGAATCTTCAAGTTTTTAAAATGAATTTGGGATTTAATAAAAAGGTTTAAAATCAAGGTTTAAAACAAAGTTTAATTCAAGTTTTAAATCAAATGTTTTAAATAAATAATGGGTTCAAGTATCTTGAATTCAAATCTGGATATTTGAATAATTTTTTAAAAAAATCTAAATCTTTTCAAAACAAGTTTTAATTTAAAAAGCTTGTTAAAGGTAAAAAAATTTCAAAACAAATATTTAAACTTGATTCTTTTTGAATAAGTTCTTTATAAAAGGTTTATAAATGAAAGTTAAATGATTTAACAACTTGAATTTGCAAGTATAATAGTAATGTACTTAAAAGCTTAATTTTTAAATAAAATTAAGTAAATTAGTTAAAAGGTTTATCTTATATAAGTTTCAAATGTAAGTCATAATGTTATTTACATTTATTTAAAAGATTATAAATTGAATTTAAATTTGATTAATGTTTAAACAAATATCATTTTGAATTAAGATTTAATGTTCTAAATACACTTTAATATTAATGTGGTCTCTAATAAAGAAATGATTTATATTAGAAGTTAATGAAAGAATGAAATTTATTTAATTTATAACTTAATAAATTAGATAAATTTATAATTAAAGATTAAATAAGAAGTAGATTAAGAAAAGTAATTAAAGTATGGTTAATGGTTAATAATGGTCATTAACTTAAAGATTTTTTAACAATTAATTATTGTGATTCATTTATAATAATTAATTAGATTAATTAATTAAATGATAATCAATTGTGAAATTTATTTAAGTTTAATTACTAAATGAAAGTAATTAAGGAATTAATTACTTAATGTAATTAATGGAGTTTATTGAGATTGGTTTAAATTAAGTAATTAAGTTTAATTAATTTTAAATACTGGATTTGATAATAATTACTTGATATAATTAATGAAGTACAATTACTTAGTGAAGTAATTAAAGATAATTACTAGATGTAATTAGTAGGTAATGATGGAATTGTGAAAGTAATCTGGATTAAATTATTTTGTATAATTAATCAAGGGATTAATTAAAGAAATTAATTAAGGAGTAATTAATTTGATAAGTAATTAAGGGTAGTTAATTACTAAATGTGATTAATCAAAGATGATTAATAATTATGGTTTAATTGAGATTAATTACTGAAAGTAATTAATTTAAATAAGTAACTAATTAGATATAATTAAGGATCATTAATTAATATATTTAATGATGTAATTAATATTGATTAATTAAGATTAATTAATCAATAATAAGTGATTAAGGGTAATTAATTAATTGTAATTAATTAAGTTTTAATGTAATTAATTAAGTTTCAATGTAATTAATTATATTTAATTAATTAATGAAGTAATTAAAGGTTAATTACTACATTTGGTTAGAGTAATTAATTTTGTGAAATTAATTAAAGAATAATTAATCAAGGGTGATTTGTTAAGTTGATTAACTAGAAGTTAATTAATTAATTAATTAATTTGTAATTAATTAATGGTGATGTAAGCAAGATTTATATTGAGGTAAATAATTAATTTAATCCACTTTAAATTAATTAGAGATGATGTAATTAATTTAATTTATTTTAAATTAATTATAGATGGTATGATTATAGATCATTGCTTATGAATGGATGATACTGGTTGCCTTGAATGGTTGAAGTCTCAACTATGAGATTAGTAATGTTGAGTGATATGGATGCATTGGTTGCATTGTGATCATGATATGGATTATCTTTGATAATGATAATATGGATTATCTGTTGTGATGATAATGATAATTATCTGTTGTGAATCTGTGAATTATCTATCTGTGTGTATATAGATAATGTAATTGATTTGTTTTAAACTCTAAACCAACTTGGACCTAAAAGACACGCTTTGGATTTCGATGAGATAGGGATCGGGTTTCCATATTTGGATATCCGAAAACCACATCGATCCAAATTAACGATAGGTCGTGAATCTTATGTGAAGAGTGAAGACTCGAGATGTAAGGACTATTCGTCAGTATAACTCTAAGGGTGATTCCGAGATGAGTTTGACGGAGATAGTACTTTCAGGTTCGAGATGAAGATTAGAGTGCAAGGGTTATCGTCGTTAACTCTGAGAGTGATTCCAAAATGAGTGTAACGAGATAATGCCTTCGGTTTCGTTCGAACCCGGAACGAACTTGTATGGATTGGATGCTTTCAGAACATCGTCAGGTGGACGATGAGCATTCTAAGTGATGTGTCCTATAAAGTTAATCGTAGCCTCAAGCCTCATCAACCGAGAATGGCTAAAACAGGGGAGGTGCAGCAAGGCTAAGTGGGTCATGCCCAAGTAGGACGAGATTTTCCCCTGTCTAGAGGTCCCTTTTTATTTCGGCTTAGTGGACGGTTGGATATGCGCACCAACTGCGGGGTTATCTTGTTCGAGACTGTCCAGTAAGGGATGGCTCCGGCTTTGTGTTGCAGGGGATTGGGAGTGATCCTTAGTACGGTGATCTAGGCCGCGTACTGTGACGGGTGGTACCCCGGTAGCCCTGCCATTGTATGGAATCCAAAATCCAATAAGTGCCAATGGTTCTGATTGTGTTACCCACTTTTGTGTCTAGTAGCTGGAATTTAATAATGTAACAATTTTGGCTATTTCATATTTACTTGAAACCCTAGACCTATTATAATATCACTGGATTTCCTATCAAATGTTTTGGTTTGCGTAAGGTAAAATTTTTTCCATGTTTATGTGTGGGAAGTCTTACGTGATACCTTTCTTTTCAAAAAGGTTTTTTTAAATTAAGCAACTTTAACCTGTTACTCACATCAGACCCATGTCTGACCCGGAGTTTATCTTCTGTTTTCTTAAACTCTTGGGTACTCAAATTTTTACGAGTAGCCAAGGGATTCAGGTTAGCTTTGACGATTATTGGAGGAGCAATGGAGCAGGAGGCTTCTGCGTTGTAGATATATAGATTCCACTGTGTGTTCTCTGTATTGTGTTTGTATTAAGTTGTAAATACTAGACGGGTGTTTATAATTGTCTAGTATGTGTTGCATTATCTGTGTACTCTGATAGTTGTTGTATACTATGTAATATTTTATGTTATTAATATAATTTATTCATTCCGCTGTTTAGATTCTGATGTGTTGTTTCTTCTTTCTTCTCTTTCTTTCTCTTTTCTATCACTTTCTTTCTTATTAATGATGCGTCATTCTGTGGAAATGAATGGCGGGTCGTTATAGTGGTTATTTTTAAGTAAAATTCACCTATATAAAAAAAGTAATTATTTTTCAATATGTAATCAAATTATTTAAATAATTCTTTTTATAAATTTCGACTTACAAATATATCTAACATATTTAAAATTTAGAAACCAAACATATATTAATTTAAGGCCTTTAATTCTATTTTATTTTTAATACACTTTATTTTGAATACCAATGTTTGTTGATAAATCACTTATTCTTATATCCCAAATCAATTTACTATTTATCTTTAAATCAATATTCTTTTTTTATCCATTTTCTACTTTATAATCTAAAATCATTTTCATTTATCCTAGAAATTTTCTAATAAATCCATGAATAAATTCACATTTTATTTTCAAAATTAAATTAATTGCCAAGTTAATCGTAGTTAATTTTCAGGAATGTTACAATTATATTCACTACTGGGTCAACCTAACTGGTTATTCTACCCTAACTCCCTAAAATAAAGTTATGGGTCCATTATATAGTCAAAATACTTATAGAAGAACCATACACAATAACGTAACAATACCAACATTTATGGTTTAATATCTTTGAAATTATTTCCACACGAAATTTGGTTAACCCCTTTAACCCATTATTTTTATCAAGGCAGGCTTCTTCAAAAACTCCAAATTTAAAAGCCACATCAAAGCTCTTTTATATTTCTATGGTTTTCTTTTAAAAATGAGATTGGGTGCTTTGTTTTGAAAACTAAGGCTTTCAAAACCTTAGACATTTACTTTCTAAACCATTAGAATGTATCTTTCGAAAGCATTCAAATCTTCTTTTCAAAACACTTAAACATATGCCTTTCGAAACACTTTAAAATATCTCTTTCAAAAGATCAAAACCTTCCTTTTGGAACCATCAAAACATTCCTTTCGAAAGTATTAAAGCATATCTTTCCAACTTGTAGAAGTATAGCTTCGTAACTATTTGAAAGTACCTCTTTCAAAACCATTAGGTTTATCCTTAAAAAAAACTTTTCGGTCAAAGTGAATATAAACGAAAATAAACCTTCCAAAACCATTAACCTTCGAGTAAAAGAGTTTGGGGAAAACAAATGGTTTCGAAATAATTCTTTTGAAAGCTTTAATCTTTTGAGTAAAACAATTAGAAGGATAGCTTTGAAACATCTTTCGAAGCCACTACCTTCTAAACCTTTAGTTCAAATGGCTACTGGAGTCGTTTCAAAAGCATTGGGAAGCAGCTTATTATATTTATAAAATAATAGCTTGCCTTTCAAATTCATTGAAAACTTTCAACCTATGCAATATGAAGACGACATCAAGGTTTTGACTTAGTTCAAAACTACCCTTTCAAAAGCTACATTTTAAAACATAAAACACAACAACTCATTCGAAAGCTATCCTACCAAAACAAGAAGGCGACAACCCCTTCAAAAGCTATATTTAACCCCTTTCCGAAGGCATCTCCTCGAAATCAAGGCAAGCGGCATCTCTTTTTGAAAGAAAACAAAGTCCTTCAAAAGCTATTTAAAATGGCTCCGACTCTTTGGAAAGCATGGTTTCTACATTATACCTTCTTCCTTTCCCCAACCCACTACATACCAAAGCATTAATACCATATGTATTGCTTTTGACTTGGTTAGGGGTGGAGGTATGGGGTCGAAAGGTTACTACTGGAAGTGGCAAAACATAAATCTTACAAAACTGTTTCGGTGCCTTTTTAAGTAAATTCTTTTCAACTAACTTGCCTATTTGTAAAAATATAATTTGTTGCCATAACCGTTACAAAAATATTTTCAAAAAGACTACCGAATTCATTCAGAATTAGTTAAAAATAATTAGCAAAGAAGCCCTCCCCTTTAACAAAACAATTAAGACATTTAAGTCCTCCAACTTAAAAAATTTAATTTACATAGTAAACTACTTAGGAAAAATCCCTAAAAATCATCATAATTCACTTTCAATATGTTATCCAATGTATATAAATTTCAGACCTATATCTTTTACATAATAGCTGAAATAAATTTTATACCCGATTATTTATTTCTTCCTTAAAGAATTCATAGTAAATTATCCATAGGTTGGATGATTATGAAAATTTAACCCCATCTCCAAAATATTGTTTCACATAACATATTAAATCCTCATAGCATTCGAAAGCCAATATATACGATTTTAGCCTTAAAATCGAATAAAACATTTATCAGACATCTTGTTTGAATCAAACATAACATATAATCTAAGCATATCGTCATTAAATTCATCATAAAGGTTTTAGACTTAAAACGAAATCAAATGCTCTTTAAAAATGAAAATGAGATGGTTTTGATTATTATTCATATTGCTTTGGATAAGGAACTTGAGATTTGATCTTGCTTAATCATCCTTACTTGATTCCTTAACTTTTAATTGATTTTTCTCCCTTTTTTCCCTTAGGTTATGGCCGGCTTGAGCTCTTTGGTTTATCTATATGAACCTATGAAATGAAAATGGGAATAATGGTTTACGGGTTAAGGGTTATGGTAGACAGTTATTCCTCATAATAACCTTTCCTTATTCTCTCATTAGTTAACTATAAAATCATTTCCATAAACTCATTCTTTTAAATTTTTATTTAGTTAAGCATGACCTCTAATAAATTTTCAAATCTCAGTCGCCTTATAGCTCTAATATTTACATTATTCTATTTAATTTATCTAATTAAATCTTCTGAATAATGTTATTTAAAAGTAGAGGTGCTATAGGCTCTCCTCCTTAAAGAATTTCATCCTCGAAATTCAGTAAGGACTAAATACTAAGCAAAGCTATCATCTGTAACATCTCCTAACTGCCATACTAGCCCACCTGACTAGCAATAGTCTATATAAATCAAATATAGGACATACCGTCACTAGCAGATCGGGATATGTATCTAATCATGTCTTCTATCTCTCAAGTACTGTCTTTCTCGTTGCCGCTCCACTGGAATTTCACTAACTCGACTGTCTTGTTTCTTAACCTCTTCTCATCTCTCACTACAATCCGAATGGGTTGTCTATTAAAATTCAAATTCGGTTCCCCTATCAAATCTTCCAACTATGTTGGTGGAATACTAGTCTTTGGATCATGCACATACTTATGAAGATGAGACACATGAAGCATATTATGGACTTGCCATACTGCTCGACAACTGTACTCTATATGCAAGCTTTCCGATCCTCTCTATAGTTAGGAATAGACTAACATATCTTGGTGCCAGTTTCCTGACTTTTCGAATCGTACCATACCCTTCATCGGTGATACTTTAAGGAAAACTCTATCTCCAATCGAGAATTCTTGATCTTTACGCCTTTTATTTGTGTAACTCTTCTGTCTAAACTAAGTTTCCTTCATCCTTTCTTAGATCAATTCAATCTCCTCTGTCGCCTCTTTAACCAGATCTAGACCCAAGACTTATTTGTCTTCGGTCTTGTTATTTGGGTTTTTAACCCTATGGAATCCAAAGAAAGTCAGAATATCTTGGTCAAGTTAGAATAGATCGAGAGCCAACCAAAAAGACTTGAATAACAAACCAAGAGAAGTCGGAGAAATAAAAGGCGAAAAAATGCGAAGCAGATGGATCGCTAGCAATCCATCAACTATGGTTCGCTAGCGATCCATAATCTTAGCTCATGATTTATGATTTCACTTACATTATGGTCCAATGGGTATACTAAGGACAATGGCCAAGTTTGATGGGATTCTGAGCTAGTTAAATCAAGAGACAAGCATTCGTCTAGTCTGATCAATAGTCCAATGCAACCAGTAAGCAGCCCATCATCAAAATAATGAAATATGCTATGAAATTACTTGGAGGACACCAATATAAGATAACAAATGTATACCCGAACAAAAATCTCAAAAATAAGCAAAGTACATGGATCGCTTGCAATTCATGCCACATTGCCAGATCGTCATGAATTTTGATATAGAAGGTTAGGGAAGAATCCCAAGTCGTTAGGTCGCCATTGAACCAGAATCTATGGATCGCTAGCAATCCAAAGCCTACGGATCACTAGTGATCCATCAAGTTAGGTCGATTCGAGATGAAACTTGCGGTGCATATTCTTATAGTCATTTGCAAGCATCTAGCAAGAAGGCCTAGCCGGGTAGCTCTCTAAAATCTATAAATACTTACCTATCTAGAAAATAAAGAGGATCTTCGGGACTTGCTGTTGGAACTCTACAGAGATTATTCTTCACTCTTCTCCTTCCTCCTCACAATAGTCATCTAAATGGTTTGCTACGATTCTTTAGTAAACTCCAGCATTGGGGACTTAGTCTAATTCGTGATATTCAATAATTTTGTAATCGAATTATCTTATAACAACAGTCAGTCAATAAAAAAAGTTATAAAGTCGACATATGTTTTTTTAACAACCGAACCACTATGAAAATCTTCTTCTCTTCTTATTGTTTCTTCTTTTTTGACATTTATTCTCTATATTATTGCTCTATAAGAATAGGGCTGGTTGTTTCACACTCAATCTAGAGGGTTAATCCATTTTTTGGGTTAACATTTTGGTGCTTTCACTAAGAACTCTAACTCAGGTTTAGATCTAGCTATCTACTTTAGATCAGATAGGTTCAGAAGTTAGATCCTTAATCTCTGTTCAAAAGATATGCTGCTAATAATCAATGGCTCCAGGAAGAAGAATAAATGCTTCTGGAAGATCCATAGGGGCAATAATAGCCGGAGAAGAGAGAAATCATCAACAAGTTGAAGTAAATGGCGCTAACGTAGGAGATCTGGTTCTAGGATCCTCCAATCAACACGAAGTCCTTACAAGAGATGAATTGAATAGAATGGTTGACGAAATCAATCAGAAGATAGAAAGAAGTCAGAGAGCACCAATGGATAAGCTTAATGCCCTTTTGACCTTATAGTGACATCGTGCTCCAAGAACTATGACAGAACCTGCAGCTATCATAGAGCAAGAAATTTCTTCCATTTCTGGTCTAAATAGATGGAACGGAAAGCAGACGCAAAGAGGAGAAATGATTGGAACTATGGGAATCAATGTAGAAGGAAACATAAGTACTCCACCGTCTGCAAGGCAACCGGCTATGAACTTGAACCAAGGAGCAAAGACCCCATAAGAGAATATAGCTACGAACCTCACCGACTCAGAAGATGGAGAGCAATTTAATGATGGAAAATTGGAAGGAAATGCCAACGCGCTCGATAACGCTAGCAATGTCCAAGCTATCCCAAACAAGCCAACACAGGCCAACTGAACCCCAAGAGAGTGGCTCTTCCATAGACAGGAGATCCCACTCACCAAGACCTTATGCAAAGCCAAACACTCGGTGTGGTGACTGATAGCCGACCCTTGGACTACCGGACACGAGAGGAATTTATCGTGGATATGGCCAAATAGTTGATGGATTAGAATAAAAATAGAAGATGAATGGGGATCCGCTCTAAGTCGGACTCCCTTCTTTGATGAAATTTTGAATGAGCTGTATCCACAAAAGTTCACTATGCCAACTATTCCATCATATGATGGAACAAAAGACCCAAACCCTATTTGTACAAGTACAGTTGGTACATGGATGGAGCTAATGCTTCAGACGCTATTCGATGTAGATGTTTTCCTATTTTTCTGAAAGGAATTGCTTCCATGTGGTTCATTAGGCTTTCGCCAAGGTCTATCTTTACTTTCGACCAACTAGCAACCAGATTCCTTGATCAATTTAGACTTCACCCAGCATAGCCTTAAGACGTGATGTCTTTGTCCGGCCTATTCCAAGGACGAAATGGATCTCTGAAGTCTTCCATGAACAGGTTTGATATTGCACTGACAGAGGCAAGAAATCCGAATGAGGATATGGTTTTCATTGCTTTGGTCCACGCCATCCACCTCGAAACTGAGTTTGGAAAATGGATCAAGATGAAACAGCCTACCATTAGGAAGGACTTCAACCATAAGGCGAGTCAATACTTGAGATTGGAAGAGGCTCAGGAGCTAGAAAGGAATCCTACCAGCGTGCAACCAATGGACGTCGGGAAAAGTGAAATGGCAATGAACCAGAACATAAATACCTCCGGGACCGCTGAAGGAAGTGTAAGAAAAGATGGAAATCAAAAAAAGAAGAACCAAAATTCCAATAAAGAAATGGAAATAATAAATGACTTAAATGCTTTTGGCCCAAGGATTACACCCCACTCAATGATACTCTGGAAAACATCTATCTCGCAACAAAAGGGACAGAGGAGTATAAAAAAGCCCCAAGGAAGGAAGCAACTGAACAACAGAAGCGATCAAGGAAGTTCTATCGCTTCCATAAGACGCATAGTCACATCACAAACGAGTGTCATTATCTAAAGAACTTGATCGAAGACCTGATCCGGGAGAACAAGCTTCAACAATACATGAGAAAACCATAATATCCTGACTAGCCCGTGGCTCCTAGAACTCCTAAGGATCAAAGAAGCCAAGCTGAAAACAGTGAGGAGGGATCAAAGTGAACTGACAAGAGACTCATCATTGGAACGATATCTGGAGGGCCACATCCCGTGCAGAGAAGTTGGGGGGAAATGGAGCGGTATGCGAGTTTGTTAAAGCACGCTCCAAAGGAATCATGCCTCGTAAGAGAAGATGGAGCTCCAGCCAAGTAGCGGAAAACATTGAATGATGATATAGTATTCCGAAATCAGGACACCGAAGGGATCGAAGAGCCAACTCTCGATCCTATGGTCGTGACAATAGGGATCGGACCCGCCGTGGTCCGACGAGTATTGGTTGACAGTAGTAGTTCTACGAACATCCTTTTCAAGTGCACCTTTGATTAAGTGAAGATCAGCATGAAAGACATGTCTCCTACCAAACCAAAATTCAAAGATTCATCGGCGAGCCTAAACAACCCGTCGAAATGATTGACTTACCGGTAGAACTTAGGGAAGGCAACCGAAAATTCACCCTCACCCAAACCTTTGTGATCGTAGACAAAATGTCGACGTAAAATTCCTTCTTGGGATGACCTGCAATAGTGGATTTCAGAATCGCTTTAGCCTAATGGTACCTTACCGTGAAATTCCCAATAGAAAATGGAGTTGGAGTGATCAAAGGAGACCAAAGTGTCACCGGGGAATGTTATATCGTAGAAGTGCGTGAATCCAAAAAAAGAAAAGGGGCAGAATGTGGGGGGAACTCTTCACATTCGCAAATCTTTCGAATAGCAACCACAGAGTCGTCCTTGGCTTGGAGACCATAGTCGATTTGACAAGGCTTTGGACCCTAGAAAGAAGAGTTCAGGAAAGGATCGGGCAACACCGGCAGAATCAATGGTGTCTGTTTTTGTTGATGGAGATGACCCGACATAGGTCATGAAAATTGGATCGCACGTTGGAAACAAGATGCGATTAGAACTCACCAATTTCTTTTTTCCAACTAGGATTTGTTCTCTTGGACACATTACGATATGTGTGGAGTATCGCCAGAAATTGTGTGCCACGTGCTTAGCATTGACCCCGGGTTTACACCAGTAAAACAAAAGAGGCACAACCTGGGTCTGAGCGGTCCAAAGCATTGAGAGAAGAAGTAGACAAACTGATGGCCAATGGTTTTATACATGATGCGATCTACCCCGAATGGGTATCTAACCAGTTTTTGGTCAAGAAGTCCAACGAAAAATGGCGAACTTGTACCGACTCAGACTTAAACAAAGCCTACCCAAAGGATAGTTTTCCACTTTCAAGAATTGAACAGTTTGTGGACGGAACGACTAGGCATGAATTGCTATCATTTATGGACGCGTACTCGGGCTACAATCCAATCCTAATGCATAACCTAGGATTACACTGCTACAGGGTAATGCCATTTGGTTTAACGAATGCAGGAGCAACCTAGCAAAGATTAGTAAACACCATATTCAAGCATCAGATTGAAAAAGCTATGGAGGTCTATGTGGATGACATGTTGGTAAAATCACAAGTAGCAGCCAATCACCTAGATAATCTCGCCAAAATGTTTGAAATTCCCTGAAAATATGAAATGAAAATCAATCCCCTCAAATGTCACTTCAGGGTAGCCTTTGAAAAGTTCTTGGGATGCATAGTAAGCGCGAGAGGCATTGAAGCAAATTTAGAGAAAATAACTACCCTACGAGAATCCAAATCCCGAAGAACAAGAAGGAATTACAAAGATTGAATGGGAAAGTCATAGCGTTGAGCCGATTCATCCCGAAAGCCACCAATAAATGCATACCATTCTTTGAGGCATGTCAAACCGCATTTGAAGAATTGCTACGGCACATGGAAGCCTCGCCAATCCTATTAAAGCCAGTGGATGGAGAGGACATGTTCACTACTTAACAGTCTCACCTCATGCATTGAGTGCCACCCTTGTGTGTGAAGAAGAGAAAATTCAGCGATCTGTATACTACATTAGCAAGCAGTTCACTAGAGCCGACAAAAATTATCCTAAATCGAAAAAGCTAGGATATTGCCTCTTGATCGCGTCTAGGAGTTATGACCGTATTTCCAGGCACACCTAATCAAAGCACTGACTGATCAACCTTTGAAGCAAGTATCGTACCGACTCGAAACTACTAGGCGGCTTTTCAAATGGAATATCGAATTGAGCCAATATGATATCACTTACCATGTGAGAAGGGCAATTAATGGGCAAACGCTGGTAGACTTCATCGTCGAGTTTACCATATCGGATGACGAAGAAGCAATACCGTTGGAAGTGGAAACATGATGGAAACTCTTCGTTGACGGCGCATCTAACAACCCCTGTTCAGGGCTTGGGTGGTGCTTGAAACCCCTGAAGGATGACCCATTTGCTATGCCTTACGCTTGGAATTCGCTGCAAAAAAATAACGAAGCGGAATACGAAGTGTTCAAAGCAGGACTGAAAGTTGGAAAGGAACTCGAAATAAAGTCCATTCGCATCTACAGCGAATCTCAACTAGTCATCTATCAAATGAAAGGCAAATACCAGGCTCGAGGGGAGAACCTTGCCCCCATATCTATCTAAAGTGAAAGAATTGCTGGGCGACATCGAACATTACACTATAACTCATATCCCAAGGGAACAGTACACGAAAGCTGACTACTAGACAAACTGGATGGCTCTAGAGAAGCTCAATCATTGGGACTAGTCCTGATCGACATCCTAACCGCTCCAAGTATAAGCAAAATGGATGTCGACTGGATTCTTGAAACCACTGTCGAACTGAAAACATGGATGACACCAACCAAAGACTACTTGCTTATGGGGACTCTTCCAACAGAAAGAAACCAGCAAAAAAAGCTTCTCCGAAAGGCACTGCTATTTGTAATACAAGATGGGATACTCCACCGAACGGGATTCTCTACCCCTTGCTCAGATGCGTGACCAACGACGAAGCTCGGTGGATCCCCAATGAAGTTCATGGAGGCGACTGTAGGGACCATACTAAAGGGAAAACCCTTGCAAAGAAAATCTTCCAGTATGGGTATTTCTAGCTAATGGTAGATCGTGATGCTGTAGATTATGCTAGATGGTGCGATTGATGCCAAAGATTCAGTAAGATTAAATGAACTCCCTCAACAGAGTAATGCGAATGGTCAACCCATGACCACTCGTAATATGGAAAATTGATTTGACTGGCATATTTCAGATAGCTAAAGGAGAGGCTAAATATGCTACAGCTATCATTTATTATTTCACAGAATGGGTTGAAAAGGAACCACTGGCCACCATTACCACAAAGAAAGTTATTAATATTGTTACTAGAAACATTACTTGCAGGTTTGGCATCCTGCAAAAAATCATCATTGATAATAGGACCCAATTCGAAAGCACCAAGTTCAAAGCCTTTTGCAAATGCTTTCGAATCGAGAAAAGCTTTTTTGCAGTCACTCATCCATGAGCAAATGGCCAAGTGGAAGCAATAAACAAGATCGTCAACTCCACTATCAAAAAACTGTCGACTAAGGTTAAAGCATATTGTGTTGATGAACTTCCATTTGACTATGGGCTTATGGAACAACACACAAAGCTGTAATCGGGCATACTCCATTTGCCTTAGCATATAGTTCAGAAGCAATGATTCTTATTAAACTAGAAATCACCTCTCACCGAAGGCAAAATTTCAATCAAAGGCAAAACGAGCAGCTCCTGCTCGAGTCGCTTGACATGATTGAAAAATAGAGGGAAGAAGCCAAACCGAGGACTGCTGCTCACAAAAAAAAGGTCGCACGGTACTTCAACTCCAGAGTTCACAACCAAACCTTTGAAGTGGGGACCTCGTCCTCAAAAAAGTCTATCCCATGTCGGGAACCTTTGGACAGAACTAGAAAGGGCCATATGTGGTCAATCAAAAGCTGGAAGACGGAACTTTCAAACTGACACATGGACGGAATCCAAATCCCTCGAGCATGGAACAACAAATCGCTGCATCCTTACTTTATCTGAAATTGTCTTATGTACTTTCTGTTTTTTAGAAAATAAGCCATCCTAGGATACCAAGGGTATTGTAAATAAGCAAAACTTCCTCAATTTTTCTTAATAAAATTGATTAGTATTCTGAACCAATAAAATTGCGTTCATAATAGTGACCTACTGAGTCAACGGGGTCAAATTGGCTCGAAACCATCCATATCCTGCTTAAGATAGTGGAATCACGCTCAAGTATGCCCCATTTACCCGTCAGGTCGACGGAAGCAAATCGACTCAAACCATTGGATTGGCGGAACCCGATCCTCACCTTTTAAGAACCGATATCGCTTCGGCAGCATCGGGAAGGCTCAAATCAAAGCCACGCATCCTATAACCTGTGCACTACCTTTTCAAGCCATGGAATTACGCTCTTAATATATAAACTCCTCACATTGCCCAAAGACTGGCAACGTCGAGTAGTTCTAAAACCGTTCTGGATAGATGGGTCATATCGGTTCCAAAAGTCGTGCATCCCATAAGCCGCTCATACTTCTAAAGAAGCCGCGCATCCCATAAGCCATGCACTACCTTTCTGAGCCGTGGAATCATGCTCTTAAAGAATAATCTCCTCACGTTGCTCAAAGATTGGCAACGTCGAGAAGTTCCGAAACCATTATGGATTGACAGGTCATATCGGTCCCATAAGTCGTACATACTTCTAAAGAAGCTACGCATTTAATAGTCCGTGCATACTTTTAAGTACCGGTATTTCATCGGCGATACGGGGAAACTCGTCCATTTCGGGAATAACAAAGATCAACCCGCTTCCATTATCAAGAGTAATGGGCATGAATCCAACAAAATCAAAGTGCTACAGATCAGTAGGAAATTCCAAATGTTGACGAACAATGAATCTATAATTAATGCATTCAAATCATTAGTTCTCAAGGATAGGAATCGTAAAGCAAGTTCGGTGATAATGAGGACAATAATAAACAAACATTCAGATCAACTGGTTGTTTGTTGGGTGTTTGAATTAAACATCCCTGTGAACTGGGAGGCATACACGGTACTCAAATAGAAATGCTCAAAAGCAAAATCACTTCACAAATGCTGTTACTCCAAATGAAGAATTTTGGCAGTAATCACAGGACTAGATAAAATAAAATACCAGCAAAAGAAGTAGACATAAGCATATAAAACAAAAATAAGCAGACAGGTAAAGTTACAATCAAAGTATCAGCATTGTATTACTTATAACCTTTCTGTATAAGGTCAAAATATGGGGGCCATACCCATACAAAACCGGCCAACAAAAAAAAGTACACACTCTACAACAAAAGCAGTAAGTGCAAACCCTTCACTTGAAAAAAAAAACAAAACAAAACAAAATGCCTCAAAAATCAATCCACTACCATCCGAGCTTCTCAACCCCCCTTTTCGTTGCTCCCCTTCCCGCCTTTGGTTGGAAGTATTTTTCTTCCCTTCCGAATCCCGACAGGGGTTAGTGTCACTGTCAGTAATTCGACCATCTCCTTGGTGCCAACATCTCCTCCATGCTCTTTAGCCTTCTCGAAAGTCTCCCATTTTGTCTTGCACTTTCGAGATTTTCTAGGGCTCTTCGATGATTTTACCGCTCCAACCTTTTTGTTCTTGACGGCAACTAGTTGCTGTTCGGATTTACATGGCTGCTCAATCTGGACCTCTTACACTCGATCTTCGGCTGCCATAAAGTCGCCTTCAAATATACGAAAAGGTAATCTAAGCCATGCAATGCAGCGATCTGCTCAGACTCCAGCCTTAGCTGCGAACCGAACATAGACACAACAACTGGAGAAGCTACGGAGAAGTGTAAGGAAGCGGTTGAAATAGCAAAGGGTCCAGATATCAAGGAAACCGATGGATTAGTGAGTAAGGAAGATGGACCTATAAGATCAAAAATGAAAGCAATAAGTTCGTCTTGCTCCTGCGATGTAAGTTGAAAATTCTCGAACTCGGGAGAAATAAGGAGGTTACTTGCATCAGAGGAGTGGCCGAGAATGTCGATCTCATATTCACTGCCTTCCCCTTCTTCGGATGGTTGCACAATCTGCGATGAAGCTTCAGGCCCAGAACTCGCCAATTATCACGAGGCTATCTCCACGATTTGCTAGGTCCTGAAACAAGGGGCTCCGGCATCGTTTTGGCAATCGCTGCCATAGCAACATCGGCAGCTTCCTGTTCCTTTTCAATTCATAGAATTTCCCGACCCCCTGTCAGCTCTCTCGTTGAAACTCATTAAGATAGGCATCATTTGGCTCCCACTCAGTGTAGGCATCCCGGTTACCTGGGAAAAGGGTCAAAATTTCCTCCCAAACCACGGCGAGAGTGTGTGGGAACTTGGGGCCCAGATAATTGAGACTTCCTTGATGCAACAGGTTGTTGACGTAGAAGTTTAAGATGGTATCGTCCATCTTCTCTATTTTCCTCTCAAAAGTGTCCTGTAGCTCCAAATAATCCACTACAACGATGGCCTTTTCAACTTCAATGCGAGTTTTGTCGGCGCTAAGCTACGCGACTCTTTCCTGGAGTAGGGCAATCGTCTAGGCCCGATCGAAAATGATCTTATCATGCGACTTCATGACTTCCTCGTATTCCACGATTGTTTTGTTATTCCATTCAACAATCTTGTCGTGATCAGCAATGCTCTTCCTCTGGGCTTCAATAATCGTGTTGCGAGCTTCCAGCTCCCTTTTCAACTTGACTTCTTCTTCATGGGCCTTCTAATTTTCATCTCTGTAGACGATCTCTATTCTCTCAAGGGCCTCTTTCAACTCCTTTAGCAATTTGGCGCTATTTTTACTCTCCCGAAGCACATCGTCCCTTTCTTGTACCAGTCATTCAATTCTGGCATTGCGTTCTGCCAACGCATTCTCGAAGTCATCCTTCTTCGATTCAAAAGAGAGGTCTCCTAGTAATTATTGTGGTTCATATCAGCCAGCTGCTAGCATAGTTTTTTCCATCCTTCGTCTTGCTCCAAATCACTTTTGATTCCTTGAAGGTGAGGCATATATGAATCCTTGCAGACTGAGCAAAGATCACGGTCAAATTTACCCCTTTAAAATACCACACTATGAGTGCTGCTTCAAGTCTAGGAGGACCAGATGGAATAACGTAAGCTGATCTCCGGTGAAGGTGCGAAGAACCAGGGGCAAGTACCACGTGGGATGATGGAACTTGGGATGAAGATGGAGCTTGAATAGAAGAAACTGGAACATCGAGACCGATTGAAGCTAGAGCCAGGTCAAAGGCTTGCTGCTCTAAAGGATGAGAATTATGATCAACCTTTGACCTTTTGGATGGATCCTCTCACTCATCAACGATCTTTCTCTTCTTGTAACCGCTTTTGTATGTATGACGTTATTCCCTCTCTTCCCAACGATGAGCTTCAGCCTCCAAATCCTTCCGTCTTCTCCATTCTCCTCGGTCTCGTCAGGTTAATGACTGTTAGTGGATCGTTTCGACCAGCATTGCGAATCGGTAAACTCCTCGAGAACATCATAAAGACCTTGTCCACTCATAGTACCTAACATGAAGAATAGATAAAGAGCTTTAGTAATGGAAAATAGGCTTGACTAATGTGTGTGTGTGTGTAAGTGCTTGTAACCCTAATGAAATATGTAATGTGTCCGGAGGGGCCTAAAATGACGTCACAAACTAGATCGGGCAGCCATTGTGGTAGAAATCTGACTGATTTCGGGTGCCACATGGCCTGGACGAGGTGACGTCTTTACAAATCTGAAATCTTCCCCATAAGTTCGTCAAAATCGACATAAACGTTGCTCAGTTCTATGCTGGCATCTTTAATCGAGGAATCCCGACGTCGCTTGACTTCTGGGGTAGCATATTTCTTGTGGGTCTTTTGGGAGGCGAGTTCGGAATAATGGGACTCATCCTCGGAGTCTTATCACATGATTTGGAGTCTTCGTCATCACAACCCACATCAAAATCATCCTCACTAGAGGAGGAATCATAGCTACTGCCACTCTCAACTTCATCGTCCTCTTTTTTTGTTGCTGCTGCCTTGCCCTCTTGTTGTTTAAACTCTTCCTTCCTTTCCTCTAGAATCGGGTGCATTCTGGCTGGGCAGCAGGCTTCGGTCGCAAAATCTTTTCCCTCATGAGTCTCTTCAGCCAACTCGTCAGACAAGCCTGCCTTTACTTGAAAAACAACCCCTTCTGAACTATGAGACGAAGAAGCAGAGCATGTTCGTATTCTAGAACGAGAAAGAGACGAGACCTCAACCGTTAGGGCAGATCTCCCTAGATGCAATAGTCCGTACCAAAGCAAGTTCATCCGTCAGCAAGAACTTAACCTATCTTTCCTCGGCATCTACAGCCTTCAGGGTATGGAAAGTTTGGTCAAGTGAGGGGTCTTTATTTGGTTTTGGAATAACTACAAGAAACATTTGATTTGTTAGAAACTCCATAGCAACATTTTGAAATTCAATGAGTAAAGAAGAGAAATTACCCCCCAATTTTTCCAAAGATGATTGAACCCTTCGGGACATCTAATGAAGATGTACTGAGCCTTAAACTAGGACAAATTACTTTGAAGCTGCAACACGATCATGCAATTCCTCTGGGCCTCAATGACGGCAAGGGATGAACACTCGTCTCTCCTGTTAAATGGTAGGAAATATCTCAACTCATCGAAACTTGGAGAAATTAAATGTCCTTGTAAACAGAACGTACAAACAAGAAAAGATTGCATACCCATTAGGATGGATTTGGAATGGGGCAATTCCCAGGTTCAAAAGAGTTTCTCTCAATAAATCATTGAAGGGAGGCACTGCTCCATTTAAGAACATATATGATTGCAAGCAGTGTACACCCGAGGTGGCATATGGGCGAATTCATCCTTCTCCGACAGGGGCACATGATCCTTCGAAATGCCATGTTGCAAGCAAATGTTATGCAAAACCTTGGTGGAGATTGCTGAAGAGGCTCTCTCGGGAGGGTTAAGAAGAACTTCAGAATTCGATGCAGCAGTCCATAACCAGACCAATTGGGACTAGCTGACCCTATTCAGGCCACAAAAAGGAAGGGCGACAGATGATGATTCAGCTTCTGAAAGTGTTGGGCTTCTTCCGCTAGATTTATGGCAAGAAGACAGATACTTCATGCCAAACAAAAACACTTGCGTCCAAAGCGGTCAGGTAATTCTCTCTTTAACTAAAAACTCCTCGATAAGACTTGAATTCCGATAGGATATAGATTCACGCTGACACGTCGGATTGCAAGTATATACCGAGGCAAGTGCAGTGTGTTATCTATGAGGAGTGCGTTCGGTGTCTTAAACACTACAAATGCTCTATCCCACGTAGATAGCTCGCTCGCAGTGGAAAGGGAAGATAATTTTTTGTATCATTTCTGGAATTACTTACGCTACACTTACCCGTTATCGATCAACTATCGATTACGGATCCGTTATCTAAAGCGACGTCGAAAGTTCATCATAGTATAGGTACACCGAGCATGCAAAAAACAAGGCCAATCTAAATCCTCCAAAAGGGTAAAACCATTTATCGATGCGTCATGCGCTATCGCCACTGCAACTTAGTACAAGTCAATTCCGGTTCAATGGACGAACACAACAAAACATGTCATGCACCGAGGAATGGCCCGATTTTCATTCCGTGAAGAACTCAAGACTCAATTTACAATCTTCCTCCATTAAATCACAATCAACTTGGACTCTTTGGCATAATCATCACAAATACACTCCATCATCGAATCACTAAATGAACGCTAAAATAAGCATCACCCACTTCGAATCAAGAATCAAAGGGAAAAAATGATTGGAGTTTTTGACAGCAGCAACCAAGCAATCTATAAGTGAAGGGCCGATGACGATCCAAGAAGTCGGGTTTCATGAGCTAGGGTCGAAGTCAAAGCAACAGCGAGCTTCGAGTTGGTCAACGGTGAAGCGATCTGATGGAAAATGGTCGACGACGTTGATAGATCGGATGGTCCGAGGGCTTGTTCGAAGTTTGGGTCGAGTCGTAGGAGGTAGCCCAAGTCGTAAGAAAAGGCTCGGGTCGCTAGAAAAAGAAAGATTGGAGAATAGGTTGGCTTGATGCATTTATATAGAAGAATTTCACAAAAAAGTCTAAGTCATTGGATCGCTAGCGATCCATTGAATCACCGCTAATCGATTCCAGATTTGTCTAGTGAGATCCACTTGTTGCTTCAAGGCATTCTAAAATGTTATGGGAAGAATTTGGCCTGTTATGACAAGCAACGATAGTCCGGATCAAAATTTAATGAGCAGCTATATAGCCAAAGTCAAATTTGTGTGGCCCTAACACGATTACTTGAAACATGCTAAGCAGTAACTGGAAAGCAATTACTTCCAAAGCATACCTTTTTTCAATGAAGACATACTCTAGGGGGCAAATGTTATCCGAGTTTTGAATCTAGAAGAATCCAAAGGAATTCGAAACAGCTTTGTTGAGTCAAAATATCTCAAGAGCTAACCAAAAAGACTATATCAATAAACCAAGAGAATTCAATGAAATGGAAGGCGAAAAGACAAGGAAGTGATGGATAGCTAGGGATCCACCATCTATGGATCACTAGATATCCATAACCTTGGCTTTTGAATTCATAAATTCACTTGCATCATGGTCCAATGGGTATTCTAAGGACAATGACTAAGTTTGATGGGATTCCGAGCTAGTTAAATCGAGAGACAAACATTCGTCTGCTCCGATCAGCAATCTAATGCAACCAGTAAGCAGACCGTCATCAAAACAAGGCAACATGCTACGAAATTACTTTGAAGACACCAACACGAGAAAAAAAATGTACCCTAGAAGACAAAATCCGAAAATAAGCTAAGTACATAGATCGCTAGTGATCCATGTTGCTTTGTCAGGCAGCAATGAATTTTGAGATAGAAGGTACAGGAAACATCCCAAGTTGTTAGGTCGCCATCGAGCTAGAATCTATGGATTGCTAGCGATCCAAAGCCTATGGATCGCTAGTTATCCATCAAGTTAGCTCGGTTCGAGATGAAACTTGCAGTGCATCTTCTTATAGTTATTTGCAAGCATCTGGCAAGAAGGCCCATCCCAGTAGCTCTCCAACCTCTATAAATACTCACATATTTGCAGCATAAAGAGGATCTTCGGGACTGGCTGCTGGAACTCTACAGGGATTATTCTTCACTCTTCTCCTTCCTCCTCACAATAATCAACCAAGGGGTTCACTGTAATTCTCCAGTGAGCTCCAGCATTGATGACTTTGTCTAATTCAGGATATTCAACAACTTTGTAATCCAATTACTTTGTAACGGCAATCGATCAATAATAAAAGTTATAAAGTGGATGTAGGCTTCTTTAACAGTTGAACCACTATAAAAATCTTCTTATCTTCTTACTATTTCTGCCTTTTCTACATTTATTCTTTGTATTATTGCTCTGTAAGAACAGGGCTGTTGCTTTCACACTCAATCCAAAGTGTTGATCCATTTTTTTGGGTTAACAAGTCTCCAATCAACATGTTGGTGATTTGCATGGCCTTCCATACAAAACTTCAAAAGGTGTCCTTCCATTACTAGTCTGATAACTGTTATTATAGGCAAACTCAACTAAGTGTAGGCGATCTTCCCAAGATCCACCAAAGTTTAATACACAAGCTCTTAACAAATCCTCGTGTACGTTATTGACTCCCTCTATCTGCCCATCCTTCTAAGCGTGATACACAATACTCATCTTGTGCATGGTACCTAACACATCCTATAGACTCTTTCTAAATTCACTGGTAAACAAAGCATCTCTGTCACTGACTATACTACAAGGAATTCTATGCGGTCTAACCGTGTTCTTCATGAACAACTTAGCTAAAACAGGTGTCGTCCTGGTTGACTTAACTGGAATGAAATGGATACTCTTAGTCAACCTGTCCACTATGACCCATATACTTTCATTTCCTCTAGTCTACCTTGGCAATCCATCTACAAAATCCATGAATATCGAATAAATTTCCAAACTGGTATCTCTGAAGGTTGAAGCAACCCACTCAGCTTTTGATGTACGACCTTCACTTGTTGACAGTTCTCACACTGCCTAACCCACAAGCTCAGATTCTTCTTCGTACCTTCCTAGTAGAAGCTCCTTCTCATGCCTTGACACATCTTGGTTCCTCTAGAATGAATTGTAAATTTGGATCGATGACATTCTCTTAGAACTTCTTTCCTTAAGTCCTCAACATCTGGAACACACAATCGTCCTTTCTATTTCAACCATACCTTCTAGCTAAGACTAAAATTCTTTAGATCACCGATCGCTGATCAAACCTCAAGTCTTCTAGTCTTCCCCGACTAATAATGGATCCTCTTTCTACTTAGAAGCAATTCTCGATCAATATTGGTCGAACTTACAAACAAGACAATATGTCGGTGCTCTGACTAGAACTAGCAGTCGATCTTAACTACACACTACATGTAGTCAAAGCCTATAAGTTTTTCCATTCCGCCAACATGGCTAACACCACGTTCTGATGTTTCCTACTAAGAGAATCCGCTATGTTATTTCCTTTTCCAAGTGTATACTCTATACCGAAATCATATGCTGCTAAAAAATCCAGCCACCTCTGTCATCTCATATTCAACTCCTTTTAAGAGAATAAACATCTTAAGGACTTATGATCTGTGTATAGCTCAAATCTCTCCTCTAAGAGACAATGCCTCTATATCTTCAATGCAAAGATCACCACTGATACTCCAAATCATGAGTAGGATATTGCCGTAAAGCATAGGCAATGACTTTATCCTTTTGCATTAACATAGCTCCTAGTTCGGTTCAACACGGTGTACACCACCAACCCTTGGTTTTCGTCTGGAGCCACTAACACAGGCATGTTGGTCAACAAATGCTTTAACTTAAGGAATGCTTCCTCATATTTGTCAGACCAAGTAAAATTCATGTCCTTCCTAGTTAATTTAGTCAAAGGCACTACTATCCATGAGAAATCCTTAATGAATCTTCGATTATAGCCAGAAAGTCAAGAAAACTTCTAATCTTAGTCAGGTTCTCTGGTCTCTTCTAGTTATTAGCATCTTTGATCTTATCTAAATCGATTGATAAACCCTTCTCCGAAATCATGTGACCAAGAAACTTAAACTCTTTCTTCTCGAAATAACACTTGGAAAACTTTGCTTTCAGCTGATTCTGCCTTAGGGTCTCAAGCACTACTCTGTGATGATCTTCATGCTCTCTTTCATCCTTAGAGTATACTAAAATGTCGTCTATAAATACCCATATGAGCCTATCCAAGTACCCTTGGAAAACTCGGTTTATCATATCTACAAAGAAAGCGGGTGATTCGTTAACCCGAATGGCATTACTAACCACTCGTACGAACCATACCTAGTCTGAAATATTGCCAATGGAATACCATCCTCTCCCACTCTTAAATGATGGAAACCCATTACCAAATCCAATTGGGAAAATATTATAGCTCCACACAACTGATCGAATAGATCATCGATTCTTAGCAAAGGATACTTATTATTGATCGTCTTCTCATTCAACTTACGATAGTCGATACACATCTTTAACGACCCTTCTGGTTTCTTCATGAACACTACGGCCGCTCCCTAAGGCGGACTGCTTGGTCTAATAAAATTTCTCCCTTTTAGACCCACTAGTTGTACCTTCAATTCCTTTGTCACAGTTGGTGTCTTGCTGCTAAGTGGTCTACTTACAGGTTCTGCTCCTAGTACAAGATCTATCTGAAACTCAATGGCTCGTTTCAGTGGTAATCCTACAATTGGCTCAAAAACATCTGCAAATACTCTTACTACCCGAACCTGACATGACTCTTCTTCTACATCCATAGTACTCAACAGAGTACAAGCACTCCGATTAGATTCCTCCACGGAGAATATAATTCGGTTACGACTATCAGGGTGTCTCGGCGATATTTTCCTATCTTGACAAAATATCTTAACCTCATATCTACCTGACCAATCCATACCTAAAATGATTCCAAAATCTATGAAATCAAAAAACATACAGACTGCATGCAAACTTATGACCTAACAAATCAAGTTCTAATTGGTCACATCTCATCTCCAGAGTTGCATTCCATCCTATAGAAATCGCGTCCCTTAAGGAAGTAACAAGGCATATGGGTTCTAAACATAACCTATCAACCAAACACCGAGATATAAATAATGCAATGCATCGGTATCAAATAGTACCCTAACTGGTGTACTTCGAATCAAAAGCATACCTTCCATCACAGTCTTTCCTTTCTCAGCAGCAGTTGGTCTAACAGACGATGATCCAACTAGAAAGACTTTTCCCCTATCCCCCCTGACTGATTCTAGACACTAATTCTTATAATCCCCAACTTGGTCACAGTTAAAGCACTTCACAGCCTTCTTGTCTACCGCCTTCTTCCCCTTTCCTGTTCGGCATTCATGAGCATAATTACCCTTCTAATCGCACTTAAAGCAAACCAGATTAGCCTTTCCTTCTTGGCAACTTCTCCTTTATGGGTTCCTTTCTTTTGAAAGAACTTCCTCTTCTTGCCAAGAGAACTCTAGGTTTCAACCTGTTTCTCCTTCCTGTAAGTAGGAAGCATCTCCTTATGTTGGATTCCCATTTCCACAACAACATTACAAGGATCATGAAAATGTGGCAGGGTCATCCTAGCAAACTCGGGTCTCAATCCCCAAATAAACTTCTCATTCCTCTTGATGACGGTGTCAATGGTAGCACGTCCATATCTGGATAACTCATCAAACTTCATGGCATACTCAATCACCGACATCTTGCCTTGCGTCAAATCTATAAACTTCCTCAACAATGCTGACTTGTCAACTTTAGACAAAAACCTCTCTTCAAATCTCCACCGAAATTCCACCCAAGTTAGCTCTTCCTTAGGAACTCCAGTAGTAACACTATTCCACCAATGAAGCGCTGCTCCCTGCAACTGTCTAGAAGCAAGTCTCCTTTTGTGATCATCCTTTAATCCCAAGTCAGCGAAGATCCTTTCACGATGCAAAAGCCAATTCTCAACTTCTATAGCATCCTCCATTCCCAAAAGCGGCTTTCACCAAGACTGTATAATCCATGCTCAGCTTGGCATAGTTGTTGCCAGCTGGGGCCACATCACTAGTTCCTCCAACATTCCCAACACTACACCCAGCTACTCTTGTGGCAGCTCTTGTTTGCACTAGATTGTAAAGAACTGATACATTATCCCTATTTCTACTTGCAGGTTTCCATCATCTACGTTGGCATTTGCATTGGGATTAGCATTTGCATGTGGACCCTGATTTTTCCTGTTGGGTCGAGCGTTTCCATTTTTTATGGTGCTTCCTCCATCGAGATTTCCTCTTCCATTTCCTGCCTCCATATCTTCCTTTCTCGTTGATCTACATACGAGCTTTAGTAAGATGCAGAAGAACGATCTAAGAGAGAGGGGAATACGTACTTATATATACATCAAATATAAATACGTTACTATAGCGTTAATCTGAACGTCGATTTTATTTTTTGATTCATTGGGTTATGTTTTTGAATTCAAGTTTGAAATTTCTTTCAAGTTTCCAAAAACCTATGCTTTGATACCAACTGGTAACATCCCCCACTTAGAGGCCCAGAACTAATGGCTGCGGATGTTGTAGTCATCCATAGTTATTAGTTCTTGCTGACCAAATGCGGTAATAATAGATACATTGATATAATAAAAACACATGGATAGGAAAAAATTTAGAAACATTAAACAAATTTCTCATTCCATTTCAATAATATTTCAAATTCATTATGTAATTCTGAATTCGTGAACCACGTTTAGAGAAAACATAATTATTACACTCTACGCCAAGAGCGACATATAAGGATGCCCCCTTGGATGATCTGAGTCTAATCACATGCAATCAAACAACTTTGCCTTTACATCAAAACACTGCGGAATCAAATAGAAAATAACTCCTATTAGCTAGCTTGCCTCCTGCATGTCTACGGAAGCTTATTCGTCTAAAGAAGAACCTGAAAACCTTAACTCTCAATACACTCAAAATCAATTGAGCATCCGAGAGTTTAAGGGGAAAACGTAAACTTCGAGTCAGACATAAAGGGTATGAATAATAACCTACCATCTCGAACCATTTAGATATCTAGTGAGACCATGTCACTTAGAAGAATGGGTTTTCCCTTCACTGCTATCTTTCCAGAACTTGATAATAACCATATACTATGTTACTGCATCCACGATGGTTAAAAAATTGCAATTTAAAATATTATGATGATATGCAAACAAGCAAAATATCCTAGATTCCACATCCCCATCCATTTGACTATCTGTCTTAATTATAATTTCTAAGGTCACTCTTAACCCATTACTTTTTCATGGGTGACTAATAACCTATTCAAAGGTTATGGACTATCTGTCCAGTTCCATAGTTTTTATGGTATCACTAAGAACCTATTGGCCTCTGCCAATAACTTCTGTATTTCATGGGTTCTCTCTAAACCTATTAGTATCTCCAATAACTTTTCTCATATCACAGTTTTCATGGGTTGACTATGAACCTATTGATCTCTGTCAATAACTTCATCCGTATATAGATTTCATGGGATCAGTACGAACCTATTGGCCCCTGCCAGTAACTCTCTCCAAACATAGTTTTCATGCGTTTGCTACGAACCTGTCTAAATTGACAACTTGATTAGTCTTTGGGCATCCTATGTTCTAGTCTACCTGACCTCCTGAAGCAAATTTATTCATTCAGGAGTTAACTCAATTATATTCACTACTGGGTCAACCTAGCTGGTTATTCTGCCCTTACTCCCTAAAATATAGTTATGGGTCCATTATAAAGTGAATATATTAATAAAAGAAGCATATATAATAACATAACAATACCAACATTTATTGTTTAGTATCCTTGAAATCATTTCCACGTGAAATTTGGTTAGTCCCTTTCACCCTTTATTTTTATCAAGGAAAGCTTCTTCAAAAACTCCAAATTTAAAAGTCACCTCAAAGCACTTTTATATTGCAATGGGTTTTTCCTTTAAAACCGAGTTTGGTTCTTTGTTTTTAAAACTAAGGCTTTTGAAACCTTAGACCTTTACTTTCGAAACCATTAGAGTATATCTTTCAAAAGCATTCAAATCTTTCAAAACACTTAAACATAAGCCTTTCGAAACACTTTAAAGTACCTCTTCCAAAAGTATTGAAACCTTCCTTTTGGAACCGTCAATATTCCTTTCGAAAGTATTAAAGCATATCTTTCCAACCTGTAGAAGCATAGCTTTGAAACCATTTGAAAGTACCTCTTTCAACACCATTGGGTATATCCTTAAAAATAACTTTTAGGTCAAAGTGAATATAAACTAATGTAATCCTTTCGAATCATTAAACTTGTAGTAAAAGAGTTTGGGGAAAATAGATGGTTTCTAAATCATCCTTTCGAAAGCTTTAATCTTTTAAGTAAAATAATTAGAAGGATAGTTTTGAAACACCTTTCCAAGCCATTGCCTTCGAAACCTTTAGTTTAAATCGCTACTAGAGCCCTTTCGAAAGCATTGGGAAGCAGCTTGTTATATTTAGAAAACAAAGGCTTGCCTTTTGAACTCATTGAAATCTTTCAACCTATTCAAAGGGCATGAAGACGGCAGCAAGGTTTCGACTTGGTTCAAAACTATCCTATCGAAAGCTCCATTTTAAACGTGGCAACTCGGTCGAATGCTATCCTTTCAGAACAAGAAGGCGACAACCTCTTCGAAAGCTATACTTAACCCCTTTCGAATGCATCTCTTTAAAATCAAGGCAAGCGGCATCTCTTTTTAAAAGCAAAACAAAGTCCTTCGAAAGCTATTTAAAATGCTCCAACCCTTTCGAAAGCATGGTTTTGACATTATAACTTCCGCATTGCTCTAATCCACTACGTACCAAAGCAATGATACCATGTGTATTGGTTTCGACTTGGTTAAGGGTGGAGGTATGGGGTCGAAAGGTTGCTATTTGAAGTGGCGAAACAATAAATGTTTAGAAAACTGTTTTGTTGCCTTTTTAAGTAAATGTTTTTCAACTAACTTTCCTTTTTGTAAAAATATAATTTGATGCCATATCCTTTACAAAAATCTTTTTTAAAAGACTACCAAATTCATCCAGAAATAGTTAAAAATAATTAGTAAAGAAGCCATTCTCTTTAATAAAACAATTAAGATTATTAAGTCTTCCAACTTAAATAATTTAATTTACATAGTAAATTACTTAGGAAAAATCCCCATAAATCATCATAATTCACTTTTAATTTGTTATCTAACATATTTAAATTTCATACCCAAATCCTTTATATAGTAGCCAAAATAAATTTTAGACCCAATTATTTATTTCTTCCTTGAAAAATTCATAGTAAATTA
Source organism: Allium cepa (assembly GCA_030765085.1). Lineage (NCBI taxonomy): Eukaryota > Viridiplantae > Streptophyta > Magnoliopsida > Asparagales > Amaryllidaceae > Allium > Allium cepa. The sequence continues at coordinate 442,692,912 of CM060944.1, read as the reverse complement.
TCCATAGCTTAGATAATTATGCAAATATAAACTCATCTCCAAAATAATGTTTTACATATCATATTAAATTCTCATAGCATTAAAAACCTACTATATATGATATTAGCCTTAAAATCGAATAAAACAATTATCAAACATACTTGTTTGAATCAAACATATTATGTAATCCAAGCATATCGTCATTAAAATCATCATAAAGGTATTAAACTTAAAACCCAAAATCAAATGCTCTTTAAAAAATAAAATGAGATGGTTTTGATTATTATTCACCTTGCTTTGGATAAGAAACTTGAGATTTGATCTTGCTTAATCCTCCTCGCTTGATTCCTTAAGTTTTAATCGATTTTTCTCGTCTTTTTCCCTTAAGTTATGGCGACTTGAGCTCTTTGGTTTATGTTTTAGAATTTTGAACTTGTGAAATGAAAATAAAAATAAGGGTTTAGGGGTTAAGGGTTATGGTGGATGATTATTCCCCATAATACCCTTGCCGTATTATCTCATTAGTTAACTAATAAAACCATTTCCATAAACTCATTCTTTTAAATTTTTATTTAGTTAAGCACGACCTCAAATAAATTTTCAAATCTTAATCCCTTATCGCTCTAATCTTTACATTATTCTGTTTAACTTATCTAATTAAATCTCCTAAATTATTTAATTTAAAATAAGGGGTGTTACGATAATTACATAATTCGAATGATTTCATTTGAATAAAGCCCGTAAAAATTAATTCAAGATTGTATGCTTAATATGATTAGGTGTACTATGATGCTTATTGAATTGAACAATTCTAGATCTAAAGATAAGCCTAATTAATTGAGATGATAGTTTGATCCAATTAATTACAAGATGGATAACCTTATTTTGTTAAAGGTGAACATAAGAAACCGGGTAATGGAATTAGGCCATGATCACAAAGTTAGGTTTTTTCCTAGAGGTGTAACCTTTAAGGAAAGAAAACAAAATTTAAAGTGATGGTAGTAACATTGGTGCTGTTAGGATGAAAAGACGATGAGCATTACTGTGATAACCCAGATTTTTGGGCATCGGGTAATTGGATAATTATTTGATTTTAATTATTGAAACACTGATTTTTTTAAGTTGAACAAATAAATCTGATAATAAATATTTATATCTAGATAAATATTTATTTGATAATCTCGTAATATAATTATTTAAAATTGGCAAAATTTAACTTTTCAAAAACAAATAAGATATGTATTTGTTTATATATATAGGTAGATTATAAATAGAATTTGGATTTGATATTCAAAGGGTAAAAATCTTGTGAATAATTTGGATTTAAAACTTTATATTTTAAAGTTAATAAAAAATTGTTTTCTAATTTTAATATATGTATATATATATAGTGATTTGGAAGTTATATTTTGAATTTAATAATATAATAGCTTTAGTTAAAATAAAATTTAATAAAAAGTTTAAAATACCTTCTCTTAAAAATTACGTATGTTAATATAAAAAGGAAATGTGTTAATTAAAAAAATAAAAATATAAAGCATATATAAAACTAAATTGAAAATATAGTATGAAATTATAATATAAAATTAATATAAACATAGTAAAAACATTAATTAGCATGCAAAGACATGTGTAGGTATTTTAAACGTGAAATAAACAAATGTAACAATATTAACATGCAAAAGTAACAAGTGTCATGTTTGATTTATTCTCTTTTTATTTTTGAAATTAATGAATAAAGAGGAAACAAGTTATAAATAAATCTACTTCCTCTCTTCTCATTTTCTTTTATACATTTCAAAACTAAAACTAAAGAAACAAAAGCTAAAACCAGTAAAACAAACATGTGCAAATTCCAAATTCAAAACTGAAGCTTAAAACAAAAGTTCAATTTAATCTCAAAACAAAGATCAGATCATATAAAACTCAAAGCAAAAGACTTATAGCAAGATTCAAGTACAAGATCAACGAAAATCAAGATAAACAAGCCTGCTGTTTCAATTTCAAGTACAGTTTTCAACTTCAAAATATCTGTGTTCCTCTGTTCGTCATTTAAGGTGAGTAAACATATATTTTTTATAAAAAAAAGCTTCTGATTTTCTCTGATGCGTGTGGCAAATATTCTTGAATTAATATTGAGAATAATGATTGCATGAATGTATATTGTTTTGAAATATAGTTGAAGTATTATGCGTATGTTAGTAAACTTGCCGCTGTTGATTTCAGCAAGCTTAAACCAGTTCGAAAATCAGTTCCTCTTGCTCCAATGCTTTTCATATCATGATCACTAAAAGAAAAGTGATGGTATGGATGTGATTTTATTTTTTTTTAAAATAGGTTAAAGTGATTAAATCAAGCAATTAATTCAAGAATGAAAAAATTACAAAAGAAACAAATTCAAGTCGAAAACGCGATCGATAAATTTTCAAGTTTTGATTTTTAATTTGGATTCATGTTTGGAAAACATATTTTTATATAAATAACATGATTTTTAAGATTTTGGTTGATGGGAATTTTCTAAATTAACGGGAAATGAAATCTCGTCGATTCTCGACGATCGGAGGGAGATTAGGTGGCGTGATTTACGCCGGATGTGACGTCTTGAATTTTCGCATTCGAAAATCGGCACCACTACTTCACTTTTACTCCAATCCGCAGATTCAAACGCCGAATCTGGTTCGTTGGAGCTTATAACACATTAAGTACAACAACACAGCGGAAAAAGGAAATGAATATCAATATATAAAACATTGATACAATATGAATCTCAACAATAATAGAGAAACTCCAAAGAGAACCCCAACATCAAACTGCAAATGCAACTCCATAGCTCAAGCTCCAAAAACTCCAAATGGAACTTCAATATCTGCAACTCCATCTCAAATCTCTAATCCAAAGATAGCATGGACACTCATCAAGCTGAACTTGTAGCAAACTCGATCCCAATGCGATTGCCAATATCCAAAGGCTGGAGCTATCGAATTCTACACCTATTATTTGATTATCTGAAAAACCCAACTCTAGACTGCCCGTGTGGAAAATTCTGGGCACCTGGAGTTTGGGAAGGGAACAATAAACTCCGGGTCAGTCATGGTACTGGTATGAGCAAACAAAAACAGTTTTATATTTAAAATAAACAATCAAGAAATAAAAAGGAATTCCGCAACGCTTTTTGGAAAATGAAACTACCATAAGGCCTCCCACCGCACACACAATGCAAACCCAGAATTGAAGGAGATTTCTCCTTATGATAGTCAAACATGCTTGATACGTAATTTTTTTTTGATATTATTATTAGTGCATATTGCAGAAAACATTTCGAAAGTATAGTATTTGAGACGACCCGACTTTCTCACCACAGAAAGTCGTATCATCTTGAAGAAAGAAAGGGATAGAAAAGAGAAAGGAAAGAAGAGAAAGAAGAAACAACATTAGAATCTAAACAGCGGAACGAATAAATTATATTAATAACATAAATATTACATAGTTTACAATCATTATCAGAGTTACAAAGATTACGCATCACATACTAGACAGTTATAAACACCTGTCTAGTTATACACCTCAATACAGTACAAGGAAACTACTCAGAGAAAGCAAAAAGCGGAAAACTATATATCTACACGCAAAAGCCTCCTGCTCCATTTGCTCCACCACAATTCGTCAAAGCTAACCTAAATCCCTTAGCTACTCGTAAAAATTTGAAGTACCCAAGAGTTTAAGAAAACAGAAGATAAACTCTGGGTCAGACATGGGTCTGTGTGAGTAACATGTTAAGGTTGCTTAACTTTCAAAAATCTTTTGAAAAGAAATTTATCACGTAAGACTTCCCACACATAAACATGGAAAAGTTTTACCTTACGCTAACCAAAACATATGATAGGAAATCCAGTGATATTATAATAGGTCTAAGGTTTTCAAGTAAAATACAGAAATAGTTGGAATGCTTACATCTCACGTTCCAACATAGTTGGGCACGACTAATACATACGACACTTATTGGATTTTGGATTCCATACAATGGCAGGGCTACCGGGGTACCGCCCGACACATACGTGGCCTAGATCACCGTACCGAGGATCACTCCCAATCACCTATAACACAAGGCCGGAACAATTTCTTACTGAACAGTTCCGAATAAGACAACCCCGCAGTTGTAGCTAGAAACCGCCCACACAGCCAAATAAAAATGGACCTCTAGATAGGGGAAAATCTCGTCCTACTTGGGCATGACCCACTTAGCCTTGCTGCACCTCCCATGTTTTAGCCATTCCCGGTTGATGAGGCTTGAGGCTACGATTACCTCTATAGAACATATCACTTAGAATGCTCATCGTCCACCTGACGATGTTCTGAAAGCATTCAATCTATACAAGTTCGTTTCGGGTTCGAACAAAACTGAAGGCATTATCTCGTTACATTTTGGAATCACCCTCAGAGTTAACGATGATAAGCCTTGCACTCTGAATCTTCATCTTCACTTGAGATTCACGACCTATCGTTAATTTGGATCGGTGTGGTTTTCGGATATCCAAATATGGAAACCTGATCACGGTCTCATCGAAATCCAAAACATGTCTTTTAAGGCCAAGTTGTTTTAAAGTTTAAAACAGTTCAATTATCTATATACACACGGATAAATAACTCACAAATCACAACTGATAATCAACATTATCATAATAAACTGATGATCCATATTATCATCAAAATAGGTAATTCATATCATCATCACAATGCAACCAAAGCATTCATACCACACAGCATTATTTATCATATTTCTGAGCTCACAACCATTCAAGGAAATCAATGTCATCCATTCATACATAAGCAAAGATTTACTTAATCACATCATCTATAATTAATTTAAAATGAATTAAATTAACTACCTCCATCTCTAATTAATTTAAAGTGAATTAAATTAATTACTTCGTCTTTAATTAATTTAAAATAAATTGAACTAATTACTTCATCATTAAATCTTGCTTACTTAACTATTTAATTGATTACAATCAATTAATTAATCATTCAAAATTAATCACCTTAATTAATCACCTTTGATTAATTATCCTTTAATTACATTCAATTAATTGTCCTTAATTAATTTCTCAAATTAATTATCCTTAACCAAAAATAGTAATTAACCTTTAATTACTTCAATTAATTAATTAACTATAATTAATTACATTAATCCTTAATTAATTACATTAATTAATTACCCTTAATCACTTATCATTGATTAATTAATCTTAATTAATTAATCTTAATTACATCATTAATTATATTTAAATTAATTACTTTATTTAAATAATTACAATAAGTAATTAACAACAATTATTATTCATTCCAGATTAATCACATTCAGTAATTAACAAACCTTAATTACCTCATTAAACAAATTAATTATTTCTTCATTAATTTCTTAATTTATCCCTTAATTAATTACTAATTAATTATACTCAAATTACTTCCATTCTTAAAACATCTTCCGTTAATTACATCCTGTAATTACCAACTAATTTCTTCACTAAGTAATTTCAATCCTTTAATTACATTAACTAATTATCATCAAATCATCTAGTATTTAAAATTAATTAAACTTAATTAATTAATTTAAACAATCACATTAAACTCAATTAATTACATTAAGTAATCATTTTCCTTCCATTAAATAATTACACTTAAACAATTCACAACTGATTATTATTAAATTAATTAATCTAATTAATTATTAAAAATTAACCACATTAATTAATTGTTAAATAATCCTAGTTAATGACCTTCATTAACCATTCTTTAATTACTTCATTAAGTAATTAACTTTGATTAACCATTATTAATTACAATTTAATTTATCTTTAATTATTCATTAATTAATCCCTAATTATTTAATTAATTAAGTGTTAACTATAGCTTAATTAATCCTTAATTATTTGATTAATTAACCATGATCATAACTTAATTACTTAATTAATAATTCTTTAATCGTTAATTTAATAATCTAATTAATGATCTTTAATTATAAATTGATTAGCCCTTAATCAATTATTAATTAATTCCTAATCAATCAATTAATTAATTAACTAATTATTCCTTAAATACCTCATTAATTAAACTAATTTCAAAACATTAAATCTTAATTAAATTTTAAGATAAAACATTCTTAATTATGTTTAAATTGTCATTAACAAATTTATTTGAAAACAAATTACTTTTGGACTTACTTTTAAATTTCGTCTTAAATATGAAATTCAAAATGAATATAATTTAAACTTAAACAAAGTTTTAAACAATTTAAACCTTTTTAAATTACAAGACAAACAAGTGCTTGTCTTGGAAAGAAATTCATAAGAGTTTAAAACTAAATTCATTTTTTAAATTTAATAATTTAAATTTACACTTTAACATACAAATTTGTTCAAACCTTTCAAATCTTAAAATTCCTTTTATTTCAAAAACTGAAATACATTTTAAATCTTTGATTTCCAGATTTAAACCTTACTTTAAAACTTGCTCATATTTTTAAAAACTTCATTTTTATAAATTTAAAACTACTCAACCATTTTTAAATAAGCTAACAATTCAAGTTTAAACTTTATTATTATTATTATTATTATTATTATTATTATTATTATTATTATTATTATTATTATTATTATTATTAAAACAAAGATTAAATCTTAAGCTTGAACTCTAGATTTAAGTCGCTTCATTTCTTTTTGTCCAAGTCACGGGATAGCCAAAAAAAGAAAATAGGCATAACACTTGAATTTAAACTTAGTTTTAAACACTAGCTTTTATTTAAAAACTGCATTTTTTTTAAATTTTAAACATATATTACATGTTTCTGTTAAAACCTGATTCAGATAAAATCAACCCAAAAACACCCCAAGCCTGCTTCGAGTTCAACGTCCATTCTCCCTGAGCCAACTATTCAACATCTTCGAGTCAAACAAAGGTTACCCGAGTGCCTTCTCTGCTATAACCCAGAACATCACCGGAACAGGGTCGTGCACATGCACGTTGCCGACCATCATCTTCGATCATCAGAGATGATCGCTCCACATCCAAAATCATTCCATCACCTCAACGCGATCATCAGATCGAATCCAAATCCTTGAAATCAAATTCGAGCACCAATTTCTAAACCTGGAAAACAACAATCAGGTTCTCCTTCAAAACCTGTCCACACCACAATCTCGCCGCTCCGACCACCTGAAGGTCAGCCACTTCGGCCTGGACTTCGACTACGGCCAAACTATCAACCCCCAAAATATCATAACACTCGATCAACTATACAAACCGTAATGATCGATTCTTAAAACCCGCTAAAAACTAGGTTTTAAAAAAGAAAAACACTACCGCAACTGCCACATTGATTTCCATCACCAACAATGATATTTCCTAGCAACTCCTAACCCTCCACCATCACCTGGAAGAACCCCGAGCCTCCACGATTCATAGATCACCAGAAAATTCAAATAATCCCATTTCAGTTCATCCATTACTGCATCCTCAACTAAATTTTAAAAATCCTAATTCTTGATTTAAAAATCATGTTTTAGTTAATGCTTTTGATTTATAATACCGAATTAATAATTTACACCATTTGAATTTTGGTTTCATCCAACATACACTGATGTTTTAAGACTTCCAAAGGCTATCAAATTTTAATTTAACTTAATTAAATTTTTAGACTATAATTTGAATTGAACCAAACGATATTTGTTTAAAAAATCGGACCCTAACAACAACTAAATTAAATGGTCAGGGATTTAAATTAAAAAAATTGAAACTGGAAACAAGCAGAGCACACATCTCATATACACAGCATGCATACACATAAAAATATTCTCATCAGGTTTTTAATTATAAACACAAGCAATTCTCATTCATTTCAGTATACTAGCATGCAACAGATTTTTCAACCTTTAATTTTTTTTTAAAAAAAGAGTTACTCACATATTTAAGAAGATGCAGAACAGAGCTTCCATATAAATGCTTTTGAACTTTAAAACTACATTTCCCCTTAGATTTAAAATTTGAGTGCTTCCCAGTTTTTTTTGAAAAAGCTTTGAAACTTGCAAACAACACCCAATATTCCAGATTCAACTTGATTTGAATTTAAAGCCTCTTTTAATACTCAAGTTGAAAGAATGAATACAGGCAGGCCCTGATTTTAAAACTGCAGTTGCCCTGGATTTGAAGGTGTGCAGATTTGCATTTGAACATGCAGTATGGGTTTGAAAAGAAAAATGCCTTGCTTTTTGTTTGAAAATAGAAGGTGCATTGATTTTGAAGAGGTGCGGATTTAAAAAAAAAATTGCAGGTTTGTTTTCTTTTTGAAGTGAATTGGAAAGCTACAGACTTGATAATGAGGGGAATTACTGATTTTGATATGAAGATGTTTACTGATTTTGGAAAATGAGGAGTTTGACTGATGCATGAAAAAGGTTGAAGTTTTCTTTTGATTAGGAAATGAAGAAAAAGAAACAAGAGTGAAGGATGTTTACTTATATAGGTAAATTTTCGATTTTATTAAATAAAAGAAAATTAAAACAAAATGTGACACTTGTATAAATTTCAACATTTGTCAATTTAATACGTTTATCTTTTAACATTTGTTAAATGATGCTTTAAGAAATCAACACATGTCCTATTTAAAAGTAACTTGTATTTTAATTTAAATGTTAATAAAATAGTTATACCTAATTTAATTTGTTAATTAGTAATTAATATGTATATAAATTTATAAAGGAAATAAAAACAAATTATGCTTATAAATAAAGCTTATGCAAGTAAAAATCAAAACAATTAAAAATCTATACTTTGGATTTTAAAACTTTATGTTCAAATTCAAATCAAACTCAAAATCTAATATTAAAAAATCAAGTTATATATACAAATTAAATTTGAAATAACAAATGCTATTTTTATTCAAAATTCAATTGTAAAACAATACATTATTAATATTATTTTTAGAAATACCTCATTATTAAATTAAAATAATTATAAAAGAAGTTATTTCTTTATTAATAAATTACTTATTTTATTAAGCTATAAAATATTTTGTTAATTAAATTAAATCTTAATTAAATTTTAAACATTTGTCTTAACAATTTAAAATCATATATTTATTTATTACATAGCTTTGAAAACTTAATATTAAATTAAATCAAAATCTCCAAATTATTAATGTATATATTAGAATTTTAAATCATGATCCATTTATTAAATCTAAACTAAGATTTATTTATTTAATTACTTTGAACAGCTTATATATTAAATAAAAACAAATTTTCCAAATTACTAAAAATATTAGAATTAGAAAATATGTTTTATTTATTAAATTTAAAACAAAGCTAATCTATTTACAATATAAACCATATATTTATATTATAAATAGAAACCAATTTATTAGCAGTAAAAGATAAAATCTACCAATTTAATATTTATTAAAGAAGATTATTAAATTAATTTGAATTATTATTAACAAAATTGACAATATCAATATTAATTTAATTTTAATACAGATTATTAAATTAATATTGTCAAAAATTCTGTGATGTTACAATCCTTCCCCCTTAAAAGAATTTCGTCCCCGAAATTTTAAAACAAAGGTAATTTAATAATCTTATTAAATATTTTAATTTTAAAACACAAGCATATATCAAACATATGCTAACAACCATGGCAACCAATTCATCCAATCAAACAAATCTAATTATCCAGGCAAAATTCTGGATAGAATTTCCTCGAGTTTCCCCAAGTGTAAATACCGGGATACTCGCTCTAGAGAATTCAAACAATCAATATCACTAAGCTATAGAGCTCCTACTCAACTATATCTACAACACTAGATAAGATATCAGACTACAGATGAGTCTGACTCAACAACCAAAACTCCAGAAGTACTGGTTCCATAACCAGAGATAGATCATACACGTACTCCTTCAAAGATACGTGAAACTCATCGAATCCCAGTTATCCAAACTGGCAATCCAATCCTGTAGATCAATCACGTATTCTCCAAGATCATAGAAAAGAGCCAAAACACTTCAGAGCTGGCTTCCCAGCCTTAGACAATCTTATAGCTCCCTTTAGATCGGAGAAAACTTATCCAAAATTAAATCTCCGACTTCAGAATCCAAATTCCTCCGTCTCAAATCCATAAAACTCTCCAGACGATCCTGGGCTGCCTACTTCCTTAATGATCAGCTTAACCTTCGTTGATGCCTCAAGAAACAAACAAAACCAATCATCTTAACAAAATGATCTTCTTACGATCAACCAAGATCCAGGAACACAAACTCTACTCCTCAAACATCAAAAGACTAAACTCACTTCTTCTGTCCAAAAAAGAAAAACAGAACATTCCCAAACTGCTTTCGCTGCATAACTCTAATCCAAAGTCAAAGAGAATGCTGAAGAAGAACACGAGCACAACTAGACAACATATCCCAGAAATATGGCTCAACAAATCCATAAGAAAACTCAGAAACTCCACTAAAACCCGAGCAGCTACGCCAACTCAATCTCTAAGAGCCATCCTTCTACTAAGCTGAACCACCGGTACCACTCCTGGAATCCCAGTCGATACCAAACTCAATCTCCAGATGCGGACAAACCTCTGACTTCCCTGAAGACATCTAGGAAAACTCTGATAAATCAAGAGAACACTCAAACAATCGCAAGTCACTTTTGTGATCAATCCAAACCAAATCCAAAGAAAACTGTTCTCCCTTTACCAAATAGAACAGCTTACACTTAACTAGCCAATCCATCGAAGAAACGGGTCACTCAGCTGCTTCCGAACTCCACTTCCAGAAAAACTGCTAAGCCAGAAGACTCCCTGCCGACACACAGAACACTCCAAGCTGCACTGCTGCCACAGAAGCCAAAGAATTCCTATTCCAAAGCTCTTCGAGAAACTCGGACTTCAAATCAAATAGAAACACCAGCTGAACACAGCCTCAACATCGAAACAAACTCACTTCCTCAAACTTGTTCCAAAGAAAACTTCTTTAGAAACATCCATAGTCACTGCATCTCATCACGCAGCTACTACTTCCTGAGGTATCAAGATACCATCACTAGCTTCTGCCCAACTGACAGATCCAAACTCTACTCATACAACTTCCAAAAATAGACTCCGAAACTTAACAGGTTTCCTTTAGAGATCGATGAAATCATTTATCACTACAAAACTCAATCGAGACGGTATTGGGCCTACAGTCTCGACAAATACACTTCCAACCTCAAACATTCAAACTCCAACCAATGGTAGTCGTGTTACACACACCACTATCCCATCTGCCTTTATAACTTATATTGGAAAACTCGAAAAGGTAATCCAACAGATAGGTAGAAATAAATATATATATATATTTATATATACCAAAATTACAAATACGCTCTCTCAAGATAGACACCATTCCAGAGCCTAGGTATTCACTCAACCTAATGCTCTGATACCAAGTGAGACGACCCGACTTTCTCACCACAGAAAGTCGTATCATCTTGAAGAAAGAAAGGGATAGAAAAGAGAAAGAAAGAAGAGAAAGAAGAAACAATATCAGAATCTAAACAGCGGAACGAATAAATTATATTAATAACATAAATATTACATAGATTACAATCATTATCAGAGTTACACAGATTACACATCACATACTAGACAGTTATAAACACCTGTCTAGTTATACAACTTAATACAGTACAAGGAAACTACTCAGAGAAACCAACACAGCGGAAAACTATATATCTACACGCAGAAGCCTCTTGCTCCATTTGCTCCTCCACAATTCATCAAAGCTAACCTGAATCTCTTGGCTACTCATAAAAATTTGAGTACCCAAGAGTTCAAGAAAACAGAAGATAAACTCCAGGTCAGACATGGGTCTGGTGTGAGTAACAGGTTAACATTTCTTAACTTTCAAAAATCTTTTGAAAAGAAAGGTATCACGTAAGACTTTCCACACATAAACATAGAAAAGTTTTTTACCTTACGCTAACCAAAACATATGATAGGAAATCCAGTGATATTATAGTAGGTCTAAGGTTTTCAAGTAAAATATAGAAATAGCTGGAATGCTTACATCTCATGTTCCAACATAGTTGGGCACAACTAACACGTATGGCATTTATTAGATTTTGGATAGCATACAATGGCAGGGCTACTGGGGTACCACCCGTCATAGTACGTGGCCTAGATCACGGTACCGAGGATCACTCCGGATCCCCTGCAATACAAGGCCAGAACCATTCCTTACCGAACAGTTCCGAACAGGACAACCCCACAGTTGTAGCTAGCAACCGTCCACACAGCCGAATAAAAAGGGACCTCTAGACAGGGGAAAATCTCGTCCTACTTGGACATGACCCACTTAGCCTTGCTGCACCTCCCCTGTTTTATACATTCTCGGTTGATGAGGCTTGAGGCTACGATTACCTTTATAGAACATATCACTTAGAATGCTCATCGTCCACCTGACGATGTTCTGAAAGCATTCAATCCATACAAGTTCGTTCCGGGTTCGAACGAAACCGAAGGCATTATCTCGTTACATTTTGGAATCACCCTCAGAGTTAACGACGATAAGCCTTGCACTACGAATCTTCATCTTCACTTGAGATTCATGACCTATTGTTAATTTGGATCGGTGTGGTTTTCGGATATCCAAATGTGGAAACCCGATCCTGGTCTCATCGAAATCCAAAACGTGTCTTTTAAGACCAAGTTGTTTTAAATTTTAAAACAATTCAATTGTCTATATACACACAGATAAATAACTCACAAATCACAATTGATAATCAACATTATCATAATAAACAGATGATCCATATTATCATCAAAATAGGTAATTCATATCATCATCATAATGCAACCAAAGCATTCATATCACACAGCATTACTTATCTCATTTCTAAGATCACAACCATTCATGGCAATCAATGTCATCCATTCATACATAAGCAAAGATTTACTTAATCACATCAGCTATAATTAATTTAAAATGAATTAAATTAACTACCTCCGTCTCTAATTAATTTAAAGTGAATTAAATTAATTACTTCATCTTTAATTAATTTAAAATAAATTAAATTAATTACTTCATCATTAAATCTTGCTTACTTAACCATTTAATTGATTACAATCAGTTAATTAATCATTCAAAATTAATCACCTTAATTAATCACCCTTGATTAATTATCCTTTTATTACATTCAAGTGATTGTCCTTAATTAATTTCTCAAATTAATTATCCTTAACCAAAAATAGTAATTAACCTTTAATTACTTCAACTAATTAATTAACTTTAATTAATTACATTAATCCTTAATTAATTACATTAATTAATTACCCTTAATCACTTATCATTAATTAATTAATCTTAATTACATCATTAATTATATTTAAATTAATTACTTTATTTAAATAATTACAATAAGTAATTAACCACAATTATTAATCATTCAAGATTAATCACATCAGTACTTAACTAACCTTAATTACCTCATTAAATAAATAAATTATTACTTAATTAATTTCTTAATTTATCCCTTAATTAATTACTAAGTAATTATACTCAAATTACTTCCATTCTTAAAACATCTTCCATTAATTACATCCTGTAATTACCAACTAATTTCTTCACTAAGTAATTTCAATCCTTTAATTACATTAAGTAATTATCATCAAATCATCTAGTATTTAAATTTAGTTAAAATTAATTAATTAATTTAAACAATCACATTAAACTCAATTAATTACATTAAGTAATTAATTCCTTCCATTAAGTAATTACACTTAAATAATTCACAATTGATTATTATTAAATTAATTAATCTAATTAATTATTAAAAATTAACCACATTAATTAATTGTTAAATAATCCTAGTTAATGACCTTCATTAACCATTCTTTAATTACTTCATTAAGTAATTAACTTAGATTGACCATTATTAATTACAATTTGATTTATCTTTAATTATCCATTAATTAATCCCTAATTATTTAATTAATTAAGTGTTAACTGTAACTTAATTAATCCTTAATTATTTAATTAGTTAACTATGATTATAACTTAATTACTTAATTAATAATTCTTTAATCATTAATTTAATAATCTAATTAATGATCTTTAATTACAAATTGATTAGCCCTTAATCAATTATTAATTAATTCCTAGTCAATTAATTAATTAAATTAACTAATTATTCCTTAATTACCTCATTAATTAATTTAAAAACATTAAATCTTAATTAAATTTTAAGATAAGCATTCTTAATTATGTTTAAATTGTCATTAACAAATTTATTTGAAAACAAATTACTTTTGGACTTATTTTTAAATTTGATCTCAAATATGAAATTCAAAATGAATATAATTTAAACTTAAACAAAGTTTTAAAAAATTTAAACCTTTTTAAATTACAAGACAAACAAGTGCTTGTCTTGGAAAGAAATTCATAAGAGTTTAAAAATAAATTCATTTTTTAAATTTAATAATTTAAATTTACACTTTAACATACAAATTTGTTCAAACCTTTCAAATCTTAAAATTCCTTTTATTTCAAAAAATGAAATACATTTTTAAATCTTTGATTGCAGATTTAAACCTTACTTTAAAACTTGCTCATATTTTTAAAAACTTCATTTTTATAAATTTAAAACTACTCAACCATTTTTAAAGAAGCTAACAATTCAAGTTTAAACCTTTTTTTTTAAACTAAGATTAAATCTTAAGCTTGAACTCTAGATTTAAACTTGAATTTAAATTTAGTTTCAAACACTAGCTTTTATTTAAAAACTGCAGTTTTTTTTTAAATTTTAAATAGATATTACAGGTTTCTGTTAATACCTGATTCAGATAAAATCAACCCGAGAACACCCCAAGTCTGCTTCGAGTTCAATGTCCATTCTCCCGAGTCAACTACTCAACATCTTCGAGTCAAACAAAGATTACCCGAGTGCCTTCTCTGCTATAACCCAGAACAACACCAGAACAGGGTCGTGCACATGCACGTTGCCGACTATCATCTCTGATCATCAGAGATGATCGCTCTAGATCCAAAATCATTCCATCACCTCAACGCGATCATCAGATCGAATCCAAATCCTTGAAATCAAATTCGAGTACCAATTCCCAAACCTGGAAAACAACAATCAGGTTCTCCTTCAAAACCTGTAAACACCACAATCTCGCTACTCCGACCACCTGAAGGTCAGCCACTCCGACCACGACTTCAACTACGGCCAAGCTATTAATCCCCAAAATATCATAACACTCGATCAACTATACAAACCATAATGATCGATTCTTCAAACCCATTAAAAACTAGGGTTTAAAAAAGAAAAACACTACCGCAACTTCCACATTGATTTCCATCACCAACAATGATTTTTCCTAACAACTCCTAACCCTCCTCTATCACCTGGAAGAATCCCGAGCCTCCACGATTCATAGATAACCAGAAAATTCAAATAATCCCATTTTAGTTCATCTCAATACTGCATCCTCCACTAAATTCTAAAGAATCCTAATTCTTGATTTAAAAATCATGTTTTAGTTAATGCTTTTGATTTATAATACTGAATTAATAATTTACACCATTTGAATTTTGGTTTCATCCAACATACACTGATGTTTTAAGACTTCCAAAGACTATCAAGTTTTAATTTAACTTCATTAAAATTTTAAACTATAATTTGAATTGAACCAAATAATATTTGTTTAAAAAATCAGACCCCAACAACAACTAAATTAAATGGTCAGGGATTTAAATTAAAAAAATTTAAACTGGAAACAAGCAGAGCACACATCTCATATACACAGCATGCATACACATAAAAATATTCTCATCAGGTTTTTAATTATAAACACAAGCAATTCTCATTCATTTCAGTGTACTAGCATGCAACATCTTTTCCAACCTTTAATTTTTTTTAAAATAGTGCACAACATTAATCATCACAGATTCGATCATATCAATATCGATAAGCGATATAATCCATAACGCTTATCGTCATTCATAGATTCAAAGATAATAACAAGTTATCACAGATAAATAAATGAATTACATTCATCACAGATAAACAAAGCATAGCTCAAATCAAAACATTTTGTATCACAAAGCATCACACATCAGGGATATCAAACAATTCAGCATCCAATAGAATCCAAACGTCCATGAGTAAGGTTAATTAATCCTCTAATTAATTGAAACCAGATTAATCACTAACCTAGGTTAATTAACATTAATTAATTGCAAATCATTTGATTAATTATTCTTTAACCATTTATTAATTAATAAATTAATTAACCTTTAATCATTAAATAATTAACATTTAATTATTAAATTATTCTTTAATTAATTATCCTTGATTAATTAATTAATTAATTAACCTCTGATTAATCACCATTAAGTTAATTATCCTCAATTTATTACAACAAGTGATTATCCCTAATTACTTAATCATAAATTAATTACACTAGGTAATTATCCTTGAATCAGATGATTAATCCACTTTAATTATTAATCAACTACTTTTAGTTAAGTGATTGTCTTTAAGTAATTAATTCCCTTTAATTACTTATCATAAATTAATCAACCTTTGATAAATTAATAACATTAACAAATTGACCTCAAATTATATTAATTAATTAATCACATTAATTAATTATCCTTATAGGTAATTACCCAAAGTATTAGCTTTACTTTAATTACACAAAGTAATTATTCTTATTTAACCACTTGATTATATTTTAAAACCTTATTAAATAAAGTAAATCATCATTAACAAAAATTTAATTTTAAAACCTTTAAGTTAATTAATAAACAAAATATTATTGAGACAAACCATTTATTTCTATTAGTTACTTAATTTTAATCAGCATATACATTTAAAAACATTTTATCTTCTCATTTAACACTTAATTATATTTTCTAAATTAAGTTTCAAGGATAGCTGAAAAAGAATTTCAACTCAACAGAACGAGTTACATAACTTCTGAAAACATTTATTTTATAAAGGGATAAATTCTAAGAAATAGATTTAAACTTAATTTATTTTAGATTTAAAAACTTTCTTTTCTTTTAACTTTCAACTTTTAAAACTGTTCATTTCCTTACTTCGGGTTCAACCCGTACCTCTCTCGATTCCTACTTCGAGTTTCCTCCCACTATTCTTTTCTTCAAGGCCATACACCAAAATTTTCGGGTCAACCCCGTGGATTATCCTTATTCCCCAAACTTAACAGCAAAACGCATACACAAGGAAACACGTGCACTTGCACCGTCGATCGCCGACGCTCTGACCATCACCATCACCTTCCACAAGTTGCCGACAACTTCGACAATCAACACGACCACCCAGCTCTGCCTATCTCGATCGAAATCAAAATCGAGCCACTCGATGGACACTAGAACCCAACTCGAACAACAAAACCCCCTCGTCTGATCAACACCGATCATATGCGGCCATGCCGCCGTGCCCACTGCTTTGCCACTCACTCATGAAGTTTTTCCCACAGGTGCGATCGACCAAATTTCTTCGACGTCGACAAAATAAATTTGAGGACTATAGTAACCCAAAATCAACTATAAACCCTAATTTGACTCTGATCACCATCCATGGTGAATTAAAAAGTCATTGAACATTTTTCTCGAGTTCAACCATGATCCCAGCAACTTCAGAAGCAACCACGATCGACCATTCAACTCCGATCGCCGCAATTTACCCAAAATCCATTTCACATTCAACTTCGAAATTTTCGAAAATTACTGAATTAAAAATCGTAATTTTTCTTTCAAAAATCATCACTTTCAAAAGTAAAACATATTATATAATGAATCAGGAATTTACAATACTTGAATTTTTGACATTTATCTAAGTTTACCGCATATTCTTCTTCCTTATGTTCAAATCTAGCTCAAAACTCTTTTTAGAATTAAGATCTTGGTTATATGAACATAATTTGTTTTGTTCTTGAAGCCTAGAATGGATCAGAGAAAGAAGTATTGATTTTTGAAACAGATTTAGCCTTTATAAACTTGGAACAGGGCTGTCTGCCTGTACAAGAGACATGTACCAACCTGTCTACACATATGTATATGATTTTTCATACATACCACTAAATTTTCAAAACTTCATTTTCAACATAAATTACCATATGAATTCAAAGATTAGATCAAAGAGGCTTGCTCACAAACAACAATAAACTGATTCAGGGTTTGAAGGTTTGCTCACCTTGATGGGAAGAACAGAGGACCAAAGCTTTGAAAAGATGTTGAAAAATCTGGAAATTGATTTTTGTTGCCTGCTTGATTTGTATTCAAATCTGCTCTGAGCTTTTATATTTGCCTGAAACTGATGCTTGTTCCAGGTTTGAAGACTTAGTTTTTTTTTATTTCCCGTTTCTTGAAAACTTGTTATTTGATTTTGAACTGCTTTCAGTTTGAATTGCATGCTTGATCTGAAGATTTGCTTTTGTTTCTTGAATTGCTCAGTGTTTAACAGAGAAGCAAAATCTATAATTGCTTCCAGATTGATTGCGGAGATGATTTGATCTTACTTTTGTTTTGATTTGATTTCAGAAAAACTTCCAAGCTTTGAAATTTACAGAGGATTTGCTTTTCCAGGTTTTGAATTTAACTTTACGGTTTTGTTTTCCGATCTTTTTCACAAATTTATTTTGAGATGATTTTCTTTTTCTCAAGTTTGATATTAATTTTGATTTTTCTTGTTCGAGATGAGTTATGGCTTCAGGTTTGAGACAAATGAAAATAGCCTGGCATTTTTTCCTTTATTTTATATGTTTTAATTTTTAAAAATTTTTTAAGCCACTTGTTAATTATGTCTACACTTGTACTTTGGTTACAAATGTCATTTATGATCAAATTGTGTTTTAAACCCTTGTGCATTTACATTTTATATCTTGACATATGTTTTTATTGTTATGTATTTTTACATGCAAAACTTTTCATTATTCAAAATATTTAAATCTATATACATTTACTTTCATAACTATTTACATATACTTAGAAAATGATTTTAAAACTAAATTTTTTATAATTAATAAGCGATCACATATATTTTCATTTATATAAGAATTTAACTTTAAATAACCTTTTGAAAATTCATTATATTAAATTCAAGATATAACTTTCAAATCAAAATGCATACAATAAGTACAAAATAAATTTTCCTATTAATTTCAAAATTCTATTATTAATAAATAAACATTTTATTTTAGAAAAATTTAAAGTCAAAGTTTCAAATTACTATCTATTTATATAAATAAGTAAACACATATCTCATTTAATTTGAAAAATTCAAATTAAGCCACAATTTAAATTCAACAATTTATATTATTATCGCTTTAAATTTAACTCAAAAATCAGGATCGTTATAGATTCCCCCTTTAAGAAAATTTCATCCTCGAAGTTTGCCAGGGAGACAACCAAGAACAGATGAAAGATAGGGAAATATCTTTCCCGATCAAACTGAATATCTAATCTGATTTTGGCTTACTAAATCAGAATATCATCAATATGAGAACAAACTCATTCAATATTACACAAGATTACCAGATCTATGAAATATATAGGGGATTGGTTAGTTCGAAGGGATAACTAACCATTCGTAGACTATATCGAGACCTAAAAGAACAAATAAATGGATTCAACCTTCCATAATTCTCAAACACTAGGTATGGATTCCAAACTCATGTTGGAATACCCCAAAGTATATATTAACTTTTCCCTCTTCGGATTTTGGTTCTCACAAGAAATTACAATAGAATTTCAAATTTGGTTTTGACCGAAATTGTTCTATCGATACAATCCAATTTTAACTTCATATTTAGTTAACCAATTTATTTCAAATAAATTCCAAATTCATTAGAGTTAAAAATGAAAAACTGATAAGAAACCGATGAAGAGAATACGAATTAGGAACTTATCTACATGATTCGCAGTGCCGCCACCACACCAAAGCTTCTCCCTCGAGCTGCTAAGAAGCCATCAAAGAATTTGAAATCGAGTGATGATCAAAAGAGATTGATAAAGAAATTTGTTTCCGTTGTCGCAGGGTATTGACCATTTGTAGTGGTACTCCCATGTCCCCTATCTCGTCCTCTTCTTGCACTCATACTCACTATCAGTGGATAGTAAGAGAATTTATTGAGGCATATGGACTGATATCTTAGGGATATACTCATTCCAGGGTATTCGCAATCCTTTCTCTAATGAGTTACTTAATGTGTTATACTCCAAAAGCTAAAGTTTCAACCTTCAGCTTTGATACCAAATGTAACGGTCTAGGCTTTTCAACCATCGACAGCGGCCACTCTTGACTGGTAGGCTTTTCAACTATCCCTGCCCTGCCGTGGCATACAGTGGTACCTCGCATTTGCTTTTACGGTCGGCCTCTTGACCCCCCTAACCGCAAGCCAACCCCTACCCGGGGACATGTAAGGGTCGTGAAAATTTTATTTGAATCCTTTCACAAAGTGTTTCACATGTGTCAGTGAGTTTGGTTGAGGAAGAAGAACATTGTCTCGAAGCTGCTCTCAGGGGAAACAGGGGATAACTCGAGTTTGTGATCGAGTGGTCGCGTAGTTGTTGATAACATACTTTAAAATTTAAAAACAAAAATATAACAGGTTTGTTTAGGTTGGGGAAGTTTTGAGTCTGCTTCAAGTATTATCTCGGGATTTTATAGTTTGGGCCTGGGTATTATGAATAGGTTTGAAAATTTAAAAGTAAAACTTTATATAGGTTTTAAAAACAAAGAAAATCCAAGTTTGTCAAAATTAATTTTAAAACAAGTTTCAAAGTTTTAAATGTTAAAGTAAATATTTTTAAATTGTTTTATTTCTAAATAATCATAATTGGGATAATTGTTTAATTTAAAATCTTTAAGTATTTTCAAATGTGATTTGATGAATGTGATTTAGGAAGTAATTGATTAATTAATTAGTTAAAGGTGATGATTAATTAAAGGTTAATTAATCTATGATTAAAAGATAATTATTCAAAGATGATAAATTGAGTATTAATTAATTTTTCGTGATTAATTAAGGAATAATTATTTTGAGTAAATTTATTAAGAATAATTAGTTAATGATTAATGTTGATTGATCAAATGATTAATTAAAGGATAATTAATTAATATGGTTAATTAATTAAAGTAATTAATCCGAAGATAATTAATTAATTAAAGGTTAATTAATTAATGTAAGTGATTAGGGATAATCACTTATTGTAATTTTGTTAATTAAATGGTAATTAATTATGGGTTAATTAACTATGAAATTAACTTAAGGTTAATTTAATTTGTTTGTAATTAATTAAGGATCATTAATTAAGGTTAGCTAATTAAAGTCATTAAGGATAATTAAAGATTAATTGTTTCATGATCAAAGGTTAATTGATTTATTAATTAAGGATGATTAATTAATAATTAAAGGTTAATTAATTAATTATTTAATAAATGATTAAAGATAATTAATCGAATAATTTGTAATTAATTAATGTTAATTATCTTGGATTAGTAATTAATCTGGTTTCAATTAATCAGATAATTTATTAACCTTACTTATGGATGTTTGGATTTCATTGAATGCTTTGAATTGTTTGTTTTCTCTGTTGTGTGATGCTTTGTGATATGAATTGAGCTGTGAGGAATGTAATTTATTTCTTTATCTATGATGAATTGTATTTTCTATCTGTGAATCTATGAATAAAGATAAGCGTTATAGATTATACCGCTTATCGATACTGATATGATTGAATCTGTAATGATTGATGATGTGGCACTATTGTGTAAAACCCCTGGACTACACCATACACACACAAATATGGATTGCACGAGGAAATTCGTTAAGTCATAGATTTTTGAAATAGTTTTAAAAGTTGAATTTTGGAATCCAAACAGTTTTGGAAATGGAATTGGGTTTAATGTGAAAACTTTTGAAAAGGGAATTTTCGAAGATAAAAGTTATTTTGAATAACTTGATAAAGTTTTGAAATTTAAATAATTTGATTTGAATTTAAATTCAAGATTTGAAATTGAATTCTATGTTTGAGAATCTTGGTTTAAAAAGGTTGTACAAGTTATATAATGTGTTTATATGGGTTTTAAAACCATTTTAAAAGTATTATTTTGGGAATTTGAATTTAACCCAAGGGCTTTAACTTGTGCAAATGTAATCAGATTTTTTCGAAAAGAAAACTATTTGTTTTCAAATAATAAAATATTTTATACAAGGAAAGAATTTCTAATTTGTGTTGAAAGGATGTCAAGTTTGAAATGAAAATGGTTTTCCAAGTTATGAATGAATCTTTGGAAATGGTTTTGAAAGCTATGAATTAAATCTTTGATTTAAAGATTGGATGAATTAATCCAATTTGAGAGGGAAATTGTTTTGAAAGAACATGAACGAATCTTTGTTAAAGATTGACATACTTTGTTTTCAAATTGAAAAAGGATCTTAAAAGTGTATCCTTTCTATAAAAGATTTGAAATGGAAATTGTTTTGAAACATGTGAATGAATCTTTGTGAAAGATGAGTGAACTTTGTGAAGTGAATCTTTCTGTTTAAAGATTTGAAAATGTTAATTTGTTTAACCATTTGGAAGAAAAGTTTTAGATAACGAGTTATGACTTAACTTAGATCCCAATATCCATATGTTTTTAAAATATTGCGCTCACTATTCGGTTTAGCCGGGAGAGGACTTTGTGTCATACAACCCATTTTGAATAGTGATACGATGAAATGGGAAGCATTTGAAGACAGTGGTGAAGACCGGGTGTCTTTAAGAACGATAGGATAACCTACGAATGACTCTGCACTGAGTTGCTACAGTATAGAGATCTCCATATGTGATGAGGAGTCTGATCGGGATTGTGGATGCCCGGATTACAAGGACTTCTTTGGAAGTGCCTTCGGTTCTGTTCGAACCTAGAACGGACTTGTTTGGTTGTATGTCTGACATTATACTTTGAGATTTAAAGCTGATTTCTATCAAATACATTTCTTTGGTGGCGGAGAATTTATTCTCTTAGCTTAACACTCTTCTCTGAGACGTACGACTCAGAGGTTATGTAGTTGATGGTTATTAGTGATATACTCCCAATTTGGTAGTGTGGCATGCTAAGTGCTGCTGATCATTTGTTGGTCGAATCATGGCTTTTGTGAAAAGCATAGGTTTGTGGACGAGACTTCGTCGAACCTCACAACTCAGTAATGGTTGAAACAGGAATGTTGCGGCAAGGTTTTTAGGGGTCGCACCCCTAGGGTATGTCCATTTTCTTCTGGATAAGAGGTGATATCATGGTATGGAGCTTAGATATTTATTTGTGTGGTTGTTGCTATCAGTTGGTGAATCCTAGTATAAAGGTCGGTAACGATCGAGGATGGCTTACTTGTAGGTGTTACCTAGTTACAGAGGTTACCTGGCCTTGTGTTGGTTGGGGACCAGATTGGTTCTTGGGGGTGTCCCTCCGAAGGTATCTCATTTTTAAGGAAGTTCCTTTGCCTGACCATTTATTGGAAATCCAATCATCCAATACGCACCTTGTACGGCTTTAGTTGTCTAACCTGCCATTATGGTGGCGCCCCACTATTTAAATGGTAGCTATAGTAGGCATAGTTCGAAATGTCTATTATGGCTAAGATTAATATTATACTTTCGAAAGGTTTTCTGCACTATGCACTAATAATAATATCAAAAGGATTTTGCGTATCAAGCACGTTTGATTATCATAAGGAGAAATCTCCTCCAATTCTGCGTTTGCATTGTGTGTGCGGTGGGCGGCCTTATGGTAGTTTCATTTTCCATAAAGCATTGAGGATTTCAAATTTATTCTTTGTTGTTTGTTTTGAAGATAAACCATTTTTGTTTGCTCATATCATTCCCATGACTGACCCGGAGTTTATTGTTCCCTTCCTAAACTCTGGATGCCTACAATTTTTCATGCGGACAGTCTAGAGTTGGGTTTTTCAGATAATCAAATTGTAGGTGTAGATTCGATAGCATTCAATCTCTAGATATTGGCAATCACATTTGGATCGAGTTGCTTCACTTCAGCGATGATGGTGGTTTGAGCTTTTGGTTCAAGCTATCTTTGGTGTTGGATTCTTTTGGAGATGCATTCTATTGGAGTTATCTTTCCGCTGTCGATGGTTGCAAAGTCTAGACCATCTATTTGTGTTATTTCTCCGTTGTTATTTTGTATCTCTAATGTCGATATCACTTTATAATTGTAATCAAATGTTGTATATCAATGATATATTTATTTTCTTCCGCTGTGTTGTTGTACTTAATTTGTTATAAGCTCAGGTACGAGTCGGATTTCAACGATTGAATCTGCGGCATTCGAGTACAAGCGAAATATGGATGTCGATTTTCAAACGTTAAAATTTGGGTCGTGACAACTTTATAAGATGTTTATTTATTTTGTTTTCTTACAATTTATATATGTTTTCAACTTTATCAGAAAATGAGTTTCAAATCTAATTATACCAAACAAACAATCATACATACATATTTTAAAGATATAGAGTTTAAATTTCAAATAACTTTTGAAAATTTACTATATTAGATTCAAATAAAATTTCCAAAATACATATATTTATATTTATTATAATTAGAAAACAAGTTTCTATAAATTTCAAAATATGAAGTTTTAAATCTTTTTAGCTATATATTTACAAAACATTCCTTTTTATATTAGCTTATGTTTTATATTTATACATTTTCTATTATTTAATCGTATATAACCTTTTTAAGGAAAATGTTTTTAAAACTTAATTTCTATAATAAATCCAATCTATTTATAAATATTTACATTTTGAATTTTCCAAAATCAAAATTTTATATACAATTTAACTTTCAATCTATATATATTCATAAATATATTTGGTCAAAAAAATTCAAATAAATCCACAATCAAATTTATAGTTAATGTATTATTCAAAATATTTATTTCTGAATTTCCAAATAGAAATTCTATTTAAAAATCATATTTATATTAATAAACAAACAAATATCTATTTAATTTGGAAAATACAAAATTAATCCATAATTTAATTCCAAAAATTAAATTAATTATTAAATTAATATTCTTTAAAGTTGTAAACATATATAAATAGTATAAAAGGGAATATAAATAGAAAATATAATATAAAGTTATATTTAAATAATAAACCTAAAAATTCAAATTGTTTAAAATATCATACATATGTAAATACGATGTTTATAAAAACATGATTTATAAATAAAATAATATAAGGGTTTAAGATAAATTTATAAATAAAATAATATAAAGGGCTTAAACATAATTTGAATTATTTTAACAAGTGTAAACCTTTTTAACACACATTTTAACATTTGTAGCTAAATAAGTATATGCATTAACAAGTGTAAATAATGTTGCCATGCAAATAATATAGGTGGCAATTGATTGAATTAAGGATTAACAAAATTAAATAAAAGATTCTTTCATTCTTATTTAACTTTGATAACATTTCAAAACTAAAAAATCTGGTAACCAAGAACAAACAAGAAAAATGAAATCAGAGAAAAGAACCAAGCAAACAATTAATACAAACACCTCTTTCAAATTCAAACAAAGAACAGTTTCAAGATCATTAGCAATCAAATTCAGATCAACAACTTCAGTTTCAAATACATTTTCCAGTTCAAGTTTCCAGATTTTCAAATCTGGACAGGGCCTGATCAAACAAAGCAAGATCAGATGCAACTGCAAATTCAAGCGGCATTCAATTTGAAAAGCAAAAGAAGAATCAAAAGTAAAGTTCAATTCATTTCAAAACACTAACCCGATCAAGGAGGAAGTGAATGATCAGATCATCAAACTTCAGAGCAACTCAAACAAATTAGATGGAAGAACAAAAATTCAAATTTCAAAATACTTCCAGTTTTAAGCTTCCAAGTCCTCTGTTCTTCACATGACTGGTGAGAAAACTCACTTATCCTTTCCTATAACCTTTGATATGGTGATTGATGTTTGAAATGTGATATGAAAATGTTGTTTATTCTTGCCTGCATGTTGAATATACAGATATATATATATTGATATGCATGAATAAGTTAAGCATGTTCTTAAGTTACATGTTCACTCTCATCAAAAACAAATCAATATCTTTTTATCCACTACAAGAAAAACCAGTTTTTATAGCACCTCAAAATACTAAAATATAGCGTTTGGCCAATAAATGCTATTTTAAATGATGGGGGAAAAGACAAATTAACGTTTAAACGCTATACATATCTAGGCGGGTTATCAATCAAATAAAGGCGGGATTATGCAGCTCATTTTACCTTTCGTTCCCTCCCTCTCCCTTCATGACTCCCGTTCTTCATTTTTCCCTAAAACTTGAAAAATCAAATGATGAATTCACTCGAAAATCAAATCCTAAATTAAACCAATTTTTCACTAAAGCACGAAATCAAATCGCGAACAATATCGCGAATTCTCCTCCTCTTTTGCAACGTAGGGTTTCTTTGTGTCCTTTCTCCTTCTCAATCATCGTCCACAAAAACAAGGCTGAACCTTTCTCTTGGCTTTTCCTCCTTGGTTGCAGGTACTAGCAAATTACTTTTTTCTTTTTACTAATTTATTTAGTATGATTTCAATCTAGCATTTTATTTGCTATTGACACTGTAGAAGATTTCATTCGGATAGTTGTGTAAATGTTCACCCTGTATATGTTGATTTTTGGACACTGCGAATTAGTAAAAAGAATTTAGTCGTAGAAGCTAACTTGGATTATCAAATACCAATTTCGTTTCCATCGACTGTAGAAGATTTCATTCGGACGTGATTTAAAGGGTTTATTCAGACTTCAATTCAGGCGTGGATTTTTAGGTTTGATTCAAACTTCGATATCAGGTATTCTTTGCTAAGTAGAATTACTCTGATTTTGTAAATTTTTAGTCTGTGTATGTTTGGTAGTTTTAAGTCTATCATCTTCTTCTCAGTTGAAACAAAGGTGAAATTGCAGCAAGTGTCTTTGAATCATTCTGTTTTTACTGTTTTATAATTTGATAATAGATTTCTACTAATGATAAACCCTCAAAAAAATTCAATGCAGTCGTCGATGTTTTGTCAATCCTTGGTTTCATGTACAATATTTGTACTGTTGGTTGACGGTAATTTACATTTGATTTTAATTATACCATCTTAAAGATAGTTTTAATCATAGCCAATATAACTTATTCTTGTTGTTGCATTATTTTATTTAGATCGATATTTTTTGATCCAGTCATGATAAGGCCGATGATATCAAATTTTTGTACCAAGGGGTTGTTTATGGTATAATCGATAATACTCCAAAATAATCTTGGAGTTTGTTCTTTTATATGATATTATTGCTTTGCTAATTTACAAAGTGGAAACCGAACCCATCAACTATTTAGAAGCATATTTAAAACAGTTATCTATATATCTATCAGATGATAAAGTTAATTTGTTGTTTTGCTTATCAAATGTAAATGTCATATTTACCTACATTATATATGTCTGTATAAATGAGTCAATGGTTACAGGTAATAAATACACTAATTATATTTATCATGCTCTTAAAAAATTGATATTTGATGCCTATAATTAAAGCAAGATGATATATTGCAAAATGAAATGCAACTCAGTTGCAAAAATGAGTTGCAATGCAACTGCAACTGATTTGTAATTTGCAATTTAGTTTCAAAACCGAGTTGCGTTTCAATTTGTAAAACTGAGTTGCAATGCAACTTAGTTTGCAACTGTGTTGGAAATTGCAACTTAGTTTTGAAACTAGATTTGCAAATTGCATCTTATGGTGATTAATTGATTGCCGACTCAACCTATAGTGGCCTGATTAATTTGGGACGTGGAAGTCGCATAAGGGTATTAATGATAAACTACAAAATTGAACTATAGTTTAAATCATAATCATTTGTCCATCTTTAGGAAATTCTTATGTTTCTTGCTATTCTATGTGTTTAGAATTGCTCATTGTTGACTGATTACTTGTATTCTATAGGTGTGCATTAGACATCAATGGGTTGCATTTTCAATTTTGATCGAAGGACTTGATGTTCTAAATTGGTCGCTCTTGGGGTTTCAACATTGCCTATGAAAATAATCATTGGTAAGCTTATTTTGATAACCTTTAGTATCTCTTTGCATTTAATGGCATCATTACTTGTTTTATGGTAGTGAATTATGATGACATTTTTAATTCATGCTCAGGAAAATAACGAGGGTGAAATATTTGATATATCGATGAATATTATGTATTTTTTAGAAAATTCTAATTTTAGTAATTTAGGAGATCTGTCACAATCATAACAATTCATGATAGTTTCATCATTCTTCTCTCATTTTAAGCATTGATATAGGTTTGGATAGTCGCTGCTCAAGCCCTTATCACCATGGCAATTAGATCTGGGGAACCTTATAGATTACAGATATATGAAATTTTGCATGCTTTAGAACAAGGTGGAGTGCAATCACAATTTTCGGATATTTACTGTAACGGTGAAGACCAAGGTGCTAGTGGTACTGGTCTTGGTATTCTAATAAGTCCCATGCTTCGAATATTACCAAGATAAAAGATATGAAGGATGTTTTAAGGAGTAATTTCTGAAAGTAGTGATCAGGGACGTGTGTCAAATTTTCACTATTTTTAATCTATCAACAGAAACTAATATCCTTTTTGAGTCCATATTTCACCAATGATAATAAAACCAATCATTTGGTAGTTGTGCTTGGTCATTTGGTGTTTTGGATTGCCTTTTCTTTTTTCTTTTTCTTTTTCCTTTCCTTTTTTCTTCTTTTTATGTACGCTTATAGGCATAGACACCTGCTCAATGAGTTATACTTGATGTTGAAGATTCTGATTTCGCTTATTTTCCCTTCTCCATGATAATAGTGCAAAGCTTGTCGACATATACCGAAATCGTCATAATATTAGTTCTTCATCTGGGCTAAATGATCTAGCTGTTTCTACCGGAATATCTGATCTTATATATGAATCTAAAGAAACAACACAAGAGAGCGAGAGTGAGACAAAGACAAATGATAAATCCATTGATCCAGATTTAGCAATGGCTTGGGCTGCAGGCTTAGATGACGCAGTTGGGAAGCTACCGCACCAGCTGTGAATAGGGTATGATATCTACCTTACATGATCTACTCCAGGTGAAGTTAAAAAAGGGGGATATTTGTAGATAACCCCAGTGCTGATCGATATATTAGGCTTACCACTTACCATGTTTATTTTACTTAACCCACACCCTTGTGTATAAGTTTCATATCAAAATTTATTAAAGCTAAACCAGACATGTCAAAATGTTCATTGTCGCTAGGGAATGAAAGAAAAGTTGAATAATTTGGGTGTTGGAAGGTTAAGTTTAATATGTCACATGAGGTTATGCCAAATAATTCCTAAAAAGTATGTCAGTAGCATATAATTTCGTTTAATGTGACCCAAGTGCATTTAGTACCCTCCAAGGTCCTCAACATGATAGCAAAGATATGCATGTCATCACATAGCTTTTTTCATATGTTTATCTATTAGTTGCTACCATTCTCCTATTTTTAGGCAACATTTTCTATGATTTACCTCTGTTGGACAATTTAGCTGCAGCTTTATATTGTTTCTTTAACAAATTGTGCTAGGTAAATGAGTTTCTGGCAAGATCTGGGACCACAGCTCCCGACATTGATGAGGAGAATCCAACATACATGCAATCAGCTGGTTATGAGGATATCTGGGCAAAAAATATGCTAGACGCTGATGAATTAGAGGTATATTAGATTATTACACCAATGACCTGAAGTCTGGTTGTATAGCCTGAGGTTTTTGGGATTGATGCCTAACGCCCAAATTATTTATGTACAAATACATGTTACGTATGCATACTTATACACAAATGCATATACATACATACGTACATACATACATATATGTACACACGCACGTACATTCATACACACGCACGTACATTCATACGTACATACATACATACATATATGCTCTAAAGTAATTAATATGTTATTTTTCTCAGGAAGATGTAGGTTCTTATGGGGAATCATCTCCTGAATCTGCTGGATCTATTGAGTCGTCAGCTTCAGCATATTTTGGTGGTATGAACTATCCTTCATTGTTCAGTTCACACTCCTCAGAGTATGGAACTTCAAAAAAGCAGGTAAGTGAGGTATCTATAATTCATTTAACTATCTTAATTGCTTATTGTTTATACTGAAATCAGATTATCTGTCCTACATAAGATTTACACTTCATGTTCCAGTACATAAGTGTTTTGAACAAGCTTTATATTCCTGGCAAAACATAAAAGCTATTAAGAAGCATGGCAACTAGCAATCACAGTTTGTTGCTGCTGCTAACAAACAAAGTGTGTTGCACTTCGGAATAAATTGCTTTTACATACACATACATACATAGTTACATACATGCGCGTGTGCGCACGCGCGCGCGTGTGTCATGATGTTCAATAACGAATTTTGACACTGCAATAATAAAACATCTTAGACAGATAGGCTGTCTACATGTTAGCATCCGAGACCTTGGGTTAAAGAATCCAACCGCTGAACTCCCACTGGGTCCTTTCGTTTGAACCGACCACAACATTATTTATCTTCAGTTCACAATTGCTTACAGTACGGTTTTCTCCTGAAACAACACATATATTCACACAATACACACACATGATACATGCACATATAATATACTGACGTATTTATGCGAATTATTACACACACTCACAGATATACAATATATATGCACATGGTATGCACACATGTATATGTAATACACATGCACATATTTTAAATATATAATTAACAATGAGTTTACCAGATCATGTCAGGAAAAAAAGTCAACAAAATTTAGGAATAGTTCATATGGCAGCAGTTCATCAGCATTGTACGAGCAATCGGAATCTCTGGTGGGCATTTCTTCATCGATCTTTTCTTTAAGATAAAAAAACAAAAGAGTGATGTTTCAGTATTATCATCTGAACAAATGTCTACATTTTATATGCGCAGAGTAGGGAAGAACCACCTCCTCCATCATATTCATCCTCTGTGCTACAGAGAAATGATTCATTTACAAACCCTTTAGCTGGGCCTGGTTCACATAGTTTTAGTTCACAAGATAATGAAAGCCCAACTTCTTTCGGGAATCCCCAGTTTGGAAGTGCATTATATGACTTCACTGCTGGTGGAGATGATGAGGTACATATCTTAATCCTACTGCAACTAGAAAATATAAATTATATTTTCAAATAGCCAGTTATAATCCTTACCTTAAGTGCATTCTTTGTAATATGCTGTGCAAAGGATGAAATAATAGTAATATCCCAAACTGTAGTGTCCTAGAGTAGTAATATTTGGTCATTTATCTGAGATGTATTATTAGTAGCGATATCCCCATTTCTTGGTAGCTTACATTTAAGTGGATTGAGATTATCAC
Organism: Allium cepa; assembly: GCA_030765085.1. Classification (NCBI taxonomy): domain Eukaryota; kingdom Viridiplantae; phylum Streptophyta; class Magnoliopsida; order Asparagales; family Amaryllidaceae; genus Allium; species Allium cepa. Next base: position 442,661,423 of record CM060944.1, on the reverse strand, counting down.
TATTCAGTTTATTTTCAACCAAACCAACTAATGTTGGCTTGAATTTTGTTGTGTTCATTCCCTAACATTCCATGTAAGAAGACTCATTTAATCTTCAAGTTTCTCCTTAATGATCTTTTTGAAGGAGCTTGTTTTGGATCAACTGATTTTCCTTTTCCATTATCAAAATATTCAGCATTTTTATAATAAACTATGAAACATCTATGCTAACCCAATTTTTGCTAACCCAATTTTTATGATAAACTATAACAACGGACCTAAAAAATAAGTATACTATAAAATAGGTCCTTTCTACCAAAAAACACTTTTGCTAACCCAATTTTTTTTTTACTTTATGCAGCTTCTTTATTGTGAAAGGTAGGTACATTGTCATGTTTATCCTTCTACAGTTTTTATCTAATCCACTTGAAGGCTCAAGTGGATGCAGGTTAGTTTATCAAATTTGATCAGTTTGTTAAGGACCACTCATACTGAATTATGTATACTGAACGCTTTGAGTCCGAGTTGTTCACCAAGATAGCTAATCTCTTCTCTAAGTTTCTACCACACGTCACTGAAAATCTCTACTTTCAAACATCTTATATATGGTGTGCACATGCAGGTTGATGAGGGTATAACAATGTGAATATTGACTTCTAGTTTGTTGTGTAATGTATTCACTCTTTCTTTACATGAGTGTGTGTAAGGAGTATGCATGTCCACTGCATCTACCTCTTATTATGTGCATTGTTCGACTATACTTCAACATGCGTTTTTGAATCTGATGCAATGTTCATCATTTGAATAAATGAAAAGGATTGGTTTTATACTAAGAGTATATGAAACAGTGGAGAGGTTATGATGGTCAGGGATGAGTTTGGGTGTGTTTTCTGCTGTGGCTGCTGTTTATGCACACTTGACAGTTCAGTCTGAGATGATTCGTACATGTAGAAACACGTTTCTGTTTATGCACACTTGACAGTTAAATGGTTCTACCTCTGTTCTATGAGATGTATACATGAAATTCTACAGTTTTTCTTTTTGTTGGGAAATTCTGAGTGTGCTTTTGTAACGACAGTATAAAATTATCTGCAAATTATCTCATATGTTCATTGAATTTGCACAGGTACGAGTAATACCGCAAGTTTGGCGAAACATTAAGCAAATCCTTAGGTATCTCCTGTGATTGCAAAAATGATGGGAAAGATGGATGGCTGGGCTAAGTGATATGCTTATGTTTTCTTCATACTTGTATTAGTATATTATGCTAGATAACGTTGTTATTATGTAATGTTGGAGGCAAACTGCTAATTATGACCAAGACTGTTATTATGTAATGTTGGAGGCAAAATGTTATTATTTAATGTTTCAATTATGACCAAGATTGTTATTATGTAATGTAATGTTGTTATTATGTAATGTTGTATATACATATATCTATCTGTGTGCATATATATATAATATAATATAATAAAAAGAAAATTAAAACAAATTGAAAATTAATATTATATAGAATAGCGTTTGAAAAACGCTATTGATTCATCAAACGCTTTCGAAACTCTATATGAGATGTAAGATTTATGTATCAAAAACGCTATAATAGAATAAAAAACGCAATAGTAGAAAATAAAAAACGCTATACAAGAATGACAAAAAATGCTATCGAAAAACATTTTAACGCTATAACATGGTTTGATTAAACGCTATAAAATGTGCTCGAAAACGCTATAGAAGTTAAATAAAGGATTAAATTCCCTATAGCGTTTAAGTTTAATAACAGAGAAAAAACGCTATGGTAGGTTGCAAACGCTATGCACTTTTGTAAGCGCTATTAGTTATTATAGCGTTTTCCTTCCTGCTATGTAATGTTGCCGGCCTACCATAGCTTGTTGTTCCACAGCGTTCTCTGAAACGCTATGGTAGCCTGTTATAGCGTTTTTCAAACGCTATGAAACCCATAAACTGTTGTGGTGATCTCAACATTTTTTGGCCAAGATTTCTAAATGAAAAATGATTATAATAATATGATGTTAATTTTAAAAATAATTCCAAGTATTTAAATTTAGCAAATACTTTAAATTTATGGAAATTACAGTGATAATTCAAAATAGGTCAGAAATCTATCATTTCGATTTCAGATTTCGATCATAGAATCAGATTCGTGTTGTATAATCATGAATTTTGGTAGTAAATTTATGATTTTTTAGTTCGTAAAAAGGGAGAAATTTTGAGTTGATTAATACTCACATTTCTGTCAATTCTTGGTGATCGACGTCGAACTAGGCATCGAAATTAATGGTGAAGGAAGCTGATGTATAGGAGAGCATGGGAAGATTGTTTGCAATATTTATAGTTGAACGTGGAGGATGAGCATGGTCGAAATAGGGTTTTATACCTAATAATAGTCGAGGAACTTTCTGTGATGATTCCGGCATCGTGAATTGATCGTTGTCAATCGCACCTAAGGGAAAATGTTCATGGGTCATATGGGCAACTTCGGTCGAAGTGGTGTGGTTGACAACGTTTTCGGAGCGAGGGCATTTTAGGTTGATGGGTTGGCTTCTAGGAAAATCGGTCTGGTTCGATTTTGAGTTCTGGAGGAAATCACTGATTTGGGTGCTCGTGAGGTTTGGAGGGTTCGCCAGCAATTTGTCAGAGTTCGTGGTGGTGGTCGGAATCAACCCAGTTGCGTGTGCACGTGCATGTGCACATTTTTCATACCTAGGATGGTGATGTCTCGAGGAAGGAGAAGATGACTCGGGACTGGGTTTGGGAAGATGATGGTGGGACTCGGAGTAGTCCTCGTGCTCGTGTGGTTAGATATCAGAGTTTAAAAAAAATAACAGGTTTTAAAATTTATTGAAAGGAAGAAAAATCGCAAGGGTGTTGTCTCAAAGTTAAGCTCGAGAATTTAGTAGGTGGGCTCAGGTTTTCCCTATGCAGGCTAATAGGTTTTAAAAGAAAAAGAAACCAAGTTTTTAAACAAAAGCAATACGAGTTTAAATTTTTAAACAAGTTTTATACAGCTTCACCATGCTTTAACGAATTTTGTTAAACAAACTCATTTATACGATACGTGTTTATTTTTTGTATTAATTAAAGGTTTTGAATATAAATTATTTTAAAATCTTATTAAGTTTAAAAAATGGTTTAAATATATTTAAAAATAACCTTTAATATATAAAGAAATTAATTTAAGATGAAGGGATTGTCTTTTGATTTGATTAAAGTCTTAAGTGATTTAAAGATAAATTATTTGATTTAAGTTATTTAAAGATAATTATTTAAGGTAAGAAAATTTTAAGGATAATTACTTAATCAAAGATTGATTAAGGTTAATTAATTTCATAATTAAGAATAATTAATTAATTAGAAGATTAATTAATATAAGTAATTAGAGGTAATTAATTGCTGAAAGATAATTACTTAGTTAAAAGTAACTAATTAATGGTTAAAGTTAATTAAGTAATTAGGGATAATTACATATTATAATTAATTAAGGATAATTAATTAAATGGTAATTAATTAAGGGTTGATTAATTTATGGATTAGTTAATTAAGGATAATTAATTAAGGGTAATTGAATAATTAAAATTAATTCTCCAATAATTAAAGGTTGAATAATTTATTAATTAAGGTTAGTTAATAAATAATCAAAAGATGATTAATTTACATAAATTGTAATTAACTAATGTTAATCAATCAGAATTAGTGATTAATCTGGTTTCAATTAATCGGATGATCAACTAATCTTACTTATGGATGACTGTACTCTATTGAATCCTGTGAATTGTTTGATATCTTTACTGTGTGATACTTTGTGATATGAATTGTTTTAATTCGAGCTGTGATGAATGTAATTTATTTTTCTGTGATGAATATAATTTATTTATCTATGATAAATGTATATTATTTATCTGTGAATATGTGAATGGAAGATAAGCGTTATAGATTATACCGCTTATCGATATTAATATGCTTAAATATGTGATGATTGATGATGTTGCACTACTGTATAAAACCCCTGGACTACACCATACACACAAATATGGATTGCACGAGGAAATCGGCTAAGTCACAGTTTATTTTGAAATGATTTTAAAAGATGAATTTTGAATCTAAATGGTTTTGGAAATGGAATTGGGTTAAATATGAAAAGCTTTTGAAAAGGAATTTTGAAGATAAAAGTTATTATGAATAACTTGATTAAGTTTTGAAATTTAAATAGTTTGATTTGAATTTAAATTCAAGATTTGGAATTGAATTCTATGTTTGAAAATTATGGTTTAAAAAGGATATACAAGTTGCAAATGTGTTTATATGGTTTTAAACCATTTTAAAAGTATTATTTTGGGAATTTGAATTTAACCTAAGTTTTATACTTAAAGAGCTTTAACTTGTGCAAATATAATTGGATTATTCCAAAACAAAAACTATTTGTTTTCAAATAATAATAGCTTTCATATAAAGAAAGAATTTCAAATTTGTGCTGAGAGATTTCAAGTTTGAAATGGAATTGAAACAATTTTGGAAGCTATGAATGAATCTTTGTGAAAGATTGTTGAACTTTGTTTTGAAATTTAAGAAGATTTTTAAATGGTGTATCTTCTATATAAAGATTTGAAATGGGAATTGTTTTGAAAGTTATGAATAAATCTTTGAAAATAGTTTTGCAAGCTAGGAATTGAGTCTTTGATTTAATGATTGGATGAGTTAATCCAATTTGAAAAGGAAACTATTTTGAAAACTATGAATGAATCTTTGTGGAAGATTAGTGAACTTTGTGAAGTGAATCTTTTTGTTTAAAGAGACTTAAAATGGTAATTTGTTTAAATCATTTGTTTTGGGTAATAAGTTATGACTTAACTGAGATTCCATTATCCATATGGGTTTTAAATATTGCGCTCATTGTTCGGTTTAGCCAGGAGAGGACCTTATGTCATATACCCCATTCCATATAATGATACGACGTTATGGATAGCATTTGAAGACCGGTGGTGAAGATCGGGTATTTTCGAGAACGAAAGGATAACCCGTCGAATGTCTCTGCAATGAGTCACTCCGGTATAGAGATCTCCATATGTGATGGGGAGTCCGGTCGAGATTTTGAATACCCGAATTTGCAAGGGCTTCTTTGGAAGTGCCTTCGGTTCTGTTCGAACCAGGAACAGACTTGTATGGATGTGTGTCTGACGTTACACTTTGAGATGTAAAGCTGGTTTCTATCGAATACATTTCTGTTTGGTGGTGGAGATTTATTCTCTTATCTTAACACCCTTCTATGAGACGTACGAGCTCAGAGGTTATGTAGTTGATGGTTAATAGTGATACATTCCTAATTTGGTAATGTGGCATACGAAGTGTTGCTGATCATTTGATGATCGAAGCAAGGCTTTTGTGAAAAGCGTAGCTTTGTGGACGTGACTTCGTCGAGCCTCACAACCCGGTAATGGTCGAAACGGGAATCGTTGCAGCAAGGTTATTTGGGGGTAGTGCCCCCTGAGGGTATGTCCATTTCCTTTTGGATAAAAAGTGATATCGTGGTATGGAACCCAGATATTTACTTATGTTGATTTTGAAAGTGGTATCATGGTATGGAGCCCAGATACTTTGCTTTGTGGTTGTTTGTTGAAGGCCCTTGAATAAGCGTTGGTAACGACTGGGGATGGAATACTCGTGTCAATAGTTACTTCCGGGCAGGGGTAACCCCGCCTTGTGTAGCAGAGATCCGGTTAAGTTCTCGGGGATGTCCCTTCAGAGGCATTCCATTTTGTGTGGGAAGTTCCTTTGCCAGACGATTTGTTGGAAATCCAAAGAAACAATACGCGCCCTATACGGTTTTAGTTGTATAACCTGCCATGGAATGTGGTAGTAACATGCTATTGAACAAGGTAGTTATAGTAGGCATATGACGAAATGTTGTATGCTGGCTAAGATTAATATTATACTTTCGAAAATTTTCCACTATGCACTAATAATAATATCAAATGGTTTTCGCGTATCAAGCATTTTTATCTATCATAAGGGGAAATCTCCTCCAATTCTGCGTTTGCTTGGTGTGTGCGGCGGGAGGCCTTATGGTAGTTTCATTTTCCAAAAAGCATTATGGATTTCAATTTTAAATTCTTTTATTGTTTGTTTTAAAGATAAAACTGTTTTTGTTTGCTCTTACCAGTCCTATGACTGACCTAGAATTTATTGTTCCCTATCTAAACTCTGGGTGCCCACAATTTCCCACATGGACAGTCTAGAGTTGGATTTTTCAGATAGTCGAATAGTAGGTGTAGATTCGATAGCATTCAATCTCTGGATGTTGGAAATCGCATTTGGATCGTGTTGCTTCACTTCAGCATGGATGGTGGTGCTCGCTTTGTAGACTTTCTAGTCTTGGAGCATTGGCAATGGTGTTGCAGTTAATTAGAGTATCTATCTTATGGACTTCGAAAGATATTATCTTTTGGAGACTGCCTTCCACTGCTATTTCTTGTATCTCTGATGTATATTGATATTCATTGTATCATTGTTGTATATCAATGATATTATTCATTTTCTTCCGCTGTGTTGTTATACTTAATGTGTTATAAGCTCCATCCGAATGAGAGTTCGACGTTTGAATCTGTGGCATTCGAGTACAAGTGAGGTATAGATGTCGATTTTCAAGCGCCGGATTTCGGGTCGCGACAAGTAAATTGGTTAAGTATGTAAATCTAGTTTCTATCAAATACATTTCTGTTTGGTGGCGGAGAATTTATTCTCCTAGCTTAACACCCTTCTTTGAGACATAGAGCTCAGTGGTTATGTAGTTGATGGTTACTAGCGATACATTCCCAATTTGGTAATGTGGCATACAAAGTGTTGCTGATCATTTGTTGATCAAAGCATGGCTTTTGTGTAAAGTGTAGCTTTGTGGACGAGACTTTGTCAAGCCTCACAACTCGGTAATGGTCGAAACGGGGATCGTGGCAGCAAGGTTATTTGGGGGTAGCGCCCCTTAAGGGTATTTCATTTCCTTCTAGATAAAAGGTGGTATCATGGTATGGAGCCCAGATATTTACCTATGTGGATGCTGCAAACTTATTGCTTTGTGTTTGTTGCTTGAGAGGTGCCTCGGATAAAGGTTGGTAACGACCAGGGGGTGGCATACTCGTGTCAGTAGTTACCTAGTTACTGAGTTAACCCGGCCTTGTATAGCAGAGATCCGGTTAGGTTCTTGGGGACATCCCTCCAGAGGCGTTCCATTTGATGTGGGAAGTTCCTTTACCTGACCATTTGTTGGAAATCCAAACAAAACAATACGAGCCCTGTATGGCTTTAGTTGTATAACCTGCCATGGAATGTGGCGGTAACCTGCTATTGAACATGGTAGCTATAGTAGGCATAAGTGCGAAATGTCTATGTTGGCTAAGATTAATATTATACTTTCAAAAGGTTTTCTGCACAATGCACTAATAATAATATCAAAAAGGTTTTGCGTATCAAGCATGTTTGACTATCATAAGGAGAAATCTCCTCCAATTCTGCGTTTGCATTGCGTGTGCGGTGGGAGGAGTTATGGTAGTTTCATTTTCCAAAAAAGCATTGCAGATTTAAATTTTAAATTCTTTTGTGGTTTATTTTAAAGTTAAATTGTTTTTGTTTGCTCATATTATTCCCATGACTGACCTGGAGTTTATTGTTCCCTTCCTAAACTCTGGGTGCCCACAATTTTCTACACGAGCAGCCTAGAGTTGGGTTTTTCAGATAGTCAAATAGTAGGTGTAGATTCGATAGCATTCAATCTCTGGATATTGGCAATCGCATTGGGATCAAGTTTGCTACAAATTCAGCTTGACGAGTGTTCAAGCTATCTTTGGATTAGAGATTTGAGATGGAGTTGCAGATATTGAAGTTTCATTTGAAGTTCAAGTTTTTTTCCACTACTGGTGCATTTGTGTTTCCGCTGTGTTATTGTAGATCTCTGATATGTATTTTTGATCATTGTTGTATATCATTGGATATTGTATCATTGGAGTTATATGATATATTCATTCGTTCATTTCTTCTGTTGTGTTGTTATACTTAATGTGTTATAAGCTCCGGTGAACTAGATTCGGCGTTTGAATCTGCGGCATTTGAATACGGGTGAGTATTCGGTGCCGGTTTTCAAAGGTGGAGTCAGGATCATTACATGTGACGACCCAAACTCGATGTCCGATAAACGACATCAAATTCGCATCGCCGGAGCTTATAACAACAATTAGATGAATATAAAACAGCGGAACAGAATCAATATCATAAATATCATCACAGTTACAACATCAACATAATATCCATACTACAACAGAGTATAAAATACATACACCAACTCCAGATACAACATCATGATAATACAACAGTGAACATATATCCAAAAGTCCTCAAATGAGAGAGGTGATAACAAACTCCCAAAAGCTAAAAACCTGAAATCTCCAAAAGCTCCTAAGATATCTCCAAGATGGGAGCTCCAAAATACTGCTACTCCAAAATACAGAAACCTGCTACTAGGCTGCCCGTGTGGAAATAATGTGCACCCAGAGTTTAGGAAAGAAAACAATAAACTCCGGATCAGTCATGGGACTGGTATGAGTAAACAAAACAATTGCATTTAAATAAAACAAGATTTATAAAAGCATTTTCGGTATGCTTTTAAAAATGGAACTACCATAAGACCTCCCGCCACACACACAATGCAAACGCAGAATTGGAGGAGATTTCTTCTTATGATAGTTAAATATGCTTGGTACGAGAAAAGAATTCTTTGGTATTATTACTAGTGCATAGTGGGGAAAACATTTCAAAAGTAGAATATTAATCTTAGCCAGCATAGACATTTCGAACTATGCCTACTATAGCTACCATGTTTTGTGGCAGGTTACCGCCACGCTGCATGACAGGTTTTACAACTAAAACCGTACAGGGTTTCATATTGGGAATTGGATTTCCAACAAATGGTCAGGCCAAGGAACTTCCCATTGCCACATGAGAACGCCTCTGGAAGGACGTTCCCGAGAACCAAACCGAATCTCTGCCAACACAAGGCCGGGTTACCCCTAACTGGGTAACTACTGACACGAGTATGCCATCTCCCGGTTGTAACCAACCTTTCACCGGGGCCCCAGCAACAAATCACAAAGTAATATATATATATATATCTGCGATATCAACATAAGTTAAGTATCTGGGCTCCATACCATGATACCACTTCTATCCAGAAGGAAATGCACATACCCTAAGGGGTGCTACCCCAATAACCTTGCTGCATCTTTCCTGTTTTGACCATTTCGGGGTGTGAGGTCCGACGAAGTCTCGTCCACAAAGCCACGCTTTGGTACAAAGCCATGCTTTGGGTCAACAAATGATCAAAGAAATGATCACAAGGATAAGTGATCAAACAAACGATCATATCACAAATGATCAAACCATGATCATTTCACAGCAACACTCAGCATGTCACGTTACCAAATTGGGAATATATCGCTGATAACCTACAACTACATAACCTCTGAGCTAGTATGTCTCAGAGAAGGGTGTTAAGCTAAGAGAATAATTTCTCCGCCACCAATAGAAATATATTTGAAAGAAATCTGCTTTATATCTCAATTTGTAATGTCAGACATACAATCCATACAAGTCTGTTCTGGGCTCGAACAGAACCGAAGGCACTTCCAAAGAAGTCCTTGCAATCTGGATATCCACAATCCTGATCGGATTCCCCATCACATATGGAGAACTCTATACCGGAGCAACTCGGTGCAGAGTCAATCGACAGGTCATCCTATCGCTCTCGCAAATACCCGGTCTTCAACACCGGTCTTCAAATGCTATCCATAACGTCGAATCACATACTCGAAATGGGTTATACGACCCAAAGGTCCTTTCCCGGCTAATTCGAATAGTGAGTGTCAAATTTTTAAAACATTTGGATGTCATTCACAAATTATTCACGAGTTCGATGTGGGTTTCGGATAACCAACTGAAATCTGATTCCCTGTCGCATCGAAGTTTAACTGCCGTTTTACGGGCAACAGGGTTTTCACATCAACACAGAATAAATCATAATCACAGTGCATCACATGGAAATCCACATAACACCGCATCACAATCAGAATGGAAATATCAATACAGTGCACAACAATAGTTAATTATTTACCAATCAAAACGAATGAGATAAATTAACCAAATAATTACTTTATTGATTATTTTAAATTAATGATTTATTATTCTTAATGATAAATAAATTAATCTTACTCATCTTGATACATTGATTATTCCTTAATTAGTTATTTTAATTAACTGCCAATTAAATTAATTAACTTACTTTATCTAATCAATAAATTCTTAATTATGAATTTATTTGAGTACTTAATTGTTTATTAAATCAATTTTAATCACAAACTTTAAATCATTCTAAATTCCTTTTCAAAACTATTAATAAAAATTGTTTACCTTAATTTTCATTTGAAAATCTGTTTTATAATTTAAAAATTAATTTATTGTTACATTGGAATTTTAATGTAAATTAATTTAAAATTCTTTTTTTAAAATTTAATCATTTAATTAAAGGGTTAAATAAATTTTCATTTTAAACTTTCTTTACTTAATTAAAGAATTAACAAATTCTAAAGCATTTGTTAAATAACTTAACTTAACAAAATCTTAATTGTTTATATTGCAAAACACAAAATTTTCTTAACATTGTCGACTTAAAGATTTGAATGGGCTTAGCCCATTATAAAACACCCGAGTAAAAACAGGAGTCACGCTCCTTTCTTTTCCCCATGCCCTATTTCTTCTTCTCCCAGTTTCTTTTCTTCTTTCAGTTTTTTTTTATTTAAGTTTAAAACTTGATTAACTCCGGGCCGAAACATTCGAGCCTAAAGCAAATATTCACGTCCATTCCTCGTTCCACTGCATTCTTCTTCTCCTTCTATATTTTTTTTTCTTTCCCATTTTAAGTACTTAAATTAACGCACTGGCACACCATCACCACCGTGCACGTGCACGGTGGTTTGCGACTACTCCGATGGCCATCGCGACCATCAACAAGTCGTGCTTCATCCCCCAAATCGATTCAAACACCCACACACTTGAATTTACCCCGAGCATAAAATTGAGTCATCTCGATCAATTGAGCCCAACAACACGTCACCCCGGAAATCCACTCACGCCACCTCCTCTGACCACCAGAGGTCACGAAAATTTGACTGAAGCTTCGCCTTGACCAGATGCTCCTATCCCCACTGGAGGCTCGAAGTCCGATCGCCTAATTATGGCGCGGCACCCTCCTTTCTGACACGAACGAAAATGGGTTTCTCAAACCCTAACCTTGATTCGCCCCATAAATTTTCGTACTAGAAAAATTATCTGACATTTTACTCAAAATCAATGATGTTTATACTTGCTCCATGAAAAATTTCAACATTTATAACTGATTCAATGGTTCGGAAAAGAGAAATATGCAGTTTTAGTTCATATACAAACCGCTCTTAAAATCCCAAATTAAAAATCTTCGTTTTAGTTTTAAAAATCATGATTTGCAGTAAGAATATAGGATATTAATTTGAATTAGCTTTTTCATAATACTTGGGTTCATCACATTTTCCTTTGATTTCCTGTAGACAAACTTTAGTGATGATATCTTACAGCCTTGGGTTTTAAATCTGCTTTTAATAACCCATATTTGAGTTCCATTATCTTTTTTGATTTTAAAACTGAAGCTTTACTATGATTCAGATGAAAACTACTGGAGTTTGAATGGAAATCTATCCTGTAACCCATAACAGAGAAGAACAATATGCAGAGTAACCTATATATCTATATATTTTTACCAAACTATATTCAAAGATAAACATATACAATGCCATGAAACAAAGAATCATCTTTACAGTTAACTTAAAGCCTTTAAGTTGATGTTTACTCACTTGACAAAGGTTTGAAACAGAGACTATATTGATTTTCTTTGAACTGCAGTTTGTTCCTCTTCTCTTTTCTTCTTTCTTCAGTACTTTATTTTCAACTTTGAAATATAAAGTGATGCCTTTTTCTTCCTTTTATTTTCTTTCCTCGGTCTTATTTCTTTCAACTTGAATATAAAGTAATGTTTCCCTTTTCTTTTTAATTTCTGATCTTTGCTTGTTTATTTTTTTCTTTCTTTCTTCAATAAAAAGTTTTGAACGAGATGATGCTTAGTTATATATATATATATATATATATATATATATATATATATATAAGTGTACAAAAGTAGGCAAGTACAATGTTTTATGGTATAAAGGTAAATCAAAAACTGTTTTTATGGCTATGCAGTAAAATCATTAAATGAAATTATGTTGCTTTGTATATGTATAGCATGCCGTGTTTCATGCTTCCCTGTTCTCTTCAAGGTGCTGATGTAGGCTTGCATTTAATGCAAGTATGTTTCTTTGCATATTTTCAGCAGGTTATATTATAAGTACATTCATTTATTTATTTATTTTTTTTAATTTCGGCTGAGAGGGTTTTTACTTTGCTAAAGGTGATGGCATTAAATGAAAGTATGTAGATGGAATGTTCATGTTCCCTTCTTTGTTTACATAACATGCTTGTTAACATGCATTTGCTGTGAATTCTTTTTGTAAGTGCTGTTCTTATTTTATTTATTTTACAGTTTTATTCTCTTTCTTTGTTTGGTTTGTTAAATATTAAATTTTACTCCATTTTGGTTTACAACTTACATACTTAGTTTACTTTGCTAATTGAAAGAAAAATGGTTTTAGTTACTAACACTTAACTATGTGATTTTATTACAAAAATTGGTTTTAGTTCTATTCAAAGGATTTAACTACAACATCAAATTTGTTCATTTTTTTAATTTTATTGTTTGATACTATTCCTTGTTTATAATATGCTCTTTCCTTTATTTATTATTATTTATTTAACTCAACTATCAATTTTTTAAACTCCATGCATCATTTAAAATATTAATATTGACAATAATTATTATATTTCTTCTGAAGTACTCAAATTTAAATTTAAAAGTTCCAATAAATTACCCAATTTTTAAATTCAAAATTTCTGGGATGTTACAATATCCCCTCCTTAAGAAAATTTCGTCCTCGAAATTGAAAGAGAGAGGAACGCAAACAAAGAATATATGAATTCAGAAACAAGGAAATGACTTACAGTTTTAAGCCGAAATGTCTATTCTACAGTTGGGATACGATTTCTTCATATTATCTTCAGTCTCCCAAGTACAGTCCTTTGGATCGCCACTCCATTGAACTTTGACCAGCTTCACAATCTTGTTTCTTAATCGCTTCTCATCACGATCAACATTTTTTATCGGTTCCCTTCTAACTTCCAAGTTGGGAGTGATTTCTAAATCCTGCTGTGCAGCTTCTTCAATAATATCATTTGGATCGTGCACATATTTTCGAAGATTAGAAATATGGAACACATCATGTACGCCAGACAACCAGCTGGGTAACTGCACTCTATATGCTAGAGGACCAACCCTTTCCAGAATAGGAAAAGGACCAATATAACGCGGTGCCAACTTTCCTGTTTTCCCGAATCTCAATACACCCCGCATCGGAGATACTTTCAGAAATACAGAATCTCCAACTTGAAATTCCAAATTTCTCCTTCGGCGGTCATAATAGCTCTTTTGACGGCTTTGGGCAGTTAATAACTTCTTTCTAATAAAGTCTAACTTCTCAGTGGCTTCTTTTATCATATCCGGTCCAAGAATAAGTCTATCACCTGATTCGATCCAGCATGTAGGTGATCGACACGGACGACCATATAAAGCTTCGAAAGGAGCCATTTCTACACTGGCCTGATAACTGTTATTATATGATAATTCAACCAGATGCAAATGGTCCTCCCAAGAACCACCAAAATCATGCACACAAGCACGCAATAGGTCTTCTAAAATTCGGTTGACCCTCTCAGTCTGCCCATCAGATTGTGGGTGATAAGCAGTACTGAAATTTAATTTCGTTCCCAATGCGTCCTGAAATGCTTCCCAAAATCTACTAGTGAAGATCGGGTCACGATCACTCACTATACTGCTGGGAATACCATGGAGGCGAACAATTTCCTTTATATATATACCTGCCAAGCTTGTTGCAGTCCGAGTAGATTTAACTTGAATGAAATGAGCATTTTTGGTTAGACGGTCCACAATAACCCAAATCGCTTCATTGCCTTTCTTGGTTCGTGGCAATCCGTCGATGAAATCCATCGATACCTGATCCCACTTCCATTTCGGTACTTCCAAAGGTTGAAGTAAACCGGCCACTTTCTTTTGGTCGCTTTTTATTTGCTGACAAGTAGCACAGTGACTCACATAAATAGATATGTCTCTCTTCATCGTTTTCCACCAGAATGTTCTTTTAACATCACGATACATTTTGTTGACTTCTGCATGGATGTTGAATTTTGACTTGTGGCATTCGTCCAAAACTTCACGTTTCAGTTCTGGAATGTCAGGGACACAAATTCTGCCCTTCATCCTTATTACTCCTCTATTATCCATCTCGAAACTAGTATCTTTACCCTGGCATATTCTTTTATGGATTCCTCGAAGAAACTCATCTTCTTTCTGCTGTCTTGCGATCTTCTCTAGGAGAGTAGGAGTGATAACAAGATATGCAAGAACAGCATGTCTCCTACTTAAAGCATTGGCAACCACATTGGCTTTTCCCGGCGTATATTGGATATCTAGGTCATATGATGCTAGAAATTCCAACCAACGTTGTTGTCGCAGATTCAGATCCTTCTGGGTAAAAAGATATTTCAAAGATTTATGGTCGGTGAATAATTCAAATTTTTCACCTAAAACAAAGAGAGTTTATTAGGTATATTTCTTTAGTTAAGCTAGTTCATAAATTGTTAGGAAAGCTGAAAAGATTCTTACCCAGAAGATAGTGTCGCTAGATTTTCAAGGCGAAAACAACTGCCAAATGTTCCAAATCGTGCGTTGGGTAATTTTTCTCATGCGAACGTAATTGTCTACTCGCGTAGGCAACCACCTTTCCATTTTGCATTAATACTGCACCTACCCCTTCACCACATGCATCAGTATAGACAGATAAGCCTTGGTTCCTATTAACAATAGTGAGAACAGGAGCAGTGGTCAATCTCTTTTTCAACTCTTGAAAAATTTCTTCACATTCTGAAGTCCAAATGAACTTTGCATTTTTCATTGTCAGCTTAGTCAATGGGCTAGCCAACTTAGAAAAATCTTGAACGAATTTCCGGTAATAGCCTGCTAAACCCAAAAAGCTTCGAACTTCTTTTGGAGTAGTGGGTTGTTTCCAATCAAGAATAGCGGAAATTTTGCTAGGATCTACCGAAATTCCTTCTTCATTAACAATATGGCCAAGGAATTTGACTTCATTGACCCAGAAGTGGCATTTGGAAAATTTTGCAAATAGAGCATTTCTCCTTAATATTTCCAATACGATTTTAAGATGTTCGACATGCTCTTCTTTAGTCTTAGAATAGATCAAAATATCATCAATGAATACAAGCACAAATTTATTCAAAACTTCCCGAAACACACGGGTCATTAGATCTACGAAGTATGCTGGAGCATTGGTTAGCCCGAAAGGCATAACTAACCATTCATAGAACATATCGGGACCTCTGAAAGCAGTCAAATGGAGACAATTTTCGGCGATTCGCAATTGATGGAATCCTTGGGCTAGATCCATTTTTGAAAAGAAACGAGCGCCGTGCAACTGATCAAATAAATCATCAATTCTGGGCAGTGGAAATTTATTTTTGAGAGTTTGTTTATTTAGATCGCCGTAATCTACACACAATCTCAAAGATCCGTCTGATTTAGCAACAAATACGACGGCTGAGCCCCATTCAGAAACACTGGGCGAATTAATCCTTTTGCTCGTAGCTCATCAGTTTGATGAACCAATTCAATCTTTTCCCGGGGTGCCATCCTGCGACTTGCGTGAACAACAGGACGAGCATTGGGTACAAGATCAATTCAGAATTCTATTTCTTGGTGAGGAGGTAAAGATTTCACTTCTTCAAATACGTCGGAAAAATCCCGAACAACAGGTATAGACTGCAAAGCGGGTTCAAGATATCCCAAAGCATACATCAATCTATCTCTCCTTGGACTCGGATCCTCACAAGAGATTTCAATAAAATTTCCTAGGTTCGTTTGAACTAAAAATGTCCGACTATTACAATCCAATATAGCTTCGTATCTCGATAACCAGTTCATTCCGAGTAAGATTTTGAATTCATCAAATTCAAGGACATAAAGGTTGATAGGAAATTTATAGCTAGCATATGAAATAGGAACTCTCTTACAATATGAACAAAGATTTGCGGGACCTCCAACCGGATTTTTCATGCAAATAAGATCGTTAACAAATTTAGTTTCAAGTCCTAATTCATTTACGGTTTGTTGGGAGATAAAGCTGTGTGAAGCTCCTGTATCAAATAAAACTCTAACAGTTCTATCATTAATAGTAAGGTTACCTTCCAAAACGCTTTTCCCTTTATCAGCTTTTGAAGATGAGGGGTCCTTCTTTATCGTATAAACTTTTGCCACCTGCGCTGGCTTCATCATTGGGCAATCTTTAACTACATGTCCCGGCTTGTGACAATTGTAACATTCTTTAGCTGGCTTCTTCGGTTTTGGGCAGTTATTTGAATAGTGGCCCTTCTCTTTGCAGTTGTAACAAGTGACATTTTCTGCCGCGTTTCCCTGAATGCTCTTCTTCTTCTCGTTGCCTTGCCAAGGTTTCTTGCCTCCAAATTTCCGCTTCTTCCAATTTTGATTTCCTGAATTACCTTTCTCCACCGTTGCTTCTTGTATATCAAGGGTAGCATATCTGTAACCCATATCTACTAAATCTGAAAAAGATTCTTTAACGTGGCCCGTCATTCTTTCATGATATTTCTGGTTCAGTCCACGGATAAACCTTTCGTTTTTCTTAAGAGTTGTACTGTTTAGCAATTCCGGGCCAAACCGAGATAGTTCGCTGAATTTATTCAAGTATTATTCAAGCGACAAACTTCCTTGTTTCAAATCCAGAAATTCCTGATACATTCTGGAAACTCCCGCCGATGGCATGTAACGTTTCTCAAACACTTCCTTAAAACGACCCCAAGTAAATTCTTCCTCGGGTTCATCTATAATGATGGTTTCCCACCAAGCTGAAGCTTCTCCTTGGAGTTGCCAAGAAGCTATAAGTCTCTTCTGCTCATCCTGCAGTTTTAGCCCTTTTAAAATCTTCTCACATGATCTCACCCAAGCTTGAGCCTCAATAATTGACTCCTTGCCGGTGAACGGTTTGCCACCAAGCTTTTCGAACTTCTTATAAAAATCAGCCAAGTCCGGCTGTTGTTGAATATCTATTACTGCTTCTGCGGCTGGGGGAATTTGATTAGGTGCTGCGACATTGCCTTGACCCCTAGCTCTTCCTCTGCGTCCACTCATTTTCACTATCTGAGATTAGTAAGAAAATTGATTTAGATATACAGACGAGATATCTTAAGGAATATCAGCAGTAAAAAGAAATAGACTAAGAAAATTTAAAGTTTCAGTCTTGGTTATACTCATTCTAGGGTATACTTCACCCTATCTCTAATGAGCCATCTAATGTGTTATACTCCGAAGCTAAAGTT
Organism: Allium cepa; assembly: GCA_030765085.1. Lineage (NCBI taxonomy): Eukaryota > Viridiplantae > Streptophyta > Magnoliopsida > Asparagales > Amaryllidaceae > Allium > Allium cepa. The sequence goes on along the minus strand of CM060944.1, from coordinate 442,643,783 downwards.
CTTACTCAACCAACATCTTTGATACCACTTGTGACGACCCAAACTCGATGTCCGATAAACGACATCAAATTCGCATCGCCGGAGCTTATAACAACAATTAGATGAATATAAAACAGCGGAACAGAATCAATATCATAAATATCATCATGGTTACAACATCAACATAATATCCATACTACAACAGAGTATAAAATACATACACCAACTCCAGATACAACATCATGATAATACAACAGTGAACATATATCCAAAAGTCCTCAAATGAGAGAGGTGATAACAAACTCCCAAAAGCTAAAAACCTGAAATCTCCAAAAGCTCCTAAGATATCTCCAAGATGGGAGCTCCAAAATACTGCTACTCCAAAATACAGAAACCTGCTACTAGGCTGCCCGTGTGGAAATAATGGGCACCCAGAGTTTAGGAAAGAAAACAATAAACTCCGGATCAGTCATGGGACTGGTATGAGTAAACAAAACAGTTGCATTTAAATAAAACAAGATTTATAAAAGAATTTTCGGTATGCTTTTAAAAATGGAACTACCATAAGACCTCCCGCCACACACACAATGCAAACGCAGAATTGGAGGAGATTTCTTCTTATGATAGTTAAATATGCTTGGTACGAGAAAAGAATTCTTTGGTATTATTACTAGTGCATAGTGGGGAAAACATTTCAAAAGTAGAATATTAATCTTAGCTAGCATAGACATTTCGAACTATGCCTACTATAGCTACCATGTTTTGTGGCAGGTTACCGCCACGCTGCATGACAGGTTTTACAACTAAAACCGTACAGGGTTTCGTATTGGGAATTGGATTTCCAACAAATGGTCAAGCCAAGGAACTTCTCATTGCCACATGAGAACGCCTCTGGAAGGACATTCCCGAGAACCAAACCGGATCTCTGCCAAAACAAGTCCGGGTTACCCCTAACTGGGTAACTACTGACACGAGTATGCCATCTCCCGGTTGTAACCAACCTTTTACCGGGGCCCCAGCAACAATTCACAAAGTAATATATATATATATATATATATATATATATATATATATATATTTGCGATATCAACATAAGTTAAGTATCTGGGCTCTATACCATGATACCACTTCTATCCAGAAGGAAATGCACATACCCTAAGGGGTGCTACCCCCAATAACCTTGCTACATCTTTCCTGTTTTGACCATTTCGGGGTGTGAGGTCCGACGAAGTCCCGTCCACAAAGCCACGCTTTGGTAAAAAGCCATGCTTTGGGTCAACAAATGATCAAAGAAATGATCAAAAGGATAAGTGATCAAACAAATGATCATATCACAAATGATCAAACCATGATCATTTCACAGCAACACTCAGCATGTCACGTTACCAAATTGGGAATATATCCCTGATAACCTTCAACTACATAACCTCTGAGCTCGTACGTCTCAGAGAAGGGTGTTAAGCTAAGAGAATAAATTCTCCGCCACCAACAGAAATATATTTGAAAGAAATCTACTTTATATCTCAATTTGTAATGTCAGACATACAATCCATACAAGTCTGTTCCGGGCTCGAACAGAACCGAAGGCACTTCCAAAGAAGTCCTTGCAATCCGGATATCCACAATCCTGATCGGATTCCCCATCACATATGGAGAACTGTATACCGGAGCAACTCGGTGCAGAGTCAATCGACAGGTCATCCTATCGCTCTCGCAAATACCCGGTCTTTAACACCGGTCTTCAAATGCTATCCATAACGTCGAATCACATACTCGAAATGGGTTATAGGACCCAAAGGTCCTTTCCCGGCTAATTCGAATAGTGAGTGTCAAATTTTTAAAACATGTGGATGTCATTCACAAATTATTCACGGGTTCGATGTGTGTTTCGGATAACCAACTGAAATCCGATTCCCTGTCGCATCGAAGTTTAAATGCCGTTTTACGGGCAACAGGGTTTTCACATCAATACAGAATAAATCATAATCACAGTGCATCACATGGAAATCCACATAACACCGCATCACAATCAGAACAGAAATATCAATACAGTGCACAACAATAGTTAATTATTTACCAATCAAAACGAATGAGATAAATTAACCAAATAATTACTTTATTGATTATTTTAAATCAATGATTTATTATTCTTAATGATAAATAAATTAATCTTAATCATCTTGATACATTGATTATTCCTTAATTAGTTATTTTAATTAACTACCAATTAAATTAATTAACTTACTTTATCTAATCAATAAATTCTTAATTATGAATTTATTTGAGTACTTAATTGTTTATTAAATCAATTTTAATCACAAACTTTAAATCATTCTAAATTCCTTTTCAAAACTATTAATAAAAATTAATTAAAGGGTTAAATAAATTTTTATTTTAAACTTTATTTACTTAATTAAAGAATTAACAAATTCTAAAGTATTTGTTAAATAATTTAACTTAACAAAATCTAAATTGTTTATATTGCAAAACACAAAATTTTCTTAACATTGTCGACTTAAAGATTTGAATGGGCTTAGCCCATTATAAAACACCTGAGTAAAAACAGGAGTCACACTCCTTTCTTTTCCCCATGCCCTGTTTCTTCTTCTCCCAGTTTCTTTTCTTCTTTCATTTTTTTTTATTTTTTATGTAAGTTTAAAACTTGATTAACTTAGGGCCGAAACATTCGAGCCTAAAGCAAATATTCACGTCCATTCCTCGTTCCACTGCATTCTTCTTCTCCTTCTATATTTTTTTTCTTTCCCAGTTTAAGTAGTTAAATTAACGCACTGGCACGCCATCACCACCGTGCACGTGCACGGTGGTTCGCGACCACTCCGATGGCCATCGCGACCATCAACAAGTCGTGCTTCATCCCTCAAATCGATTCGAACACCCACACACTTGAATTTACCCCGAGCATAAAATCGAGTCATCTCGATCAATTGAGCCCAACGACACGTCACCCGAAAATCCACTCGCGCCACCTCCTCTGACCATCAGAGGTCACGAAAATTTGACTGAAGCTTCGCCTTGACCAGATGCTCCTATCCCTAATGGAGGCTCGAAGTCTGATCGCCTAATTATGGCGCGGCACCCTCCATTCTGACACGAACGAAAATGGGTTTCTCAAACACTAACCTTGATTCGCCCCATGAATTTTCGTACTAGAAAAATTATCTGACATTTTACTCAAAATCAATGATGTTTATACTTGCTCCACGAAAAATTTCAACATTTATAACTGATTCAATGGTTCGGGAAAGAGAAAAATGCAGTTTTAGTTCATATACAAACCGCTCTTAAAATCCCAAATTAAAAATCTTCGTTTTAGTTTTAAAAATCATGATTTGCAGTAAGAATATAGGCTATGAATTTGAATTTGCTTTTTCATAATACTTGGGTTCATCACATTTTCCTTTGATTTCCTGTAGACAAACTTTAGTGATGATATCTTACAGCCTTGGGTTTTAAATCTTCTTTTAATAACCCATATTTGAGTTCCATTATCTTGTTTGATTTTAAAACTGAAGCTTTACTATGATTCAGATGAAAACTACTGGAGTTTGAATGGAAATCTACCTTGTAACCCATAACAGAGAAGAACAATATGCAGAGTAACCTGTATATCTATATATATTTACCAAACTATATTCAAAGATAAACATATACAATGCCATGAAACAAAGAATCATCTTTACAGTTAACTTAAAGCCTTTAAGTTGATGTTTACTCACTTGACAAAGGTTTGAAACAGAGACTATATTGATTTTCTTTGAACTGCAGTTTGTTCCTCTTCTCTTTTCTTCTTTCTTCGGTAATTTATTTTCAACTTTGAAATATAAAGTGATGCCTTTTTCTTCTTTTTATTTTCTTTCCTCAGTCTTATTTTTTTCAACTTGAATATAAAGTAATGTTTCCCTTTTCTTTTTAATTTCTGATCTTTGCTTGTTTATTTTTCTCTTTCTTTCTTCAATAAAAAGTTTTGAACGAGATGATGCTTAGTTATATATATATATATATATATATATATATATAGAAGTGTACAAAAGTAGGCAAGTACAATGTTTTATGGTATAAAGGTAAATCAAAAACTGTTTTTATGGCTGTGCAGTAAAATCATTAAATGAAAGTATGTTGCTTTGTATATTTATAGCATGCCATGTTTCATGCTTCCCTGTTCTCTTCAAGGTGCTGATGTAGGCTTGCATTTAATGCAAGTATGTTTCTTTGCATATTTTCAGCAGGTTATATTATAAGTACATTTATTTTTTTATTTTTTTTTTATTTTTTTTATTTTCGGCTGAGAGGGTTTTTACTTTGCTAAAGGTGATGGCATTAAATGCAAATATGTAGATGGAATGTTCATGTTCCCTTCTTTGTTTACATAACATGCTTGTTAACATGCATTTGCTGTGAATTCTTTTTGTAAGTGCTGTTCTTATTTTATTTATTTTACAGTTTTATTCTCTTTCTTTGTTTGGTTTGTTAAATATTAAATTTTACTCCATTTTGGTTTACAACTTACATACTTAGTTTACTTTGCTAATTGAAAGAAAAATGGTTTTAGTTACTAACACTTAACTATGTGATTTTATTACAAAAATTGGTTTTAGTTCTATTCAAAGGATTTAACTACAACATCAAATTTGTTCATTTTTTTAATTTTATTGTTTGATACTATTCCTTGTTTATAATATGTTCTTTCCTTTATTTATTATTATTTATTTAACTCAACTATCAATTTTTTAAACTCCATACATCTTTTAAAATATTAATATTGACAATAATTATTATATTTCTTTTGAAATACTCAAATTTAAATTTACAAGTTCCAATAAATTACCAAATTTTTAAATTCAAAATTTCCGGGATGTTACATTACAATTGGTATCAGAGCTGAAGGTTGAACTTTTTCTCAGGAGTATAACACATTAGGTAGCTCATTAGAGATAGGGTGAAGTATACCCTAAAATAAATATATCCCTAAGATATCCGTCCGTATGCCTCAGTAAATTCTCTTGTTATCCACTGATAGTAAGTATAAGTGCGAGAAGAGGACAAGGTAGGGGACAGGGGAGTACCACCACAATGGTCAATACCCTGCAACAAAAAGGAAATAAATTTCTCTATCAATCTTCTTAGTTGATCAACCAACTTCAAAATTCTTTGATGGCTTCGTGGCAGCTCGAGGGAGAAGCTTTGGTATGGTGGTGGCAATGCGAATCTTGTAGATAAGCTCCTATCTCGTATTCTCGTTATTAGGTTTTCGTTTTAAACTTTAATGAATTTGAAGTTTTAAATTAAAATAAATTGGTAAACAAGAATATAAAGCTGAATTGGGTTGTATCGATTTCGATTAAAACCAAATTTGAAATTCTATTGTAATTTCTTATGAGTATCAAAGTGCAAAGAGGGACAAGTTAATATATACTTTGGGGTATTTTGACCTGAGTTTGGAATCCATACCTAGTGCTTAAAAGTTGTGGAAGATGAAATCCATTTATCTATTGTTTGGGTCTCGATATATTCTATGAGTGGTTAGTTATTCCTTCGAACTAACCAATGCCCCTGCATATTTCGTAGTTCGGATGACCCGAGTATCTTATGAGATCTTAAATGAGTTTGTTCTCTTAGTTATTGGTCATATTCTAATTTGGTGAGCCAAATATAGAATAGATAATCGGCTTGATTGGTGAGTCGATTTTCTATCTTTGTGTATCCATTCTTTGTTGTCTGCCCGGTAAATTTCGGGGACGAAATTTTCTTAAGAGGGAATCTGTAACATTCCCGTTTTTAAATTGGAAATTAATTTAATTTTTAAAATTTAATTGTGAGTTAATTTTTTATTTTCCAAATTTAATAGATATTTGTTTGTTTATTTATATAAATATATGTGCATAAATATGATTTTAGATAAAATTTCTAATTGGAAGCTCTAAAATTTAATACTTGTAGGAATTTTTTTTTTTGTATTTATAATATGATGATTTGAAAATTTTATTTTTAAATTGATGTAAATAAATTTACAAAAGCTATTTAGAGAGTTAAACTCAAATTATATATTTATTTATTAATGTTTGATTTGTTTTAAATTACATTCTTTAAAGTTATAAATATATATATAAATATTTATTAGATTTGATAAAAAGATTTAAAACACATTTCCTTTTGAAATAAATAAATATAGTTTGTATATTTATGAATTTAAAATGTAAAACATTTAGTATGTTAAGATATAAAAATATAAATGCACAAGGGTTTAAAACCAAATTTATAAATTAATTGAAACAAGGGTTTAAGCACAATTTGATTATAAATGACACTTGTAACCAAAGTAACTACATAAATTTACAAGTGTAGAATAACTAACAAGTGGATTAATTTCTTTTTTTTAAAAAAATAAAACATATAAAATAAAGAAAAAAATGCCAGGCTATTTTCATTTGTCTCAAAAATTGAAGCCATAACTCATCTCAAACCAGAAAAATCAAAACTAACGTCAAACCTGAGAAAAAGAAAATCATCTGAAAACAAACTTGTGAAACAGATCAGAAAACAAACCAGCAACGTTAAATTCAAAACCTGGAAAAGAAAATCCTTTGTAAATTTCAAAGGCTGGAAATTTTTATGAAATCAAATCATCTCAGCAATCAATCTGGAAGCAATTACAGATTTTGCTTCTCTGTTAAACCCTGAGCAATTTAAGAAAAGAAAGCAAATCTTCAGATCAAACATGCAATTCAAATTGAAAGCAATTGAAAATAAAATAACAAGTTTTCAAGAAATAGGAAATAAAAAATTCAGTCTTCAACCTGGAATAAGAATTGAAATCTGCTTCAAACTTGGAACAAGCATCAGTTTCAGGCAAATTTGAAAGCCCAGAGCAGATTTGAATACAAATCAAGCAGGCAACAAAAAAAATCAATTTCCATCCTTTTCAACATCTTTTCCAAGCTTTGGTCCTCTATTCTTCCCATCAAGGTTAGCAAACCTTCATCCTTGAATCTGTTTATTGTTGTTTGTGGGCAAGCCTCTTTGATTTGATCTTTGAAATGATATGGTAATTTATGTTGAAAATGAAGTTTTGAAAATTTAGTGGTATGTACACAAAATCATATACATGTGTAGACAGGTTAGTGAATGTCTGTTGTACAGGCAAACAGTCATGTTCCAAGTTTATAAGGGCTAAATCTGTTTCAAAAATCAATACTTATTTCTGTGATCCATTCTAGGCTTCAAGAACAAAACAAATTATGTTCATATAACCAAGATCTTAATTCTAAAAATAGTTTTGAGCTAGATTTGAACATAGGGAAGATGAATATGCAGTAAACTCAAATAAATGTCAAAAATTCAAGTATTGTAAATTTTTGATTCATTTATATGGTATGTTTTACTTTGGAAAGTGATGATTTCTAAAATAAAATTTATGATTTTTAATTCAGTAATTCTCGAAAATTTCGAAGTTGAATGTAAAATGGATTTTGGGCAAATTGCGGCGATCGGAGTTGAATGGTCGATCGTGTTGCTTCTGAAGGTGCTGGGATGATGGTTGAACTCAAGAAAAATGTCCAACGATTTTTTAATTCACCGTAGATGGTGATGGGAATCAAATTAAGGTTTATAGTTAATATTGGGTTACTGTCGTTCTCAAATTTATTTTTCCAACGTCGAACCAATTTGGTCGATCAAACCAATGGGAAAAACTTTGTGGGTGAGTGGCGAGGCGGTGGGCACGGCGGCACGGTCGCATATGATCGGTGATGTTCAGACTAGGGGGTTTTGTTGTTCGAGTTGGGTTCCAGTGTCCGTCGAGTGGATCAATTTTGATTCCGATCGAGATAGGCGGAGCTGGGTGGTTGTGAAGGTTGAAAGGGTTGCCGTCGACTTGGCGATATGGGCATGGTTGATCGGAGGAGCACCGATCGGCCGTGCACGTGAATGCATATCACTGTATATCAGTGGTGATTTTGAGTTGGGTAAGATGCTTTTGAAGAAAGAGTTTACTCGAGTTTTTGTTTAATTGCCTCGGGTTTGTCTCGGAAAAAATTGAATTTGGCTTGAGTGGATTTATGTATGGGCTCGGGTAGTTTTATTAATAATAGATTTTCAAATCTGAAAATAAATATGCACAGGTTTTGAATTTAACTTTGCTGTTTTGTTCTCTGATCTGTTTTACAAATTTGTTTTGAGATGGTTTTCTTTTTCTTAGGTTTGATATTAGTTTTGATTTTTCTGGTTTGAGATGAGTTATGGCTTCAGTTTTTGAGACAAATGAAAATAGCCTGCATTTTTTTTCTTTATTTTATATGTTTTAATTTTTATTTTTTAAAAAAAAAGAAATTAAGCCACTTGTTAATTATGTCTACACTTGTAAATTTATGTAGTTACTTTGGTTACAAATGTCCTTTATAATCAAATTGTGTTTAAACCTTTGTTTCAATTAATTTATAAATTTGGTTTTAAACCCTTGTGCATTTATATTTTTATATATTAACATGTGTAAATGTTTTACATTTTAAATTCATAAATATACAAACTATATATATTTGTTTCAAAAGGAAATGTGGTTTAAATCTTTTTATCAAATTTAATAAATATATATATATATATAACTTTAAAGAATGTAGTTTAAAAATAAATCAAACATTAATAAATAAATATATGATTTGAGTTTAAATCTCTAAATAGCTTTTGTAAATTTATTTATATCAATTTAAAAATAAAATTTTCAAATCATCATATTATAAATACAAAACAAAATTTTCCTATAAGTACTAAATTACAGAGTTTCCAATTAGAAATTTTATCTAAAATCATATTTATGCATATATATTTATATAAATAAGCAAAAAAAGTCTATTAAATTCGGAAAATACAAAATTAATTGACAATTCAATTTCAAAATTAAATTAATTTCCAATTTAAAAACGAGAATGTTATAGACCAATTGTAACGATCCTGACTCGACCTTCGAAAATCGGCAATGAATACTTCACTCATATTCAAATGCCGCAGATTCAAACTCCGAATCTTGTTCGCCAAAGCTTATAACACATTAAGTATAACAATACAGCGGAAGAAATGAATGAATGAATATATCATATAACTCCAATGCTACAATATCCAATGATATACAACAATGATCACAAATACATATCAGAGATCTACAATAACATAGCGGAAACACAAATGCACCAGCAGCGAAAAAAACTTGAACTCGAAATGGAACTTCAATATCTGCAACTCCATCTCAAATCTCTAATCCAGAGATAGGTCGAACACTCATCAAGCTGAACTTGTCGCAAACTCGATCCCAATGCGATTGCCAATATCCAGAGATTGAATGCTACCAAATCTACACCTATTATTCGACTATCTGAAAAGTCCAACTCTAGACTGCCCATGTGGAAAATTGTGGGCATCCAGAGTTTAGGAGGGAATAATAAACTCCAGGTCAGTCATGGGACTAGTATGAGCAAACAAAAACAATTTATCTTTAAAACATACCATAAAAGAATTTAAAATTTAAACCCGCAATGCTTTTTTGGAAAATGAAACTACCATAAGGCCTCCCACCGCACACACAATGCAAATGCAGAATTGGAGGAGATTTCTCCTTATGATAGTCAAACATGCTTGATATGCAAAACCTTTTTGATATTATTATTAGTGCAAAGTGCAAAAAACCTTTCGAAAATATAATATTAATCTTCGCCAGCATAGACATTTCGCACTTTTGCCAACTATAGCTACCATGTTTAATAGCAGGTTACCGCCATATTCCATGGCAGGTTATACAACTAAAACTATACAGGGCTCATACTGTTTTGTATGGATTTCCAACAAATGGTCAGGCAAAGGAACTTCCCACATCAAATGGAACGCCTCTGGAGGGACGTCCTCGAGAACCTAACCGGATCTCTGCTACACAAGGCCGGGTTATCTCTGTAACTAGGTAACTACTGACACGAGTATGCCACCCTACAGTCATTACCAACCTTTATCCGAGGCGCCTCTCAACAACAACCAAAAAGCAATAAGTTTGCAGCATCCATATAGGTAAATATCTGGGCTCCATACCATGATACCACCTTTTATCCATAAGGAAATGACATACCCTTAAGGGGCGCTACCCCAAATAACCTTGCTGCCACGATTCTTGTTTCGACCATTAGCGGATTGTGAGGCATGATGAAGTCTCGTCCACAAAGTTACGCTTTACACAAAATCCATGCTTTGATCAACAAATGATCAGCAGCACTTCGTATGCCACGTTGCCAAATTGAGAATGTATCACTAGTAACTATTAACTGCATAACCTCTGAGCTCGTATATCTAAGAGAAGGGTGTTAAGCTAAGAGAATAAATTCTCTGCCACTAAACAGAAATGTATTTGATAGAAACTAGCTTTACATCTCAAGGTGTGATGTCAGACACACATCCATACAAGTCTGTTCCGGGTTCGAACAGAACCGAAGGTACTTCCAAAGAAGCCCTTGCAAATCTGGTAATTCCCAATCCCGATCGAACTCCCCATCACATATGGAGATCTCTATACCAGCACGACTTAGTGCAGAGACATTCGACGAGTTATCCTTTCATTCCCGAAAATACCCGGTCTTCACCAACGGTCTTCAAATGCAATGCATAACGACGTATCATTATTCAGAATGGATTATATGACTCAAGGTCCTCTCCCGGCTAAACCGAATAATGGGCGCAATATTTAAAAACCATATGGATAGTGGGATCTCAATTAAGTCACAACTTAATACCCAAAACAAATGGTTTGAAACAAATTACCACTTTAAATCATTTTAAACAAAAAGATTCACTTCACAAAGTTCACCCAACTTTCGCAAAGATTCATTCAAAATATTTAAACAAAAGATCTATCTTTGAGATCCTCTTTTGTTTGAAAAAAAAAGTTCACCAAATATTTCACAAAGTTTCCTTCATAGCTATTGAAACAATTCCCTTTCAAATCTTTTATGCAAAAGATACACCTTTAAGATCCTCTTCAATTTCAAAACAAAGTTCAACCATCTTTCACAAAGATTCATTCATGGCTTTCAAAACAAATTCATTTCAATTTGAAATCTTTTCAACACAAATTGAAAATCCTTTCTTTATATGAAATCTATTATTATTTGAAAACAAATGGTTTTCGTTTTGGAATAATTCAATAATATTTGCACATGTTAAAGATCTTCAACAATAAAACTTGAGTTAAATTCAAATTCCCAAAACAATACTTTTAAAATGGTTTAAAACCCATATAAAAACATTTATAACTTGTATAACCTTTTTAAACCATAATTCCCAAACATGGAATTCAATTTCAAAACTTGAGTTCAAATTCAAATCAAGTTATTTAAATTTCAAAATTTTATCAAGTTATTCAAAACAACTTTTATCTTTAAAACTCCTTTTCAAAAGCTTTTCAACTCAATCCCATTTCCAAAACTATTTGAATCCAAAACTCAACTTTAAAACCATTTTAAAAATCTGTGACTTAACCAATTTCCTCGTGCAATCCATATTTGTGTATGTATGGTATAGTCCAGGGGTTTTACCCAATAGTGCAACATCATCAGTCATCACAGATTCAAGCACAGCAATATCGATAAGCGGTATAATCCTATAATGCTTATCTTCCATACACAGATTCACAGATAAATAATATACATTCATCACAGCTTGAAGTAAAACAATTCATATAACAAAGCATCACATAGTAGAGATATCAAACAACATTCAATAGAATACAGTCATCCATAAGTAAGTTTACTAATTCAACTGATTAATTGAAACCATTTTAATCAATACTCCAAGTTAATTAACATTAATTTATTACAAATCATTTGATTAGTTATTCTTTAATCATTTATTAACTAATTCTTAATAATAAATTAATTAAACTTTAATTATGAATTAATTAACCTTAATTAATATATCAATTTACCTTTAATTATTAAATAATTAACCTTTAATTATTTAATTATCTTTAATTAATAACATTAATAAATTAACTCTTAATTAATTACCATTTAATTAATCATACTTAATTAATTGCAAATAATTGATTAATCCTTAATTGATTATCCTTTATTTAAAAAAATTAATTACTCTTAATCATGTAATTAATAATCCTTAATCAAGTAATTAACCTCAATTCATTCCTCAATCATTAATTAATCTTAATTATTAAGTGACTAACCTTTAATTAATAAATTAATCGCCTTGATTAATTATTCTTAATTTTATATTAATCATCCTTCATTGATCTTTGATTACTTAGATTAAGTAATTATTCTTTAAAGTAATCATCCTTTAATCACTTAGTAAATTGTCCCTTAATCATTAACCAATTATCCTTAATTATTTTTATCAAGTAATTCCTTAAGTAATTAACTACCCTTAATTACCTAAAATTAATTAAGTGTAAAAAAATTAACCTTTATATTAATTTATTATTAATAAATAAATTCATTTATTCTCCAGCCACTTAATAAAACATTTTATCATCATAATTAACCATTTAACTAAGTTATTAATTTTTTTTCAAAATAATCTTAACAAATGGAAGTATACATATATTAAACACTTAAAACGTGATTAATGGAAAAAAAATTATTTTAAAATCCTTAGCTAATTTCAAACTAAAGATACAATACTCATCATTTTAAAAGAAAATTTATTTAAGAAGACAATTCAAAACTTAATTAATTTGAAACTTAAAACTTGATTTGTTTGAAGATTTGAACTTGATTTCCTTTTTAAAATTTCAAAACCTGTACAAATTTACTTTCATCATTTGAAAATCTGTTATTAATAAAACTACCCGAGCCCATACTTAAATCCACTCGAGCCAAATTCAATTTTTTCCGAGACAACCCCGAGGTTATCAAACAAAAACTCGAGTAAACTTTCTTCAAAAGCTTCTCCCCCAACTCAAAATCACCACTGATACGCAGTGATATGCATTCACGTGCACGGCCGATCGGAGCTACTCCTATCAACCATGACCACATCGCCAAGTCGACGGCAACCCTTTCAAGCTTCACGACCACCCATGGTGCTTACTTCACGTTGCACGAACTCGAAACACGACGTTGATTAAAACAGAAGTTAAACCCTAAATTCAATTCGTACGGCCACCACGGAAAGCTAAACATTTTCTGATAATTTTTTTGATGATTCATGATGCTCGAACCATTTTCCTACCAAAGCACGACGAAAATAAATCTGCCGATCGTCAAAAATTGACAGAAAAGCATTTTCCGTTCATCCTGAGATTTCAAGATTTCTACTTATTCTAAAATCACGAGACTTGTATCACAAGTCATTATGCCGTGATACAAACATGATTATGTAATCAGATTTTAAAATTAAGATGTTCGAAATTTCAGATATTTTATGATCTTACCGTATATTTTACATTTCCAGAAAAAATTAAATCAATTTCACTTAGAAATAATTTTTAAAATTTAGATCTTACTAATTTAAACATTTTGTGTTTGAACAACAATGTCTAAAACGAATTAAAGAATGAGATTTTAAATTTAGAGCAGGGTTTGAAACCTGTATACTTAGAACAGAGGTTATGTTCTTGTTCACAGACATGCATTATTTAACATTTGTATGTTTATGTATATATATATATATATATAATCATTTCTACACTCATGCAACCATTTTACTTCATGAATCAATCATCAATATCAAGTTAAATAAACAGGTTCAAGTCTTAAAAAGTTTGCTCACCTTGATGCTGAACAGTGCCTGTAATTTGAATTTTCTTCTGGAAATATTTGTTTTTGTTTCTAAACTCTGAATTTGTTTTAGTTACTTGTGTTGAATTGCCTTTGAATCTGAAGCTTGTTGTTGTGATTCTAGGCTTTAATTTTTTTGAGCTGGTGTTTTTGCTTTCCTTGTTTCTAGGTTTTGATGATGAGACGACCTTTAGTTTTATAGCTTCCAGGCTTGAAGAATTTTGATTTACACTTTCTTGCCTTTGAGTTGATTTGTCTCAGGATTTTGATTTTAGAATGAATTGTTTTGCTTTCTAATCTGTTTTGACGTTGCACCTTTTAAAATAGTAACTTGTTTTTAAAGCTGGAATGAAACTGCTACTTGATTTATACTTCCTAACTTCAGGTTTGATTTTCAGGTTTGGATTTGAAAATTATTTCAGGTTTTTCTGAACTAAACTTTTGCTTTGAGTTTGAGATTCTCTTTATTTTTATTTTCGTTTTGAGGAAATAAAATTTGCCTGGTTTTTCTTCTCTTGCTATTATTATATTTAAAATTAAATCTTAAAAGAAAAACAAAAATGCCACTTGTTTAAACTAACTAACACTGTAAATTTACTTGTTTTCCCAATTGTACAAATGTCAAAGTGAACACTTTTATGTTTAAATCCTTTCCTCTCAGTTAATTTACAAATCTGTGTTTTAAACCTTATTTTATTTCAATTTATAAAACATGTTTTATCTATTTTATACTTACATATATATGCTACATATTTTAAATCTTATACTTATATTTTGAAAAGATATGTATGTTTTAAAACATTTATTAAATCTTGTTTCAAATCATATATACATTATATATACATTTTTCAATTATTTTTACTTGCATAACTTTTCAAAGAGAAAAATGAATTGGAAACAATTTATATGCTTAATAAATAGTCATACATGCATATTGGTTAGTTCATTAAAATAGAAAGATTTTTAACTTCAATTTACTTATAAAATATTTATTATTGAATTCCAAATTCAAAATTTATATTTAAAAGGACATATCATTATTTATTCTGGAAATTTCCAATTAATTCATTATTAAATCCAAAATTCAAAATTAATTACCAAAAATTTCATAATCTGATGCCAAAAAATTGAATTTATTATCAAATTAATTCTGGCTAAAATTTGGGAATGTTACAGGTTCCCCCCCTCAATAAAATTTCGTCCTCGAAATTTGCTAGAGAGATAACAAAGAACGGATGAAAAATGTTTCACCAGATCAAACTGAATATTCATTCTGTATTTGGCTTACCAAATCAGAATAGCATTGATAAATATGAGAATGAACTCATTCAAATCTACACAGAATACTCGGATCACCAGATCTACGAATATGCAGGGGCATTGGTTAGTTCGAATGATAAATAACCACTCGTAGAATATATCTGGACCCAACAGAACAAATAATGAATACTTAATCCAGTTTGGAATATCTCAAAGTATACACTAGCTTGTCCCTCTTCGGACTTGGATTCACACAACAAATCATAGCAAAACTCTCAAATTTGGTTTTAAATCGAAATCGTTTTATCAATACAAATCTATTTTGACTTTATATTTTAGTTAACCAATTTATTTCAATTTAAAATTCCTAATTTATTAAAGTTAACAATGATAGGGATCGATGAAGAGAATACGAAATAGGAACTTATCCACACGATTCGCAGTGCCACCACCACACCGAAGCTTCTCCCATGAGCTGCCACGAAGATATCAGAGCATTTGAAATCGGATCAACGGAGATTGATAGAGAAAGTTGTTCCGTTGTGGCATGGTATTGAGCATTTGTAGTGGTACTCTCCTATCGCCTACCTCGTCCTCTTCTTGCACTCATACACACTATTAGTGGATAGCAAGAGAATTTACTGAGGCATACGGACGGATATCTTAGGGATATACTCATTCTAGGGTATACTTCACCCTATCTCTAATGAGTCACTTAATGTGTTATATTCCAAAAGCTAAAGTTCAACCTTTCAGAAGTGTTAAGCAAGTAATGAGAGATATCAAAAGAACTTTCTAGTGAAAGGCAATGAAAAGGGATATCTCTATATATGTGAGTCATCGTGCTACCTGCCAACAAATTAAAAGTGATCCAAAAGATTGTACTTGAGAAATAGAGGATAGTATGCAGAAGTCCTATCCCAATTGCAGAGTGGATATTTTGGCTTAACCTAGTAAGCCATTTTCTATCTTTTTCTATATTCGTATATTCTTTATTTGTCTTTCTCTCTCTTTCAAATTTCGAGGACAAAATTTTCTTAAGGAGGGCAATCTATAACATCCCTAAAATTTTATCAATTTAGAATTTAGTAATTAATGTGAATTTTAGAATAAATTTTGAAATTAATTTGAATTTTTGACAATAAATAAAATAAGTGTTGTTCATATAATAAGTATTTTTAACAGATTTAATCCTTTTGGACAAGTGTCATTTTATTTCTTCTATGAGGAACTTTTTTTTAATAAAACAGAAAAAAAATTCATAAACCATTACCTCCTCTCGTTCTCTTCACTTTTACCATTCTTTTCGAAAAGACAAAAGTCTGTAAATTTTCTAAAGCCAGGGAAAAAAATTCTCAAAGAAAAAAAGCAAAACAAAAACAATCTGTAACAAACCAGGAAAAAAGAAAAAGCAATAAAAAACAAAAATAAAAAGCTAAGCAAGCCTCATCACAAATTCAACTAAGCAAAGATCATCTATATCCAAAAATCAAGGAAATCAAGTTCTTCAGCAATCAAGTAAAACAGGGTTCAAAATTCAAATCTGTAAGGAAATCTGAAGCAAGCAGGATTCAAAACTTCAACAATTAAACTAAAGTATGCAAGGATCATCATAATTCAATAATAAATTCAACAAAAGAACAAAACCTGGAAGCTTGTCACAATTTTTCAAATTCAAGAAAAAAGCACAACCTTCTCTTTTTCAGTTTGACAGGTGAGTGAGCTCCTTAAAAATTGAACTGTCATTTGTTGTTTATGCTGATGATTGAGAAAAAAATTTGTAAAATGTTTACATGCAAACAGATATGGGTTGATATAGGCAAGAATGCCTGTGCATGTCAGAGAACAAGCGGTTCTCTGCTCTAAACATTTTCAGGTTTCAAACCTGGTTGAAATTTGAAAACTCTTTCTTTGATCTTCTATTTAACTTGATGCCTCAAGAAAATATGTAGAGTTTAGCACGTTCCCTAGAATAATTTTAAAATTTTAAAATAAAAAATTACTGGAAGATGAGAAAATACAGCAAAGTCAAATTTTATCAAAAATTCAATCGATAAAGATTTGAGTTTTAATCGCTTGATCATGTTCGTCTTCACAAACTATGATTTTTTATGAGAAATTCATGATTTTTAACTTAGCAAAACTTTGAGAATTCGAAAGATGAACGCGAAACGAGTTCTAGGCAATTCAAGGTGATTGGGGAAGAAGTAGACCTCGAGATCGAGGCTGTTGCTTGGTGGAAGATCAGGTATTAACAGAAAAATGCTAGGCGAGGTTATCATTCACCGTGGTGACGACGCAGCGGTGATCTAGGGTTTAATACCCTGATTTGGTCCATTGGGTTTACGAAGCTTGTTTGTCGACGTAGGTGAACTGAGGCTATCCGTGGTGGGGAAATTAGAAGAGGCGTGTCTGGCGAAGCTTCGGAGGTGACCACGTAGTCTCTGATGACCTGAAACAGCGGTGCGAGTCGATTGTATGACCGTGGTTCTTGCTCCAATTTGGGTTCGGTAACAAAATTTCGAATTCGATGTGGCTTCGCGTTTTTGGGTGGTTTGATGGATCGTGGGGGTAATCATCGACTGGACGACGGTCATAGCCTCGACCAGAGGTGATCGGAACGGTGTGCAATGTGCACATGTCCTTGTTTGAGTCAGTCGCTTGTTAATGGAAGGGGAGGTGTTCGACTCAAAGTATCACTCGGAATTCAGGGATGATGGCTCGAAGTTGAGGTCGTGTAATTCTAGCTATACGTCGGGTTACTTTTTAAACTTAAACAAAATTTAAAAAAAAAAACTAAAGCTATCAGGTCAATGTTGGGAAAAACTCGAAGCAAGCATGAAAGTGTCTCGGGTATCACTCGAAGCAGCTGTAGGGTGATAACGTTTCTAGTTTTAAACTTTAAAATTTAAGTCCAATTGTTTTCTAAATTTATTATTTTCAAATGGATAATTGCTTTTAAGTTGTAATTTGTACTTTAAGGTTTTAAAATAAAATATTTTAAATCATTTAAGTTAAAAATGATTTAAACTTATATTTTCAAAAAGTTTATTTTAAATAAAATTTAACAAAGTATTTAAGGAGACAATTAAATGTTTTACCTTATTAACTTAATTTAAAAGTTAACTAATTTATATTGCTAATGATGATTAATGATTTATAATTACTTAATAATTAATTCATAATTAATTAAAGGATAATTAATTTATAATTAAGTATTAATTAATTAAGGTAATTAATTAAGAAATAAATAATTAATTAACAAAGGTAATTAAGATTTAATTAATTAATAATTAAGGGTTTAATTAACTAATAACTAATATTTAATTAATTACTAATTAAGGATTAATTAATTTAAAATTAAGGATAATTCATCATTAATTAAAGTTAATTAATGAAAAGAACTATGTGATTAATTGATTATAATCACATTGTTAATTCATCTCATTTTTAGATGATTGATTACTACTGAAATGCTTTGAGCTGAGTGATACCCCTGTTTTTGATTGCGATACTTTGTGATGTGAATTGCTTTATGCTGAACGGTGATATTTGTGATTGTTTCTGTGTGAATGTGAAAACCCATTGGCCTGTGAAACAGCAATTGAATTTCGATGCGACAGGGAGTCAGATCCAGTTGGTTATCTGAAACCCACATCGAACCGTGAATGTGAATCTTTGTGATTGATATATCCAAGTGTTTTTAAATTGAGCACTCATTATTCGGTTTAGCCGGGACAGGACCTTTGTGTCATATAACCCATTCTGAATATGTGATACGACGAAATGGAAAGAATTTGAATACGGCGGTGAAGACCGGGTGTCTTCGAGAACGATAGGATAACCTGTCGAATGACTCAGCACTGAGTTGCTCCGGTATAGAGATCTCCATATGTGATGGGGAGTCCGATCGGGATTGTGGATGCCCGGATTGCAAGGACTTCTTTGGAAATGCCTTCTCTTCTGTTGGAACCCGGAACAGACTTGTATGGTTCTATGTCTGACATTGCATTTTGAGATATAAAGCTGATTTCTTTCAAATACATTTCTGTTCGTGGCGGAGAATTTATTCTCTTAGCTTAACACCCTTCTTTGAGACGTACGAGCTCAGAGGTTATGTAGTTGAAGGTTATTAGTGATATACTCCCAATCTGGTAGTGTGGTATGTTGATTGCTACTGATCATTTGTTGATCGAAGCATGGCTTTTGTGAAAAGCGTAGCTTTGTGGATGAGACTTCATCGAACCTCACAAGCCGGTAATGGTCAAAACATGAATGTTGCAGCAAGGTTTTTAGGGGTCGCACCCCTAGGGTATGTCCATTTTCTTCTAGATAAGAGATGGTATCATGGTATGGAGCCCAGATATTTATCTGTGTGGTTGTTGCTATCAGTTGGTGAATCCCAGGATAAAGGTCGGTAACGACCGGGGATGGCTTACTTGTAGGTGTTACCTAGTTACAGAGGTAACCCGGCCTTGTGTTGGTAGGAAACCAGTTTGGTCCTTGGGGGCGTCCCTCCAGAGGCGTTCCACTTTATATGGAAGTTCCTTAGCCTGACCATTTGTTGGAAATCAAATCATTCAATACGAGCCCTTTTGATTTCAGTTGTATAACCTTCCATTCGTAAATGGTAGCTATAGTAGGCATGGTATAATGGTACCTATGCTGGCTAAGATTAATATTATACTTTCGAAATGTTTTCCATACTATGCACTAATAATAATATCAAAAAGTTTTCTCGTATCAAGCATATTTGACTATCATAAGGAGAAATCTCCCCCAAGTGTGCGATTGCATTGTGTATATGCCGGGAGGCCTTATGGTAGTTTCATTTTCCAAAAGCGTGAACGAAATTCTTTTATAAACTTTTTATTTTCAAACAACTTTTTTGTTTACTCATACTAGTCGCATGACTGACCTGAAATTTATTTTTACCTTCCTAAACTTTGGGTGCCCACAATTTCCACACGGGCAACCTAGAAGTAGGTTATCCGTGTTTTAGAGTAGCTTGGAATCTTTTGAAGTCTTTGGAAGCTGTCAGGTTTTTGGGAAGCTTTTGGCCTTGGAAATTTTTCGAAGGCTTTGGAGTTTTTGGAGGATCTTCTCAAAGTCGAAGTATGTTGGAAACTCTCTTGAAGTTGAGATAAATTTGTTATCGCTTTGTTGTTGTATCATGCATATAAACTCTTATGATTGTAATCCAAATATTGTGTTGATGTTGTTACTGTATTGTGATTAATGATATTCATTTTGTTTCTGCTGTTTATATTCATCCAATGTTGTTATAAGATCCATCAGAACTGAAGTTTGACGTTTGAATCTCGGACAGTAGAATACAAGTGAGGTATTTGATGTCGATTTTCAATCGCTAGATTTCTGGTTATCGCAAGTGGTTTCCCACAGGTCCCAGGATCGAAACCTAGCTCTGATACCAAATGTGACGTCCCGAATTTTCGCTTTCGAAAATTGACACCCGTACTTCACTTGTACTCGAATGCCGCAGATTCAAACACCGAATCTGGTTCGTCGGAGCTTATAAGACAGTAAGTACAACAACACAGTGGAAAAAGGAAATGAATATCAATATATACATCATTGATACAATATTTGATACAATATGAATCTCAACAATATCAGAGGTAAATATACAACAGCGGAAAGATAATCATAAATAGAGAAACTCCAAAGAGAACCCCAACAACAAACTACAACTGCAACTCCATAGCTAAAGCTCCAAAAACTCCAAATGGAACTTCAATATCTGCAACTCCATCACAAATCTCTAATCCAAAGATAGCTCGAACACTCATCAAGCTGAACCTGTAGCAAAATCGATCCCGATGCGATTGGCAATATCCAAAGGCTGGATGCTACCGAATTCTACACCTATTATTTGATTATGTGAAAAACCCAACTCTATACTGTCCATGCGAAAAATTGTAGACACCTAGAGTTTAGGAAGGGAACAATAAACTCCGGGTCAGTCATGAGACTAGTATGAGCAAACAAAAATAGTTTTAACTTTAAAACAAACAATCAAGAAATAAAAAGGAAATCTGCAACGCATTTTGGAAAATGAAACTACAATAAGGCCTCCCACCGCACACACAATGAAAATGCAGAATTGGAGGAGATTTCTCTTTATGATAGTCAAACATGCTTGATACGTAAAATTCTTTTGATATTATTATTAGTGCATAGTGCAGAAAACCTTTCGAAAGTATAATATTAATCTTACTCAGCATAGACATTTCGCACTTATGCCTACTATAGCTACCATGTTCAATAGCAGGTTACCGCCTTATTCCATGGCAGGTTATACAACTAAAACCGTACATGGCTCGTATTGTTTTGTTTAGATTTCCAACAAATGGTCAGGCAATGAAACTTTCCATACAAAATGGAACGCCTCTGGAGGGACGTCCCCGAGAACCTAACCGAATCTCTGCTACACAAGGCCGGGTTACCTCCGTAACTAGGTAACTACTGACACGAGTATGCCACCTCCCGATCGTTACCAACCTTTATCCGAGGCACCTCTCAACCAACAACCACAAAGCAATAAGTTTTGCAGCAACCACAAAGTTAAGTATCTGGGCTCCATACCATGTTACTACTTATAATCCAGA
Source organism: Allium cepa (assembly GCA_030765085.1). Lineage (NCBI taxonomy): Eukaryota > Viridiplantae > Streptophyta > Magnoliopsida > Asparagales > Amaryllidaceae > Allium > Allium cepa. Next base: position 442,622,134 of record CM060944.1, on the reverse strand, counting down.
AGGAAATTTCATGCCCTCAGGGAGCGCTACCCCCAAATAACCTTGCTGCCATGATTCCTGTTTCGACCATTACCGGGTTGTGAGGATCGACGAAGTCTCATCCACAAAGCTACGCTTTTTACAAAAGCCATGCTTTGATCAACAAATGATCAGCAACACTTCGTATGCCACATTACCAAATTGGGAATGTATCATTAGTAAGCATCAACTACATAACCTCTGAGCTCATACGTCTCAGAGAAGGGTGTTAAGCTAAGAGAATAAATTCTCCGTCACTAAACAGAAATGTATTCAATAGAAACCAGCTTTACATCACAAAGTGTAAGGTCGAACAAACATCTATACAAGTCTATTCCGGGTTCGAACAGAACCGAAGGCACTTCAAAAGAAGCCCTTGCAAATCCAAGCATTCACAATCCCGACCGGACTCCCCATCACATATGGCGATCTCTATACCGGTGCGACTCAGTGCAGAAACATTCGATGGGTAATCCTTTCGTTTTCGAAAATACCCGGTCTTCACACCGATCTTCAAATGCTATCCATATCGTCGTATCATTATTCGGAATGGGTTATATGACATAAGGTCCTCTTCCGGCTAAACCGAATAGTGAGAGCAATATATCAAAACCATATGGATAATGGGATCTCAGTTAAGTCACAACTAATTACCTAAAACTTTTCTTTTAAATGGTTTAAACAAATTACCATTTCCAATCTTTTAAACAAAAAGATTTATTTCATAAAGTTTGACCATCTTACACAAAGATTCATTCACGGCTTTCAAAACAATTTCCTTTTCAAACTGGATTAACTCATCCAATCTTTAAATCAAAGATTCAATTCATAGCTTTCAAAATCATTTCCATATCAAATCTTTTACACAAAAGATACACCTTTCCAATTTCAAAACAAAGTTCAACAATCTTTCACAAAGATTTATTCATAGCTTCCAAAAGAATTCTATTTCAAATTTGAAATCTTTTCAACATAAATTGAAAATCCTTCCTCTATATGAAAGCTATTACTATTTGAAAACCAATAGTTTTCGTTTCAGAGAAATCTGATTTCATTTGCACAAGTTAAAACTCTTCAAGTGTAAAGCCCGGGTTAAATTCAAATTTCCAAAATAATATTTAAAAATGGTTTAAAACCCATATAAACACATTTATAAATTGTATAAAATTTCCAAACATAGAATTCAATTTCAAATCTTGAATTTAAATTCAAATCAAATTAATTAAATTTCAAAACTTTATCAAGTTATTCAAAATAACTTTTATCTTCAAAACACCTTTTCAAAAGTTTTTCACATTTAACCCAATTCCATTTCCAAAACCATTTGGATTCAAAATCCAATTTTAAAACCGTTTCAAAAATCTATGACTTAACCAATTCCTCATGCAATCCATATTTGTATGTATATGGTATAGTTCAAGGGTTTCACACAATAGTGCACAACATTAAACATCACCGATTCAATCATATCAATATCGATAAGCGGTATAATCTATAACGCGTATCATCATTCACATATTCTCAGATAATATCAATTTATCACAGATAAATAAATAAATTACATTCATCGCAGATAAACAAATCACAGCTCAAATCAAAACACTTTGTATCACAAAGCATCCCACATATGGAATATCAAACAATTCAGCATCCAATAGAATCCAAACATCCATGAGTAAGGTTATTTAATCATCTGATTTATTGAAACCATATTAATCACTAACCAAGGTTAATTAACGTTAATTAATTGCAAATCATTCGATTAATTATTCTTTAATCATTTACTAATTAATAAATTAATTAACCTTTAATCATTAAATAATTAACATTTAATTATTTAACTATTCTTTAATTAATTAATCTTGATTAATTAATTATTTAATTATTTAATTAACCCTTCATTAATCACCATTATATTTATTATCCTTAATTTATTACAATAAGTGATTATCCCTAATTACTTAATCATAAAATAATTATACTAAGTAATTATCCTTGAATCACTTGATTAATCCATTATAATTATTAATCAATTACTTTAAATTAAGTGGTTGTCTTTAAGTAATTAATTCCCTTTAATTACTTATCATAAATTAATCAACCTTTAATAAATTAATAAATTTTACAAACTGACCTCAAATTATATTAATTAATTAATCACATTAATTAATTATCCTTGTAGGTAATTACCCAAAGTATTAACTTTACTTTAATTACACAAAGTAATTATTCTTATTTAACCACTTAATTATATTTTAAAAGCTTATTAAATAAAGTAAATCATCATTAACAAAAATTTAATTTTAAAACCTTTATGTTAATTAATAATCAAAATACTATTGAGATAAACCATTTATTTCTATTAATTACTTAATTTTAATCAGCACATACATTTAGAAACATTTTATCTTCTCATTTAACACTTAATTATATTTTTAAATTAAGTTTCAAAGATAGCTTAAAAAGAATTTCAACTCAACAGATTTAAAATTAAATGAGTTACATTACTTCTGAGAACATTTATTTTATAAAAGGATGTTCTATGAAATAGATTTAAACTTAATTTATTCTATATTTAAAAACTTGCTTTTCTTTTAACTTTCAACTTTTAAAACTGTTCATTTCCTTGCTTCGGGTTCAACTCGTACCTCTCTCGCTCCCTACTTCAAGTTTCCCACCACCATTCTTTTCTTCGTGACCATACACCAAAATCTTCGAGTCAACCCCGAGGACTATCCTTATTCCCCAAACTTAACAGCAAAACGCATACACAAGGATACACGTGCACTTGCACCGCCGATCGTCGATGCTCTGACCATCACTGTAACGACCGAGAATTTTGAACAATTTAATTTGAAAATATTTAATTAATTTTAAATATTTGAATGATGGTTTGACTTGAATTTCAAATTATCAGAATGAATTTGGCGATTAAATTATAAATTTAATCTATTGAAAGTTGAATAAAAATTTGAATCTCCGATTTTAAGCTGATATAAAATTATTTCAAAGGCTTGTAAAACCCATATTGATAATACTGAAGATAATAGAAGCTTCAGAATTGAATTTGAAAGTGATTTGTTCAGTTTTGAAAATATATCGTTGAATCGATATTTAAAAATAGCCGTCCGAGGCACAGTCTCGAAATTCGACGAAACCAGTCCCATTGGATCCGTAATATTGAATTATTACTGGATTTCAAATTTCGTATTTTTCTGAGTTGATATGTGAGCACACGGTGAGTAAACGCGTTGAAATTTTCAACGAATTCAATTTAAATTTAAATTTAAATTTAGTCAAACACAGCATGTTATCTCCCTAATATCACGCCTAATTTTCACCTAAAATCACGCCTTCGATCGTGTAGAGATCGTGCAGAGCATACTTCATTCAATATTAAATATTCTTCTCCAATTCAAACAACAGCCGAGCATTAAAAAAAATCAACTTCTCCTTGCAATTTAAATCCATGGCCGCTCTACCCCTAAAATCAGATTCGAAAAAAATAAAATAATAAATGGCCGTAGCCCTACATCAAAATCGAAAGGGGAGGACTTGAGTTCGAGCGCTTCGCGTTCGCGCGTATGGGGATGAGGCGGCGGCGACTTTGAGGAAGGAGGGGAAAATCACAATCAAGGCAGCGGCAGTGGGTTCGACGCGAGGACGCGATGGCGGTAGAGGCTCGAGGCCGCGACGACAAGGCAGGGCACGCGCGCTAGGGAGGCGGCGGCTTGGCCGTGGATTGGGGCTTCGAGCAATGGCGTGCTGGGTTGGTGCTCGATCGAGGCTTGAGGAGGTGTTTTTCGTTCTGATGGGTCGCGTGAAGCTTGGGCAAAGTTGAATTACAGAAAGGTAATCTAAGCAGATTTTTATAAATATATATATATATATATATATATATATATATGCAGTTTAGCAATGAAATCTACAGGTTCACTAAAAAAAATGTATATTGGTGATTTCACAGTAAGGTATTTAGCTTTTCAAATTTTCAATTTGATATAAATCTGAAATATATATATATATATATATATATATATATATATATATATATGCAGTTTCAATTCTATATGCTTGTAGTTGAAAAATTGGGAATTCGAAAAGATATAAAAAAAATATATATGTAAATAAGCACACTTCTTTAAAAACAAAATAATTGTATAGATAGATTTTAAATCTACTTAGTTTATATTAAAATAATATATAATGAGGATTAATTAGCTTAACAAAATTTGTCTGTTTATTTTAGTAACGAAAGGGTATTTTATCAAAGGAAAATTAATTTAAATAAATAGTTAGTTAAGAAAATTTATTAAGAGAAATTTAGTTTTAAAAAAAAATTAAAATTCTTGTTAAGTAATTCTATTAAAAAAATTCAATTTATTAGGTGAAATAATTTTTAAAAGGAAATGTGTATCAAATTAAATTCTTTGATTTAAATTGAATCATTTGTTAAATATTAGTTTAAAATAACAAATGTTAATTGAACTAAAAATTTTTAAAATGGGAAATTAAATGTTCAATTTATTCAGATATTTATGAATTGTACAATATTTATACATGGTCTATAAATCAAGAAAATTGAGTCAAGATGGAAATGGATCGCAAAATAAAAAGCAAAGGTGAGAACTTCTCACTCAAAAAGGGTTTATTTAAATTTTAAATAGTTAAATTTAAAATTGTTTAGTTGTGTTGATTGAATGCTTGAATGATGATTGTTATATATATACATATATATATTGGATGTGAATAGACCCTATACGCCGTTAGTAAGCGGAGGTTATTTATTACACACATATACCGCGATATTCCACCTCGAAGTGGAATTGGTATTATATTAGTATATAGCAATATATATATATATATATATATTGGCATATGTATATATTGCAGTTGATTGATTTCCCGCATTGTATAGCGGATGAGACCCTATTGCGCCACCTCTTAAGCGGATAATATTTAATAAATCCCATATACCGCGATATTCCGTCTTGAAACGGGATTGGTATTGTGCTAATGTCTGTGGATGCAGGAAAACAGGTTGGAGGGATCCAACTGGATTCCTCACAAATATTTATTTGATTCAGATATTGTGATATTTGATTGTTTATCATATCGATATATGATATTGGAAAGTCGTGATTGACTATTTGAGGTGTTGCATCATCGGATCCAATTTTGAAGTTTAAAAATAACGATTTTGATTTTAAGGGATTTCTAAAGTGATTTTTGAAAGTATACGTTTATAAAAATATTTCTGGAATTGATTCATCTTAAATAAATAAACGTTATAATTTTAATGTATAAAAAATTTGACTTTTGAGAAATACAGTTAAAAGTTGATTTTTGAAAATATAGGATAATGATTTTATAAAATAATTTAAATTGGGATTTCTGAATTTATTATGAAAAGTTTAAATATAGGATTTATGAAATTTGATTATTTTGTAAATCTAAGAGAATGATGAAATTATAAAGGAGTTTAAAGACGTTTTAAAAGAATAATATAAATTGATCCATATAAAAGATTTATAAATTGATATTTATAAATTAAAAATATTGGAATTGTAAAACGAGCTTTTATAAGTGTTAGAATGAATTGTGAATGAATTTCATAAATGAATGAAATCTATAGGATTATAACGGTGAAGTTATAAATGGAATTTTATAAACAGTAGGTTTATAAAATTTGTAAAGTTATCTAAAAGAATAGATTTTGGATAAATAAATGAATCTTATAAGTTATAAGATTTATAATTTGGGAAGTTAAAAGAACAATTTTGTAAACAAATAAATTATAAGAATTTAACTTATAATATGAACTTTTAGTATATCATTGAGATATGAAATTGAATAGATTAATAAAGGAAATTATAAAAGGAAGTTGTTATAAAATAAATAGAAATGGAATTTATAAACATTGTTTTATAAATCCGCAATGACTTATTTTGATAAGTAAATTGTATAACTTAATCATGGAGTTATATTCACGTTTTAGACAGTGAATAATCCTTTAAAATAAAATGAATAGAAATGAAGAAATTGGTTAACAAGTATATTCACGTTTTTGGATAGTGAATATTATGTTAAAGAAATTGTTTTGGATTTGATGTTTTAAATATAATTAAAACGATCTAAAGATGTTTTAAAATGTATTAACTATCGAAACCATAGATTTCAACATTCATTGTTGAAATAGACGTTTTCGAGAAATAGAAGGAAATGGTAGACTATAACACTGTTGTTATAGTACATGATTTCCGAAAGGAAATGTTTTGTATAGTATTGGGATTTATATATCTATTTTAATTTCGAATCCCTATACTAGTGATTTTGGGTTGTCGTAACGACGTTTTACGCAACATTCGTTTTGGCCCAAATAAATATGTTTAAGAGAATGATTTCCTTAAAGAATGAAATATATACTTAATTTCGATTAGAATATATTGAATATTTTCCAGGTGTAGAAAATAAAAAGACTTGTGAATTACTTATAAATAAATAAGTATCGAAATGTTTTTCCAATATTAAGTGAATATTTTGAATTTATCTTTTTGAAGATAAATTGAAAATGAATAATTGAAAACGTATATTCATAGATTTTTTAGAATATAAATTCACAATGGAATTTATAAAAGGAAAGGGGAATTTGTTTAAAAATAAACGTTGATTTATTTTTGAAATGTGGGAATTAATTTACGGATTTGGAACGTAAATATAAAGTAAATCGGTAAGGATTTATTTAAATGAACCATTTTAAATTTTAAAATGGATAAATAATTGGAAGTGTTTCCGTTTAAGGAAATTGATTTGAAATTTGTTTTCAAATGTTTGTAGTATTGAAAATGTATATCTTGTAAAGATATTTTTGGAAAATAAATAATTTGGAAAATTATTTGGAATCTGGTGATGTTGTGCATATCCATTGATAGTTCAATAACCGACTATCAATATTTACCTTTGAATGGGTATTTGTTGTGATTTGCTTGAAATTGAATGCCACACTTATTTTTTTAAATAAGCGCTCACTATTCGGGTTAACCGGGAAAGGACCTTGAGATCGTATAACCCATTCCGAATATGTGATACGTCGTTATGAATTGCATTTGAAGACCGGTGTTGAAGACCGGATATTTTCGAAAACGAAAGGGTTTCTTGTTGATTGTCTCTGCACTGGCTGATCCCCGGTATAGAGATCTCCATATGTGATGGGAAATCCGGACGTGATTAGAGATTATCCGGATTGCAAGGACTTCTTTGTAAGTGCCTTCGGTTCTGTTCGATCCCGGAACAGACTTGTATGGATTGTATGTCTGACATTACAAATTGAGATATAAAGCTGATTTCTTTCAAATATATTTCTGTTGGTGGCGGAGAATTTATTCTCTTAGCTTAACACCCTTCTCTGAGACGTACGAGCTCAGAGGTTATATAGTTGAAGGCTATCAGCAATATATTCCCAATTTGGTAATGTGACATGCTGAGTGTTGCTGTAAAATGATCATTGTTTGATCATTTGTGATATGATCATTTGTTTGATCATTTATCTTTGTGATCATTTCTATGATAATTTGTTGACCCAAAGCACAGCTTTTGTATAAAGCGTGGCTTTGTGGACGAGACTTCGTCGAGCCTCACACCCCGAAATGGTCAAAACAGGAAAGATGCAGCAAGGTTATGAGGGGTAGCTCCCTTTAGGGTATGTGCATTTCCTTCTGGAAAAGGGTGGTATCATGGTATGGAGCCCAGATACTTACTCATGTTGAAACACTTTTTATTTGGTGTGATGTTGATTACGAGCGCTCGGTTAAAGGTCCCAAAGGACCGGGGGATGGCATACTCGTGTCAGTTGTTACCTAGTTCGAAAGGTAACCCGGCCTTGTGTTGGCAGAGATCCGGTTAGGTTCTCGAGACGTCCTTCCAGAGGCGTTTCCATGTGGCAATGGGAAGTTCCTTGGCCTGACCATTTGTTGGAAATCCAAAGAAACAATACGAGACTTGTACGGTTTTAGTTGTAGAACCTGCCATCTAATATGGTAGCTATAGTAGGCATAATATAATGGTACCTATGCTGGCTAAGATTTATATTCTATTTTCGAAATGATTTGTTCTACACTATGCACTAATAATAATATCAAAATTGGTTTGATTTTTGCGTATCAAGCATCTTTGACTAACATAAGAAGAAATCTCCTCCAAGTCTGCGTTTGCATTGTGTGTGTGGTGGGAGGTCTTATGGTAGTTACATTTTCAAAAACATTGCGAATCTATTTTAAAAATATTCCTCTACTTTATTTTAAAGATAAATAAATTGTTTTGAGTTCTCACACCAGTCACATGACTGACTCGGAGTTTATTGTTTTCCTTCCTAAACTCTGGGTGCCCACCAATTTCCACACGGGCAGTCAAGAGACAGGTTTATCAGGATATTCTGGAATTCAGGAGTTGCAGGAGGCAAGCAGGATGGCATGACGTATTACTAGTATATAGTATTTCTTTTCCGCTGTTTGTTGTTATTTATTGTTGTACACTCTGATGATGTAATGTAATGTAATAACTGATATAGTTCTTTGTTTAAAGATTATTCATTTGTCTATTATATGTTGTTCCGCTGCGAATTGTGAGATTCTGATATTGTTCTGTTATTTCTTTCTGTTCCGTCCTATCTTCTTATCTCTTCTTCTACCTCTTTCCTTTTCTTTTCTTCTTCTTAAACCCTAATGGTTCGTATTTCCGTTCATCTTGAGTTAATCGATGGAGATAAGTGTCACTTCAAGGGGTACGGAAAAGCGGATTATTACATTTGGTATCAGAGCATATGGTTAAGTGACAACCATGGCTCTGTTGGGTGTTACTCATTAGAGATAGAGTCAGCAGTACTCGAGAATGAGTTTGAGTGTAATAATAGATATGAGCGCGTATTTGTTAGTGAATATAAAATTGTTTTTGAATCGGGTAAATATGATAATTTTACCCAAAACTATTTTTGTATAGAAAAGAAATGATTTTCTATGAATTATTATAGTATATGGTTGCATGGTTATTAGGAAGTAATAATATTAAATTATTATCATTATTAGATGGAATTAAATAAGAAATTAAAAAGAAATAAAATGTATAACCAGAGATTGGAGATAAATTCATTTAACAAATAATGAAATTTATAAATATGAATTAAAATATATATATATATATAAGGAAATGAATTCATATACAATTGGGATTTGTAAAATAAATTGTAAATAAATGAATTGGAAATGAATGATGAAATGAGATTTGATTTGATCAAATTGAATAAAAATCAAAACTTGGAGAAAATAAAATAAAATGGATTGAATTCAAGTAAACTAACTTGATAAATTATTAATTCATGGACTAATGAATTGGAATTTGAATTGGTTAAATTAAAGTTTAATCGTGAGCTAAATTTGAAGATAAATTTGAATTTGTATATAAATTCAAGTAAGTAAAAGAAATAAATTGAAATTCCCTTTGTTAGTAATTCAATAAATTCGAGATGAATTAAATATGGAAATTGAAATTTAAAAAGAATTAGTGAATGAAACTAATTTAAAGTAATAATATGAATTAGTAAATGAAAGTTAATCGATAGAATTCAATATTTAGAATTGAGAATTGAATTCGAATGGAATTTAAATTATGAATTGAATTCAAATAGAATTGAAATTATGAATTGAATTCAATTGAAATGTAAAAATGAATGAAAATAAATATGTAACTTCAATAGTGAAGTAAAAATGTATAAGAAGTATATATTGAATATTTTGTAATAAAATGTGCAAAATGGTTTGAATATTGTGATTGGATATTATGGCTAGCAGGATATACAGGTGTATTAAAAGAAATGAAATTGGGATTTTGATTTCAAAGATAAAATTGAATTGCTCGACAAAAAGGTACGTATTTCAATTTCAGTATGAAATTTGGTGATTTTCTTCTCTAGCCACTTGGCTTTCTCTTTTCTTTTTGATTCTGAGGGGCCGTTGTGCCATTTTGTAGTCGTACCGATCGAGCCGCGCAAATGAGACGCTGGCGAAATTTTTCGAAAATTTAGAGTGTTAGAAAATTTTTGAGAAATTTTGAAAGTTAAAATTTGAATTTGAATTTAAATTTGAGTTGTTAGGAGAACAATGTTATTGGAAACCTATAATTGAAGTTGGAAAGCTAGTTGAAATGATAATGAATCTCTAGTAAAAAGATTTAGGTTAGCAAGTTGATAAAACTATTGGATTGTGAAAAAAATAGTAGACGAGTTAAGGACCATTCTTCCAAACTTGTAATTTCGGGACGAAATTCTTTTAAGGAGGGAAGACTGTAACGACCCAGAATTTTGAACAATTTAATTTGAAAATATTTAATTAATTTTAAATATTTGAATGATGGTTTGACTTGAATTTCAAATTATCAGAATGAATTTGGCGATTAAATTTTAAATTTAATCTATTGAAAGTTGAATAAAAATTTGAATCTCCGATTTTAAGCTGATATAAAATTATTTCAAAGGCTTGTAAAATCAATATTGATAATACTGAAGATAATAGAAGCCTCAGAATTGAATTTGAAAGTGATTTGTTCAGTTTTGAAAATATATCATTGAATCGATATTTAAAAATAGCCGTCTGAGGCACAGTCTCGGAATTCGACGAAACCAGTTCCATTGGATCCGTAATATTGAATTATTACCAGATTTCAAATTTCGTATTTTTCTGAGTTGATATGTGAGCACACGGTGAGTAAACATGTTGAAATTTTCAACGAATTCAATTTAAATTTAAATTTAAATTTAGTCAAACACAGCATGTTATCTCCCTAATATCACGCCTAAATTTTCGCCTAAAATCACGCCTTCGATCGTGTAGAGATCGTGCAGGACATACTTCATTCAATATTAAATATTCTTCTCCAATTCAAACAAAAGCTGAGCATAAAAAAAATCAACTTCTCCTTGCAATTTAAATCCATGGCCGCTCTACCCCTAAAATCAGATTCGAAAAAAATAAAATAATAAATGGCCGTAGCCCTACATCAAAATCGAAAGGGGGGGACTCGAGTTCGAGCGCTTCGCGTTCGCGCGTATGGGGATGAGGCGGCGGCGACTTTGAGGAAGGAGAGGAAAATCACAATCAAGGCAGCGGCAGTGGGTTCGACGCGATGGCAGTAGAGGCTCGAGGCTGCGACGACAAGGCAGGGCACGCGCGCTAGGGAGGCGGCGGCTTGGCCGTGGATTGGGGCTTCGAGCAATGGCGTGCTGGGTTGGTGCTCGATCGAGGCTCGAGGAGGTGTTTTTCGTTCTGATGGGTCGCGTGAAGCTTGGGCAAAGTCGAATTACAGAAAGGTAATCTAAGCAGATTTTTATAAATATATATATATATATATATATGTGTGTGTGTGTGTGTGTGTGTGTTCAGTTTAGCAATGAAATCTACAGGTTTACTAAAAAAAGAAAAAAATGTATATTGGTGATTTCACAGTAAGGTGTTTAGCTTTTCAAATTTTCAATTTGATTTAAATCTGAAATATATATATATATATATATATATATATATATATGCAGTTTCACTTCTATATGGTTGCAGTTGAAAAATTGGGAATTCGAAAAGATATAAAAGTAAATATATATGTAAATAAGCACACTTCTTTAAAAATAAAATAAATGTATAGATAGATTTTAAATCTACTGAGTTTATATTAAAATAATATATAATGAGGATTAATTAGCTTAACAAAATTTGTCTGTTTATTTTAGTAACTAAAGGGTATTTTATCAAAGGAATATTAATTTAAATAAATAGTTAGTTAAGAAAATTTATTAAGAGAAATTTAGTTTAAAAAAAAAATTAAAATTCTTGTTAAGTAATTCTATTAAAAGAAATTCAATTTATTAGGTGAAATAATTTTTAAAAGGAAATGTGTATCAAATTAAATTCTTTGATTTAAATTGAATCATTTGTTAAATATTAGTTTAAAATAACAAATGTTAATTGAACTAAAAAATTTTAAAATGGGAAATTAAATGTTCAATTTATTCGGATATTTATGAATTGTACAATATTTATACAAGGTCTATAAATCAAGAAAATCGAGTCAAGATGGAAATGGATCGCAAAATAAAAAGCAAAGGTGAGAACTTCTCACTCAAAAAGGGTTTATTTAAATTTTAAATAGTTAAATTTAAAATTGTTTAGTTGTGTTGATTGAATGCTTGAATGATGATTGTTATATATATACATATATATATTGGATGTGAATAGACCCTATACGCCGTTAGTAAGCGGAGGTTATTTATTACACACATATACCGCGATATTCCACCTCGAAGTGGAATTGGTATTATATTAGTATATAGCAATATATATATATATATATATATATATATATTGGCATATGTATATATTGCAGTTGATTGATTTCCCGCATTGTATTGTGGATGAGACCCTATTGCGCCGCCTATAAGCGGATAATATTTTATAAATCCCATATACCGCGATATTCCGTCTTGAAACGGGATTGGTATTGTGCTAATGTTTGTGGATGCAGGGAAACAGGTTGGAGGAATCCAACTGGATTCCTCACAAAAATTTATTTGATTTAGATATTGTGATATTTGATTGTTTATCATGTCGATATATGATATTGGAAAGTCGTGATTGACTATTTGATGTGTTGCATCATCGGATCCAATTTTGAAGTTTAAAAATAACGATTTTGATTTTAAGGGATTTCTAAAGTGATTTTTGAAAGTATACGTTTATAAAAATATTTTTGGAATTGATTCATCTTAAATAAATAAACATTATAATTTTAATGTATAAAAATTTTGATTTTTGAGAAATACAGTTAAAAGTTGATTTTTGAAAATATAGGATTAATGATTTTATAAAATAATTTAAATTGGGATTTCTGAATTTATAATAAAAAGTTTAAATGTAGGATTTATGAAATTTGATTATTTTGTAAATCTAAGAGAATGATGAAATTATAAAGGAGTTTAAAGACGTTTTAAAAGAATAATATAAATTGATCCATATAAAAGATTTATAAATTGATATTTATAAATTAACAATATCGGAATTGTAAAACGAGCTTTTATAAGTGTTAGAATGAATTGTGAATGAATTTCATAAATGAATGAAATCTATAGGATTATAACGGTGAAGTTATAAATGGAATTTTATAAACAGTAGGTTTATAAAATTTGTAAAGTTATTTAAAAGAATAGATTTTGGATAAATAAATGAATCTTATAAGTTATAAGATTTATAATTTGGGAAGTTAAAAGAACAATTTTGTAAACAAATAAATTATAAGCATTTAACTTATAATATGAACTTTTAGTATATCATTGAGATATGAAATTGAATAGATTAATAAAGGAAATTATAAAAGGAAGTTGTTATAAAATAAATAGAAATGGAATTTATAAACATTGTTTTATAAATCCGCAACGACTTATTTTGATAAGTAAATTGTATAACTTAATTATGGAGTTATATTCACGTTTTAGACAGTGAATAATCCTTTAAAATAAAATGAATAGAAATGATGAAATTGGTTAACAAGTATATTCACGTTTTTGGATAGTGAGTATTATGTTAAAGAAATTGTTTTGGATTTGATGTTTTAAATATAATTAAAACGATCTAAAGATGTTTTAAAATGTATTAACTATCGAAACCATAGATTTCAACATTCATTGTTGAAATAGACGTTTTCGAGAAATAGAAGGAAATGGTAGACTATAACATTGTTGTTATAGTAAATGATTTTCGAAAGGAAATGTTTTGTATAGTATTGGGATTTATATATCTATTTTAATTTTGAATCCCTATACTAGTGATTTTGGGTTGTCGTAACGATGTTTTACGCAACATTCGTTTTGGCCCAAATAAATATGTTTAAGAGAATGATTTCCTTAAAGAATGAAATATATACTTAATTTCGATTAGAGTATATTGAATATTTTCCAAGTGTAGAAAATAAAAAGACTTGTGAATTACTTATAAATAAATAAGTATGGAAATGTATTTCCAATATTAAGTGAATATTTTGAATTTATCTTTTTGAAGATAAATTGAAAATGAATAATTGAAAACGTATATTCATAGATTTTTTAGAATATAAATTCACAATGGAATTTATAAAAGGAAAGGGGAATTTGTTTAAAAATAAACGTTGATTTATTTTTGAAATGTGGGAATTAATTTACGGATTTGGAACGTAAATATAAAGTAAATCGGTAAGGATTTATTTAAATGAACCATTTTAAATTTTAAAATGGATAAATAATTGGAAGTGTTTCCGTTTAAGGAAATTGATTTGAAATTTGTTTTCAAATGTTTGTAGTATTGAAAATATATATCTTGTAAAGATATTTTAGGAAAATAAATAATTTGGAAAATTATTTGGAATCTGGTGATGTTGTGCATACCCATTGACAGTTCAATAACCGACTATCAATATTTACCTTTGAATGGGTATTTGTTGTGATTTGCTTGAAATTGAATGCCACACTTATTTTTTTTAAATAAGCGCTCACTATTCGGGTTAACCGGGAAAGGACCTTGGGGTCGTATAACCCATTCCGAATATGTGATACGTCGTTATGAATTGCATTTGAAGACCGGTGTTGAAGACCAGATATTTTCGAAAACGAAAGGGTTTCTTGTTGATTGTCTCTGCACTGGCTGATCCCCGGTATAGAGATCTCCATATGTGATGGGAAATCCGGACGTGATTAGAGATTATCCGGATTGCAAGGACTTCTTTGTAAGTGCCTTCGGTTTTGTTCGATCCCAGAACAGACTTGTATGGATTGTATGTCTGACATTACAAATTGAGATATAAAGCTGATTTCTTTCAAATATATTTCTGTTGGTGGCGGAGAATTTATTCTCTTAGCTTAACACCCTTCTCTGAGACGTACGAGCTCAGAGGTTATATAGTTGAAGGCTATCAGCAATATATTCCCAATTTGGTAATGTGACATGCTGAGTGTTGCTGTAAAATGATCATTGTTTGATCATTTGTGATATGATCATTTGTTTGATCATTTATCTTTGTGATCATTTCTATGATCATCTGTTGACCCAAAGCATAGCTTTTGTATAAAGCGTGGCTTTGTGGACGAGACTTCGTCGAGCCTCACACCCCGAAATGGTCAAAACAGGAAAGATGCAGCAAGGTTATGAGGGGTAGCTCCCTTTAGGGTATGTGCATTTCCTTCTGGAAAAGGGTGGTATCATGGTATGGAGCCCAGATACTTACTCATGTTGAAACACTTTATTTTTGGTGTGATGTTGATTAGGAGCGCTCGGTTAAAGGTCCCAAAGGACCGGGGGATGGCATACTCGTGTCAGTTGTTACCTAGTTTGAAAGGTAATCCGGCCTTGTGTTGGCAGAGATCCGGTTAGGTTCTCGGGACGTCCTTCCAGAGGCGTTTCCATGTGGCAATGGGAAGTTCCTTGGCCTGACCATTTGTTGGAAATTCAAAGGAACAATACGAGACTTGTACGGTTTTAGTTGAAGAACCTGCCATCTAATATGGTAGTTACAGTAGGCATAATATAATGGTACCTATGCTGGCAAAGATTTATATTCTATTTTCGAAATGATTTGTTCTACACTATGCACTAATAATAATATCAAAATTGATTTGATTTTTGCGTATCAAGCGTCTTTGACTAACATAAGAAGAAATCTCCTCCAAGTCTGCGTTTGCATTGTATGTGTGGTGGGAGGTTTATGGTAGTTACATTTTCAAAAACATTGCGAATCTATTTTAAAAATATTCCTCTACTTTATTTTAAAGATAAATAAGTTATTTTGAGTTCTCACACCAGTCACATGACTGACTCGGAGTTTATTGTTTTCCTTCCTAAACTCTGGGTGCCCACCAATTTCCACACGGGCAGTCAAGAGACAGGTTTATCAGGATATTCTGGAATTCAGGAGTTGCAGGAGGCAAGCTGGATGGCATGACGTATTACTAGTATATAGTATTTCTTTTCCGCTGTTTGTTGTTATTTGTTGTTGTACACTCTGATGATGTAATGTAATGTAATAACTGATATAGTTCTTTGTTTAAAGATTATTCATTTATCTATTATATGTTGTTCCGCTGCGAATTGTGAGATTCTGATATTGGTATGTTATTTCTTTATGTTCCGTCCTATCTTCTTATCTCTTCTTCTACCTCTTTCGTTTTCTTTTCTTCTTCTTAAACCCTATTGGTTCGTATTTCCGTTCATTTTGAGTTAATCGATGGAGATTAGTGTCACTTCAAGGGGTACGGAAAAGCGGATTATTACAATCACCATCACCTTCCACAAGTTGCCGACAACTTCGACAATCAACACGACCACCCAGCTCCGCCTATCTCGATCGGAATCAAAATCGAGCCTCTCGATGGACATTGGAACCCAACTTGAACAACAAAACCCCCTCATATGATCATCATCGATCATATCGACCATGCCGTCGTGCCC
Source organism: Allium cepa (assembly GCA_030765085.1). NCBI lineage: Eukaryota > Viridiplantae > Streptophyta > Magnoliopsida > Asparagales > Amaryllidaceae > Allium > Allium cepa. The sequence continues at coordinate 442,605,611 of CM060944.1, read as the reverse complement.
ACCGCCTCGCCACTCACCCACGACGTTTTTCCCATGGTTGTGATCGACCAAATTGCTTCGAAGTTGAAAAAATAAATTTGAGAACGACAATAACCCAAAATTAACTGTAAACCCTAATTTGACTCCGATCGCCATCCTCGGTGAATTAAAAAATGATTGAACATTTTTCTCGAGTTCAACCATCATCCCAGCACCTTCAGAAGCAACCATGATCGACCATTCAACTTCGATCGCCGTAATTTTCCCATAATCCATTTTACATTCAAATTCGAAATTTTCGAGAATTACTGATTTAAAAATCCTAAATTTTCTTTTAGAAGTCATGACTTTCAAAAGTAAAACATATTATATAAGTGAATCAAGAATTTACAATACTTGAATTTTTGACATTTATCTGAGTTTACTGCATATTCATCTTCTTATGTTCAAATCTAGCTCAAAACTATTTTTAGAGTTAAGATCTTGGTTATACGAACATAATTTGTTTTGTTCTTAAAGCCTAGAATGGATCATAGAAAGAAGTATTAATTTTTGAAATAGATTTAGCCTTTATAAACTTGGAACAGGGCTGTCTGCCTGTACAACAGACATGCACCAACCTATCTACACATATGTATATGATTTTGTATACATACCACTAAATTTTTAAAGCTTCATTTTCAACATAAATTACCATATCAATTCAAAGACCAAATCAAAGAGGCTTGCTCACAAAAAATAGTAAACAGATTCAGGGTTGAAGGTTTGCTCATTTTGATGGGAAGAACAGAGGACCAAAGCTTGGAAAAGATGTTGAAAAATCTGGAAATTGATTTTTGTTACCTGCTTGATATGTATTCAAATTTGCTCTGAGAATTTAAATTTGCCTGAAACTGATGCTTGTTCCAGGTTTGAAGACTGAATTTTTTATATTTCCTATTTCTTGAAAACTTGTTATTTGATTTAGAACAGCTCTTAGTTTGAATTGCATGCTTGATCTGAAGATTAGCTTTTGTTTCTTGAATTGCTCAGTGTTTAACAGAGAAGCAAAATATGTAATTGCTTCCAGATTGATTGCTGAGATGATTTGATCTTACTTTTGTTTTGATTTGATTTCAGAAAAACTTCCAGGCTTTGAATTTTACAGAGGATTTGCTTTTCCAGGTTTTGAATTTAACTTTCCTGGTTTGTTTTCTGATCTACTTCACAAATTTGTTTTGAGATGATTTTCTTTTTCTCAGGTTTGATATTGCTTTTGATTTTTCTGGTTTGAGATGAGTTATGGCTTTAGGTTTGAGACAAATGAAAATAGCCTGGCATTTTTTACTTTATTTTATATGTTTTAATTTTTTTAAAAAGAAATTAAGCCACTTGTTAATTATGTCAACATTTATAAATTTGTGTAGTTACTTTGGTTACAAATGTCATTTATGATCAAATTTTGTTTTAAACCCTTGTGCATTTACATTTTATATCTTGACATATGTTTTTATTGTTATGTATTTTTACTTACAAACCTTTTCATTATTCAAAAATATTTAAATCTAGATACATTTACTATCATAACTATTTACATATCCTTAAGAAAACGATTTTAAATCTAAATTTTTTTTATATTTAATAAGTGATCGCATATATTTTCATTTATATAAGAATTTAACCTTAAATAACCTTTTGAAAATTCATTATATTAAGTTCAAGATATAACTTTCAAATCAAAATGCATACTATAAATACAAAATAAATTTTCCTATTAATTTCAAAATTCTATTCTTAATAAATACGCATGTTATTTTGGAAAAATTTGAAGTCAAAATTTCAAATTACTATCTATTTATATAAATAAATAAGCACATATCTCATTTAATTTGAAAAATTCAAATTAATCCATAATTTAAATTCAAGAATTTATATTATTATCACTTTAAATTTAACTCAAAAATCGGGATTGTTCGGACGTTGGAAATTCTATCGGTCTAGAAAACCGTCGAAAGAGTTTAGATTAAAAATAACCGCAAGAGTACGGTGTACGAATGTAGCACGCGGCGAATACGGGTCGGTCCATAGGGAATTGTTGATTTAAATTTCCTACTCAATTAAATTATACCAAAGTCGAGAGTGTGTTTAAGCTAGAAAATGAGAAATGAACTAACTAACAAAAAGAAAAGAAATGCAAATATGAGAGTTAAATGACAATTTAGAGAATAAATCCACTCTCTAGATCATGTAGTTCAACACATGAAATCGTGATCTCTCTTTTATGGTCATTAGTGTTTTAATTGATGTGTTTATCATAAGTATGGCATATCTGAGCTATTGATTAGCCAACGTAAGCCATCAAACTATAACACACCCCTTAAAACACTTACTAACTTTCATGAAACTTGACAAAGAAAATGAAAATGAAATCTATTTTAAGTATGGCCTATTAACTATTAATTAGAAATATAGACCATCAAATTTTAATTTCAAATCACTTTCTTATGCCATAATCATATATTCATGAAGAGGCATTTGTGTTAGTGATTGTTTAAGCATAGCCTATTTGGTGTCAACAATATAGACTATCAAATTCAAAGCAAAGACAACAAATTAAACCACTTCAAGCATTGTCATTAAGCACAAAAAGAGAGCATGAATTAACAAATAGTTGGAGCTACATAATTAGAGAGCTTCATTACCCCTAAATTGAATGGGTTTAGCCTCTCATATTTGTCATCATATGAACGAATGTTGCAAGCAACATTGAATAAAAAGAAGAGAAAAAAGAGAGCAAAATGAAAGGAAAAATTATTCTACTTGCATAAAAGAGAAGAGATCTACACTACAACATGAAAGTAAATGAACATGAAAGGGAAAGAGCATGTATTAAATTGTATAAAATAAAAAAGATTACATAAAATAAAAATGGCTAAGTAGCCATGAAAAGAGAAAGAGGAGCTTTCATTTTATTTTTGATCTAAACTAAACTAAAGAGAAGGAGGCCTAAGAGAAACTAAGAGAAGAGATAGAGTTACATGAAACATAAGGGGTTATTTATACATGCATGAAACCCTAATCCATAATTTTGGGAATGACCAAACTACCCTTGAGAAAGTGTGGAGGCCAATTAATCATTAGCTTCTACTAATCATTATTTAAGTGTACATGAAGCCATTAATTCCATAAGCATGTGCATTAGCCTCTAATTTGTACATTAAAGTGGTGGGTATGTGGGGTCCTCCATGATCTTCACTTTGAATTATTTCCATCTTCATTCCTTTATATTCTTTGTGCATGCATATTCCTTCATGAAACCATTTGTAATTGATTTTAATTTCCTACAAAATAATATAAAAATTTCCAATTAAATTTCTCAAATTAATATATGCACAAAAATGACCATTTTGCCTCTGGATGAAGATGAATATGTGATAATTTTAAATAATATGAATTTTGGTTTAAACAAGTTAAAATAACCCAATATGATCATTTATTTAATTTAAATAGATTAAACATGGTGGTAAAAATATGCACATTTACATGCACATCAAATACCCTCACACTTATCTTTTTATTCGTCCTCGAATAAAGAAAAACTAAAATAAATCCGTTTTCGTAGGGAGCACGATTGCATTGAGCGTATGCAACAAGCCGTTAAACCTCTGGGTGTCCCCAGTAGGACGAGTGTTGTCTCGTGAGGGTTTTCAGCGGATACTACCCACAAAATCCAAATGCAGGATGAAAATATTTATAAAATGCAAGATTTATTTACAAAGAGATGAATGCGAGTTTTTGAAAATATTTGCAAATGAAGGATTTATTTTTAAATTGACACGAATAAGTTAAATATAATTTATGGTCATTATCTTGAAATTTAAGTTATTTACTGGTCAATATTTCCAATAAAACGAAGTTATCATAATAAATAAACTATAGTTTAACTCGTTGTTTTGGTTAATAACACAGTGTAACTATGAAATGGATCCTTAGTTGATTATCAAAGTTTATCAAAGTGGTATTTTCATTTCTTTTCAATAACAAATAAAATCAAATAAGTAAAAATAGTGCTAGGATTTCAATTGTTTGCTCTCTCATTATTTGCAAGAAAAATTACACTCCTAGCTTAGGTAAACTGAGGCCAGATATACCACCCATGCACTGCCTTTCGGGCTTATGTGAGGGGAGTACAGAGCATGGCGAGTGCACACACTTTCGTGCATACACCTATCGACCGTAGGTGGTTTTTATTAAGCCTATTTTTTTTGACATGTGTTCCATACATGCATAACCGTGAGGACTTTTAAATGAGTATGAAAGCACATAATCAAAGATTCCAAGTAATTCATCCATGCATAACTGTGAGGACTTTTAAATGAGAATGAATACTTCGGATGTTATTATTTTTTATTTTCTATATTTTTTTAAGAGAGAGAGAGAGTTTTGCAAAATCATCTTAGCACCATTTAACATAGAAGACAAAAAAGTGTTATATCCTTTACTTTAAATTCACCACTTTTTAAAACAAAGATTTTCAATTAGGATGTATTTCATAATTAACACGTATGAATCTTCCTATATACTAGTTAAACCATTGTTATTTATAATCAAACTTCATTTTTATTTTTGTTAAGACAAATAAATTTTCAAAATATCAATTTAATAAACCAAAACCATATATATATCCTATAGTGTTTCTTTAAAAATAAATCAAAAACGTTAAAAAAAATTATATTTTTTTTGAAGAAAAATCAAAAAGAAAATGAGCCTCCCCCCACACTTGATTTTGACTGTGTCCCCACAGTCAACCCAAGTGGAAGGAGAAAAATAAAATAAAAATCCAATATTTACATGAAAGATTATTATTTACAAGAGTCGAGAAAGTATACAGTCAAAAAGTACATGAAACGGTCTTCTAAAGACCGATTCATTTGTCTCGTCAAATGTGTGAGACACAGCTTAAGCACGAAAAACCAATTCGTAAAAGATTCCAAAGTTGATTGTCGATTTGGAAAAATGAATGTCGTTTTATTGAGAACCATATGAGTTGTTTTATTTTTGATGATTTTCGGGGTTGATAAAACAGTTGTTCGAAATTTAAGTTTATTTTCACCAAATTGAAAGTTATGCTCATTATCAACAAATTTTTCAAAATTATCGATTTCAAAATTGAAATGGTGATTTAACTCTTCCCTTTCGGAATTTAACAACTCATTTTCGAAAAGTCCAAAAAGTTTATGTTCGTTAAATTCGACTTCCTTTGTTGGATTATCAACAACTTCATCGCGTAAATCGAGTTTAAAGTTCAAATTTGTCATATTCAAATTTTTAGAAAAAGGAAGATCGAAGTTTAAATCAAGTTTCACACCCTCAAAAGAATTGAAATCCAACTCATTTACCGTGTTTTCAACAATTTCATTAAGATTTTCATTTTCAATTTCAAAAGTTGTTATTTGAAAATCGTCGATTTGGGTAAAAGATGGATTATCGCTTGACTCGTCACACGTTGGAATTTGATTTTGTTTTTCACGTTGTTACATATATGTTTCAATCAACAAATCCGTATGATCATCATAAATCTCATTCATTTGCTCAACAAAATCCAATTTATAGTTATTCACTTGAAAATTCTCGATTTGGATTTGTTGAGAACTAAAATCATCAATTGCATTGAAATTGAGATTATTTCCACTACCAAAATTATTTGAAAAGTTATTTCCACTTTCGCTTTGATTTTGAAATTCATTTTGAAGTTCGAAATTGAGTTGGCATGGGTTATAATCGAAATCGATTGAATTTTGAATTGAATTAAAATTTTGAAATCCTTGACTCAAGTTATTACACAAATATGAATTACACAAACCATTTATCTTTTGATTTTGTTGTATACAGAGTTCAAGTAAAGATGAAACGTTGTTTTCAAGAGCTGAGGGATGGTGATCGTTTTAAAAACTTTGTGGTTCAAAACTTGAATCATTTAAACAATAGTTGTTGAAATATCCATAAGAATTTGAAGTGAAATTATATGAATTATATTGATTTTCAAAACTAAAATCAAGTGAGTAAGAAAAAGGAAACTCGGACATTTTCAAGAATTTTTTTTTTGGTTTTCTTATAAAGGAAAAATATCTACAAATAGAATTTATTTTTCAAATTGAAAAATTGAATTTTGTTTTATTTTTGGATTTTCAATTTTTTTTGGCTTTTGAAAAGATTTTATATTTTTTTTGGATTTTTGAATTTCAAAGTAAAAGGATTTAAAAATTTCAAAGAAAAGTAAAAGGAATATTTACATTTTTTTTTAGTTTTGGATTTTTTTTGTTTTTGTTTTTTTTTAAAATATGCATGAACTAATGCGACTAAATGAATGCAAGAGTTAATTACAAATGATTTATCCTAAGTTAACCCAAAATAGTATAATCACAAATTGTCTTAAATCAACAAGATAGTTCTCGGCCAGGTAACGGACATGATTTATCGATGCACCACGAATCACCGTAGCAATGCAGCCGAAAGTTTAAGTACCTTCAGAGGAACAACCACTATAATATTTACGAATCACCGTAATATTTATAAATGGTTATTACACTGCCGTAGTCTAGACACCAAGAAATTAAATGGTTCAAAGAAGACAAATTGTCGATATACAATTCAGTGTTGTCGATGTCTAACCGTTATTACTAAACCAAATTTTAGAATGAAATGCAAAGCAGAAATTAAACAATGCAAGTACAAATGGATTTTTGTTTTTGTTTTTGTTTTTTTATAAAATCCAAGTGCAAGCAGCTAACAATGCAAGACAAATAAAAACAATAGATATAACAAGCAGTTTATTTTATTTTATCAAGCGAAGCGAAGAAATTATTTTTGGCAGAAGTTCTTCTCCTTTTGAAATTCTGCTTTGGCAGCCTGAAATAAAAACGAGATATATACATTTTTTTTTGTGAACGAGTGGGAGATAAAATAAAGCAAAACAAAAGAAAAGCAAACTTAGTTCTTTTTTATTAAGGATGAAAATAAAAAGGAAACAAAACAAAACAAAAGCAAATCCACCTTCTAAACCCTATTATACCTACCCGACCCAACTAACACTTAATAAAAAACGGAACTTACCACTTAAATAAATGAAATTGACATCGTTCTTCACTGGAAACAAAACAATTGAAATTGTTATTTTATTTTATTTATTTTTTTAAAAAAAGAAAAGAATGCACTAAAACTAAAAACAAAGCAGACCCTTTTACGCACTAAAGCAAAACTTGTACTCGACTTTACTTGTTTCTCGATTTTACAAAAAGCCCGGCCCAAACAAAGGTAAATTCACGACTCAAATTCACAATCTTCGTGATTAACTTCAAAACCGCAATCCCAATTTCACATTCTACCGAGAAAACAAAATAGGAATCCCATTTTAACAATCAATTCACGAATTCACGCGTTCACTTCCAAATCCATGAAGTAGAGTGCAGCGATGGGATATGTGGTTGTTCGAGATTGGAATGACTGGAGTTTGTTCGTGATGGCGATGTTAGTGAGTTGATGGTATTTGCAGTGTTTGGATGAAGGCGATGTTTGTGGAAGGTTGAGGCTACGATGACTGGAAGTTTGCTGTTAGAGGGTTTGAAGGCGAGAGGGTCACGGGTAGTTGAGGCGGCAGTAGATGTCTGGTGAAGATTTGCAGTGAAGCAGTGACCGGTTGCAGTCGTAAGTGACAGTTGCGGATCGGCATTGAATTGTGGACGGTGAAGTGTAGTTGTGGATGTGAAGTATTTGAAATGACAGAGGAGAATTGTTGATATGATGGAGAAGTTGTGACGTTTTGGTGGAAAGCACTGCTACCAGGCAAGTTTGAAAGGGGCCGATGTGTTTAAGCTGCAGCAGTGAAGTGGGTATTGTGGATGTGGGTAATAAGTGTTGTAGTTTGGGTAGTGGTTGTCGAGGCTTTGGTCGTGGTTGGTGGTAGACAGTGGATATTGGGGACTGGTGGTCGAATGTGTGGAAGGCAATTATGTTCTGGATGTTCGATTAAGGGTGCAGTGAGGATACTGGCGAAGCTTGAGTATGAAGTTGAAATTGAAATGATGGTTTATGTGTAGAAAGTTGTGGTTTTTGGAGATGATGAGAACTGCTGCGGGTTATTGAAAGAAGGTGCAGTGGTATTGGGATTGTCAGAGGAGTATGCTGTGGGAATTGGGAGTGAATTGTTGTGCTGGAGGAAGAAGAAGTAGTGAATGTAATGTTTTATGGCAGAGTTGTGGGTATGTATGATGGCTGTTGAATTAATGGTGATGTTAGTTGTTGGAGTTTAGGCAGTGGGCGAACTTGGTAGAGGCTGTTGATTACTGGTGCGTATGGTGAAGTTGTCAGGAAGTTTTGAGTGGTGGAGCTTTTGGTATGAGATATGGCATAGATGGTAAACAGGGAGGCAAAAGTTGAATAGAAATACAAGCAAAGACAGCCAACAGTTCAAAACAGAATGTAATGTTGAAGTGAAATTGAACAGAGACTAATGTAAACAGTGAACAATGTAATGTAAATCAAAGAGCAATTGTAAACACAAAAACAGAATGTAATGAAAGTGAATTTTTCTTAATTGCGTATTTTTTATTTTTTTATGAAATGCAAATGAACGAAACAACTAGAAACAAATGCAAACAAACACTCAAAAAAATGCAAGAAACAATCACACAAATATTTTTTTCTAAAATGCAAACACACAAAAGAAAAACACACAAAAATCAAAAGAAAATATTTCAAAGAATAGAAAATCAAAATCAAAACAAGTCCCCGACAACGGCGACAAAAACTTGTTCGGACGTCGAAAATTCTATAGGTCTAGAAAACCGTCGAACGAATTTAGATTAAAAATAACCGCAAGAGCACGGTGTACGAATGTAGCAAGCGGCGAATACGGGTCGATCCACAGGGAATTGTTGATTTAAATTTCCTACTCAATCAAATTATACCAAAGTCGAGAGTGTGTTTAAGCTAGAAAATGAGAAAATGAACTAACTAAAAAAAAAAATGCAAATATGAGAGTTAAATGACAATTTAGATAATAAATCCACTCTCTAGATCATGTAGTTCAACACATGAAATCATGATCTCTCTTTTATGGTCATTAGTGTTTTAATTGATGTGTTTATCATAAGTATGGCATATCTGAGCTATTGATTAGCCAACGTAAGCCATCAAACTATAACACACCCCTTAAAACACTTACTAACTTTCATGAAACTTGACAAAGAAAATGAAAATGAAATCTATTTTAAGTATGGCCTATTAACTATTAATTAGAAATATAGACCATCAAATTTTAATTTCAAATCACTTTCTTATGCCATAATCATATATTCATGAAGAGGCATTTGTGTTAGTGATTGTTTAAGCATAGCCTATTTGGTGTCAACAATATAGACTATCAAATTCAAAGCAAAGACAACAAATTAAACCACTTCAAGCATTGTCATTAAGCACAAAAAGAGAGCATGAATTAACAAATAGTTGGAGCTACATAACTAGAGAGCTTCATTACCCCTAAATTGAATGGGTTTAGCCTCTCATATTTGTCATCATATGAACGAATGTAGCAAGCAACATTGAATAAAAAGAAGAGAAAAAAGAGCGCAAAATGAAAGGAAAAATTATTCTACTTGCATAAAAGAGAAGAGATCTACACTACAACATGACAGTAAATGAACATGAAAGTGAAAGAGCATGTATTAAATTGCATAAAATAAAAAAAGATTACATAAAATAAAAATGGCTAAGTAGCCATGAAAAGAGAAAGAGGAGCTTTCATTTTATTTTTGATCTAAACTAAACTAAAGAGAAGGAGGCCGAAGAGAGACTAAGAGAAGAGATAGAGTTACATGAAACATAAGGGGTTATTTATACATGCATGAAACCCTAATCCATAATTTGGGGAATGACCAAACTACCCTTGAGAAATTATGGAGGCCAAGTAATCATTAGCTTCTACTAATCATTATTTAAGTGTACATGAAGCCATTAATTCCATAAGCATGTGCATTAGCTTCTAATTTGTACATTAAAGTGGTGGGTAGGTGGGGTCCTCCATGATCTTCACTTTGAATTATTTCCATCTTCATTCCTTTATATTCTTTGTGCATGCATATTCCTTCATGAAACCATTTGTAATTGAGTTTAATTTCCTACAAAATAATATAAAAATTTCCAATTAAATTTTCTCAAATTAATATATGCAAAAAAATGACCATTTTGCCCCTGGATGAAGATGAATATGTGATAATTTTAAATAATATGAATTTTGGTTTAAACAAGTTAAAATAACCCAATATGATCATTTATTTAATTTAAATAGATTAAATATGGTGGTAAAAATATGCACATTTACATGCACATCAAGGATCGTTACACTGGAGGAGCGTTAGGGGTTGGCGATGATGGGAAAAATAATGTGGGATTTTTCTCTGACCTGTCGTGGCCGGGAGAGGCGGGGTTAGGGTTTTAGACCCTGATTTTTCTATGTTGATTTGGAGGTCAGTATGTCGACAAGGAGGGATCGGACATGGTCGGAGTAAGGGAGGATGGAGCGTGGTACTCTGGCGAATGTCCGGGCTCGATCGCGAGATTTCAGATGGTCGGAGGTGTTGGTGTTTGGCGAATCCATGGATCGGGTTTGGTTTTGATGGTTCTCGTCTCTGCTCGATTTCGTTTTGTAGATCGTTTCGATGTTCTGGTGGTCGAATCGTAAGAAAGTGTTGTCGTCGATTTGTAGAAGTCAGCGGTAATGGTCGGAGGTGCTCCGACCATGTGTGCACGTACACGGTCTATCGGCGTGTCTGGGTTTGTTGAGGCTTTAGGGAAGAAGGGATTTGCTCAGGAGTGGGCTTGAATAGATTGGGGATTGTCTCGAAGAAGTGGGTTCGTGATTTTGCTCCGGTTTTGGTTCGTGAAGTCTGGCTTTTGGCTTGTGTGACGTACCAGAATTTTGGGCATTTGAAATCGAAATATTTAATTAATTTTAAATGTTTAAATGATAGTTTAACTTGAATTTCAGATATTAGAATGAATTTTGCAATTTAATTATTGAATCTAATTATAGAAATTTGGGTAAAATTTAAAATCTTCAATTTTGAGCCTGCTAAAAATAATTTGATGGCCTAGAAAATTTATATTGATAATATTGAGGTTAATACAAGCTTCAGCATTGAATTTGAAACTGTTTTATTCAGTTTTGGAATTTTATCGTTTAAATCAATATTTAAAAACAGCCATCCGAGGCACAGTCTTGCAATTCGACGAAACTAGTTCCATTGGATCCGTAATATTTTATTATTATCGGATTTCAATTTTTGTAGCATTCGGAGTGATTGTTTGACCATACGATTAGCAAACGCGTTGAAATTTAAATCGAAAATCCGATTTAATAACTGGATCCAAAATGCTATCTTCTGCATACGATCAAGTTTGAAGCCAGAACCTTTCCCAATATGTCCGAAATAGGGGTTTAACATTATAAACGCCTGGCGGCACGCCTCGATTGGAGATCGAGATTTTAAGTTGTGATTATCGAAGCGATTTGAATTTAATTTGAATTCAAATATAATTAATATTGTTGCCTTAAAAGATTATGTTAAAACTTTCTATACACGTATAGGAGTTAGGAGTTAAAACATGTATTCTCTTTTTCTCAACACAATAGCAACACTTGGGAGGGAAATGTTCACACGCATGCGTTTCTTCCTTTTGAACGAAATAAAAAAAATCTTAATACTCTAACCCGAAATCATTCTCCCTTCCTCAAATCGTGAATATATTCGTATATCTCTAAAAATATGGCAGATCTATTCCCCTTCATCTTTTAAAAAAAAAATTCGAACCAAATCGTAATCGAATTCGAAAATCAAACCAGATGTGGGTTCGTGATTTTTGTCTTGGAGGCGGGCGCGTGCTCCCGTACGTGAAGCAGCAGTGGCACGATATGGAGGAACAGCGGCGATTATCGATGGGCATTTCATCGTAGACGGCGGCTAGGGGTAGGACGACGTGGAGGTGAGGGATTTGTGGCACGGCGTCGGCATCGCGATCTGTAGGTGAGGGCTTTGGTTCGTGGCAGCAGGGAAGCGCTCGCGTTGGGTCGCTAATGATTTTGGATCTCAAAATCTAGGTGCGTGCGCGTGTGAAGATGCGGCGATGGGGGTTGCGATGTAGGGTTAGTCACGATCATCGGGGATGTCGCGAGCACGAAGAGGCTGAGCATCGAGATTGGGTTTCGTCGCGTTGTCCTGAGAAGATCGATGTCGTGATAATCTCGTCAGTGAGGTATAGTTATTTTTCTTATTTTTCTTCCAATTCAAACAAATAAATATGATTTTTGAAAATATATACACAGTTCCAGTTTTTATATGTATGCAGAATTTGTTTGGTTGAAAGGAAATTGTATTTTATAAATCTATATAAATTAATTTTACAAGTCTATGGATTTAAAAGGAAAATGAGTTTAAATTCAGATTATTGGTTTAAAACCAGATGATTAGTCTAAATTAAATTATTGGTCAATTTAATTTATTTATTGGTAAAATTTTGGTATATTATCTCAAATGTTAATAAATCATTAGATTAAAAATTTAAAATATTAGTTGAAATAAAAATTTTAAAATGGCAATTGAATTATTCGATTTATTTCGAATATTAATAAAATCATATAATTGTTATGCAAGGTCTAAAACCATGAAGAAATGGTCAAATTGGAAATTGACTGCAAATTTAAATCAAAGGTGAGATCTTCTCACTTAAAAAGAGTTTTGTTCAAATTTTAAATAGTTGATTTAAAATTGCTAGATTGTGTTGATTGTTTGCTTGGATAATAATTGATTATCTGTTTGAAATAGACCCTATTGCGCCGCATAATAGCGGATAATATTTTATAAATCCCATATACCGCGATATTCCACCTCGAAGTAGAATGGGTATTTAATTGTGTGCTAACGTCTGTGGATGCAGGGAAACAGGTTCGAGGGATCCAACTGCATTCCTCAAATGATTAATTTGTGTTTATGTTGGGTGTTGATTATTTTTAATTCGTGTAAATGTTTGTGATTGAAACCGTAAAGGCTGTAATACAGCCGAATAATATTTTTGGCATCGTAGGATACCAGAAATAGATAGTTAATTAATTTGAAATTTGGATAGAAAATTTGTAATGAATTCACCCAAAGGAAATTGGGTGAATTTTAAAAGAAGGAAATTTAAATAGATAAGGTTTTATCTTTGAAAACTTATTGAATAAATTCAAAAAATATTGGAAATATTTTTGTAAAGGAATTTTGAGTAATATTGTGTAATGGTTGAAGAAATTATTTAAGATACGAATTTTAAATAATTTAAAGAGATAAAGAATTTATTTCAAAAGGAAATAAATTTAGAAATTAAATTTGGAATTTAATTTAGAGTTGAAATTTATTTTAGAAATCGATTCATGAATTAATTTGGAGTTAAAATAAATCTTAGGAATCGATTTGGAAATTAAGTTAGTGTTTTAGAAATAACTTGGGAAATCAATTTGAAATTGATTTGATTTGATATTGGAAAATTAATTTGGGGAAATCAAATTGGAAGTTGGTTTTGTATTTGAAATAAACTGGAAATCAATTTGGAATTCGATTGGATGTGAAGATGATATTTGGTAACCGATTTAAATTCATATATAGGTTGATATTTGGAATGTAAATTTAAAATAAATCGAGAAGATATATTAATTTATTTGAATGGACCCATTTATATTGGGAAAAGAATTTTTTCCTGCAAAGCCAAGTATATTTTTAAATAACTTTTGAATAAAATTTAAAAGATTTTTGATTGGTTCTAAAAATAATATTGTTGGAGAAATTAGTTTTGGAGATTGTTTTAAAGTAAAAATTAATTAATTAATTATATAAGGAGTATTTCAAAGATTAAATTGATTTTTGATTAGAAAATAGTTATTTAAATATTTATACTATCTACTAATTTTATTTTAAAATTAGTTTTTGGACTTGAATTTTGTATGAGATATTAGTATAGTATTTTTCATAAATAATATTTAAGCAAATATTCTATAATAGTTTATTATAAATGTTTCCAAGTATATTTTGAATAAGTATTTTTATATTATTTTAAATATTTGAAATCGGCAGATTTTCAATGGAAATGGATAAATGTTGGAAATTGATTTGAAATTTATTTTCAAAGGATTGAAGTGTGAAATTTTATCTTGCGAAGAATATTGAAAAAATAATTGGGGGGAAATTATTTGAATCCAGAAATTGTTGTGAATGATGATTGATAGTAAAATAACCAACTATCAGTATTGGCTTTAATCGGCATTTGAATTTCGATGCGACCGGGAGTCGAATTCCAAATGAATATTCGAAACCCACATCGAACCTTTGTGATTGTGATGGATCTTTTGTTTAAAAGTTCAAAGTGAAATTATTGTGAATTGTTTGAATATGAATGAACACTTATTTTTAAAATAAGCACTCATTATTCGGATTAGCCGGGAGAGGACCTTGTGTCATTAAACCCATTCCGAATAACGATACGACAAAGTGGGATGGCAATTGAAGACAGTGTTGAAGACCGGGTATTTTTGAAAGCGAAAGGATACCTGTCGAATGACTCTGCACCGAGTTGCTCCGGTATAGAGATTTTATCACCCTTTGTGATGGGGATTCCGGACGTGATTAGTGAATATCCGGATTTCAAGGACTTCTTTGGAAGTGCCTTCGGTTCCGTTCGATCCCGTAACAGACTAGTATGGATGTGTGTCAGATGTTACACTTTGAGATGTAAAGCTGGTTTCTATCAAATACATTTCTGTTGGTGGCGGAGAATTTATTCTCTTAGCTTAACACCCTTCTCTGAGACGTACGAGCTCAAAGGTTATGTAGTTGATGGTTACTAGTGATACATTCCCAATTTGGTAATGTGGCATATAAAGTGATGTTGATCATTTGTTGATCGAAGCATGGCTTTTGTGAAAATCGTAGCTTTGTGGATGAGACTATGTCGAACCTCACACCCTGTAATGGTCAAAACAGGAAGGATGCAGCAAGGTTATAGGGAGTAGCGCCCCTTAGGGTATGTACTTTCCTTCTGGATAGAAGTGGTACCATGGTATGGAGCTCAGATACTTAACTTATGTGAATATCGCAAATATATATTTATTTGTGATTGTTGTTGTTGAGGATCCTTGGATAAAGGTTGTTTACAACCGGGGGATGGCATACTCGTGTAGTAGTTACCTATTTTTGCAGAGGTAACCCGGCCTTATGTTGGCAGAGATCCGGTTAGGTTCTCGGGGCGTCTATCCAGAGGCGTACCCATGTGGCAACGGGAAGTTCCTTAGCCTGGCCATTTGTTGGAAATCCAATTCCCAATACGAACCCAGTATGGTTTTAGTTGTAGAACCTGCCATCTAATATGGTAGCTATAGTAGGCAAACTATAATGGTACGTATGTTGGCTAAGATTAATATTGTATTTTCGAAATTGTTTTTCACACTATACGCTAATAATAATAATATCAAAAGAGTTTTTCTCTCGTAGTAAGAATATTTGACTATCAAAAGGTGAAATCTTCCCCAAGTGTGCGATTGCATTGTGTGTGGCGGGAGGCCTTATGATAGATTCATTTTCTAAAAAGCGTTGCGGATTTCTTTTAAATTTCATTGTTTTTCTTTCGTAAAGGAATAACTGTTTTTAAGATCTCACACCAGTCCCATGACTGACCTGGAGTTTATTGTTCCCTTTCTAAATTCTAGGTGCCCAAAATTTTCCACACGGGCAGCCTAGAGTTAGATTATCAGGTCTTTTCTGGAATTCAGGAGTTGCTGTGGAGCTCAAGAGACGAGCTGGATGGCGAGGCATATTACTAGTATTGTCATATTTTCTTTCCGCTTTTGTTGTGTACACTCTGATAATGTAATGTGATATAATGTAATTACTGATATAGTGATTCTGTTTAAAGATATTTATTTATCTATTATATTTGTTCCGCTGCGAAATGTGAGATTCCATTATTGTTTCTGTTCTTCTTCTATCTTCTTATTCTTAAACCCTAATGGTTCTGTTTTCTGGCATTCGATTGCGCGGCATTTGATATAGTGGTCGTATAAATGTCGACTTTCGAAAGTCGTAAAATCAGGTCGTTACAATGTAGTATCAAAGCATTTGGTTAAACGACAACCTTGGCTCTGTTGGGTGTTACTCATTAGAGATAGAGACAGCAGTACTCTAGAATGAGTATGAGTGTAATAATAGATATGAGCGCGTATTTGTTAGTGAATATAAAATTGTTTTATATTGCGTTGACTTATTGGTTGATTGTTTATAGATTCTGGCCGGTGCATTCTGGCCAACTGTTTCGATAGGGGTTTCTAAACTCTTAAACAAGATAAACCGACACAGTATTGTTTAAAATAGGGTAAATGAAATAATTTTACCCAAAACTATTTTCGTATATAAAAGAAATAAATTTTCTATGAATTATTATAATATATGGTTGCTTGGTTGTTAGGAAGCGATAATATTAGGTTATCATCATCGTTGTATGAGAAATTGAAATCAAAACCAAAAGCTAAGAAAATAAAAATACAAATGAGATTTGTAAATGTAAATTTTAAATGTAATTTAGAATTTGGAATAAAATTTATTAATGGAATGAAATTGGTAATATGAATGTATAAATGTGTTTTATAAATTGAAATGAGATTTTGATTTGGATCAAGTTGAATAAAGAAGAATCCAAACTTAGGGAAAAAGAAATAAAATGGATTGAATTCAGGAAAACTAATATGATAATTAATCAATTCATGAAATAGGAAAGTTGAATTAGTTAAATTAAAACTTGAATTGTGAGTTAAATAAAAATGGTTTGAATTTGCAGATAAAATTCAAGTAAGTAGAAATAAATTGAAAATTTTCTGGTTATTGATAAAATAAATTCGAGATGGATTGTGAATGGAAATTTGAAATTAAAAGTGGATAAGTAAGTAAAACTAATTTAATTAAATTAGTAGATGGAGTGAATTTGATAAATGAAAATAAAATCAAGGATTTAAATTGGGAAGTGTTACAGGAAAAAAAATGTACTTGAGATTTGAATTGAAATAACTTAAGTAAATATTGGATCAAATGGAGCTAAATGTTAATAAAGGAAATAAAATTAGTTAGTAAAACTAGTTAGAAGAATGACAAATTTAATATGGTTCAAAATGAATTGAATTCAATATTTATAAATAAAAGGTAAAATGAATTCATATGGAATTTGGGATCAAGTATAAATATAAAGTGTATAGAATAATAATCTTGAACTTAAGAAATAAATGGTAAAATTCTTAAGTTAAATTTAGAGTTGAGAAATATTTTAAATTATTAAATGGAGGATAAACTGGAAATTGTGAAATGGTTTTAATTAAAATGAATGTGAATATGGAATGCAAAATGAATTGAATAGAATCAATTGGAAATGAAATAAAATAAAGAGTAAATCGAGTTTGTATCAATTTAAATTAGTTATAAACTAGATTGGATATTCTACTAAGTGAATATCGTCGAAATTTGCATAGAAATGATTGTTATTTAACGCAAATATGATTGCATAAAATCCTATGAGTTAATGAAACCTAATAAAATTGATTTTTGAATCAATTGAAATAGATATGAGTTTATTTCGCTTAAAAATAAATTGAATAAAAGAAAGTGAGTTGTAAATCACTTGAATTGAATAGAAATGGTATGTGAATTGATTATAAGAAATTAAATTTGTATCAGAACCATATAAATTGCTTATGGAAACTATTTTGAATGTATTGCTTGTGAAACTATGTGTTACTATTGGAAATAAGTGAAATGCGAATAAACTTCTTATATATGTTACTTATGTGTTTAAATTGAGTAAATACAGGTACAGGAGGGCCGTTTGGCTGGATTTGGTCGTGCTAAAATGCTAATAATAAACGGCTTTGTTTAAGAATGCTAATAAGGTACGCCTACGCAATAAAAATAGGAAATATGAACTGTTTTTGTTTTTTTCGACCGGGTGGGTCGATGTATATATATTTATATCTTTTGTCAAATTGCAAAAACTCCTCCGTACAAAGGAGACTCTACCAAAATTTATCTAAAATTTGGGAGTTATAAAATTTTTGAAAAAAAAAAGTTATTAGCAACAAATGATTTCAAATTGGAAATTGAAGAAAATTAGTGAATGAAACTGAATTAAAATAATAATTTGAATCAGTTATAATTGAAAGATAAAATTCAATATTCATAGTTGAAGATAAATTGAATTCAAATAGAATTGAAGTGTAAATTGAATTCGAATAAAAGTGAAAATGCAAGATTGAATGAAAATGAATATGTAACTTCAATAGTGAAGTAAAAATGGTACAAAAAGCATATATATTGAAAAATTGTAATGAAAGGTGCAAAATGATATTTGAATATTATAATTGGATATTATGGATATCAGGATATACAGGTGTATTAAAGGAAATGGAGCTGGGATTTTGATTTTAAAGATAAAATTGAATCGCTCGACAAAAAGGTATGTATTTCAATTTCATTATGAAATTTTTTTTGTCCAGCCGCTTGGCGTTTTGTTTTCTTTTGGGATTTGAGGGCCTGTGGTGCCATTTTGTAGTCCTACGAAGCTAGCCGCGCAAAGGAGACGCTGGCGAAAATTTTCGAAAATTCAGGGTGTTAGAAAATTTTTGAGAAATTTTTTAAAGTTTGAATTCAAATCTAAATTTGAATTGGGAAGTAAACAAGATTGTTTGGAATTTATAATTGAACTTGGAAAGTTAGTTGAAATGAATCTTTAACAAAAAAGATTTGGGTTGATGAACTGATAAAACTGTTTGGTTTAGAAAATATCAAACGGGTTAAGGTCTATTCTTCTTAACTAGCAATTTCGGGACGAAAATTCTTTTAAGGGGGAAAGGATGTGACGACCCAGAATTTTAGGCATTTGAAATCGAAATATTTAATTAATTTTAAATGTTTGAATGATAGTTTAACTTGAATTTCAGATATTAGAATGAATTTGGCAATTTAATTATTGGATCTAATTATAGAAATTTGGGTAAAATTTTAAATCTTCAATTTTGAGCATGTTAAAAATAATTTGATGACTTAGAAAATTTATATAGATAATACTGAGGTTAATAGAAGCTTCAAAATTGAATTTGAAACTGTTTTATTCAGTTTCGGAATTTTATCGTTTAAATCAATATTTAAAAAAGCCGTCTGAGGCACAGTCTCGGAATTCAACGAAACCAGTTCCATTAGATCCGTAATATTTCATTATTATCGGATTTCAGTTTTTGTAGCATTCAGAGTGATTGTTTGACCATACGATAAGCAAACAAGTTGAAATTTAAATCAAAAAATCGATTTAATAACTTGATCCAAAATGTTATCTTCTCCATACGATCAAGTTTGAACCCAGAACCTTTCCTAGTGTATCCGAAATAGGGGTTTAACATTATAAACGCCTGGCGGCACGCCTCGATTGGAGATCGAGATTTTAATTTGCGATTATCGAAGCGATTTGAATTTAAATTTGAATTCAAATATAATTAATATTGTTGCCTTAAAAGATTATGTTAAAACTTTCTATACACGTATAGGAGTTAGGAGTTAAAACACGTATTCTCTTTTTCTCAGCACAATAGCAACACTTGGCAGGGCAATGTTTGCATGCGTTTCTTCCTTTTGAACGAAATAAAAAATCTCAATACTCTAACCCGAAATCATTCTCCCTTCCTCTAATCGCGAATAAATTCGTATATCTCTAAAAAAATGGAAGATATATTCCCCTTCATCTTTTAAAAAAAAATCGAACCAAATGGAAATCGAATTCACAAATCAAACCAGATGTGGGTTCGTGATTTTTTTCTTGGAGGCACGCGCGTGCTCGCGTACGTGAAGCAGCAGTGGCGCGATATGGAGGAACAACGGCGATTAACGATGCGCATTTCATCGCAGACGCACTACGCCATAAATGGCCTTCTGCAACACAAAAAAAATGTTGGCTTAGGCCCAAAAAATGTTGCCATAGGTCTATGGCAACACTTTTAGGGTGATGCAATTTTTGCCGTTGCCTTAGACCTCAAAGGCAACATTTTGACTATCTAAGGCAACATAAGTAATATTGTTGCAATAGAACCCTATTTGGGTCTATGGAAACACCCATAGGTATCTGTAGCAACATTCCAAAAATGTTGCTATAGATATTAACTTTCTGAAGTTGTGCGACCCACATCTTGTGGGGCCCACAATGTGGGGCCCACGACCCAACTGGGTCCATCCCTATGGCAACACCTTGAATGACTATTGCAACATTATTTTAAGCAACATTTATAACCCGGTGGCAACACTATTATGAAGCTACTGCAACACTATTCTGAAGCTACTACAACACCATTCTGAAGCTACTGCAACACTATACTGAAGCTACTGCAACACTATACTGAAGAGACACTAAGAGCACATAGAACAGTA
The DNA here is from genome assembly GCA_030765085.1 of Allium cepa. Taxonomy (NCBI): domain Eukaryota; kingdom Viridiplantae; phylum Streptophyta; class Magnoliopsida; order Asparagales; family Amaryllidaceae; genus Allium; species Allium cepa. Next base: position 442,585,119 of record CM060944.1, on the reverse strand, counting down.
CAATAACACATAGAGCACTTGCATAATACACAGTACAATATCACATAAAACACTTGCATAATACACAGCATAATACACAGTACAGATAATAATTCATACAGCAGTACATATCACAATTAATGTCAGTTACCCCAAAATATCCAGTTACCCCAAAATACTACAAAGCTACCCCAAAACATCTGGTACACATAACAATTCATAAATGAGACTTAAGAGCTGGTGCCTCCAGTCAGATTATCGGTCTCACTGGACATGATTGTGGAAGTTAGATCATCTACATTGATGTTCAAATGTGCTTTCCGAAATGGCCTAATTGTAAGACCATTTTGTGGATTCATCACAAAATTCCTTTTAAGTTCACCAAACATTATAGTATTTTTTGAACTGTAAAACTGATAGAAATAATAATTGAAAAGTATGTCAGTGGCTATATGTTAAAGGAGGAAGGCAACGGTTTATGTTTATTATATCAGAGTTAACCTCTGGGAATTGAGCCCAAATAAGACCAAGTGGCTTGCAGTCAAAGGTGCCATGGTGATCAGACTGTACCGTGATCATGGCCATGTGATCAAGAAGAGCAGTAATTTTATAGTTTGGATTATTTAAAACTCCAAGTTGGTTCATCTTTAGCTCTACCCATTTCATTCTGCAAAATGAGTGACATCTAAGCATATGCTATCATTATGAGTAATGAGTAATGTCTGACCAAAAAGGGTTAATATAACAAAAACAAATAATATACCCGGTCGCAGACCATATCATGATATCATACTCGGAATATGCAGCAGTTAGGAATTCATGAAGATCTGTTAAGAAACTATAATGTCAGTGCAGTTAGAATAATAATAAGGCAATATCAATATCAAGTATCGATATTTATCTACTTGCATGGACGCATTAACTCAAGTGGATTTTCAGCTGCAGATCTGTGATCGAACAGAGTGTAATCAATATCCAAGACAAGCAGCTTTTTTCCGTCACGACAAGGATTCCGTAGTTTCAACTAAGCAATTGAGCATCAGCAAGCAAATACATTAGATCATTGCAAAGCTCACAGAACAAAAAGATAAATCAAACAAGAAAATGTTGACAACACAGGTATAACAGTAAAATTAATACAATTAATAATTAAGGGTATAGCATAGTCACCTACTGTGACCAATGAACAATATGGATACATCTACGTATGAATGGAAGACTGTTTTCTAACACATTATCTTGGTAAACCGATAGGTAATATCACAATATCTTGGTGAACTGATAGGTAGGCATGGTGCTTTAAGTGAAAATATACAATTGTCAATAACACACATGAGTAATCAATAATGCCTAGGACATATGACAGTTCAAATCATATTTGCATTGATTCAAAATGGACCGTGATCCTAAATCATATAGGCTAAGTTAGAAAATGACAAAACAAATTAAACCTTAACTCAATTTGAATTGCTTAGTTAACAAATTTTCTTTCATATGATATAGAATTATCAGCCATAGATTTATTTAACATGTCTCCGAAGTCATTATGGACTTCAAGTGGATGCCTAATTTGAGCTTTTAGATTTGAGTCGAAGGAGATGTTAAGCATTTAATTCATTCACACAATTACTATTCATCTAATTATTGATTAGTATTCACATTGACGTCTTCTCATTGATACATTACCTACAAATGCATAATGTGTGTTAGTTCCAAAACCAAAGTAACATAATAGAATTTCATTTCAACGCTTTAAGCATCAAGCTCCTAAGTGCCATAATAACTTACAAGGAAACAACTATGCCAGCGCTAACAGAGAATCACAACGTGTGGTGCACTGAGTTAAGAAATGCACCTTATACTGATTAATTCTTCTGTTCAACTTCTGCTTATTGGAATCCTTGTCTTTAATATCCACTACCTCGTCCTGTCCAATCTCAAAATCATCCACAACCTCCAGTGCATCCACTTGATCCACAAATATCTCATCTTCAACCGTCCTACAAATCAATCAACAATCATGAATAGCCCCAAAAGTAAATGTAACCTGAGAGGAAAAAAAATACAATAACAAACCCAATCATAGTCGTCTTGACAGTAGGCTTAATGTTAAGCTGAGACAGTAACACGAATCGTCGCCAAGCTTAGACGCCATTTTGGGGTAAAGAAGCTTTTGTCTTTTTGGGAGCACATTGGTGACCTCGCAAATGCGGCGCTTCAGCTCGGTGATTGTGTCGTCGCCGCAAACCCTGACGATGTACTCTTTGCCACTCCATTTTACGGTTAGGGTTATTTATTAGTAGTCTAAATCGAAACCCTAAAGTGATGGGAGAGAGGGTTATATCTCAAAATCAAAATTGAATCCCTAAAGTGATTTGAACAATGCTTGAACCCCCAAATCGAAGCGAAATCACTGAACAAAGCTTGAACCCCCAAATCGAAGCCCTAATCGAACCGAAATCGCTGAACTCCAAATTAAGAATGTTTGCTTGAACCTTTGTAAGAATACAGGGAAGAATGAAAATAAAAAGTTATTTGCGGGGACTTTTTTCTTCGCGGCTCTAAAAGATCAAGGAGTGGTGTTCGGATTGATGAGGTGTCACGTTCTCCAACGTAGGATTTGCCTTGGTAGATTGGCGTGGATCAGTGCGAAAGATATGCCAAGGTCTGCTATAGCAACACTATAAAATAATGTTGCATCAATTACACTTGTTTAGCTAGAGCAACACATTTTTATGGCTAAGGCAATACCAAAAATTCAACGTTGCAGTAGGACCAAAATTTTATAGCTATCACAACATTTTACCTGGCAACACCTTGCAAAAATGTTGCAGAAGGCCATCTATGGCGTAGTGACGGCGGCTAAGGGTAGCACGACGTGGAGGTGAGGGATTTGTGGCACGGCGTTGGCATTGCGATCCGTAGGCGAGGGCTTTGGTTCGTGGCAGCAGGGAAGCGCTCGCGTTGGGTCGCAAATTATTTTGGATCTCAAAATCTGGGCGCATGCGCGTGTGAAGATGCAGCGACGGGGGTTTCGATGTAGGGTTAGTCGCGATCATCGGGGATGTCGCGAGCACGAAGAGGCTGAGCATCGAGATTGGGTTTCGTCGCGTTGTCCTGAGAAGATCGATGCCGTGATAATCTTGTCAGTGAGGTATAATTATTTTTCTTATTTTTATTCCAATTTAAACAAATAAATATGATTTTTGAAAATATATATACACAGATCCAGTTTTTATACGTATACAGAATTTGTTTAGTTGAATGGAAATTGTATTTTATAAATCCATATAAATTAATTTTACAAGTCTATGGATTTAAAAGGAAAATGAGTTTAAATTCAGATTATTAGTTTAAAACCAGATGATTAGTCTAAATTAAATTATTGGTCAATTTAATTTATTTATTGGTAAAATTTTGGTATATTATTTCAAATATTAATAAATCGTTAGATTAAAAATTTAAAATATTAGTTGAACCAAAAATTTTAAAATTGCAATTGAATTATTCAATTTATTTCGAATATTAATAAAATCATGTAATTGTTATGCAAGGTCTGAAACCATGTAGAAATTGTCAAATTGGAAATAGACTGCAAATTTAAATCAAAGGTGAGATCTTCTCGGTTAAAAATGGTTTTGTTTAAATTTTAAATAGTTGATTTAAAATTTCTTGATTGTGTTGATTGTTTGCTTGGATAATAATTGATTATCTATTTGAAATAGACCCTATTGCGTCCCATAATAGCGGATAATATTTTATAAATCCCATATACCGCGATATTCCACCTCGAAGTGGAATGGGTATTTAATTATGTGCTAACGTCTGTGGATGCTGGGAGACAGGTTGGAGGGATCCAACTGGATTCCTCGAATGTTTAATTTGTGTTTATGTGGTGTGTTGTTTATTTTTAATTCGTGTAAATGTTTGTGATTGAAACCGTAAAGGCTGTAATACAGCCGAATAATATTTTTGGTATCGTAGGATACCAGAAATAGATAGTTAATTAATTTGAAATTTGGATAGAAAATTTAAAATGAATTCACTCAAAGGAAATCGGGTGAATTTTAAAAGAAGGAAATTTAAATAGATAAGGTTTTATCTTTGAAAACTTATTGAATAAATTCCAAAAATATGGGAAATATTTTTATAAAGGAATTTCGAGTAATATTGTGTAATGGTTGAAGAAATTATTTAAGATACAGATTTTAAATAATTTAAAGAGATAAAGAAATTATTTCAAAAGGAAATAAATTTAGAAATTAAATTTGGGATTTAGTTTAGAGTTGAAATTTATTTTACAAATCGATTCATGAATTAATTTGGAGTTAGAATAAATCTTAGGAATCGATTTGGAAATTTGGTCAGTGTTTTAGAAATAACTTGGGAAATCAATTTGAAATTGATTTGATTTGATATTGGAAAATTAATTTGGGGAAATCAAATTGGAAGTGGGTTTTGTATTTGAAATAAAATGGAAATCAATTTGGAATTCGACTGGGTGTGAAGATGATATTTGGGAACCGATTTAAATTCATATATCAGTTGATATTTGGAATGTAAATTTAAAATAAATCGAGAAGATCTATTAATTTATTTGAATGGACCCATTTATATTGGGAAAAGAATTTTTCCCTGGAAAGCCGAGTATATTTTTAAATAGCTTTTGAATAAAATTTAAATGTTTTTAGATTGGTTCTAAAAATAATATTGTTGGAGAAATTGGTTCTGGAGATTGTTTTAAAGTAAAAATTTATTTAATTAATTATATAAGGAGTATTTAAAAGATTAAATTGATTTTTGATTAGAAAATAGTTATTTAAATATTTATACTCTATCTACTAATTTTATTTTAAAATTAGTTTTTAGAATTGAATTTTGTATGAGATATTAGTATAATATTTTTCATAACTGATATTTAAGCAAATATTCTAAAATAGTTTATTATAAATGTTTCCAAGTATATTTTGAATAAGTATTTTTATATTATTTTAAATATTTGAAATCGACAGATTTTCAGTGGAAATGAATAAATGTTTGGAAATTGATTTGAAATTTATTCTCAAAGGATTGAAGTGTGAAATTTTATCTTATGAAGATATATTGAAAAAATAATTGGGGGAGAATTATTTGAATCCAGAAATTGTTGTGAATGATGATTGATAGTTAAATAACCAACTATCAATATTGGCTTTAATCGGCATTTCAATTTCGATGCGACCGGGAGTCGAATTCCAAATGAATATTCAAAACCCACATCGAACCTTTGTGATTGTGATGGATCTTTTGTTTAAAAGATCAAAGTGAAATTATTGTGAATTGTTTGAATATGAATGAACACTTATTTTTAAAATAAGCGCTCGTTATTCGGATTAGCCGGGAGAGGACCTTGTGTCATAAAACCCATTCCGAATAACGATACGACGAAATGGGAGGGCAATTGAAGATGGTGTTGAAGACCGGGCATTTTCGAAAGCGAAGTACCTGTCGAATGTCTCTACACCGAGTTGCTCCGGTATAGTGATTTTATCACCCTTTGTGATGGGGATTCCTGACATGATTAGTGAATATCCAGATTTCAAGGACTTCTTTGGAAGTGCCTTCGGTTCCGTTTGATCCCGGAACGGACTTGTATGGATGTGTGTCTGACGTTACACTTTGAGATGTAAAGTTGGTTTCTATCAAATACATTTCTGTTAGTGGCGTAGAATTTATTCTCTTAGCTTAACACCCTTCTCTAAGACGTACGAGCTCAGTGGTTATGTAGTTGATGGTTACTAGTGATACATTTCCAATTTGATAATGTGGCATACGAATTGCTGTTGATCATTTGTTGATCGAGGTATGGCTTTTGTGAAAAGCGTAGCTTTGTGGAAGAGACTTCGTCGAACTTCACACCCCGGAATGGTCAAAACAGGAAGGATGCGGCAAGGTTATAGGGAGTAGCGCCCCTTAGGTTATGTACATTTCCTTCTGGATAGAAGTGGTATCATGGTATGGAGCTCAGATACTTAACTTATGTGAATATTGCAAATATATATTTCTTTGTGATTGTTGTTGTTGAGGATCCTCGGATAAAGGTTGTTTACAACCGGGGGATGGCATACTCGTGTAGTAGTTACCTATTTTGCAGAGGTAACCCGGCCTTGTGTTGGCAAAGATCCGGTTAGGTTCTCGGGGCGTCTATCCAGAGGCGTACCCATGTGGCAATGGAAAGTTTCTTGGCCTGACCATTTGTTGGAAATCCAATTCCCAATACGAACCCTGTACGGTTTTAGTTGTAGAACCTGCCATCTAATATGGTAGCTGTAGTAGGCATACTATAATGGTACGTATGCTGGCTAAGATTAATATTGTATTTTCGAAATTGTTTTTCACACTATGCACTAATAATAATAATATCAAAAGAGTTTTTTTCTCGTAGTAAGCATATTTGACTATCATAAGGAGAAATCATCCCCAAGTGTGCGATTGCATTGTGTGTGTGGCGGGAGGCCTCATGGTAGTTTCGTTTTCTAAAAAGCATTGCGGATTTCTTTTAAATTTCTTTCTTTTTCTTTCGTAAAGGAATAACTGTTTTTAAGATCTCACACCAGTCCCACGACTGACCCACAGTTTATTGTTCCCTTTCTAAACTCTGGGTGCCCAAAATTTTCCACACGGGCAGCCTAGAGTTAGATTATTAGGTCTTTTCTGGAAATCAGAAGTTGCTGTGGAGCTCAAGAGATGAGCTGGATGGCGAGGCGCATTACTTGTATGTGTTATATTTTCTTTCCGCTGTTGTTGTTGTACACTCTGATAATGTAATGTAATTACTGATATAGTGATTCTGTTTAAAGATATTTATATATCTATTATATTAGTTCCGCTGCGAAATGTGAGATTCCGTTATTGTTTCTGTTCTTCTTCTATCTTCTTCTTCTTAAACTGATGTAGCACAATCTAAAGGAGTTTCGGGTTTAACCCGTAAGGCGCGCACGACTCAGGTGAAGGAGTCATATGGGAAAGTGGCGACTCTTAACAGCTTAAGTCGTTCGTGCTTGATGAGTCGCACACGACTCAACGGTTCATCCATAAGTCGTTTACGACTTAACATGAAGAAGGATAAAGTTTCAGCAAGTAAAGATCTTGTGTCAGAGGAAGGGCACGAGTTACGACTCAATGGGAGTTTCAATAGTTCTGGATTGATGAGTCGTACACGACCTAACTACATGGCTATGAGTCGTCCACGACTCATCAAGAAACAAAAGGGAATTCTAGTAATTGAAGGCCATAAGTCGGGGACGGGATACAACCTAAGTGATGAGTCGTTGTGTGATGAGTCGTAAGTCGTGACAGGGTGTTGTAAACTGTTTGTTTTCTTGAGTCGTGTACTATAATCGAGTCTGTACATATTTTGAGTCATCTGTTATGATAAGTCGTGAGTCATGATAGCTGATGAGTCGTATGTCGTTGTCATCTGTTGAGTCGGTTGCTTGTGTTGTGTTGTAATTGAGGCGTGTAGTGTCTGTTAGGTCGGCAACGACCTAGTTGAGTCGTGAGGCATGAGTCGGTCACGACTTAAGGGTCAGGAGTTGAAAACACTATAAATAGGGGGTGTGTTGTACATTTGTAAAGATGGAATATTGAAATAAAATTTCTTGTTGATTGCTTCGTGCTTTCTTCTCTAATTGGTAGTTGAGTGTAATCTCCTATCTCCACTTACGTCATTCGAGTGCGCTCGAATCCACGTTTGTTGAAGCCGATTCACGGAATCTAGTGCGCTAGATCAACGTAAGAAGAATCGTAGATCTTGGAACACGGTATAGTGCGCTATCAACGTGTTTGAGATAGCTAGAATTCGGTATCTTCGGATCAACGAATTTGGGCATTTCGGTATCTTCATTCCATCGATCACTACTTTCACTGATTGAAGTTTGTTTCGAATTATCCGCTGCATCAGTTTGGTATCAGAGCCATACTTAGCCAATCATAGCTAAGTTGATTCTTGGAGCCAAGTGTTGAAGTTTGAAGTTGTTCATCGTGTTCATATTGAAGTTGCAACAAGAGAGAGAACTTTCGATCCATTCCATTTTGGATCAAAGTGTTGAAAGTGTTTGAATTTGTGAGGAGATTTTTGTGCGCCAAGTATAGAAGAGTGTGAGACGTGCCTTATGTTTGAATTGAAGCCGACTTAACCTTGAGCCGAGCCAAGTTAAGTCGTGAAGATCAAGCCGAGATAAGATTGAGCCGAGCATTGTTGTTTGAAGTTGAAGGTTGAGCTGTGATTTATTGTTGTTTTGTGAAGTGTTGTGTTGATTCAATCATGCCGTCAAGGAGAGCTAATCGCCATCAAAATGTTGAAGCATTATATAGACGAGAAGAGGCCGATCAAATGGAACAACGTATGCATGAGAAGATTGATGAAGGCATTGGTAGGTTGGAGAAGCTTATGATTGACATGAATCAAAGTAGAAGAAGAAATTCACCTGAATCCATTCGTGGAGGAAGTAGAGTTTCACATCATTCAGATTGGGAGAGGAGAGAGAGTCAGGATCATCGGAGTGTTGATAATCGAAGTAGGAGGAATGTTGATGATCATGATAGACGGGATGTTGGTAGTAGGAGTGGTGGTAGAGATGTTGGAGGGCGTGAAAGACAACGATATGCATCAGACTTTGATGAGGAGTTTGACGGTGAAAGAGGAAGTATTCATTTCAGAGACCGAGATCAGCGACAACGTCAGTATCGGGTTATTGATGATGATCGACGTTGGGAATCGGGAATGAAGATGGAGATTCCGGAGTTTAAAGGAGGGATGGTAGCTGAAGAATTCTTAGATTGGTTATCTAATGTGGAGGAAATCTTTGATTTCAAGGAGGTTCCGGAGAATCGAAGGGTGAAGTTAGTTGCTACAAGACTGAGGGGAAGAGCTTTGGCATGGTGGCAGCAAACTAAACTTACTCGTGAACGAATGGGGAAGTCAAAGATAGAATCTTGGGAGAAGATGAAGAAATTGATGAGATCTACTTTCTTACCTTACAACTATCAATCACTTATGTACCAGAGGTTGCAGAATCTGAGGCATGGGACGAAGTCTGTTAGTGATTATGCTGATGAATTTTACCAACTCATTGCCAGGAATGATATTATGGAAACGGAAGAACAGTTAATTGCTAGATTCATTGGGGGATTGAGAATGCAGATCCAGGATATGGTTAATATGTTTGATCCAAGATCAGTAGCAGAGGCACATCAGAAAGCGTTGGCTTGGGAGAAGCAAGGAAGGCGTGGAGGTGGTGTGTTTACTAATTCCAATAATCAAGTGAAGGGTGTTAGTGGGAGTTCTAATGTTTCTAAACCTGTCAATAAGCCAGTGGTTAAGGAGGCTGAGAAGGCAAAGGTTAACAGTGGTTTCAAATGTTACAATTGCCAGGAGTTGGGTCATAAAAGCAATGAATGTCCGAAGCCAAAGAAGAGAACCATGGTTGCAGAGGTTGAAGAAGAGGATGAGGAGGCAGAATGTTTAAATGCACCTTATGTTGAGGAGGAGGAAGAATTATTTGGGGATGAAGGTTGTAATCTTATGATGAGGAGGTCATGTCTTACACCAAAGCAAGAGGAAGATTCTAGTTGGTTGAGGAGCAATATTTTTCAGTCGACATGCACTATTCTGGGAAAGGTTTGCAGGTTCGTTATTGATGCTGGAAGCTGTGATAATATTATTTCTACAGAGGCTGTGAAGAAGTTGAACTTGAAAACTGAGAAACATCCTAAACCGTACAAGCTAGCATGGTTAAGGAAGGGTGGTGAAGTGAAGGTGTGTCGAAGGGCTTGCGTTAATTTTTCTATTGGGAAGAAGTACAAAGATGAAATTTGGTGTGATGTTGTAGACATGGACGTATGTCATCTGTTGTTGGGCAGACCATGGCAGTTTGATAGAGCAGTTCAGCATGATGGTCGTGCTAATAGCTATAGTTTCATGTTTGAAGGTACTAAAATTACTTTAGTTCCCAAGAAGCAGCAACAGAAAGAAAGCAAGCTGGAGGAAATTGAAGAATTGAAAACTCTGTTAACTTTGAAGGAGTTTGTCAAGGAAGTCGAAGAGAAGCCTGAAGTCTATTTGTTGATTGGGCGAGAGTGCAGTGAAGAGGTTGAAATTCCTGAGGAAGCAAAGCCAGTTTTGAAAGAGTTTGAGGATGTATTTCCAGAGGAGTTGCCTAAGGAGTTACCGCCATTGAGAGACATTCAACATCAAATTGATCTTGTTCCGGGAGCAGTGTTACCACATCGACCACATTACCGAATGAGTCCGAAGGAACATGAGGAGTTACGAAGGCAGGTGGAAGAGTTACTTGAGCAGGGACGTGCTCAGGAAAGCTTGAGTCCTTGTGCTGTGCCAGCGTTGTTGGTGCCGAAGAAGGATGGAACATGGAGAATGTGTACAGATAGTAGAGCTCTGAACAAGATTATTGTTCGCTACAGATTTCCTATACCGAGGTTGGATGATTTGTTAGACTAGTTGAGTGGGGCAACTATATTTTCGAAGATTGATTTGAAGGGTGGTTATCACCAAATTCGAATTAGACCGGGAGACGAATGGAAGACCGCATTCAAGACGAGGGAAGGTTTATATGAATGGCTGGTTATGCCATTTGGTTTATCAAATGCACCTAGTACATTCATGCGGGTGATGAATCAAATCTTTAGACCATTCATTGGGAAGTTCGTGGTAGTTTACTTTGATGATATTCTGATTTATAGTGCAAGCACAAAGGAGCATGTAGAGCATTTGAGAAAGGTGTTAATTATTCTTCGTGAGGAACAATTTTATGCAGCTACGAAGAAATGTGTGTTCATGACGAGAAGTGTATTATTTTTGGGATATGTTGTATCTGAGAAGGGAATCCAAGTGGACCAGAGTAAAGTTGAAGCTATTAGAAATTGGCCACAGCCAAAGACAATTACGGAAGTGAGAAGTTTTCATGGACTAGCGTCATTCTACCGGAGATTCATTCCACACTTCAGTAGCGTGATGGCTCCAGTTACTGATTGCATGAAGGGGAAGCAGTTTGTATGGTCAGAGGAAGCGGGAGTTGCTTTTGAACGAATCAAAGAACTGTTGACGACAGCGCCAATTCTTGTTTTACCTAATTTTCAGTTGTTGTTTGAGCTACACACTGATGCATCAAAGGTTGGGATTGGAGGAGTGTTGAGTCAGCAGTGGAGACCTGTTGCTTATTTCAGTGAAAAGTTATCAGGAGGAAAGATGAGATACAGTACATATGACGTTGAATTCTATGCTGTGGTACAAGCTATTAAGCACTGGAGGCATTATCTATTTCAGAAGGAATTTGTTCTTTACACTGATCACGAAGCTTTGAAACATTTACAGGGGCAGGATAAAATTTCAGCGAGACATGCATCATGGAATGCTTATTTGCAGCAATTTACTTTTGTTGTTAAACACAAATCTGGGGTGACGAATCATGTAGCTGATGCTTTAAGTAGGAGGAGTCATTTGTTAACAACATTGAAGGTTGAAGTGACGGGATTTGAATTATTGCCAGGGATGATTGAAGAAGATCCTTACTTTGTGAAATATGTTGAAAAAGTGAAGGATGGGAGTACCAATGAATTTATGTTGGTTGATGGATTCTTGTTTAAAGGAAATCAGTTATGTATTCCAGAGGGCAGCTTGAGGATGAAAATTATCAAGGAGTTGCATGAAGAAGGCCATGTGGGCCGTGATTGTATTGTGCAATTGATTTCACAATCTTATTTTTGGCCGTCAATGAGAAAAGAAGTTGAAAGATTTATGGAGAGGTGCCATATTTGCCAGGTTTCAAAGGGAACAGCGACAAATACAGGGTTGTATATGCCATTACCTGCACCGTCTAAGCCATGGGTTGATATCAGCATGGATTTCGTTTTGGGTTTGCCTAGAACTCAAAGGGGAAATGATTCGATATTTGTTGTAGTGGACAGATTTTCGAAGATGGCACATTTTATTGCCTGCAAGAAGACAGCTGATGCAGTTCGAGTGGCACAATTATTCTTTAAGGAGGTGTATCGATTGCATGGTTTACCATAATCTATTGTTTCTGATCGGGATACTCGTTTTCTGAGTCACTTTTGGTTAAGTTTGTGGAAGATGGTGGGAACGAAGCTGAAATTTAGTAGTGCTTATCATCCGCAAACTGATGGAAAGACAGAAGCTATAAACAGGTCATTGGGAAATTTGTTGCGATGTCTTGTACAGGATAATTTGAGAAGTTGGGACATGAAATTATGCCAAGCAGAATTTGCTCATAATCATGCCATGAATCGCAGTACGGGATTCAGTCCATTTCAGATTGTATATTCAAATTTACCAAGGGGGCCGTTGGATTTAGCAGTGGTACCACAACCGAAGGGGACAGTTAAACGAGCTGTTGATTTTGTTGATGAATTAACTGAATGTCATAAGATCGTTCAGGAACGATTGGAAAAGTCAAATGAGAAATATAAGAAATTTGCAGATTTGAAATGACGAAATGTTGAATTTAACGAAGGCGATTTGGTGTATGCTGTGTTGACGAAAGATCGTTTTCCAGTGGGCGCTTATAATAAGCTGAAAGCCAGAAAAATTGGTCCAGTTGAAGTTTTGAAGAAAATCAATGAGAATGCTTATCGATTAAAACTACCAGATGATGTTTATACTTCTGATGTTTTTAACGTCAAACATTTAATTCCATATCGTGGAGGTGAGATTGTTGAGAAAGAATTTACAAATTCGAAGTCGAATTTTTCTCAACTAGGGGAGGATGATGTAGCACAATCTAAAGGAGTTTCGGGTTTAACCCGTAAGGCGCGCACTACTCAGGTGAAGGAGTCATATGGGAAAGTGGCGACTCTTAACAGCTTAAGTCGTTCGTGCTTGATGATTCGCACACGACTCAACGGTTCATCCATAAGTCCTTTACGACTTAACATGAAGAAGGATAAAGTTTCAGCAAGTAAAGATCTTGAGTCAGAGGAAGGGCACGAGTTACGACTCAATGGGAGTTTCAATAGTTCTGGATTGATGAGTCGTACACGACCTAACTACATGGCTATGAGTCGTCCACGACTCATCAAGAAACAAAAGGGAATTCTAGTAATTGAAGGCCATAAGTCGGGGACGGGATACGACCTAAGTGATGAGTCGTTGTGTGATGAGTCGTAAGTCGTGACAGGGTGTTGTAAACTGTTTGTTTTCTTGAGTCGTGTACTATAATCGAGTCTGTACATATTTTGAGTCATCTGTTATGATAAGTCGTGAGTCATGATAGCTGATGAGTCGTATGTCGTTGTCATCTGTTGAGTCGGTTGCTTGTGTTGTGTTGTAATTGAGGCGTGTAGTGTCTGTTAGGTCGGCAACGACCTAGTTGAGTCGTGAGGCATGAGTCGGTCACGACTTAAGGGTCAGGAGTTGAAAACACTATAAATAGGGGGTGTGTTGTACATTTGTAAAGATGGAATATTGAAATAAAATTTCTTGTTGATTGCTTCGTGCTTTCTTCTCTAATTGGTAGTTGAGTGTAATCTCCTATCTCCACTTACGTCATTCGAGTGCGCTCGAATCCACGTTTGTTGAAGCCGATTCACGGAATCTAGTGCGCTAGATCAACGTACGAAGAATCGTAGATCTTGGAACACGGTATAGTGCGCTATCAACGTGTTTGAGATAGCTAGAATTCGGTATCTTCGGATCAACGAATTTGGGCATTTCGGTATCTTCATTCCATCGATCACTACTTTCACCGATTGAAGTTTGTTTCGAATTATCCGCTGCGTCATAAACTCTAGTGGTTCGGTTTTCCGGCATTCGATTTTCGCGGCATTTGATACAGTGGACGTATAAATGTCGACTTTCGGAAGTCGTAAAATCGGGTCGTTACAGCTTGGGTTTCTCTAACCTTAATAAACGTGAACCTTAAATGAGTTTTCAAAGCTAAGAAAAAGATAAGGTGATCAGGTTGTGAAGCAAAGTAATTTTGTTAACCTGTTTTAAAAAAATAAAGTTTTTAGTTACAATTTTAAAGCTAATATCAAACTAGATTTCAAAACAAAGGTGTTGATCTAGTTTTCTAACAAGTTTCAAATGTATAGATTATAAATGAAAATATTTTCGAAATGAAATTAATTAAGGATTAAATTAATCTAAGTAATTAAATGATAGTTAATTACTTAATGAAATAAATTAAAGGTTAATTAAAAGGATAATTACTTAATGAAATTAATTAAGTATAATTACTTAGTGTAATTAGAAAAGTATAATTACTTAGTGTAATTAAAGAATGATTGATTAATATAATTAATTAAAGGATAGTTAATTACTTATTGTCATTGATCAAGGTGATTAATTAATGGATAATTACTTAATGTGATTAATTAAAGATCAATTAATGTAAGTAATTAAAGGGTTAATTTGTTAATGTAATTAATTAAGAGATAATTAATTAATGAAATTAACTCATGAGATTAATTAAGGGATAATCAATTACTATAAGAAATTGAGGATAATTACTTAAGATGGATAATTAAGGACGATTAATTAATTTCATTAATTAATTAAAATAATAACAAATGGTTTGTAATTAATGTTAATTAAGCGAGGTTAGGTAATTAATTTATTTGGTTTAAATTAATTATGTGATCAATTAATCTTGCTTTTGGATGATTAAGTTATGTTGAATGCCTTGAATTGATTAATGTGTGATGCTCTGTGATATGCAATGCTTGGTTAAACTATGATAATGTAAGTTATCTATATGTGATGAAATGATGTGTAAAGTGATATCCTGTTTAAAGAATTGAACTGTTTTCACTTAAACAACCTGGATTAAGAGGACATTGGATTCGAAGAGACCTGGATTGGGTACCAGTAAATACCCGAAACCAGTTCGATTAGTTATCTACAAATTCTTTGTAAATTTGGGTTTAAAATCAAATAGGCTAGATAGAATAAATTAAATAACATGGCCATTTAAACTGAGTATTAGTTTAAAATATTGTTTGGTAATAAGTGATTAACTATAATAAGTAAAGAACTCATAGTAAGGTACGAGTTACCCGGGTATCAGTTATGTTTTAAGCTTATTATTCAAATTTTATGGGTTTACTCACGCTGGTTCCAGCCTGACCTGGGCGTTACTTGATTGTAATGCTCGGGACAGACCGAATATTACAGATTTTCAGGTTAGGACATTCTGGAGCTAAGGTGGCGAGCTGGATGACAAGGATGTATGGAGTATATTCTGCTGTGTATTGGATTGTATTGATAGTAGTCTGGGACAAATTATTATAACTGTCCAAATTGTTTGTGTATGGTTGTAACTCTGATGTATTGTATGTAAATTGATACAGTTTTTCTTTGTGTAAATGCTATTCTGTGATATTATATTTTGATCCACTGCGAATGTGAGATTCTGTGTTTTGTTTTTCTGTTTCTTCTTCTACTTCTTGCTTCTTTACCCTAACAATCTAGAATTTTTGGCGTACGAATGATCGGCGCCTCTACAGTGAACGTATTAGTGTCGAATTTTTGAGGCCGAAAATTTCAGGTCGTTACATTTTAGTATCAGAGCTGAAGGTTAAGCGAGATCCTTGGCTCTGGTGGGTTTACTCACTAAGGATAGGGTCAATAGTACCCTAGAATGAGTTGAGTGTGTGTGTGTGTGTGTGTATGAGAGCGTACTTGTTATTTTCTTATATAAAGATTTTTAAAATGGTTGATTCTTATATAAGTTTATATTTTGATATATAAATAAATAATTTTACTAATTATTATGAATACTAAGGTAATTGGTTGTTGAATTATTGGAATTAAATAAAATAATAAGAATTAAGTGGTAATAGAAATACAACCAAATAAGAATTGGATAATATGAACTATACAAATAAGATAAACTAGAAATGGATTCAAACTAGAGAATAAAATCCTGAAATTTATAAGAGTGTTTTCAGAATGCTGAATTAAGTGACCCTGATTTTATTATCCAATAAATTATGAGAGAATTATAGTGAATTTGTGATATCCCGGAAATTTGGGCAATATAAATTTATTAATCTGTGTTATAAATTTAATTTGATTTGATAATTTTAATAACAGATTTGGAATTTGATTTAATAATCATGTTATAATAAATATTTAAATTGAAAGATTTTATCCTTTTGAATAAATAAAATGTTTTCTGTTTATAATTGTACATATTGTAAATTGATAAATTTTGATTTTTGAATTTAGTAAATGGATTAATTTTCTAACTCTAATTTATATTTGATAAATTGGAGATTTGATTTAAATTTATCATATAACTTTTCAAAGCAATTCAAATAAATAATTATATGGTTTATATTAAAGGAAAATCTTATCTGTTTAAATTTATATTTTTAATTAACTTAAATATGAAGTTAAATTTGATTAACATCAAAGCTTTGTTTTATTTTCTGTTTAAAAAGTATTGCTTGAAAATGTTATATAAGAATTTAAAATACAATTTACTTATGGTTTTAATATATTGAGTGATAAAGGAAATTTTATAATCTCATTTATAAATTATTTAATATTGTTTAATTTGTTAGAATAAAAATTATAATACTTAAATTCTTTTGAACATAAATAGATTTGTAGTAATAGGATTTGTTGTTTTTAATTTTAATAGAGTTATATATGCATTTATATATATAACTTGATTTAAAATTGGAGATTATAATTTAATTTAAATTGGAATTCAATGTTTTTAAAAATTTAAAAGGATAAACACTTAAAAATATTTGAATAAGCTTTTGTTTATAGCTTGTTTTGTTTAGATTTCTAAAATTAAGAAGAAATAAAATTCATTTATATATACATATGGAATAAAATAAGTTAAACAATTTAAAATAAAATATAAATACTTAATATACATGTGTAAATTTCTTAATACATGTGTTAATCTCTTAACACACTCAAATGACACATGTTGAACCATAAAATAAACTATTATGACAAATGGTAAGAATAGAGACAAGTGTCTCATTTAAATTTCTTTTTCTTTTATTTTTAATTAAATCAAAAGTTTTGTTTATATAAACATATCTTCTTAACCTCATTTCTTCTTTTTCCTATTACTCTTCAAACATAAGAAAACTTTCAGATTCCAAATATGAATTCATCTACCTTCAAATAATCTGCAAATTCTATTTCCCTCAAAACTAAAAACTATCTGAATCATATTCTTATACCTGAAATCAAATTGCAAACCTAAAAAAAATACAAACCTGCATATCCTTTCTGGAAACTTGCATACATCTGGAAGTAGAACCAAAGCCTGCAGTCTTCATTCTGTTGTAAAAAGAATTCAGACCTGCATTTTTATTCTGGGAAGCATGCAAATGAAACATGGAAATGATCATGCAAATGTAAATCTGGAAAACAAAGTACTACATCATCTCAAGTTTTAAAAAGCAATCTGAAGTTCAAAGTTTCATAAGCAAAAGCAAATCAAAAAGTAAAATATGAAGCTTTTCATCTAACAATGGTTGCTCTGCTCATACTTTTACCAGGTGAGTAACAATTTATACTAAATAAACTTAAGTAGGAATCTAGTTGCTGATTCACTCTATAAATTAAATGCATGTCTGCCTTTTTGAAGTTTATACTGGTGAATATGAATGCATGTCTGTTGTAATGTATGATGCAGTGAATTTGTATTCTGTTTCCTTGATTCGGGTTCTAGATTTGAATTAAAATTTCATTTCAGGTGATTTAGTATGTATTAAGATTTAAGTTTTTAAAACAATATGGTTGTGATACTTAAACTAAGTTTAAATTGCATTTGCTGTAATATTATCTGTAATTTCGGAAACTACAGGAAATTTTTATATAAGTAAAAATCAAACCATCAGGATTTTGTAATTTAAGAATATAAACCAGTTACAAAATCAATGATGTGAATTCTGAAACTAAAATTTGAATTTTTAGATTAAGATTGGATTGGAAATTTTGGTTTAACCTGAAAACACAATTTGGGCTGGTTCTATAAATCTAGAGATTTGGAGTTACCTGTGTTTCTTATGTTGATAGAGTAACGTGTGTAGTTTATAGGAAAAATAATTGTTGTTGGATCTGAGCAATAAGGCAAACACGATTTGGGTTTGAATTTTATAACCCTAGTTTTACTGTGTTCATGATAATTGATCACTATGATCAAATTTGGAAACCGAACTTTACCTATTTTGAGACGATGGTAGCTGGGGTGTGGGGGAGTCCATGGCCGAAGGCGGTATCCATTTTAGTGGTCGGAGGCGAGGGAACGCTGATGAACTTCATTTCGACATTTTCCTGATTTGGGTATTCGAGTGCTTGATTTCGATTTAGGGCTTTTGTAGTTAAATTGAAGGGGATTTGAGGTGTGGTGATGTCCGATGACTTGCGTAGGGGGTCGCGATGGGTCGGAGAGGGTCGCCGTGGTGGTGCAGGTGCATGATGGTTATTGGCGTGTCAGTTGACTAGGGGAGAAGAGGTTTGTGTTTTACTCGGGTAGTTCTGTATTGTTGCTCAAAGAAAAGGGAGTTGGGACTCGAAGTAACTAAGATAGGTCTCGGGTTTTAGAGTTGATACAGGGTTTGGTAAACCTGTTAGTACAGGTTTATGTATAAACCTGTTTTATTTGAAAATTTAAATTGATTTTTAAGATGAATGTGGAAGAATTGTTACTCGAGTTGCTTGAGTCAGCTCGAGCTAGTTATTGAGGTTTAGAAATTGATATGTTTCCAATTTTAAATTTGAATTTGAAATATAAAACAAAGATTTAAATTAAATTTAAATCTAATTTAAATTATAGATTCAAGTTGAATTGAATCTTAAAATTTGAAATGATTAAGTTTTTAAATTTAAATTTGCTTTAAAATAACTTTAAAGAGTTATTGTTTAAATTGTTTTTAAAAGAAATTTGAATTTAAATTTGAAATTGAAATATGTAGTAATGATTAAATAAAGTTTAAATTTGATTCAAATCTAAAATTGAATCTTTGGTTTAAATGAATTTAAGTTTTATAAATTTAAGTGTTTAAGACAAATTTGAATGATAATGTGAAATTTAAATGGTTTTTAATTTTAAAAGAAATTTGTTTTTAACCTTTGTAAAATTTCTTTTAAAATGAAATAATTATTTAGAAATTAAGTTTTGAGATTGAATTTAAACTTGTTGAAGTTAATAATAATTTAATGCTTGTATTTCATTTAATTATTAGAGTAATTAAATGAATAATTAATTTATTTAATAAATTAATGAAATTAATAATTACTTAAAGTAATTAAGGGTTAATCTTAAGGATTTAGAATTAATTATTCTTTGAATAATTAACTTGTAATTTAAGAATAATTAATTAAATAAAATTAGTTTTTAATTATTGATTAATAATTAATTAATCAAGTAATTATGGATTTAATTAAGTTTTAATTAACACTTAATTATTTAATTAATTAGGGGTTAATTAATGGGTTATTTAATGATTAATTAATTTGTAATTAATAATGATTTTAAATAAGTTAATTATTTTAGAAAATAATTAATGTGTTGTTAATAGTTAATGAAGGTCATTAACTAAGGATTATTTAATAATTAATTAATGTGATTAATTTTAACTATTAATTAGATTAATTAATTTAAGGATAATCAATTGTGTAAGTTATTAAGTATAATTACTTATGGAAGTAATTAAGGAATTAATTACATAGTGTAATTAATTGAGTTAATTTGATTAGTTTAAGTTTATTAATTCAGTTTAATTAATTTAAAACTAATCAATTGATGAGTTGTGAAAGATAATTACTTAATGTAATTAAATAAAGAGGAATTACTTAGATAAGTAATTAACGTGTAATTACTATATGTAATTAATTAGAAGTGATTTGATAATGAAGTTATTTGAGTATAATTACTTTGTAAATTAATCAAGGGATTAATTAGAATTAATTAAGAAGTAATTAATTTATTTGGAGAAGTAATTTAAGGGAGGTTAATTACTGCATTGAGTTAATCAAGGGTGATTAACAATTATGTTTCAAATTAAGATTAATTACTTAAAGTAATTAATTTAAATAAGGTAAATAATTTAAAATGTAATTAGAAGATCATTAATTATTATAATTAATGATGTAATTAAGATTAATTAATTAAGATTAATTATTCAATAATAAGTGATTAAAGGTAATTAATTTAGGTAATTAATTAAGAAAGTAATTAAAGATTAATTACTGTGTTTGGTTAAGTATAATTAATTTGAGAAATTAATTAGTAAATAATTACTTGAATGAAATTAAGAGTTAATTAATCAGGGATGATTAATTAAAATGAATAATGGGATTATGATTAATTATTTGATTGATAATTAATTAATAATGATAAGCAAGGATGATATTAGTGAAGTAATTAATTTAATTTACTTTAAATTAATTTGAATGATGTAATTAATTTAATTCATTTTAAATTAATTATATTGGTATGGTTAATCATTGCTTATATGGTTGGATAGTATTGTTTGCTTTGATTGGTTTGAATCTCAGACATGAGATAAATTATGTTGAGTGATTTGGATGCATTGGTTGCATGGTGATATTGATATAGATTATTCTTTTGAATAATGATAATACGATTTATCTGATATGATGATAATGTTGATTATCTGTTGTGGATCTATGATTTATCTATTTGTATGGATATAGATAATTGAATTGTTTTAAACTTTTAAAACAACTTGGCCTTAAAAGACACGCTTTGGATTTCGATGAGACCGGGATCGGGTTTCCATATTTGGATATTCGAAAACCACATCGGTTCCAAATAACGTTAGGTCGTGAATCTAAGTGGAGCAAGTGAAGACTCGAGGTGTAAGGGCTATACGTCAGTATAACTCTGTGGGTGATTCCGTAATGAGTTGACGGAATAGTGCTTATAGATTCGAGATGTAGATATAGAGAGCAAGGGTTATCGTCGTTAACTCTGAGGGTGATTCCAAAATGAGTGTAATAAGATAATGCCTTCGGTTTCGTTCGAACCCGGAATGAACTTGTATGGATTGAATGCTTTCAGAACATCGTCAGGTGGACGATGAGCATTCTAAGAGATGTGTCCTCTAAAGGTAATCGTAGCCTCAAGCCTCATCAACCGGGAATGGCTAAAACAGGGGAGGTGCAGCAAGGCTTCGTGGGTCGCACCCACTGGAGAGCAAGATTGATCCCTGTCTAGAGGTTCCTTTTTATTCGGCTTAGTGGGCAGTTGTCAGTGTACACCAACTGCGGGGTTGTCTTGTTCGGAACTGTCCAGTAAGGGATGGTTCCGGTCTTGTGTTGCAGGGGAGTTAGGGTGGCTCCTCGGTACGTTGATCTAGGCCACGTACTGTGACGGGCGGTACCCCAGTAGCCCTACCATTGTTTGGAATCCAAAATCCAATAAGTGCCAACAGTTTGGATTGTATTACCCACTTTTGTGGCTAGTAGTTGGAATTTAATAGATGTAACAATTTCGGCTATTTCTTATTTATTTGAAAACCCTAGACACTATTATAATATCATCGGATCTCCTATCAAATGTTTTGGTTAGCGTAAGGTAAAAACTTTTCCATGTTTATGTGTGGGAAGTCTTACGTGATACCTTTCTTTTCAAAAGGTTTTTGAAAGTTAAGCAACTTTAACCTGTTACTCACACCAGACCCATGTCTGACCCGGAGTTTATTTTTGTTTTTCATAAACTCTTGGGTACTCAAATTTTTACGAGTAGCCAAGGGATTCAGGTTAGCTTTGACGAATATTGGAGGAGCAATGGAGCAGGAGGCTTCTGCGTTAGATATTAGTATTTCGCTGTGTGTTCTGTGTTGTCTCTGGATTGTATTATGTTGTAAATACTAGACAGGTGTTTATAACTGTCTAGTATGTGTTGTATATCTGTGAACTCTGATTGGTGATTGTAAACTATGTAATTTTTTTATGTTATTAATATAATTTATTCGTTCCGCTGTTTAGATTCTGATGTGTTGTTTCTTCTTTCTCTTCTTTTTTTTCTTTTTCTATCCCTTTCTTTGTATAATTGATGATGCGATTTTCTGGGAGTAGAAAGCCGGGTCGTCACAGAATTGGTTTCCAGTAATGATAACCTTGGTTATTATCCTAAAATGTTTGTTGTACCTTGATAATGGAATGTTTGTTAATGATTAAGCATAATGAAATATTTTAAGGAAGTAATAATTTATATACGTATGACTTATAAATTGGAATTGAAGATAATTAAAATTATGAAGTTTTAAATCTAAGTCCAGAAAATTTTAAATTGTTTCAAAATGTTAAAAGATATAATAAATATTATTTTTAAATGAAGGCATCTTATCTTAAAACAAGAATTGTTTTAAATTTTAAAGAAATATGTTTTGAACTAGAAACCCAGACACAAAAGAAATGAATATGTATACATGTGGGATATACATAAGATCAAAGCTGATTGGAAGTAAACACTAAGTGTCGAGTTTTGAATTTTCTCTGAAATGCGTAATAATCCAAAGAGAAATAAGTTTTTGAACTTATAAATGGGAAAAGATATGGATAAGAAGTTTAAAATTTGAAATGGGAATTCAAATTGGGTAAAATGACTGGATTAAATGAATTGAATTTAGCTTAGGGGAAGTTAAATGAGTTTATAAGGAACAACCTGAATTGAAATTTTCAAAATGAAATTGAGATTTAACTTAGGAAGTTAAATGGGTTGATTTGAAATGGGAGTTATGTATGATCTCAAAACAGGTTTGAGATCTGGAAATGGATAATGGATGCTATGGATGGATGTTTTAAGTAATTTGGATGTTTATTTATTTTCACTTATCCTGATATCATCCTGTAGTTATTAATAATCTATGAAACTGAGAATTGGATTATTTTAAATGAATTAAGAAATGTATTGAGGTAATATACATCCATTACTGAAATAAAATGGAAATAAAACCTTATTTTAGAACTATTTTGATTTTTGAAGTGAAATTGTAATTATGAAAAGGGAATCACTTTGAACTTAAAGTTTAAAAGGAACTTGTAAACTGAAATTGTTAAGAATTGGTTTCAAAGTTAAAATTGGGTAATAAATTGGATTCTGAAGATTAAATTGTTTAAAAAGTTTTTGAACTCTTACTTGAACCTTAAAATAAGTTAAGTGAAGGTAACTTAAAATGAGTATTTGAAATTTGGGCTCTGAATTAAATTGTTTAAAACCTTGGTTGTTAAATTAATGGTAAAGGTTAATTTGATTTAAGAAATTAAATCAACATTTTGAAAATTTAACTCGAATTTGTATAATTCGAGATGGTTTAAAATTTTAGATTGAAATTGAAATTAGCTCAAATTTAATTTGATTTAAATTAATTAAAATTGTGATTGAAGTTGAATAAGTTTAAATTCAAATGGGAATTGATTTGAATTTGGGATAGAAATTGAAGTTGATTCATGTTAAATTGAAATTGAATCAATTTAAATGGAAGTGGAAATTGGAAATTGATTGGAAATGGAGATTGGGAAGTTGAACAGTTTGGCTCTGAACTATTTTTTTCAAATAAATTGTTTTAATATAAATTGTTTAAATCTATTTTCCTAGCTATTTACTGTACAACCTTTCTTTTAAACCTAAACTATCTTACTTATTTTACAACTATTTTGAAACTAATTACTATTTTACATCTGTTTTACAAACTAATTTCTGTTTTACAATTATTTTTGCAACTATCTAACTATTCTACAACTATTTAACTACTTTACAATTATTTATAACCACTTAACTATTTTACAGCTATTTTACAAATAATTATTATTATACAACAACTTAACTATTTTGAACTTTTTCAAGCTATTTTCAAAATTCAAGTTGGTCAGATTGTAAACTGTTTAGAATTGAAGTGGTAACCGAAATGGAAATTGAAGCAATTATGAGTAAGTGAATAGAACCAAAATGAAGGTGAATAGAAAGAATATTGATTTAGCTAATAATCAATGAACATAAATACGTAGGATGTACGTATATTATTCTATTCGCAGAATGATTTGATCCAGATTCAAGCACAGAATTGCAAGATAGTATATCGATCCGAGTGGGGATTTTTCACTCGATTTTCGACGGCGAACTCTGGATATGGGTTTTTGACGGATTCTGGAAATTCTCTATCATAGTTATGGCTATGCAAGGAGAATGACGGTTTTTTACCAGATTAGAGTCCGTACTAGGAAGTCGGGTGGACAATACTAGTTTGGATGTGAAATTGTGTGAACGAGTTGTTCAATATGCGCTTATATGATTTTTGAAGGATCTTTGATGATAATAAACATATATACATTCGTTTAAATGTATTTGATAATATACTATTTTATTTTTCACAGATTAAATAAATATTTGCTGAATAAAATAAATAACACGGAATTTGAATTCAAACGAATATTTTATTCAAACAAATATTTATTACAATTTTGAATAGTATACAAATTCAAGCTCTCACTATTCACTATACAACTTTGATACAAATTCAATTACATAACTATTTTACATATCATCACCTCACTACGTATCACTCACACTCGTATTTATCTTCAACTGCATTCCAGTTTGAATCCAGCATCTGAGCAATCTGCAAAAATATAAACTAACGCAGTAAAATTGAAAAAGAAATATTTTTGCAATTCAAAAATAAAATATGGTTTTTGAAAATATGATTTGCCTCAGTTATTTGGGTTGTTCGTCATAATTTAAATTTGAATTCATCATACACGAACAACTTGTGACATACACAGTGTATTACTGTATATGCCACAAGGCCGTGCACGCCGATATATACACTTGATTGATCTACAGGGACAGGTGAGCACAGGTCAAACCCAAATGAAAAGCCGGGTTCAACTCACGTGCAATATATTCAAAATCACGACTCAAGCACAAGGTCAAACCCGAGTTTTTGAAACTGGATTCAACTCAAGTAAAATTTCAAAAATCAACAAGAAATGGCCAAGAACTCAACAATGTGTGGACAACATAAATGAACAGTGCAAGCATGAAGTATGCACGCAAATAATATACACCAGTGAACAAACCAGCAGTATACAAGTTCAAGACCACCAAGCAAAACCAGCGACAATATAGATTCAAGTATTGCAACAAGTCCATGCAAACATACATGAACAACTAAGGATAAGAGGTCAATACAACATAAAGAGTGCAACAGGTTATACTACAGAAATGAACACAGTAGGCATGTACAAACTGTAGTGAATGCAGATGGTAAACCAGAGATCAGACAAGACTGAACGAGCAAGGCATAGCTACTGCACAGCAACATGAATGAAGACTATAGGTCTCGATGTAAATGAAATGCACATGATAACATCACTGCAAATTATTCATTCAATAGGCAACAAAGAATGGCAAGACACAAGACATGGGGGCACTGGACTACAGCTCGACCAAATGGCCAACATGATCAAGAAATATAACATGCAGTGCTGTGCAAACACAAATGGAATGCAACAGTGAAGTTCAACATTATCAGAGAGCATATGGAAGGGTCAGACCAACAATGGAACAACAGTTCATATGAACAAGTGTACAAATGCAAAGACCAGTGATATAACTCAGGTGCAACAACCATGGTCAAGTCAACATAAACAATGTCAAACTCAAATGAACACTACAAGTCAAACAAAGACCAAGCTGCAGCATACCAGAAGGTGGAGACAACTCAAATGAACACAATGTCACTGAAACATGTGCAGTCAAATGATCAGAGGCATCAATATGGTAACACACTACAACATGCTCAAAGTAAACACTGAATACAATATGGACACAACAATGCTCAATGGCATGGCAATGCTCAAGACCAAAGCAAACTACAAGATGTAAAGCAGTGCAAACATAAGTGACAACATCAGATAATATATGCAACTGAACAGTGGTGAAGCAGTGACAACATACTACAATAAATCATCAAAGATTGCAACAGATGGAGCTACAGGAAAGTACAGCAAGCTACAGCATCAAGTAGACCAAGATTCATATGCAATGAAATGAACATCAATGCAATGCACAGCGAGGTATAACAAAGTCAAGGGCATATGAAGACAAGTGTAACATCACAACTAAGTACAATGAATTCACAGGGTCGAAGCAAACACATGAATTCACAAATCAAAGCCGTGTCGAAATCAAAGTTGAATTGGTCAGAGCCGTAGTATACAGAAGTCACAAATTAAAGTCAAATTCAAGCCGAGTATATTACACCGTGATAGCCAAGCATATGACCAAGTCACAAATCGAAACCGTGAGTGCCAAGCAATATCAATTTATGCAAAATTGAAATAGTCAGTGACATCTAAATCATCAAATCAAAATCGAGCGGCCAAAGCACAGCGAAGACAAATTCAAATCAATATATACGAACGCAAAAATAGGGTTTTGAATCCTATATAAATATTCATCATCGGCATTTGATCATCGAATTCCAGAAAGCAAAAATCAATAAAGCAAATAAAAAAAATAATACCGATTCAAGGAGAGAATTTGATCAACGAAGCAGCCACGTAAGGAACGAGGAATCAATCGATCAAGGCAACACGCAAAACATCACTGGATCAATCGAATTTAAGCCGGCGACTTCAAGCCTAAATTTCCAGAGCAGGAGGAACGAAAGCCCCAGATTTTTCACAAGCCCTAATTCAGTTGCAAAGCCGCCATTTGTTCAAGCCAGAGAGAAGTATCGGGTCAACTAATAAAGAAAAGAAGGGCCGGCTTTGTTTATATTTATATTTATAGGGTTTTGATATAAAAAGGGGTTTTATTTTTTATTTATAGGGCTTTGTTTTTTTTTAGTTATTTTGAAATCGTTTTTAAATTTGTATCTAAATTTCAAACTGCTAATTTTCTAGTCGTGTGACTAGGAGACAAACTACGGTGTGTAGTTTGGAAATTCGCAAGTCGGTGGTTGAGTTGTGGTCAGGGTTTTGAGCGTAGAGTTAGATTAGTCAATAGCGGGTATAGCGAGTTTACGTGTGTAAGCGAGGGACTATCTAATTTCTAGTAGAAACCTTGGGGGCAACACGTAGGCAGGGTTTTGCCGAAGCTGGGTAAATTCTGTGTTGTTCTGTTCTGTTATTTATATTCTGCTATATCTGTGCTGCTATTCTGTGATCTGAATTGAAATTAATTAATAAGCTTCCGCGATTAATTTTTATAATTTATACCATCACCCTATTCACCCCCCCTCTAGGGTGAAATCGATCCTACAAGTGGTATCGGAGCTAGGAACAAAAGCCATTTTTGTTTTAAAATTTTGATTTTACAAAAACCAATTTTTGTTTAAAAATTCGTGTTTCAAAAATCAATTTTTGTTTTAAAAGTTCGTGTTTCAAAAATTCGGTTTTTGTTTTAATAATTTGAATTTTTAAAATGGCTTCTTTTAATAATGCTTTTGCAGAAGGTCAGTCGATAGTTAGACCACCAATGTTCAATGGTGAATATGCTTACTGGAAAAATAGAATGCAAATTTTTCTGAAAACCATTGACGCTTGGAATATTGTTGAGACAGGTTATAGAATACCAACTATAACTGTAGATAATCAGGAAATAGAGAAACCAAAGGAACAATGGATAGAACTAGAAAATAAATTACAAAATACTAATGCCAAAGCTATGAATTCTATTATCTGTTCATTGGATCAATTTGAATTTAATCGTGTCTCACATTGTCTAACTGCGCAGGAAATATGGCACATACTAGAAGTGACTCACGAAGGAACATCTCAAGTCAAAGAATCTCGCCTTGCAATGCTAAGCAGCGAATTCGAGAACTTCAAAATGGCGAAGGAAGAAAATGTCAAAGAGATGTACGGACGACTCTCCAATATCGTATACAAATCAAAAGCTCTCGGAAAAACATACACCGAATTAGAAATAGTCCGGAAAATCCTCAGAGTCCTTCCACGAAGCTTTGAAGCAAAAATAACTGCCATACAAGAATCAAAAGATTTAAAACAACTTAAAGTTGAAGAACTCATCGGAAATCTCACCACTTATGAGCTAGAAATGAAATTCAAAGAAGAGCGTGAAGGAGGTGACACTCAAAAGAAATCAATAGCTCTCAAAGGAACAACCAAAAGTGATGATGATAACGATGAAGATGATGGAGAAGCAGAATTGGAGCTGTTGATAAGGAAATTCAAAAAATGGAATCAAAAACATGGTAACTCAGCTCGAATTCAAAACGAAAAAAGCAGAATAGCCAAAGCACTAGACTACTCGGAAGAACAAAAGTTTATTTGTTATAATTGCAACAAACCCGACCATATCCAGCCCGATTGTCCACAAATTAAATCCAGCCATGGAAAGAAACAGAAAAAGAAAAGTTTTGCAGCCACTTGGGATGAAATAGACGAGAATGATCAAAGCACTGGCAGTGAAAGCGAAAAGGCAGAATTGTATCTTCGAGGTGATACAACTGACAGTGACGATGACGAGCCAAGTGAGGTATCAAAACTTACCCATTCTGAGTTGCTTATATATTTTCATGAAGTAAACGGTTGTTTTGAATGACTTAGGGAAAAATACGCCAAACTTGAATCTCAAAAAGATACTTTGATAGAATGTAATAAACAACTTGATCAATTAGTTAAAACCTATCAAAGTAGGATCCTTAAGTGTGATAAGTGTCCAACATTTGATGAAGAAATTAAAAATCAGAAATTAAAATAAAATCGCTTGAAAATGAAATTCTGATTTTAAAGGAGAATGAAAATACTAGGAGAGAGAATTCTATTAAAAAGTGCACACAGTTGTTAAACGAAAATGAATCTCTCAAATCACAAGTCCAACAATTGTCAACGACTTTAGATAAATTTTCAAAAAGTGAAAAATCGTTGAATATGCTATTAGGAAAGCAAACTGTTAATACGGTTAGACAAGGACTTGGATATAATCGTTCGAAAATTGTTGAAAGCAATATTAGTCAAGTTAATTCCATGTGCACGTTTTGTAGAAAATTTGGACACGATCACAATAATTGTTGGTATAGACCCAAACATGTGAAAACTATACCGATTTGGGTTCCAAAAGGCACAAATATAAAATCTTTCAAAGTTAAACAAATTTGGGTGCCAAAGGGAACAATTATAAATAGTTTTGGGTCTACAAAAATTTATTTTTCAAAATTTTCTGCCACTAACAACCATGGACCTATAAAAACAAATAGGTCACATAAATCTTTTCCCGTGTAGGTGTGGTGGCAGGCTAAGGAACAACAATTGTGTTCTCTGGATTTTTGGCTGTTCCAGAAACACAATGGGCGATAAAACAAAGTTCCTTAGCCTAGTATAAAGGTGACAGAATCACAATGGACAACAACGAAAAATATCGTAAAGGTAAAACAGGTATGGTATGTTTTAAACGATATATTAAATGTGATAATCTGCACCGTATTTTGAATTAAATCAGCCAATATTGAGATTGATGAAAAGATGATGATTTTGATTCTGACTTATTCAACATAGTTGGCCAATTATATTCTTATGCCAAAAACACTATAAAAATCTCTAGATTCTTTGAATTACTTCATATATATCATTTTGGATTAAAAATAGTGTTTTGTTGGATATAATACATTTGGTTATAATTCGGCTAACTCCATATTCACGGTTTTCGATTATTTACACGGTTTCATTTCAAATTCAAAAGAATGTCATTTAAATTGTTGTTAAAATTAAATTTGAAAGTTTTGGTGCACACTTCATGTTTTGGTCTATAAAATACAATTGATGATAATTTTTGAGTGAAAGAGAAATTCAGATGCAGATTACACTGGTAATCTAGTTGATAGAAAAATTACTAGTGAAATGTGACTTTTGTTGAGATATTTAGTAACTGCATCGTGTTTCAAAGAAAATATCTACATATTCTTCATTTCAAATAATTTTCAAATGGCAGAAAATTTTCTTTTAAATCCCCCTGGAGAAAACCATTTTTTGACCATAGTTTCAGATCAGTCATTTTTGAAAAATTAATTTCGTAATTATTTTTGAATTTGTTTTTAAATGACTATTTTGACTAATCTGACTTCCTAATGTTTATCGAAAAGAAAAACAGTGATTGAAAAAGTGATGAGTGTTAATATTGATCAAATATTATGACTCGAGACAGTATAATTAATAAATTTCTTTAGAAATTTAAACAAGAGTTATAAAACTGTTTGTTGGTAAAAATTCCATGACCATCTCTATCTCTATCATATTTCTAACGACCATCACTCATCAAAATTCTATATAGTTTGTCGATATGTGGTACTTTAAACAGGAATCGTTCGTTTTTCATTTTCACATTTTTTAAAAATAAAAAAAAATTAATTAATAATAATAATAATAAATACCAAAGTATTCACTCTCATTTAAAAGTCCTCACGGTTATGCATGGGTGAATTACTTGGAATTTGTTATGTGCTTCCATGCTCATTTAAAAGTCCTCGTGGTTATGCATGTATGGAACGCATATCAAAAGTTAATTTGTAAAATAAACAAGTTGATTCTAATCCCATTTAAAAGTCCTCACGGTTATGTGTGGTTAGAAGATACTTGAATTCATTTTATTTTTTTTAAAAAAAAAAATTGGAATACTATTAATCTCATTTAAAAGTCCTAACGGTTATGTATGGTTAGTAGATATTCAAATTCCTGATATAAATATACCACAAATAGACACAACTGTATGGTTTTATATGACGATATCATTCCTATCATTCTAAAAGTGGAATATGCGCCTAACAAAATATTTATGATTTTTGTTTGATTTTTTATTGAAATCTAATATTTATATTCAATTGAGTTTTAATGTTGGATTGATATCGATTACTTTTTCTCTATTTTCTCTAACACTATTATTCTTTTGCTGATAACAAAAGGGGGAGAGAAGAGTTAAGATTTTGTCAAATAGAATCAAGCAAAGGTCAAATAATTTTCTATTTGCATCTAGACTCGTTTGCATATTTTTATTTGTATGCATATATGTAGGGGGAGTTTTGTGTAGAAAGGAAGCATTTAAATAGGGGGAGCAATTAGAGCATATCAATGATCAAATACATTTAACATAATCAAAATCTTAAATATATGTTTGTTATCATCAAAAGGGGGAGATTGTTGAATATGCGCTTATATGATTTTTGAAGGATCTTTGATGATAATAAACATATATACATTCGTTTAAATGTATTTGATAATATACTATTTTATTTTTCACATATTAAATAAATATTTGCTGAATAAAATAAATAACACGGAATTTGAATTCAAACGAATATTTTATTCAAACAAATATTTATTACAATTTTGAATAGTATACAAATTCAAGCTCTCACTATTCACTATACAACTTTGATACAAATTCAATTACATAACTATTTTACATATCATCACCTCACTACATATCACTCACACTCGTATTTATCTTCAACTGCATTCCAGTTTGAATCCAGCATCTGAGCAATCTGCAAAATATAAACTAACATAGTAAAATTGAAAAAGAAATATTTTTGCAATTCAAAAATAAAATATGGTTTTTGAAAATATGATTTGCCTCAGTTATTTGGGTTGTTCGTCATAATTTAAATTTGAATTCATCATACACGAACAACTTGTGACATACACAGTGTATTACTGTATATGCCACAAGGCCGTGCACGCCGATATATACACTTGATTGATCTACAGGAACAAGTGAGCATAGGTCAAACCCAAATGAAAAGCCGGGTTCAACTCACGTGCAATATATTCAAAATCACGACTCAAGCACAAGGTCAAACCCGAGTTTTTGAAACTGGATTCAACTCAAGTAAAATTTCAAAAATCAACAAGAAATGGCAAAGAACTCAACAATGTCTGGACAACATAAATGAACAGTGCAAGCATGAAGTATGCACGCAAATAATGTACACCAGTGAACAAACCAGCAGTATACAAGTTCAAGACCACCAAGCAAAACCAGCGACAATATAGATTCAAGTATTGCAACAAGTCGATGCAAACATACATGAAAAGCTAAGGATAAGAGGTCAATACAACATAAAGAGTGCAACAGGTTATACTACAGAAATGAACACAGTAGGCATGTACAAACTGTAGTGAATGCAGATGGTAAACCAAAGATCAGACAAGACTGAACGAGCAAGGCATAGCTACTGCACAGCAACATGAATGAAGACTACAAGTCTCGATGTAAATGAAATGCACATGATAACATCACTGCAAATTATTCATTCAATAGGCAACAAAGAATGGCAAGACACAAGACATGGGGGCACTGGACTACAGCTCGACCAAATGGCCAACATGATCAAGAAATATAACATGCAGTGCTGTGCAAACACAAATGGAATGCAACAGTGAAGTTCAACATTATCAGAGAGCATATGGAAGGGTCAGACCAACAATGGAACAACAGTTCATATGAACAAGTGTACAAATGCAAAGACCAGTGATATAACTCAGGTGCAACAACCATGGTCAAGTCAACATAAACAATGTCAAACTCAAATGAACACTACAAGTCAAACAAAGACCAAGCTACAGCATACCAGAAGGTGGAGACAACTCAAATGAACACAATGTCACTGAAACATGTGCAGTCAAATGATCAGAGGCATCAATATGGTAACACACTACAACATGCTCAAAGTAAACACTGAATACAATATGGACACAACAATGATCAATGTCATGGCAATGCTCAAGACCAAAGCAAACTACAAGATGTAAAGCAGTGCAAACATAAGTGACAACATCATATAATATATGCAACTGAACAGTGGTGAAGCAGTGACAACATACTACAATAAATCATCAAAGATTGCAACAGATGGAGCTACAGGAAAGTACAGCAAGCTACAGCATCAAGTAGACCAAGATTCATATGCAATGAAATGAACATCAATGCAATGCACAGCGAGGTATAACAAAGTCAAGGGCATATGAAGACAAGTGTAACATCACAACTAAGTACAATGAATTCACAGGGCCGAAGCAAACACATGAATTCACAAATCAAAGCCGTGTCGAAATCAAAGTTGAAATGGTCAGAGCCGTAGTATACAGAAGTCACAAATTAAAGTCAAATTCAAGCCGAGTATATTACACCGTGATAGCCAAGCATATGACCAAGTCACAAATCGAAACCGTGAGTGCCAAGCAATATCAATTTATACAAAATTGAAATAGTCAGTGACATCTAAATCATCAAAACAAAATCGAGCGGCCAAAGCACAGCGAAGACAAATTCAAATCAATATATACGAACGCAAAAATAGGGTTTTGAATCCTATATAAATATTCATCATCGGCATTTGATCATCGAATTCCAGAAAGCAAAAATCAATAAAGCAAATAAAACAAATAATACCGATTCAAGGAGAGAATTTGATCAACGAAGCAGCCGCGTAAGGAACGACGAATCAATCGATCAAGGAAACACGCAAAACATCACTGGATCAATCGAATTTAAGCCGGCGACTTCAAGCCCAAATTTCCAGAGCAAGAGGAACGAAAGCCCCAAATTTTTCACAAGCCCTAATTCAGTTGCAAAGCCGCCATTTGTTCAAGCCAGAGAGAAGTATCGGGTCAACTAATAAAGAAAAGAAGGGTCGGCTTTGTTTATATTTATATTTATAGGGTTTTGATATAAAAGGGGGTTTTAGTTTTTATTTATAGGGCTTTGTTTTTTTTAGTTATTTTGAAATCGTTTTTAAATTTGTATCTAAATTTCAAACTGCTAATTTTCTAGTCATGTGACTAGGAGACAAACTACGGTGTGTAGTTTGGAAATTCGCAACTCGGTGGTTGAGTTGTGGTCAGGGTTTTGAGCGTAGAGTTAGATTAGTCAATAGCGGGTATAGCGAGTTTACGTGTGTAAGCGAGGGACTATCTAATTTCTAGTAGAAACCTTGGGGGCAGCACGTAGGCAGGGTTTTGCCGAAGCTGGGTAAATTCTGTGTTGTTCTGTTCTGTTATTTATATTCTGCTATATATGTGCTGCTATTCTGTGATCTGAATTGAAATTAATTAATAAGCTTCCGCGATTAATTTTTATAATTTATACCATCACCCTATTCACCCCCCCCCCCTCTAGGGTGAAATCGATCCTAGACGAGTGAGCGATCGGAATTGATACTACGTACGGATGATATATGTACGTGCTTAAATGAAATTGATATTGGAAATTTTGAAAGGTAAAAATGATTTTTGAAATGGGAAATTATATTTTGAAAAATATATGGTGAATAAAAGTGGAAGTTGATATCTTTTGGAATTCACTTTATGAAAAATAAGTGATATGGTAAATAACTTTATAAAGGAAATCAAACTTGAATATTTAATTTGGCGTAACTAAAGTTATATATATTTGTTACATATGATAAACTTTATCTTGTTAGATCTATAGCCAGAAGAAAAGATTTTTGAAAATATTTGAAGTATAAAACGAGAATTTATATAAGTATGAAGTGATCTAGGATTTTTCAAGATTATATATATCTATATATAGATAAATGATTTTATGAGAATGATTTTGAAAAAAAAAGGTTTTGGAACCTATGGATTTTGGAAAGGCTTTCGATTTTTGTGAGAAATCAATTTTGGGAATTTGGAAAACCAAGTTTGGAACTATCGATTTGAGATTTCGATTTCGTGTAAAGGAGATTTATATGAATCATAAAGATTATGATTTGAAAGATACTATAAGTGTATAGTACGAAATGTTTTGAGATTGGCTCTAGGGAAAAAGGCGCTCCCATTGAAATGAACTTCATAGGAGATCTAACGGGTTGTTCTGCCTTGAGCCCTATGGGGGAGGTTCTAAATTGGATCCTAGAAGGAAGTCCAAACAAACTGAAGTTCCTTAGGATTGTGTGTGGATAGCGAAAGTCGAAGGCGCTGATGCCTACAGAGACATTTGGGTTATGCTGTGATGAAAGTGTAGCCCGATGTCACTGCGATATACTACGGACCATAGCAGAAGTCATGTGGCCGTGAGAGCCAACGGTCTACGATCGATTTTGCCACGATGGCAATGTAACATTGGTAAACTGTGATCTATGAAGACATGGCGAAAGTCGTATGGCAGTGAGTGCCTACAGGCTACATTGAGACTCGACTGATGTAGTCTACGATCTATGTGGGAGTGGTGAAGTTTCATTTGGCAGTGAAATTCGAGGGTGTTGATGCCTATAGTTACATGGATTTTTACCGTGATGGCGACGTAACCCTAGGTGTAGCTGCAATCTGTGGCGGGTTCCATGGCGTAATCAAGGGGTGTGAAGTGTCTACAGTTATCTATGGATTTTGTCGAGATGGCAACGTAACGATCGGGTTAACCGCGACCATGGAAGGGGTGATGATTTCTAGAGCATTCTCACCAAAACTGTTGCCTATATTCTCAAATATTGTTTTCTATATTTTCAAAAAATATTTTCTATGTATTTTCACTGGGTGTTGAAAACGGGTTTACCAAGTACTTATAGATTTTCGTAACTACGCCTGATCAGCGTATGACCAAATTTCTGTGAGAACAAAGATGGACTTGTTGAGACATCGAGTTATAAAAATGTATTTTTATAAAGCTGTTTTGGCAATATTATGTAGATTTTTAAAAGTGTTTTAGAAATAATAAGAGTTTATAGTTAAATTTTTCAAAGAATAATTTAACTGATAATAAGCATTTTAATAAATTCTGGCTTCGTTCCTTTTCGAGGACGAATAGATATAGGGGAAGGAATGTGATAACCTAGATTTTTAGGCATCGGGTAATTGGATAATTATCTGATTTTAACTATTGAAACACTGATTTTTTTAAGTTGAATAAATAAATCTGACAATAAATATCTATATCTGGATAAATATTTATTTGATAATCTCCTAATATAATTATTTAAAATTGGCAAAATTAACTTTTCAAAAACAAATAAGATATGTATTTGTTTATGTGTATATATATATAGGTAGATTGTAAATAAAATTTGGATTTGAAATTCAAAGGGTAAAAACCTTATAGATAATTTGGATTTAAAACTCTATATTTTAAAATTGATAAAAATTTGTTTTCTAATTTTAATATATATATATATATATGTATATATATAGTGATTTGGAAGTTATATTTTGAATTTAATAGTATAAAGCTTTAGTTAAAATAAGATTTAATAAAAAGTTTAAAATACCTTCTTTTAAAAATTACATATGTTAATATAAAAAGGAAATGCATTAATTAAAAAATAAAAATATAAAGCATATGTAAAACTAAATTGAAAATGTAGTATGAAATTATAATATAAAATTAATATAAATATATTAAAAACATTAATTAGTATGCAAAGACATGTGTAAGTATTTTAAACATGAAATAAACAAATGTAACAATATTAACATGTAAAAATAACAGGTGCAATGTTTGATTTATTCTCTTTTTATTTTTGAAATTAATGAATAAAGAGGAAACAAGTTATAAATACACCTACTTCCTCTCTTCTCATTTTCTTTTATACATTTCAAAACTAAAACTAGAGAAGTAAAATCTAAAACCAGTAAAACAAACTTGTGCAACAAGTGCAATGTTTGATTTATTCTCTTTTTATTTTTGAAATTAACGAATAAAGAGGAAACAAGTTATAAATACACCTACTTCCTCTCTTCTCATTTTCTTTTATACATTTCAAAAATAAAACTAGAGAAGTAAAATCTAAAACCAGTAAAACAAACTTGTGCAAATTCCAAATTCAAAATTGAAGCTTAAAACAAAAGTTCAATTCAATCCCAAAACAAAGATCAGATCATATGAAACTCAAAGCAAAAGACTTAAAGCAAGATTCAAGTTCAAGATCAACGAAAATCAAGATAAACAAGCCTATTGTTTTAATTTTAAGTATAGTTTTCAACTTCAAAACATCTGTGTTCCTCTGATCATCATTTAAGGTGAGTAAACATGTGTGTGTGTATATATTTAAAAAAAAGCTTAATCTAATTTTCTCTGATGCAAGTGACAAATATTCTTGAGTTAATGTTGAGAATAATGATCGCACGAATGTATATTGTTTTGAAATATAGCTGAAGTATTATGTGCATGTCAGTATACTTACCTCTGTTGATTTCAGCAGGCTTAAACCAGTTCGAAAATCAGTTCCTCTTGCTCTAATGTTTTTCAGATCATAATCATTAAAAGAAAAGTGATGGTATGGATGTGATTTTATTTTTTTAAAATAGGTTGAAGTGATTAAATCAAGCAATTAATTCAAGAATGAAATTTTTTACAGAGGAAACAAATTCAAGTCGAAAACTCGATCGAAAATTTTTCAAGTTTTGATTTTTAATTTGGATTCTTGTTTGGAAAACAAGATTTTTGATATAAATAACATGATTTTTAAGATTTTGGTTGATGGGAATTTTCGAAATGAATGGAAATGAAATCTCGTCGATTCTCGACGATTGAAGGGAGATTAGGTGGCGTGATTTACGCTGGAGGAGTGTTAGGGGTTGGCGATGATGGGAAAAATAACGTGGGATTTTTCTCTGACCTGTGGTGGCCAGGCGAGGCGGGGTTAGGGTTTTCGACCCTGATTTGTCGACGTTGATCTGGAGGTCAGTATGTCGACGAGGAGGGATCGGACATGGTCAGAGTAAGGGAGGATGGAGCATGGTACTCTGGCGAATGTCTGGGCTCAATGGTGAGATTTCAGATGGTCGGAGACGATGGTGTTTGGTAAATCTATGGATCGGGTTCAGTTCTGATGGTTCTCGTCTCTGCTCAATTTCGTTCTGGAGATCGTTTCGATGTTCTGGTGGTCGAATCGTAAGAGAGTGTTGTCGTCGACTTGTAGAAGTTAGCGGTAATGGTCAGAGGCGCTCCGACCATGTGTGAACGTACACTGTTTATCAACGTGTCTGGGTTTGTTGAGGCTTTGGGGAAGAAGGGGTTTGCTTGGGAGCGGGCTCGAGTGGATTGGGGATTGTCACAAAGACGTGGGTTCGTGAAGTCTGGCTTTTGGCTCGGGTTTCTCTAACCTTAATAGATGTAAACCTTAAACATGTTTTCAAAGCTAAGAAAAAGATAAGGCGATCATGTTGTGAAGCAAAGTAATTTTGTTAACCCTTTTTTGAAAAAAATAAAGTTTTTAGTAACAAGTTTAAAGCTAATATAAAACTAGATTTCAAAACAAAGGTGTTGATCTAGTTTTTAAACAAGTTTCAAATGTAAAGATTATAAATGCAAATATTTTCGAAATGAAATTAATTAACGATTAAATTAATCTAAGTAAATAAAAGCTAGTTAATTACCTAATGAAATAAATTAAAGGTTAATTAATTAAAAGGATAATTACTTAATGAAATTAATTAAGCATAATTACTTAATTTAATTAATAAAGTATAATTATTTAGTGTGATTAAAGAATGATTAATTAATGTAAGCAATTAAAGGATAGTTAATTACTTAATGTCATTGATCAAGGTGATTAATTAATGGATTATTACTTAATGTGATTAATTAAAGATCAATTAATGTAAGTAATTAAAGGGTTAATTTGTTGATATAATTAATTAAGAGATAATTAATCAATGAAATTAACTCATGAGATTAATTAAGGGATAATCAATTACTATAAGAATTTGAGGATAATTATTTAAGATGGATAATTAAGGATGATTAATTTATTGCATTAATTAATTAAAGTAATTACAAATGGTTTGTAATTACTGTTAATTAAGCGGGGTTAGGTAAGTAATTTATTTGGTTTAAATTAATTATGTGATCAATTAATCTTGCTTTTGGATAATTAAGTTATGTTGAATGCCTTGAATAGACTAATGTGTGATGCTCTGTGATATGAAATGCTTGGTTGAACTATGATAATGTAAGTTATCTATATGTGATGAAATGATGTGTTAAGTGACATCCTGTTTAAAGAATTGAATTGTTTTCACTTAAACAACTTGGATTAAGAGGACATTGGATTCGAAGAGACCGGAGTCGGGTATCAGAAAATACCCGGAACCACTTCGATTAGTAATCTACAAATTCTTTGTAAATTTGGGTTTAAATCAAATAGGCTGGATGGAATAAATTAAATAACATGGCCATTTAAACTGAGTTACAGTTTAAAATATTGTTTGGTAATAAGTGATTGACTATAACTAGTAAAGAGCTCAAAGTATGGTATGGGTTACCTAGGTATCAATTATGTTTTAAGCTTAGTATTCAAATTTTATGGGTTTACTCGCGCTGGTTTCCAGCCTGACCCGGGTGTTACTTGATTGTAATGCTTAGGTCAGACCGAGTATTATAGATTGTTAGGTTAGGACGTTCTGGAGCTCAGGTGGCAAGCTGGATGGCAGGGACGTATAGAGTATTCCATTGTGTATTGGATTGTATTGATAATAGTCTAAGACAGATTATTATAGCTGTCCAAATTGTTTGTGTATGGTTGTAACTCTGATGTATTGTATATAAATTAACAGATACGGATTTTCTTTGTGTAAATGCTATTCTTTGATATTATATTTTGATCCGCTGCGAATGTGAGATTATGTGTTTTGTTTTTCGGTTTCTTCTTCTACCACTTGCTTCTTTACCCTAACAATCTGGAATTTCCAGCGTTCGAATGCTCGGCACTTTTATAGTGAACGTATTAGTGTCGAATTTTCGAGATCGAAAATTTTGGGTCGTTACAATTACCTCACATTCATGGAGAGACAACATAATTTGAATTACATTAAATATTGGAAGGCGCTTAAGGAAGGAAGATGGAATGTGATTTAAAGTTCTAAACAACTTTATAAAAGATTGACTTTCATAGGTTCTATTTCACATAGCTTTTAGATATTAGATCTAAAATTTAGATTATAAATTAGTTACAACAAATGAGATTGAAATCCCAATGTAAAATATGATAGAACTTGGCATTGACAATGTTGTTGTAGTAGTGACCGAAACAGTGGGAGCTTATTGTAACGACCCAACTTCCAAACTCTAGGAAGTCGCATCGCTAATAAGAAAGAAAGGGATAGAGAATAGAAAGAAAGAGAAGAAGAAGAAAAACAACACATCAGAATCTAAACAGCGGAACGAATAAATTATATTAATAACATAAAATATTACACAGTTTACAAACACTATCAGAGTTACACAGATAATACAACACATACTAGACGGTTATAAACAGCTGTCTAGTTATACAACTCAATACAACATCACAAATAACTCAAAGATACCAAACACAGCGGACTACTAAATAACTATAACGCAGAAGCCTCCTGCTCCATTTGCTCCTCCACAATTCGTCAAAGCTAACCTGAATCCCTTGGCTACTCGTAAAAAAAAATTTGAGTACCCAAGAGTTTATGGAAAAAAACAAAAATAAACTCCGGGTCAGACATGGGTCTGGTATGAGTAACAGGTTAAAGTTGCTTAACTTTCAAAAATCTTTTAAAAAAGAAAGGTATCACGTAAGACTTCCCACACATAAACATGGAAAAGTTTTTACCTTACGCTAACCAAAACATTTGATAGGAAATCCGATGATATTATAATAGTGTCTAGAGTTTTCAAGTAAATATGAAATAGCCGAAATTGTTACATTCATTAAATTCCAGCTACTAGCCACAAAAGTGGGTAATACAATCAAAACCATTGGCACTTATTGGATTTTGGATTCCATACAATGGCAGGGCTACTGGGGTACCGCCCGTCACAGTACGTGGCCTAAATCACCGTACCGAGGAGTACTCCCACTCCCCTGCAACACAAGGCCGGACCCATTCCTTACTGAACAGTTCCGAACAAGACAACCCCAGCAGTTGTCGCGAACCAACCGCCCACACAGCCGAATATAAAGGGACTGCTAGACAGGGATCAATCTTGCTCTCTAGTGGGAGCTACCCACGAAGCCTTGCTGCACCTCCAAACAAATTTCCACCTGACACAATCTCTTCACCGTGCACGTGCACGGTGGTTTTGGCCATCTCCGGCCACCACCCAGAAAACAAACAAGTCGCCGTCCATCACTGCATCATATCGCGACCATCAAAAATTCATAATCTGCTCGAAATCCAATTCGAGTTCCCCTAAACCAAATCATCCATTCATAAGCAAGGATCCATAATCACACCATCTATAATTAATTTAAAATGAATTAAATTAATTACTTCTATCTCTAATTAATTTAAAATCTGGAAATCAAACCAGTAAACCTCTCTTACATCAAGGCTGCATGCAAGTTTAAATCTGCTAGCAATTCAAGTTTTTATCAAAGGCTTTCAGAAAAAAATAGTAGTGCTCTGCTTCATCACAGTATCCAGGTGAGTAACTCTTTTTGAAATTTAAATATAACTTGGTTGCTTAAATAAGGATGTTTGTGTATGTTATCTGGATTTCATGTTGATTAGTTTGCCTGTGCATATGATTTTTAATGTATTGCTGAATATATGCATATAAATGTTTAAAAGTATGTGTTGTATTATCTGTGTAACTCTGATAGTTCTTGTATATCTTTGTAATACTTTTGATTATTAATTTAATTTATTCGTTCCGCTGTTTAGATTATGAAGTGTTGTTTTCTTCTTCTTCTCTTTCTTTCTCTTTCTATCCCTTTCTTTCTTATTGGCGATGCGACTTCCTGAAGTTTGGAAGTTGGGTCGTTACACTTATCATATTGCATTTACCAATAGACAAGTCTATATTGGCATAAATAATTTCAACAATACCAACATTATTTGTGAAGTAATATCTATTTTCGATTTGATGAAAAGTAAATACAGTTTATTACATGTATGAATATCTTTTATATTTGATATAAAATAAAATTATGATGGTATGTCTTGATAGTATTAACATTTTAGAATATGTAGTATGTTAGTTAAAGATAATACATAGCTTTGTAAATATTAAATGTAATTAATTTTGGAACTTTAGACTATGCTACAAATTATTGAAATATATTACACTAAGTATGAAGGATGTCTTCCTTTTTATGATTATAAATCATGTTGCACTTGTGAAATATGTCTCGAATGATTAATAGTGATGCTCTCTTACAATCGGAGCCTGATAAGAGCTGTTGCAATCACAAGGCATCTTGTTAGGCTATCCTAAATTAATTTGGGATAAACGAACAATGATATCATAGTCAAAATACCAAAATCAAATGCACCTACTTCATTTTTATTCATTGTTGAATTGTCTACGATATAGACTTATGGGTATTGATTCATAAAGATAGATATTATGATAAAAGATGGAGTATATATGGAAGTAAAATCAAAACATGCAAAAGAGTTAAAACAATTTGATATGATCAAATAAGGTGAGTATATTAGATATGAATTCGAATAATACCTAACATAATGTGATTCTATCTCAAATGTTACTCCTCCTTATGTTTTGTATAAGGAGTAGTCAAATTATGTTAGATATGATTTGATTTACATGATTAAAGTTGAGTTAAATCTTTTTTAAGAGATATCATTATAATTAATTACATACTTTGAATCATGTATTATTTGGAGCTATGTTTGCAATATTATATAAGATACGATACATGAGAAATTAAATCTTAAAGGTTTTAGATACACCTTTGTGGGATAGATTTAGAACATGAATTGCTTAAAGTCAAAGCTAGATTTATTGTCATATTAATTATATATGCTTTTGGAAGCTTCCTCAAAATCATTGAGAAATAAAACAATATTTTAAGAAATGTCACCTCTTCACTGAGGAATTTCAATCTAGGAAATTAGTGGCAATGTGGTCGACTCAGATAAGATCTAAGATAATGAGGTGAAAATAAATCCTTAAATAGTACATAATTGATGTAGCACAATAAGGACATGGATCATTAGAATGTCTGAAAGAAAATCTCGAACGTCGATGAAAAAAATTAACTTTCTTAATGATTAAATGGATTGAATGTCAATCCCCTCGTTGCCCACATGTCATGGAAAGTGTAAACTTTGCCACATGGCATGATGTTGATAAGGTATGAAATTGAGACAACTATACCGACAAAATATGACTTTGGAACTATATTCGGATGTGTATGATCCATCAGTTGCAACCAAGTTGCAATTGGAAAGTTATAGACTCATTAAACAAGGTAGTTGGTAAACGATTTTGTCAATACAAATGTTTAAGTTGAAAAATCAATTACACTAATCACCATACATACTTCCATTAGGACTTTGCTCGTAAGTTATCGTACACTATAGATACAAACATTTTATGAGAGTATGTTATGATAATTTATCTGAATGAAAATTCAGAGAAGACAGTTGACGCTTCACATACAAGTTGTCTTAGGATCGATGGGAGCAATAAAGAGCTTATGAATTTAAAATTAAATGCAATTTCAAATTTAACATTTAAATGTTGGAACATGTATTTTGACCGTAAGAATCAAAATGTTTTATCGAAGTCAAAATGCAGAGGAAGCGCTTCCCTATAATAAAGAAAGATATAATGTATTAAATCATTTCTAAAGCTATACATAAATAGCATGGTTGTTCCCAATCAAGATTCAACGCTAATGTCCCATACGTGTGATATATTGGAAATCATAGTGCATAATATCTATATTAAATTGTTTGATATAAATTCGATATAAAAAATGTTTTATGGAATCAGGTATATTAGATAGTTACCTTATGCATTGGCAATCAGTTCCATCATATATGTTGTGTACCGATTTACTTGTGCATTTAACGTAATAAGAAAATACAAATCAAGTCTATGAATTTCACCTAGTGAAAATTGAAGAATTCCTAAATATTTATTAAATACCAAGAATTATTTATTGAAATAGCAAAATCCTTGTAAAGGATGTTCATAGTAAGGTGATATCGAATATGGTAAGCCAATCTTGAATTTGATATTCTATCTTAACTAATGTCTTACGTTGGAAATGGTTCCAAGCGAGAAATTGTAGCAAATTCAAGTAGGTTGACTACATCACCTAGAATAGTTCCATAATAAAATATATATGTTAACGCTCGAATTTGAACGCTAACACCCTGGTGTATAAGATGTGATTGTGAAAGCACCACCCGTTTGTACGGGAAACAGAAATAAGCAGAAAGTATGTAGAAAAACGGTAAGAGACACAGTATTTATAGTGGTTCGGCTTATAATCCAGCCTACGTCCACTTTAATCTTTTTATCACTAGTTTGATTACAATTCTTTACAAGATCTTTCAATTACAACACACTTCAAGTGATAGGATATGTGAAACAAGTAGCTCAAGCTTTGATGTTGACAATCATCTTCAAATCCATGGTGAATGTGGATGATTCCTTCATGGAGTTCCTTTAGAAGTTTGTTGGATCTAAAAGGCTTTGAAGTCGTCTGGAATTCGGCAGAGTAATGGCGTTTG
Source organism: Allium cepa (assembly GCA_030765085.1). Classification (NCBI taxonomy): domain Eukaryota; kingdom Viridiplantae; phylum Streptophyta; class Magnoliopsida; order Asparagales; family Amaryllidaceae; genus Allium; species Allium cepa. Next base: position 442,540,697 of record CM060944.1, on the reverse strand, counting down.
AAGAGAATGAGCCCCCCCAAAAGTCCCCCTCTCCTCGTTCAAGTTAGGGCTGTATTTATAGGTTTTTATCGGAGTTTGGTCGTAGGTCGTGACCGACCTAAGTAAGGTCGTAGGTCGCAGTCGACCTAGAAAGCTCTGGCCCTCCTTCCATAAGAACATACGTGCTGATTCGTACAAGTCCAAGGTCGTGAACGACCTATCTCCAGCGGCATGCAAAAAGGCGGCTCCTTTGTTCATACAGATAGGTCGAGAGCGACTTATCCTAGGTCGTTAACGACCTATCATAGGTCGTGGGAACTTTCCTGTAATCAAAGTACTCCGTTAGGTCGTTGGGCAGTATCTTTATCTCCAAGTGCTAGGTCGTCTTCGACCTAAAGTAGGTCGTAGGTGGGCAACGACCTAGGGGATGGAACCCGACCTATCTCAATTGTGCTTGGTTCTCTTCTCAGCGAGTTGATAGGTCGCGTACGACTTATTATAGGTCGTAAGTCGGCTGAGACTTAGGTCGCTGAGATCACTTCGTCCTTAGGTCGGTAGGCTATGGCTTTCTTTAGGTCGCATATGATTTAGGTCGCTGATCCTCTTAAGTCGTTAGGTCGCGGAGCTCTTAAACCACTAGGTCGCGGGCTCCCTTAGGTCGCTGAGAACCGCTAGGTCGCGGCCTTTATTAGGTCGTAGCTTCTTGTTAGGTCGCGAGGCATTTTTAGGTCGTAACACTTTAGGTCGCTTCTTCAATTTGGTCACTAGGTCGGCAATTCTCTGAGTCGTTAAACTTGGTCACGTCTTAGGTCGCTAACGAAGAGGAGTTAACATTTGCCCCTCGAAGTATACGCCTAGGTCGTAGGTCGTGTACTTCGATCTTCTTAACTCGCGCTCTGATGAGTTGTTAGGTCGCAAGCGACCTATTGAGGAACTAGGTCGTGTGTGACGATCCACTTTCTACTCCTCTGGGGTATAAATAGCCTAGGTCGTTCCTTCCTCATTTCATCTGTTTTAACACCTCATTCTGCCATTAACAGCATCTCGCGATCTTGGAAAGCAAACCAGAGTCCAATCATCCACCGATTCGACCTCGCCATTACATTGTGTAAGTATACCTGATCTCTATCCACCCCACGATCATCACCGAACCAGGAATTTCTCATCTCCGAATCTCATAGCAATTTCGTGTGTCGTTTTTCGTCTTTTGAGTCAAGTTGTGGTCGATTTTGATCGCCATTAGTTGTGATTCATGAAAGCACAGTGTTGAGTTGAATTAGTGATTGATCGGAGATGCTTTCAATCGCCTCTTGGATGATTCGGTGGTACGTAGGAATGACGGACCTCTCGAAGAGGATGATGGATTTCATCGTGAGTGATAATGGGTTATTGGGTCATAGTTCATCGGGATGGTGTGATATTGCGTGGAGAGGGAGTTGGTGATTTAGAAGATCTGAACGACTTAAGGATCCTTCAAATCTGCGACTTAACTCCTAGGTCGCGCTGAGATTCAAACGACCTAGGACTTAACAAATTTGCACATGAATTTCAAGCAGGACGACCTAAAAAATGAACAACCTAATCTTTTTTGCGGCATAAGCCGTAGGTCGCAACCAAACTTGGACTATGGGAAATCTGCACTGCCTTGAACCTTTTAACTTGCACAGCGCGACCTAATGAACCCCGACCTATGCTAGGTCGCTGGACGACCTATGACTTATGAAATTCCGAGATGACTTGGTTGAATTGAACTGGATTGTTTAATCTCAAATTCTGTTGCACTTTGTTGTAGATTATCTCTCATGCTAATAACCTGTTAAACATGACATTTGCAGAAAACCGGGACGAATATACTGCCATTGACTGCCAACATCAAATGACAGATTAGTTGATAAAGAATAATTAACTTAAATGAACTGTGTGAATGAAATGTTGTGAACCAATGAACTCAAGTGAAGTGCTAAAGCAAAACTTAAAATATCCAGTTAAAGCTGATTCGTTTGCATTAACACAATACTTGAGCGTTATATCAACAGGTCTTGGAATTTCATAGCTGACTAACTGTCAACCAACTTAATTTCAGTTATGTTTGAATTCCTCTTGTTGTTGTTTTTTTTTTTTCTTTTTTTTAGTTTCGCACAACACTTCACACTTTTAGGAAACGTGCACCTTCATATTTGAATATCCAGTTGCTTGTGTAGAATGACTTCTCAATTAGAAGAAGCAGGACAAACTGGGGAGATTTTTCCAGTTGCTAATCGATTGATCGATCCCCCAGAGAGAATGCCAACCACTCTGAACCACAAGGCTTTTCGCCAATTATGCATCCAGTTTGGCATCGCCGAAGCAGATGCTCTACTTCCCGGACCTAATGACTTTGCTGACCAACCACCTCACGGTTTTGTTGCCGTTAATCGCCAAATGTGCTTAAGCGGAGCGATTCCTCCTTTTAACGAATTTCTTCGACAAACCCTTCTTCGGTTAACTATATCTCCCTTTCAACTGCACCCCAATGGTTATGCCATCTTGATGGGGTTGGGCGTGCTATTCAGGAAGACGCTTGATCGCCTCCCTAGCTTTGAGGAAATCTGCTATTTATGCACATTTGCGAAAAATAAAGACCATCCTTCTATCATTCTTGTGAGAGGTGCGAGAAATCGCAAACTCATTTTAGATTTGCCCGAGAGTGCACACGGGTTTTTGACTCAGTTCTTTTATGCTCGTTGCCCTCCAGGTTTTTATGCCATCTGGAGAATAGGAAGTAAGACTAGTGTTTCCATTTTTTTTCGTTTTTGAAACTTTTTCCGAGATCCGAACTTTCAGTTGCTAACTTCATTCTTTGCTCTTTTCAGCACTTCCCCTCCCTTCTAGAGATCCGATTCATAAACAAGTTTTCGAGAGGTTGAGTGCCGTGGCTGCGGAAGAAAGGAGCATAAAATTTCTGCTGAAGGATGAATTTTTACACCAATACGGGCTTCTACATGCTTCTCGTTCTACGCATGCTCATGAAGTTCCAACAGAAGTTCCCGATTCCCCGACGAAAACTCCTGACGCCCCGGTTACTGTCGAACAACTCGCATCAAAAGAGTCTAATATTGAAGCTTCATTGGTGAAGTGTTCCACTTCTACCGACATTATGGGGTCATCCAGTAAGACGGTGCTTGCCCCGATCGAGGAAGAAGAAGAACCTTCACAGTCTCTCGGGGGATTAGCTGATGTAGGAATTGAGAAAACAAGTCCCACCAAGCATGATGGTGACGATGTTTATGAGGGGTTGAGTGACATAATAGTGACTTCGCAGGAGCTTTTTAGAGATGACGTATCTAAAATTATCTCTCCTGTAATTGAGGCGACGTCTCTTCTTCGACAAACGCCAACACAAACATCAACTCCTCATACCCAAGCTATCATCACCTCTACACCAAAGAGTGGTTTGTAGCTTAATGCGTGTAGCTTGCACATCACACAACACTTAGGATTTTTTGGCATTTGTTCACATTTAACTTCTTTTCTCTGGTAGTTTTTAAGACTTGTTATTTTTGCCTTTCAGATTCCTCTATGGGGCGCAGCGGTAGCGGTTCTTATTACAAAGACTTTCGACGCTATGGAGGGCGTGGCAGCTATGATTACAAGCAATACTATACCGATTCCAGAGAGACCAATGAGCAGAGAGCTGCGCGAAAAGCTGAAGAGAGGAGAAGGTATGAAGAACGTCATGAGGGAGCGGGCACGCGACATGAATCCTTCCCAAGGGATGATGACTCCCATAAACGTAAAACGCACGATGATAGGGGGAAGAGCCATATTGAGGATTCGAGAAAGCGGACCAAACTTGGCGAGGAGCACGTGCCCGTGACATCTGAGAGACCTGGTGCCTCAGTTTCTATTGACATCCCTTCCGAATCTCCTGCTCTTGAAGGAAGTGCCATCCAAACACTTCTCAACAGGCCTTCATACCACGTTGAAAGGGGGCCCCCGACTTTGCAGAGCCGATTCCCGAACTGGTGTTTGAGGGGGGTACGCTTCGACCTTGATTTGGTCCCCATCGACAAAGAAGCTATGTACAGAAATCTCGATGCTGTCAAGCTTGATATTGATAGAATGTCTGGATGGCAAAAGCTGGTTGATGAACTTCAAAGAGTTAATCGGGCTAACATCGAAGCAATGCTGACCATGGAAAATGACAAATCAGAATGGCAGAAGATTCTTGATCAACACAACGCTGAGATGAAGGAGATAGCCGAATACAATGAAAAACTCGAAGCTGAAGTAAAGCAGCTCAAAGATGATCTTGCCTCTTCTACTAATACTTACACCCAAAGAGAAGAGGTATTGCAAAAACAAGTGCGAGATGCGCACGCCAGCCAGAGGGACGCTGAAGCTAAAGCTGAGAGGTTGGAACAAGCTGTAGAGAACCACCGCACTGATGTCACCCAGCTGCAGAATAAACTGAGCGCCCGGGACATGGAGATTGGAGCGCTAAAAGCCCAACTTGCTCAGACCGAAAAAGATCGAGATGAGGCCATGGCTGGCAAAATTGCAGCCGAAGAAACTGCTCAGACCATGGAAAACGATATCAATTCGACTTTATTCGATTTTTATTTACATTGTGTCTTGGGACGCGGCAGCCTCTCTTTTCTTGGTCCTAAGTATGAAATCACCCTGGCCGAGGTGTGGGAAGCTGCTCTTAACATGTTTAAAGACGCCGGGTATGGCGATGAAGATTTTGAGGCGCGTTACCTGGATGAGGGAGCTCGCGCTGCTCTTGCGAAGGGGCGAGAGCAACTTGCCAGGATGAGAACTGGAATGGCGGAAGAGGAACGTTCTGGAAAGGAATTAACGCTTACTTCCTTTGTCCAACCTCCAGTTTCTCCTGTGGTTGACATCACGGGTTCTAGCTCCTCTACTCCGTCTGCAACTAAGACAGTAACTGAAACTACAAGTGCACAAGGCGGGGATGAAGGTGGTGAAAGCAACGAAGCACAGCGATATGAAATCAGCCTCAGAGATCCAACTTCCCCAGGTAAACTTGACACCGGACCAGCCCAAGTGGTGAACTGCTCGTTCGCTCCTTGTGAACTTGACGATCTTCTTGATTATTTTTCGAATGTCAATGAATTCCCGACTTTTGATTATTCCTCAAATGTTAATGAATTCCCGACTTTTGACGAGCCGTCATCCCCTCTCTTTTCGAAAGATACTGATATTTTAAGTTTTTTCTCCTTTGTAGAGAAAGCACCGAGTCAAACTCAAGCTTCTTCTCCCCCGGTGATCCTCCCTCCATCTCTTCAAGTAGCGCCTCCTTCTGCCTCGCAACCTGGGTCACAAGAAGAACAAATAGAAGCTCTCCATGGCCTGGATGATCCCGTTGCTTCGCAAGAGCAAAAAGATGAGGGACTTGAGGGAGGTGACATATCTCCGGAGCGGACTCCTTCTGACGATATAACTTTATCTAAACTTGCCACTCCAGGAAGTGAGTCTTCCTCGAAGAGGAGAAGGAAGCAAGGAGCATCAAGGAGGAGAGGGAAGATAATCACTGCCACTGAAGAGGAGCCAGAAGTTGGGCCAGCTGCGCCTACCTCTCCTTCCTCCCTTATACCCACTGGTCGACCTGAAAAGCTGATCATTCGGCCGGGTAAAGGGTCTAAAGGCAGCAAAAAGAAGTGAAGATCTTCAGTTTCTAGTTTTTTTTGTGTTTTGCATGTACTGGCCGAGAATTGTGCGGGTACCGGCCCCCGCTTTTCTTTATTTTGAAACCTGTACCTGCGTTGTAATTGAATAAAATGATAAAATGATTCCTCGTTTGTACAAACTTTTGTTTGAATTAAAGAATACATTTGTTATTTGTTTTGGCATGAGTTTATTTGATATTGCAGCGAGCTTATGGTATGTTACTTGAGCGTTACCTTTTGCTGGTTTAGTTATACCATATTGTGTGTAATTATACTATATTGCCCCCATTCCATAAGTATGCTGCAATATTCTATACCTCGAGGGGACTTACACTCTTATTTGCTAAAGAATAATTATTTTATTCTTTAAAGAAAATTTTATAGAGTACAACTCCCTTCGTATAAGTTTTTACGCTTGGTCGTTCGAAGAAATCACTTTTTTCTTTTGCTTATGTGCATATCTCATCAAGTGAATTCCTCTATGTGGTAAAGCGGACCTCTGAAGGGTACTTTAACTTCTTTTCTTTTTACGATCATTTCCCACAGTAGGCAAATTACTTTTTCTTTGAAAGTTAAAGTACGCTTTTGATGAGGATTTTTTTTTTTTTTTTTTTTTTTTTTTTTTTATAGAAAGTTGTACCTCTGAGGAGGGATTTTTTCACGTTTCAACACTTGGAAGTTTTATTTCAATCTCGGTGAAACGTGTACCTCCAAAGAGTTATGCTTTAGAAATCCTTTTCACGTTTCAACACTTGGAAGTTTTATTTCAATCTCGGTGAAACGTGGGTTTCCAAAGAGGTCTTTTTTCTTAATTGTGTTCCCGGGAGGGGGTTGTACCTCTGAGGAGGGATTTCTCACGTTCCAACACTTGGAAGTTTTATTTCAATCTTGGTGAAACGTGTACCCCCAAAGAGTTGTGCCTTTGAAGAAAGCCTTTTCACGTTTCAACACTTGGAAGTTTTATTTCAATCTCGGTGAAACGTGTGCTTTCAAGAAGGTCTTTGTTTTTACATTTCAACTTTGGTGAAGTGAAATTCCGAAGAGCGGCTGCTACACTTCAACTCCTGGCGAAATGGGCCTCCGAAGAGGGCTTTTATTTTGTTTACATTTCAACTCTGGTGAAGTGAAATCCCGAAGAGCGGTTATAACACTTCAACTCCTGGTGAAATGGGCCTCCGAAGAGGGCTTTTATTTTGTTTACATTTCAACTCTGGTGAAGTGAAATCCCGAAGAGCGGTTATAACACTTCAACTCCTGGTGAAATGGGCCTCCGAAGAGGGCTTTTATTTTGTTTACATTTCAACTCTGGTGAAGTGAAATCCCGAAGAGCGGTTATAACACTTCAACTCCTGGTGAAATGTGCCTCAGAGAGGGTTTTCATCGCCTGGAAGTTACTCTCTCATGGTTGGAGGGTCATGACTCCTCCAATCTTTTTTGTTGAGTAGAGAACTTTCTTTTTTGTGGCATATGACCCATTAGAGGTCTTTTATTATCCGAAGAGTTGTGCCTCCGAAGAGGACTTGTGGCGCTGATGGTAGCTTTGGTTGTTCCTCTGTTCACTTGCTTATGCCTTTTCAGCGATCCCCTTTTTTTTTTCACAAGTGGCTTGTTTAATCCAAGGAAGTGTACCTCATTGCCAGGCAAGTTCGTGAGAACGGGCACTAGCTTCCTAATTGGATGTTTGTTTGTTTAAACAATCTCAATTTATCAGCAAGGGCTCGTTCCTATCGAAATCATTAGCCGTTCAATTGAAGCATTTCCTATCTAGGATTTGAATTCGGGGTCTTTGTGACTTGAAATTTGTTTGTTGAATGATGGTGAGAATCGCTCGGTCTTATTATGCGCAAGTTTTATCTCCACTGTCTGCAAAAATTTAAATCGATATTTCAGCAATACATTTTGTGTATTTTTATATCGAAAACAAAGCAAACATATAATGATAATAAGGAACACAAGATTTATAGTGGTTCGGCCATGAAATTGGGCCTACATCCACTTTATATTCTTTCATTATTTACTTGCATCAGTTTCACAATTGCTTTCAATTACAGGAATCATACATTCATAATTCTTTTTACAATGTTTCAACAAAATTTTCAAGTAAAGTATGGACGCAAGTGATTGCTGTTCCATGCCCTTGGAATTTGATCTCCATCAACTGTGGTGAGCTTAAATGTGCCGTCAAGAAGTTTCTGACCTATCACATACGGTCCTTCCCAATTTGGCCCAAACACACCTGTCGCTGTCATAATTCTTTTTAGGACTAGATCTCCAATTTCAAAGCTGCGTTGACGAACTTTGGAATTGAAATGTCTGGCTATCCTTTGCTGATGAGCTGCAACTCTGAGGTTAGCTTCATCTCTTTTTTCATCAAGGAGATCCAGCGCTTCAAGTTGCAGCTTTTCATTTTCTGCTTGATTGAAATGGATTCTTCTGTGTGAAGGGACCTCTGTTTCAACCGGGATCATTGCTTCCGATCCGTATGCTAACGAAAAAGGAGTATGCCCAGTTGCAGTTTTGTGAGTAGTTCTGTATGCCCATAGTGCAAGCGGTAGTTTATCGACCCAACCACCTTTTGCTCTTTCGAGTTGCTTTTTGATGGTTGATTTGATGATCTTGTTCACTGCTTCCACTTGCCCGTTTGCCTGCGGATGAGCTACTGCCGAAAAGCTTTTCTGGATTTTGAATCGCTTGCAAAAATCCTGGAATTCCTCGCTTTCAAACTGAGTACCATTGTCTGTGATTATTTTCTGAGGCACACCGTATCTGCAAATGATATTCTTAGTCACAAAATTTATCATCTTTTTGGAGGTGATAGTTGCCAATGGTTCAGCTTCAGCCCATTTAGTGAAATAATCTACAGCAACAATGGCATATTTGATTCCAGATTTGGCGGTTGGTAAAGGTCCGATCAAATCTATTCCCCAAATCGCAAACGGCCACGGACTGGTCATTTGTGTGAGCTCAGTAGAAGGTGCTCTAGGAATTTTGGCAAATCTTTGACATCTGTCACATTTTCGAGAGTAATCTGCAGCATCTCGATTAATTTCTGGCCAAAAATATCCATATCGGAGAATTTTCTTTGCTAAAGTTTGACCACCTGAATGATCCCCACATTCTCCTCCATGTACCTCTGATAGGATTATTTTGGCTTCTTCTTTGGATACACATCGAAGCAATGGCATTGAGAATCCTCGTCTGTATAATTGACCATCCTGGATTATATATCGAGAAGCTTTTCTCAGTAGCTTTTGTCGTTCTTTAGAGTTTTCTGGTAAAGAGCCATTGAGTAGATACTTTGTTATTGGAGTCATCCATGATTCTTGCTCTTGCGACATACTCATAACCCAATCGATATCCATTTCATCAATGCTCGGATTTGACAAAACTTCCACTGGAACTAACCCTAAGGATTGGGCTTCGCCAGAACTTGAGTATTTTGCGAGAGAATCTGCTTTCATGTTTTCTTCTCGAGGAATATGACTTATCGTGTAATGGTCGAATTCACATAAAAGTTCCCAAGCCTTTGACACATAAGCGGGCAGATTTCCTCCTTTCGTTTGAAACTCCTTCTTGACTTGGCATACTATAAGCTGAGAATCACTGAAGATCTGTAACGCTCGAATGTTTAGTTCTTTAGCAATTTTCAAACCAGCGATCAGAGCTTCATATTCTGCTTCATTGTTTGTTGAAGGAAATTCTAATCTTAGCGCATAGCATAATGACCGGCCTTCAGGAGTTTCAAGAACAATTCCAGCACCTGAACAGTAATCATTTCTTGCGCCATCTACAAACAACTTCCATTGGGTTGGGGAGTTCTCGATTGTTTCTTCCTCGCTGTTACCCTTGTCTGTAAATTCTGCAATAAAATCTGCCAAAGCTTGTCCGTTGATCGCTTTTCTAGGATGATAAGTGATGTCATATTGGCTCAATTCAATATTCCACTTTAAAAGGCGGCCCGAAGTCTCAGGGCGAAACAAGACTTGCTTTAAAGGTTGATCAGTGAGGACTTTGATAGGATGAGCCTGGAAATATTGCCTCAACTTTCTTGAGGCAATCAATAGACAAAAGGCGAGTTTTTCCAACTTGGAGTAATTCATTTCTGCCCCAGTGAGTCTTTTGCTGATATAGTAAACTGGATGTTGAATCCTTTTGTCTTCCCGTACCAGCGCTGCACTTAAAGCATGAGATGAAACTGCCAAGTATATAAGAAGATCCTCGCCATCGCCGGGCCTGGAAAGTATTGGAGGCGTTTCCATATGTTGAATCAATTCTTCAAAAGCTTTCTGGCATTCGGGAGTCCAGTCAAAGTTTTTCTTTCCTTTCCTTAGAGCGTCGAAGAATGGAATGCATTTATCAGTAGCTTTGGATATGAACCGACTTAAGGCGGCAATTTTTCCATTGAGACTTTGCAATTCCCTCTTTGTTTTAGGAGCTTTGACTTCTTTTAGAGCAGTGATTTGAGCTGGACTAGCTTCAATGCCCCTAGCGCTCACGATGAAACCCAAGAACTTCCCAGATTCTACCCCGAAAGAACATTTTAAAGGGTTAAGCTTCATTCCGTATCTTCGGAGAATTGCGAACATTTCTGCTAAGTGTTCGATGTGATCCACTGCTTTCTTAGATTTTACTAGCATGTCATCAACGTAAACTTCCATAGTCTTTCCCAACTGCGGTTTGAACATAGCATTAACCAGTCTTTGGTATGTTGCCCCCGCATTCTTCAACCCAAAGGGCATAACTCTGTAACAGTAAAGACCGACATCGGTGATAAAGCTTGTGTCCTCCTGATCTGGTTCATGCATCATGATCTGATTATATCCGGAGTAGGCATCCATAAAAGACAACAATTCATGACCCGCTGTTCCATCTACCAGTTGATCGATCCTGGGTAATGGGAAGCAGTCTTTGGGACAGGCCTTGTTTAGATCTGAAAAGTCGATGCACACTCTCCATTTACCATTGGCTTTCTTAACTAGCACTGGATTTGAAACCCAATTTGGATAGGTAGATTCTCTGATGAAATTATTCTCCATGAGCCGGTCAACTTCCTCTTTCAATGCTGTCGACCTTTCTAGACCTTGGATTCTTCTTTTCTGCTTTACTGGCGTGAACTTTGGGTCAATATTCAGAGCATGTACCGCAACTTCTGGGGATATTCCGCACATATCGGCATGGGTCCAAGCGAAAACATCCAGGTTTGCTTTCAAAAAAGATATCAAGGCATTCTGAACTGACACATTAAGTTGTGAACCCACATTCAGCACCTTGTTTGGGTCCTTCAGATCAACGGGCACCGGTATCGTTGTTTCTGCTGGTACCACCCTACTCTCCCCCGCACTGGCCTTTCTAGGATCCATCACTTTTCGTGCCCCGCTATGCTCGCCAGTGCAGGGTCCGCCCTGTAGTTGCTATAGGGTTGGTGTTTTGATGCGGATTGGGGTTGCCGCATCTTTCCCCATTTCTCTCTTCCTTGTTTCCCGCAGCTCCGTCATATAACATTCTCGCCCAGCGTTCTGGTCTCCTTTAATAACTCCTACCCCATTGTCTGTAGGGAATTTAATAGTAAGACACCATGGGGCAAGGACAGCTTTGAATGCAGCAAGAATAGGTCGACCAAAGAAAGCATTATAAGCAGAAAATTCATCTACTATCACAAAAGTCTGCTTGCGAACTACTTTTCTTTCTCCTTCTCCGAGTTCCACAAGCAAGTCAATGGTTCCTACTGGTTGCTTTGGCTCCCCAGTGAAGCCAACAATCTTCTGAGATGAGGCTTGCACATCCGCCATCGGGATTCTCATCTGGTCAAACGTTTTCTTGAAGAGGATGTTGCAAGATGCGCCGCAATCAATAAGAACTCTTCTGACAATAGCCGGTCCAATACCGGCCGAGATGACTAACGGGTCCAAAGTAGGGGCCTCAATGCCCGTGGAATCTCTAGCCCTGAACACAATATCATCATTAAAAGTCCTTTGTTGTTTCAGGGGTGTAGAGTCCTCTAAAACAAAGACATTCTCTTCAGTTGGCATATGTTTCAGAGCTCGAGTGTACCTCTCCATTTCACCCCAGCTTCTGCCTGCTGGGTGGGGTCCTCCTGTGATGACATTAATAACTGGCCTTCCAGATTCATGTCCTGCGGCCTTCTCATTTGTCCTGGGCTGATGAGCAAGAGCTTGTTGCCCCTGACTTGACGAAGCAGGATCATTACCACTCTTCTTCACAAATTGCTGCAGCTTATTTTCTCTTAGCAATTCTTCGATTATATTTTTCAATTGACGGCAGTCGTCTGTGTCATGACCAGGCTGATTATGGAAGCGACAGAACTTCCCACTTTGCACAGCTTTTCTTCCGGTTCTGAGAACAGGAGGTTTGGGATACTCAAAAGAATCTTTTGTAGCCAGGTAGATGCGCTCCGGTGTCTCTAACAAAGGAGTATATTCTGATGGCTTGAAGGATCGAGGCTTCTTTGAATTGTGTTGTTTCCTTCCATCATTATTTTCTCTTTTCTGTCCCACAGATCCATTCTTACGTGGCGCAGCAGCGTTGTCTTCAGCTTTCTCTACTGTTGCCTTTGCCGGGACAGGACGGCTTTCCAAACGCATGAATTCATCCGCCTTTTTGTAGAACTTTTCCAGAGAATTTGGCTCCTTCATGTTCAGCCACTTTCCGAATTCACTTGACTTATCAATAGCTCTCATCAAATAGGTCAAGACCATGCGGGGTTCTGCATTATCCACCTCAGCTAACGCTATATTAAAGCGATTTAAAAAAGACTTAATAGTTTCCCCCGGATTCTGTTCCAAACCGGACAACGACATGATGTCTTTTGCCTTTGAAGCATACAGCCTAAATTGCTCTTTAAATTTCCTGGTTAGGTCTGAAAACTGATCGATGGACCGGACAGGCAGTTTTGTGAACCAAAGCAGAGCTACCCCTTCCAAATACACAGGAAAATAGCGGCATTTTATCTCGTCAGAAGCTCTGGCACCTGTCATGTGCCAATCATATTTGTACAGGAACTCATTTGGATCACTTGTCCCTTTGTAAGCTGGAATGGTCGGTGGGACGAACTTCCTTGGGAATTCAGCTTTTAGGATCTTTTCAGTAAACGGAGTCTTGCTCGGAGCGAAACCCCACTCTTTCTCATCTTCGACCCTTTGCATACTTTCTTTCATAATCTGTCGAACCATACCAGAAAGATATTCTTCGTCATTCCTATTCCTGGATCCTCCAGCCTCAGGCAATGTCTGTTCAAAGGGGCTAGCAACCCTCTCGGGAATGTTTCTAGTTTCAGCATCATGGACATTACCGACAAAGTTCCTTTCATTATTCGCAGGTTGACGGTTTGCCCCGAGCAGATCGTTTAACCTATTCAGAATCAGAGCATTCTGAGCATTCTGAGCTTCCAATTGCGCGTTCTGGGCATTTATTTGCTGATTCAACCCAAAGATAGCAGCGTCCAATTCCGCTTTTGAAACTCCAACAGCTGGAGTGGCTTGATTTGGTGTTGGGGAAGCGGAGGTTCCCTCTTGAATGTTTGCAGATCTCACAGATTTACTTTTCCTTCCAGGAGCCATGATTTCGGATAGACTTCTGGTTCTTAAAGAAACTCTATCTACAAATCTTTCTGAAACAATGATGATAGATGTCCTGAGTTCAATTCTCAGTGAAAGCACCAAAATGTTAACGCTCGAATTTGAACGCTAACACCCTGGTGTATAAGATGTGATTGTGAAAGCACCACCCGTTTGTACGGGAAACAGAAATAAGCAGAAAGTATGTAGAAAAACGGTAAGAGACACAGTATTTATAGTGGTTCGGCTTATAATCCAGCCTACGTCCACTTTAATCTTTTTATCACTAGTTTGATTACAATTCTTTACAAGATCTTTCAATTACAACACACTTCAAGTGATAGGATATGTGAAACAAGTAGCTCAAGCTTTGATGTTGACAATCATCTTCAAATCCATGGTGAATGTGGATGATTCCTTCATGGAGTTCCTTTAGAAGTTTGTTGGATCTAAAAGGCTTTGAAGTCGTCTGGAATTCGGCAGAGTAATGGCGCTTGAAGAGAATGAGCCCCCCCAAAAGTCCCCCTCTCCTCGTTCAAGTTAGGGCTGTATTTATAGGTTTTTATCGGAGTTTGGTCGTAGGTCGTGACCGACCTAAGTAAGGTCGTAGGTCGCAGTCGACCTAGAAAGCTCTGGCCCTCCTTCCATAAGAACATACGTGCTGATTCGTACAAGTCCAAGGTCGTGAACGACCTATCTCCAGCGGCATGCAAAAAGGCGGCTCCTTTGTTCATACAGATAGGTCGAGAGCGACTTATCCTAGGTCGTTAACGACCTATCATAGGTCGTGGGAACTTTCCTGTAATCAAAGTACTCCGTTAGGTCGTTGGGCAGTATCTTTATCTCCAAGTGCTAGGTCGTCTTCGACCTAAAGTAGGTCGTAGGTGGGCAACGACCTAGGGGATGGAACCCGACCTATCTCAATTGTGCTTGGTTCTCTTCTCAGCGAGTTGATAGGTCGCGTACGACTTATTATAGGTCGTAAGTCGGCTGAGACTTAGGTCGCTGAGATCACTTCGTCCTTAGGTCGGTAGGCTATGGCTTTCTTTAGGTCGCATATGATTTAGGTCGCTGATCCTCTTAAGTCGTTAGGTCGCGGAGCTCTTAAACCACTAGGTCGCGGGCTCCCTTAGGTCGCTGAGAACCGCTAGGTCGCGGCCTTTATTAGGTCGTAGCTTCTTGTTAGGTCGCGAGGCATTTTTAGGTCGTAACACTTTAGGTCGCTTCTTCAATTTGGTCACTAGGTCGGCAATTCTCTGAGTCGTTAAACTTGGTCACGTCTTAGGTCGCTAACGAAGAGGAGTTAACAATATATACACAAATTTTTAAGCAAGGTAAAGAGAGGTTCCCTCGGTTGAGTGTCTAATAATATTTTATGATGTTAATAATATAATGGAGATTGAAAATGGAATTGAGATCTTATGAAAGATCAAGAGGCATTGTCAATAACTACCATATGATAAATAGTTTATCAAGTAAATGGAGAAAGCGGGATTGATAGATTAGATATAATATAATAATAAAGATCCGCTCATTAAAGCTATTTTTTTGCTCTAATCTAAGACGATTGATTAAGAAGGTATTGGATTGTGAACCAAAAATTTCCCATAAGTGAAAGTGGGAGATTGAAATTTTAAGCCCTATGGGTAATTTTGTAATTTGTTACATAACCTAACTTTGAAACCAGTCTTATTCGAGATGAAGTAAACTTCTAGTTTTATTTTTTTTGTTATATATGTTGTTATATGTGATAGATAATGACTAAAATCATTAAATATGTATAAATAGAAAATCCTTAAATAAAATATCATATGAATGTAGTTACAGTCATTATAAACATGAGTATTAAATGGTAATATAATTAGTACTTTATTTTAAATGATTCCTAGTCAAGATATTTCGAGAAAACATGATATCAATCCATCTATTGAGACCACGATGTGTAAAGCTCTTCAAATGTTGGGTAGTGTATTGTTCATTACTGATAGGGGTTATATACTGCAATAAAGGGATAACTATAGAATGATTCAACTAAGAGTTTCCAATTGGTTAATTTCAACTAAGTCAAATAAGGAATCTCTATATGAAAATTTACGATATTCTTTCGACTTGAGAGTACTGTAGAGCTTTAATGTGAATACTTTACTGTGATTATAGTTTAGTCGTGGCATGACATTCATTATATGGCTATAGTTAGATCTGAGTTGAAGCTTTAAAAGTGAAACACTATTCAACAGATAATTCGTCTCCTATATTGACATGTTCGTATCGAGGTCAATTATGGTCAACTCAAAGTCAAGTATTCAAGTCGGAGCATATCGGTTAATAATAAGTGTTAGTATTAAACCAAGTATCTTAGAGAGGGACTACCGAGTTTATATGGATATTTTTTGGAGCTGTGACTTAGACAAAACTACAGAGTTCGAAAGCGATATAACGATGATGAAGAGAATGTGATATAATATATTGTTGCTTAAGGGTGTGGCATAAAAGAATTAAAATATGATTTTACTTTGAAAATATGTAAGCGATTAATATGGTCATAATGTCATTTTACTAGCTAAGGTAACATCGTGAACTTTGAAGTGTTTGATATTAATTGTTAACCGAATTCATACTTGTGAGTTGCACATCTGAATAGCCTCCTAAAGTAGCATTTGATTTAATTGATTTACAAAGTGTTGTAAATAAATTAAATTAATTAGTATAAATGTTATAATAATTATTGCCAGTGTTTATGACAATTATGGTACCTTGAGAAAGTGTAGTAGCTTTCAGAAAATTTAGATGCCCTAATGTGGTTTTTAAATGTGTATTTAAATTGTTATATGTACATTTATTTAAGTTATAAAACATAAACTATTAAATAAAATTTAATATTAGCTAACTTTATATATGGATAAACTAAGGTAAAGTAGAAATGAATATCTTGGTCTAGTGACATGGCATGGGTGAGAAATTATTTAACACTTGAAAATTTGCGTCTTCATTTCCTTCTCTGTAAATCTGGCCTCTGTTCTCATTGTCATTTGAATGAAAATCCAAAAACCTAGCCTCCATAATTCTACCAATCTCTAAACTACAAGCCTCCTCCTTGGTGAAGAAATTTTGGCATTACAAACATAAACTGGTGAAATTTTTAATTTTGAAAGGAGATAACCGAATCAAGCTATGATGAGTAAGCATATCAAAAACTAAATTCATGCTTTAATATATTACAAATTCCTTAGTAATATCACATTTAGCCTTAGCCATTACTTTGTTAGAATTAGGGGTATGCCCTAGATGCAATTCTGTAATTTATTGTAAATCAATTGACTCTATATTCAATTCTCGTTCGCAATAAAGGTGTTTCTTCTTTATATTATATATTGTTATAATGTGTTATAAACAATTAAATTTTAATTAAAATATATTCAATAGAAAATTTATAAATGGTGTTTTTTTATAGTAATTACAAATAGTTGTAATCATGAGTATTTATCACAATGTTATAAACGCATCATTTTAAATGTTCCAAGCTAAGATGCATCTGGAATGGATATCGATGTATCCGTTGAGAGTAGAGTACGTATTGTTTTCCAAATGTTGGGAAGTGGATTACTCATGACTGCTGGAGGCACCTAGGGGTAACGCACTAATAGTTATTGGATAACTATGGAATGACTCATTTAATAGTTTTCTACTGGTTAATATAACTAAGGTCAAACAGAAAATATCGACATGACTTATTTACACAGTTCTCTCGACTTGAGAATACTGTGAATCTTTAATATAAAATCTCTACTTCGATTATAGTTAAATCATGGCATGATGTCCATCGTGTGGTTATAGTTGGGTTAACTGGAACTACTGGAAGTGCAGCACTATTCAAGAGAGGATTCGACTCCTCGGTTATATGGAGTTAGTATCACGGTCAACTCAAGTCAACCCAAATTAAAAATCTCTGGCCAGAGTAGTTTGGTTAATAATAACTATTATTATTAAACCAAGAACTTTGTTTTTGGACTTAGATTTAAGTATGGATGATATTGGAATTTTGACCATTTACCAAATTCAATAAGTCTAAAGTGATATAGTTTTGATGAAGAGAATTGGTGTAAATAAATATCATAACTAGATAACCCTTAATAAAATAAAATTTGATTTTACCTAAACTAAGTAATGTGAATTTGACCAAAATTTCACACCACCCACTAAGTAATGTGTGAACGTTAACATTCGAATAGTACGATGCTAATCGCTGACCAAATTTACACCCGACAAGTTACACAACCGAAGTGATGAATTCTCTTTAGAGCAAACGATTTAATTAGTTTGTAATCGTTATAAATTAATTAAGTTAATTAATGTTTATGAAATATTAATTATAAAATTTAAATATGATTTTCGGAATGTAGATATTATTGTATATATTTATAATAGTTATAGATATATTAATCGATATGAGATATCGATAAAGATTTAAATTGGATTTAATAACATTATTTGCTAGGGCTTAAAATAGGCTATTAGCCCATAATATTAGAGGGAAATTTCAGCTGAAATTCCATGGATAGGGGCGGCAAAAATAGGGCAAGTAGGGGTTTGAAATGGATGGTGGAGATTAGGTGAGAAAAGGTAAGAGATATGATCATCTTTCCTCTCTTATTCAACCATTATAAAAGCATCTCTAACCCTAACTTCAAAAAGACTTTTAGCAGCCTTCTTTTTCCATCTGGCTGGATAAATCATACCTCTTAGCGCTTCAACTCAACTCAAATCAAATTAGTAGTTATTCGATAGCAAAGGGTCTGCGATTCAAAGACTTGCAATCTAACGTATCGGCAAGGTTTCGGAAGGAGGGGAACTCATCAATACAAGGTGTAATCAGGTCTTTAATTAAATTAAATATTTAGCTTTATATATGATGCATAATCTCTATATAATTCAATATTGTTTATACATACATATATATGTGCATACATTGTTATTATTGAATTGCTAGTTGGGTGAGATTCCTATAGGTACTGTTGTCGTCACATATGTTGATTGGTTGTGTATATAAAAATAAAAAGTTAATATAATTGATACACATATCCGAAATTAATTTTTTTTTCATCTACTACTATTTTATTAATTTATTTATACATATATAAATATATTAATTAATGTACTTATATGTCTATATCATGTAAAATTTCAACTAATATTTTTAAAATACATAATTGTATCAATTATGATTTTTTGTAACTGTAAATGAACATTTATTAATTATTTAATACTTTTCGGTATTAGTTAATCATTATATGAATTAAAAATTTGTATAAAATAGATTATGTTTCAAAAATTAGATCTTAAATTTTATGAATGCAATTTATCATTATAGAAACTTTAGATAAAAAATTAGATTTTTTTCAACCGTTTTTAATATTTAAAAAAAATCATTTTTAATTAGACCGAAAAGAATTAATTAATAAATAAAATAATATTTTGACCTTGAAAAATATAAAAAAATGCGCAAGGTATGAAATATGATTCCAGATTTTCAAATTTTCAAAATTCTAAATATACTATGTGTTTTCTATAACTTATTTATTATTGTTTAACTAACTCATTCATAATATTTATATATTAATATAATAAAATTATAATCTAAATATCACTTGCTATGTATACGATCTAGAACATTAAAAGAAGTTTTTTACAATTATTTAACCTATATATATATCATACTAAACCATATTTACATTTAATATACATATACATATACATATACATATACATATACATATACATATACATATACATATACATATACATATACATATACATATACATATACATATCAAAAAAATTAATTTTGAACTTATATCTTTTGTGTGTGTATGTTTTTTGTTTATATATGATTTAAACTATAACATATACGTACAAATATATCAATAATAACTTTCCATAATACACTTATATATATACACACACTCTAGGTTTTATATATAATAAGCATAAATATATACACATATTTGGACAATATACAATACATGTAGGATTAGCTAACATGTCCGTTGTGATGTAAATCACAGCATCAATATACGGGCATGTTATACCCTTCATGAAATATCATGTTGACATGCACATACACACATATGTATATGATATATATGTATATTTATATATAAATTGAAAATAAATTAAATAAATTTCTATCAACAGTTTATAAATTTAAATGCAATACATGATTTTATTTGAATTAAATTTAGAAATGTCTAAAAAATTAGACTTTATAGGTCCAATAAAGATCCTATAGGGTAAAATGTTTTGAAATTCACCCACAACTTCCACTACGGTTTGGCCCAGTTCCAATAATGGTACTGAGCCCAATAGCCTATGTGGTCTAAATTAGTCATGTTAGGGCTAACTCATTAAGCTTTTCCACTTAGTACAGTGTCTAGAAAGGTAATGTCTAGGATTAGAATCGGATAATCAAGTACCATGTACTAGCTGGTTACTAGCCTGGCCTGAAAAGTGATGTGAGCCCAAAAGTTGTTCCTAATAGAAATCATCCAAATTTGAATTGGGCATTGGACTAATTTTTAAAATTGTTTGAAAATTAAAAATATATAAGATTTTAAATTTAAAAGTTAAATTTAAAGTAATATATAAAGTATTATAGAAGTTATAATATGATAAAGCTTTTCAAAATGTCCGAAAAATAATATAAAATAAATTTTGAAAATCATAGATTTATTAATAAGATTAATTCATTAAATTAATTAATAAGCTAATTAATAAAAAGTGCATGCATGTATTATATACTATGATATATCTTATAATATTCTAAAATGTTTAAGATATCGTAAATATGCATGTATGTGCAAATAATAATTTTCGAAATTATTATAATTTAATTAGATAGTTTAATTAAATAAATTAATTAAAAGGTTAATTAATCAAATAATATACACATGTGTATTATATGTGTTATACTATAAAGAGTATAGTACATAATAAGTATTGGATATAAATCTTATATCAATATAAAATCAATTAAAATGTTAATTACTTAAAATTAATTAAATAAGTTTAATTATGGGGCATTTTTCTAGAAGGACAAACTTTGCAGTCCAATTAGTTTCTAGAACACACATCCACGGAAATTAATTTCAAGGCCAAAGTCACTAGAATAATTACTTTTAGGGACAAAGTTGGCAGTCCAATTACTTTCAAGGACATAATTTCGTAGGTTTTTAGGCCTTAGAAACTAATTATTTTGTATTTTGTCCTTAAAAGTAATTATTTCAGTTGTGTGTCCTAGAAACTAATTGCACTTGCTAAAGAGGCCCTTGTGGCTAATTTCCAGTTTAATTAATGTAATATTATACATAAGACTATTGTATAAGTAATATAAAATATTAAAGTTTTAAAATAAATAAAACTTATACAGTATGATGCATAAAATTATGGGTGGAATTAAGAAACCCTAAATAGACTTAAGAAATAAATACATACGTAAATGTACGTATACCGTGATATCCGATGTGTTCGACACTTGAATCACGAAAGTAATTCATAAGAATTATATCATTTCATAAGTTGATATCACTCCACATAATATATTGAAGATTATGAATTTTCAATATAACGTTGTCCTCTACCATATATATATATTAATAAACTGCTTGCATACTCCTTTGTTGTTGAGCAAACTCAAGATAGGAATGTTATGTTCAGTATTATTAATATATTGAATAAACGATGTAAGATAACTATATGTATTTGTTGAGCAAACTGAAGGTGCGTTATTATACTTAGGCTGTCGCGATGTGGTAGGTACGAGCGAATAATTCCTTTTCAATTTGTTAAGCAAATGTGAGGTCATAGTGAAACTAGAACAAGGTACTAAAGGTAGGAGTTGTGTACGTTACAACCGATAAAGAGTTATCCATCGTTTGTGGAACGATGATTTATTAGCAAACTCAAGGTAAAAATTCCAAGGAAAACGAATCCTAACACCTACTATTGAAGTCAAAAGACTTCTATGTTTTGAATTAAGTTTTGGCAAAACATAAAAAGCTAGTGGGAGCTTATTAGTAAAATTAAAATATGAAGTTTAACCTTATTAATATTATAAGAACATCTACTATGATATGTCCTAATAATTTACAACTTTAACTTGTAGAAAATGACAACTCCAAAATTGTTTAATGAAAGTGATTGATTAACCAAACCAAATGACTACACCGACTAGCCAGGAGTAATTAAAAAGCATCAACTTTTGAGCGCCTTTGGAATTTTATTACAAGCAAACTTAAAGAATAGCCTATCGATGATGCGGACCTCGAACTACGACTTACTTATGAAAATAGGTGTCAAACCTAAAGATCACCCAAGTTTTCATGTTGTCTATATTAGACAAGTCATTGCAAATGCAACACGAAAAGATGTCTATCCATGAGATATTTAATAGTCTCAAGGCCCTATTTGGCGAACATTCACATTCCACAAGCTACGAGCTTACGCAGAAATTATTCAATACCAAAATGATCAAGGGACAGAAAGTGGATGATAACGTGCCAATGATGAAGGTTTATATTGATAAGCTTTCACAGTTGGATGTACAAATAAGCAATGAAATACAAGTAGACTAGATCCTTGGTTCTCAGTATGAATCATTCATACTGAATTATAACATAAACCAATTAAATGTAAACCTCATAGAGCTCCTCAATATGTTGTGGTTAGTCGCATCAACACTTAAAGATTAAGGAATCGTGCTTGCTGTAAAGGGTAGTGTATCATCTTCGAAGAGTTCAAAGAAGTGGAAAAAAGAAAGTAAGAAGACAGATGACAAGGGTGAATGTCACCAGTGTCACAAGAAAGGCCACTGGAAAAGGAATTATCCGGACTACTTGAAGATTGTTAGGGAAAGGAAGCAAAATGGTTCTGCAACTCCATCGGGTACGTTATGATTCAAAATTGTTTTGCAATCAATAAAATGGCTTGGGCTTTAGGTATAGTAGATGCAACTGCGGTAGGTTATTATCATTTAGTTTTTCATAGTGGATTAGTATTAGTGTTAAATATTTTGTAAAAGACTTTGTTTCTGGGATTATTTATGTTCCTAGATTGTTTGAGACTAGATATACTACATAGTAAAAATAATATTATGAACATTAGTTTGAATGGAAAAAAGTCCGCGATGGTGTTCTTCAAACTGGCATTTATGTGATTAATACTAATTATGTTTGTTCGGTGACTAATACTTCTAACAATATAAATAATAATTATTTTTGGCATTACAGGCTAGGTCGTATTAGTGAGAAATGGCTGCACAAGTTGAAATCGAAGGTTTTTTACCATCAATTGAATTTGAATCATTTGACACGTATAAGTCGTGTCTCAAATGTAAAATGGCCAAGCACCCCTTCAGTGGAAGCAATGAAAGAGTTAATGAATTCTTAGGGTTAATACAAAGTGATGTATGCGGTCCTAAGCTTGTAATTACTAAAGGTAATAGTTCTTACTTTGTTACTTTCACTGATGATTTCTCAAGACTAGGATATGTGTTTCTTATGAATAACAAATCTGACGTCAATGAGAAATTTGTTGAATATAAAAATGCAGTAAAAGACCAACAAGCCATAAGACTAAGATTCTTCGATCAGATCGAAGAGGTGAGTATATTGGATAGGATTTCCAATGAAACTTAAAGGATATGGGATTATCCCTCAGGTTACTCCCTATACTCCGCAACATAATGATGTGTCGGAGCAAAGGAATCGAAGCCTATTGGATATGGTTCGTTCCATGATGAGTAAGGTTGAGTTACCTCTGTCTTATTGGGGATATGCACTAGAGACCGTGGCACATATATTGAACTTGTTTCCTACTAAATCTGTGTTTAAAACACCATATAAGATGTAGTACGGTAACAAACCCTAGCTCAAATATTTGAAGGTATGGAGTTGTCCGGTATACGTTAAGAACGTTGGTCCGAACAAATTAGAGGCAAGATTGGTACTGTGTAAATTTATAGGATATCCCAAAGACTCGATGAGACATATATTCTACAATACCAAGGAACAAAAAGTTATTGTTTCTTAGCACACTATCTTTCTAGAATAAGAATTTTTTTAAAGGAAATTAACAGCGAGACTGTATTGGATGAGATACAAGAAATTCACACTAAGGTCAAACCAATGGGAGAACCGAGTTCATCAATATACGAAATCACGCAACCTATTAGAAAGTCTAGTAGAGAATCCCGTGCACCAAAGAGATACTACGGTTTTCTCATGGATAGAGAGAAGGAGTACTATGTCTTAGATGAGACACTCCTTTATCCTTCGAACAAGCACTGCATAGTAAAGACTCTGCACTTTAGATTGGAGCTATGATATCCCAAATGGATTCCATGTAAGAAAACAAAGTTTGGACTTTGTCGGACGTAGTCTAAGTGATAAAATCCATTGACTACAAATGAATTTTTTATTAAAAAGAAAAAATGCATGTGGGGGAAATGGGGACTTATAAGGAAAGGCTAGCTGCGAAAGGATTTCGTTAAATTCAAAGTGTTGATTATAATGGGAATTTTTTCCCTCGTAGCCATGCTTAAATTTATTCGGATTACGCTAGCCATTGCTGCATTCTATGATCATGAAATATGATAAACGTATGTAAAACAACTTTTCTAAATGATGATTTAGAAGAAACCGTTTATATATCGTAACCATAGGGTTCTACGGTCAGTGGGAGTGAAGGCAAGGCTTGCAAATTGTTAAATTCTATTTATGGACTTATACAGGCTTCAAGGAGTTGGAACAAATGTTTTGATATAGTAATCAAACATTTTGATTTTTATCAGAACACAGAGGAAGCGTGCGTACACAAAAAGGAACTAGGCAATGCTGTCGTATTGTTAGTACTTTATGCTGATGCTCTATTATTGATTTGCAATGACACTTCATTGCCGCAATCAGTGAAAGCTTGGCTTTCTAAAACTTCTCCATGAAGGATTTGGGAGAAGCGACCTATTTACTTGGTATAAAGACCTATAGAGATAAATCTAAGAGGCTGTTGGGATTGTCCCAATCCTTATACATAGACATCATACGGAAAAGGTTCAGCATAGAGAAGTCCAAGCATGGAAATGTTCCAATGCAATCTAGAATCGTCCTTTCTAAAAGAATGCCCCTTATATTGATGAGGAGAAGGACTGGATGAAGAAGATTCTCTATGCTTCAACAATAGGATCCATAATGTACGCTATGCTATGAACTAGACCAGATGTGGCATACGTATTAGGATGTGTAAGCCGATACCGGTCTAATCTCGGGGAAAAACATTGGATGGCCGTAAAATGTATACTCTAGTATTTAAGAGATATCGAGGGCTTATTCCTTAAAGATAGGAGTAGAGACCTCCTTATGAAGGGGTATAAAGATTCCATCTTTCAAAACAATATAGATGGTAGTAAGTCTGTGCCTGGTTACGTCCTTATGCTCGAAGGTGAACCCGTTAGTTGGAAAAGTTCCAAGTAAGAAACAGTTGCTAATTCCACGATCGAGGTCGAGTACACCACCCTCAATGAAGCATCAAAAGAGGCAGTTTGGATGCATAAGTTTTTGAGCGAGCTTGGAGTGATTCGAGATATCGAGAATCCAATAGCTTTGTTTTTTGACGATAATGCGTGATACAGATCACAATGGAACCGAGAGTACACAAGAAGTCGCGATACATTCTTCGAAAGTTCCACCTGGTTAGAGAATTCGTTATGAAGAAAGAAGTTGTGATTCAAAGGGTATATAACAAGGACATCACAGTAGATATATTCACCAAAGGCCTAGCTCGATCCACACTCGAGAAGTTTATTGAAGGAATGGGACCGAGATTCCATAACTAGCACCAAGTGCAAGTGCGAGATTGATAGAGTTAGGGTTATGCCCTAGGGTCAATTCTGTAATTTATTGTAAATTAATTAACTCGGTAATCAATTCTCGTTCGCAATAAAGGTGTTTTTCTTCTTTTATTTCTACATTTGTTATAATGTGTTATAAATAATTAAATGTTTAATTAAGATTATATTTAACAGAAAATCCATGAATGGTTTGTATGTGATAGTAATTACAAATATTTCTAATCATGAGTATTATATCACAATGTTATAAAGAACATCATTAGAAAATGTTCCTACTCGAGATGCATCAAGACTGGATATCGATGTATCCGTAAAGACTAGAGTACATAATGCTCTTCAAATGTTGGACAGTGGATTACTCATGATTGCTGGGGGCACCTTAGGGTTACATATTAATAGTTATTGGATAACTATGGAACACCCCAATCAATAGGCTTTTGTTGGTTAATATGACTAAGATCAAAAAGAAAATATCGACATGACTGATTTATACAATTCTCTCGACATGAGAATACTATGAATTTTCAATATGAAAGCTTCACTTTGATTATAGTAAAATCATAGCATGGCATCCATCGAGTGACTATATTTGAGTTGAGTGGAAGTATTGGAATTGAAGCACTATTCAGTAGAGGATTCATCTCCTCAGTTATATAAGGTCAGTATCACGGTCAACTAAAGTCAACCCAAAGTAAAAATCTCTGGCCAGAGTAGTTCGGTTAATGATAATTGTTATTATTGAATAAAGGGCTTTGTGTTTGGACTATAGAGTTGAATATGGACGATGTCTGAATTTTGACCATTACCAAATTCAATAAGTCTAAAGTGATATAGTTTTGACAAAGACAATTTGTGTAAATAAATGTCACAACCGATTAACGCTTAATAAAATTAAATTGGATTTTATCGAAACTAAGTATGTGATGAATTTAACCAAAATGTCACACCACTTGTTAAGTGATGTGTGAATGTTGTCATTTGAATAGTTCGATGTTAATCGCTGACCAAGTTTATACCCGACAAGTTATACAACCAGACCGATGAATTCTCTTTAGACCAAACGTTAACATTCGAATGGTCGATGTTAATCGCTAACCAAATTTACACCCGACGAGTCACACAACCGAAATGATGAATTCTCTCTAGACCAGATGATTTAATTAGTTTATAAGTTATAAATTCATTAAATTAATTTATATTTATGAAATATTAATTGTAAAATTTGAATATGATTTGATGAATATAAATATTGTTGTATATATTTATAATAGTTATACATATATCGATAGATATGAGATATCAATAAGGAATTAAATTGGATTTAATTAACATTATTTGCTTAGGCTTAAAATGGTAGATTAACCCATTATATTAGAGGCAAATTTTGGCTGCAATTACATGGATAGGGGCTGTGACGACCCGCAAATCCATACCCTTTGAATCGACAATAATCCACACATGTCTGACCCAAAAAGCACACACTGACGGAAAGTCAGGAGAAAGAAAATAAGAGAGAAGAAGAGAAGAGAAGAAAGAGAGAAGAGCGAACCAAACAGAATAATATAGAATCTCACATCATAATGGAAAACATATAATATCATATCAATGATCTTTACAAAACAAAAACCGTATATACATACATCAATTAAAGTTCAACAATCAATCACTAATCATCATCTTGGACAGTTATAATAACATGTCCTCACAATTGCCGGTAATATACAACAACAATATGCAAAGTGGATAATCGAAACTGACACGTGTATACGAAAATGAAGATCTCCAACTCTCCTGCTGAAGCTCCAAAAGCACCAAATCTAAACTTGTAAATATACTCGGTCATACCCGAGCATTGAAATGGAAGAACGCCTCGATCAGTCTGGTAAACCAGCATGAGAAACACACTCAACTGAATTTATTAAATTACTAAATTTTTCCTTTATCAAAACAAAAGTATCTTATAAGACACGCCCACACATAAACACAGACATGTTTTTACCTTACGCTAACTAAAAGATTCCATATCAAATTCTCTTATATTATACCAGTGTCTAGTATACAAATAATATGAATCATAGCCGAAATTGTTAAATTGATTAAATTCCAGCATATAGGCCAAAATGGGTAATACAATCAAAATGGCAGGCACGTAGTGGAGTTTGGATTTCCATACAAATGACCAGGTGAAGGGACTACCATCCGATGGGTACACTTCTAGATGGATGTCTCGAGGCACAGAGCATCTGCCCTCTACCAACACAAGACCGGCTTACCTCTATAACTAGATAGTACCGAATATGTCATCCTCCGGTCGTTACGACCTTTTCCGAGGGCCCTCATAGCATACAAACCATAATAATCAGATACACGATGTCATAGCGTGTAAAGATATATCTAGAAGAGGATGATCATATCCTACTTAGGAGCGACCCACTTAGCCCTGCTACATCTAACCCTATTTCGGTCATTTTCGGTTGATGAGGCCTAACGTAATGATTACCTTTCACATATCACATCACTTTGAATGCCACACGGCCATTTCCATTGACTACTAATTGTCTTCCATAAAAATACAACCCTTAAGCTCGTACGTCTTAAGGACGGTATTAAGCTAAGAGAAGTTGCCTTCTCTGCCACCACTGATGTACGATTGTAAAAACCAATGTACGTAATCTTTAGAATGTAATGCCAGACAAACATCCATATAATTTGTGCAGGAATAGGACAAATCGTTGGTACTTTTCTACTATATCCTGTCGGGAAATCCCTAGGATTAGTGGCGAATAGTCCTTGCATTGGATATTTCATAACGAAGAGACTACTGCTACTGGATGTATATTGGGATTTTAACCCCAAACGATCAACAAGTAGTCCTCTACTATAAAATTCCTGAATATCAATATCATCGACCAACCTGCACAATCGTCGCATATACGTTGGTTCGAAGTGGTTTTCGGATACCAATCCTGGTCTCTTCATACCAACAACGCAAAAGCGTTTCTCAACCTCACATAGAAACTGAGTCTCATAAACTTATCACGTCTTTAACTTTCAACTTGCTATCCTTTGAGCTAGAAGGAAGCTTGATAGATTGGAGTAATACTCTATGCTATATGAATCAACATCCCCAACACAAATGATAATGAAGTTTACGCAGATGGTTATATACTAAGTGTATGACTAAATACTTCCCATATCAAGTCAAGGAACTAAATGGGAAAATTTGATAGTCGGTTACTTAGCTATCAAAGCAAAAAAACGAATATCTAGCACCATAAGCAATCACTAGGCCCTATTAATTAATCTTTTATTAATTAAAGCACTTGCCAAATATTCACTACAAATTATCTTTAAAAAGATATATTTCAAAACCATTTCAACTTTCCATATTGGAAAACATTTCGATATACTTATTTCGATAGTATAAGCATATTCACAAATCTTTTTATTTTCAACACACAGAAAATATTACATATTTTTAAATCACGACTAAGTATATATTTTATTATTTAAGGAAAACATTCTCTTAAACATATTTATTTGGGTCAAAACGAATGTTTCGTAAAACATCGTTACGACAACCCAAAATCAATAGCATAGGGATTCGAAAAGTAGATAGATATATAAATCCCATATACTATACAAAATATTTCCTTTCTAAAATCATTTACTATAACAATAGTGTTATAATCCATCATTTACTTACTTCTCGAAAATGTCTATTTCAACAATGGATGTTGAAATCTATGTATTCGATACTTAACACATTTTTAAAACATCTTCAAACCATTTAACTCCATTTAAAAGTTCACTTTTCATTTATTTAATTTAAAATATTATTCATTGTCCAAAATCGTGAATATGATTCATTTACCAAATCTAATATTTCTACACATTTATTAAAGGATAATCCACTGTCCAAAATCGTGGATTTAATTTCTTATCAAATTCATTACTATTGCACTTTTAATTAAAGTATTATCCACTATCCAAAATTGTGGATGAAATTCCTTTAATAAACTTCTATATTTAGTTTATCAATTTAAATTGATTTCATATTTATAAAACAATGTTTATAAATCATATTTATATTTTATAAAACTTCGGTTTATAAAATCCCTTTATTTACCAATTCTATATATAACTCATTTACATGCTAAAATCCAAATTATAAGTTAATTGCTTATAATTCTCTTATTTACAAGTTCATTCATTTTATAACTTCACAAATTTCAAATCTTATTCACTTATAAGTTCCAATTATAACTTCATTTTCAAACACTTATGACTCCTTTATAATTCCATTATTTTTTATTTATAAAATATCAATTTTATAAATGTATATACATACCATTTATAATAAATCAAAAAACTCAATTTAAACTATTTACAAATAATCAACTTCATATTTCAAAAATCACATTCTTATTATATTTCCTAAAAACCATAATTTTCATAACACAAAAATTATAACATTTATTTATTTAAAATTCATTCCTTTAACAATTCAAAAAAATTATTTTCAAAAACACTTGAAAATCCTTTTTAATTTGAAATCATCACTTTAACATTTTTAAATTACCAAAAATAGGCTCAACGCTGCAACAGCACTAAGTACATCAATCACGGCATCCAAATCATCATATATCACATGATAACAGTATATATCACAATATCTGTAAATAAAACCAATACTGGTGAGAAATCCAGTTGGATCCCTCCAACCTATCGCATGCAATAAATATACATATGAGAATATGTGTACAATGTCCGCTTCCAAACAGACGCACGTACAAAGGGTCATCCGCTCGTACGCAGGAACGTATAGGGTCTCATCTGTTCCAATAGGTAGGAATATATCCAAATACCAATCAATATATATTATATAACATATATCATCCAAACAATTATCAATCAGCACAAAATAAATTTATTCTCACTTATACAAAAATATCATCGAGTCAGAAAGAGTGAGTTGTACTCACTTTGATTCCAATAGCAGTTGCAGTGTTTTATTCAGAATAAAATTAATAAGCGTTTAATTTTACCCAAAATTTACACTAGCTCCAATTAAGTCCAAACCAGCTCTAAAATGCAGTGCTCGTCAATACGAACCCAATGCAACTTGTTTCATCAAAAAAGGACCTCGTATGAAGTTATATCATTTAAAAGTTTACACGAATTAAATATATAATTATTTTCAATTTTCTTTTTGATTTTAAAACCATCACTCAATCTTAGCTGTTCGATCCTACTACTCCATATCGGGCCATTGTCTTCTTCTTCCCCTCTGCTCCAGGTATCTTATGCATGCAAGAACCCCATGTGTCTGCCCCCATCTTTGAATTTTCGCGACCATCACAACCTTTTTGACGACGATCAGGGACCTCCACTCGACTCGCCAACGCAAGCACCCCATCAGCCTCAACTATGTGCAGCTCAGCCTCACCATAATCTAGAAAAACACACCGAAACCCTAGACGAATCCAAGCCAAATTTTCCTCGATCGTTGTACCATATTCGATCATCACCGTATGGTTTCGTAGCTCTCATCGAGCTCTAAAACATTATAGTTGAATGTTTTTCGTATAAATTGATGGATTGGAAGATACTAAAGGAGGAACGAAAAGAAATGCTGACTATTGAAAAATAAGGTGGCGGCTAGCCCTAGTTAGGTTAGGGTTTTGCGAAAATGGTGAAAAAAGTTGGACTTTGATAGAAAATTTTGCGACACTATTCATCCAAAAAAATTCCGAACTCCAAACGAAGCATGCCACCTGGCATTTATAAGTTTTCACCCCTGTTCCGAACACAATGGAATGTATATTGGGAGCCAATTCGATCGTATTTAAAAGAAATGTTTTTGAATAGACTAATTATATTTTAAAATTCACTTAAACAGATTTCTACACGTTTTAGCTTGCCATGGACGAACCGTAAATCCGATTAATACAAAATTTGAAATCCTACAATAATATAATATTATGGATCCAATAAAACTAGTTTCGTCGAAATCCAAGACTAAATGAAAAATGACTATTTTTACACGTTACTTAAATATTAAAATATTCAATTTCTAGAAATAAACTTTTAATTCAATTTTAAAAGTTCTCTAACATCATTCTAATTCAAATAGAATTTAACTCAACTTTATAAATCATTTTTATTCACATCAAATTCAAATTCCAATTATTTACACCATTCCAAATATTAAATTAATAATTTAATTATCCAATTAAATCAAGACATTTGAAATATAAGTTACTCAACTTATAAAATTTATTGGTGAATATTAAAAATTATATAAATATCTCAATTTCAAATGACTGAAATTCTGGGTCTTTACAGGAGCGGTAAAAATAGGGAAAGTAGGATTTTGAAATAAACGGTGGAGATTAGATGAGAAAAGGTAAGAGATATGATCCTCTTTGCTCTCTCATTCAACCATTATAAAAGCATTTCTGACCTTAACTCTGAAGAGACTTTTGATTGCCTCCTACCTCCATCTTGCTGGCCAAATTATAACTCCTAGTGCTCCAACTCAACATAGATCAACTTAGTTCAAATCAATGGCTATTGGATAGCAAAGGGTTTGCGATTCGAAAACTTGCAATCCGACGGGTCGGGAAGGTTTCAAGAGGAAGGGAACTTATCATTACAATGTGTACTTAAAGGCTTTAGTTTAGGTAAGTATTTATTTTTATATATGATGCACAATCGCTATATAATTCAATATTGTTCATGTGTGTGAGTGTGTGTTATTATTAAATTGCTAGTTAGGTGAGATTAATATAGGTATTGTTGTTGTCATATATGTTGATTGGTTATGTCTATAAAATAAAATAAAAATATTTTTTTAACGCAATTGATACACACATCCGTAATTAATTTTATTTCATCTGCTATTATTCTATTAATTTATTTATACATATACTAATATATTAAATAATATATTTATATGACTAGTACTAAACTATATATCTGTATCGTGTAAAATTTCAACTAATATTTCTAAAAAGCATAATTATATCAATTTTATTTTTTGTAATTGTAAAAATTTTTTACTAATCATTTAATAATTTTAAGTACTATGTAATCATTATACGAATTAAAAATTTATATAAAATAGATTATGTTTTCAAAATTAGATCTTTAATTTTCTAAAATTAATCTATCATTATAGAAGCTTTCGGTTAAAAAATTATATTTTTTAAACCATTCTTAATATTTTTCAAAAATAATTTTTAATTAGATCGAAAGTAATTAATTAATAAAAAATAATATTTTGACGTAAAAAAATCTAAAATATTTCCTCAAGCTATAAAATATAATTCCAGATTTTTTGGAAATTTAAAATTCAATATATATATATATATATATATTATATGTTATGTACTTTATTTATTGTTGTTTAACTAATTAATTCATAATATATATATATACATACATATATATATATATATATATATATATTAATATAATAAAAATTATAATTAAAACAATACTTGCCATGTATTCGATTTAGAACATTAAAAAGGAGTTTTTTTTATAATTTTTTAATTTATATATATTTATATATATATATATATAAATCACAATAAATTGTATTTATATTTAATATATATATACATATATTATACATATAATAATGTTACTTTAGTACATACATACATACATACATATACATATATATAGATAAAATAAAAAAATTTGAACTTATATCTTGTGTATGTGTGTATTTGTTTATTTATATATCATTTAACACTATAAGATTTATGTATAAATATATCAGTAATATATTTCCACGATATACTTACATTTATACACACACACTCTTAGTCTTACACATAATAAGCATAAATATATACATATATTTGGACGACATACAATACATATAGAATGGGCTAACATGTCTGTTGCAATGTAAATCTCAACATCTATATACACGCATGTTACACCATTTATGGAATATCATGTTACACGTACACACGTAGATACATATGTATATTTATATATAAATTGAAAAAAAATTCTATCAATAATTTATAAATTTAAATGAAATATATGATTTTATTTAAATTAAATTTAGAAATATTCTTTACAAATTAGACTTTATAGGCCCAATAAAGATCTTATATGGTAAAAAAATTGAAATTCACCCATAGCTTCCAATGCGGGCTGGTCCAGTTCCAACATAATTTACATGGAATGCAATTTCTTAATTTATCTTAATTAATTATATTTATTGGATTTAACGTTCGTATATAATGTTCATTACCATATACATTTTTTGAATTTTTTGAAAGTTATTGTTGGGGGAAAGTATTCTAATTTAGGCCATAAGATATTGACATTTATGC
Organism: Allium cepa; assembly: GCA_030765085.1. Lineage (NCBI taxonomy): Eukaryota > Viridiplantae > Streptophyta > Magnoliopsida > Asparagales > Amaryllidaceae > Allium > Allium cepa. Next base: position 442,507,216 of record CM060944.1, on the reverse strand, counting down.
ATATTATAAATTTAATACAATATTGTTTAACTGACTGTATTTATATTAGTAGAACTTAATGTGTTCATGAAATTAACAAAATACATTTGTGAAATACGTACACTTGTTTTTAAAATAATAATAATTCTCTCCATATATACATGTACGTACATATTTATATATATTGATATAAAACTATTTAAATATGTTTTACGTATATTTAGAAGTTACACATATGTTAAAGTAAAATTAGATCTTTGTTTCTATAAATTAAATACTTCGATATATTAATTATTATATTTATTTATTTACATAATTAACAAAAGCATTCACTTAACCTTTATGTACATACATGCATATAAACATACATACATACATACATACATATATATATATATATATATATATATATTATGAGTTAGATTCCTAAATTATAAAATAGATCAAACCTTAAATGGATGGATTTAATAACGATATATACATATACAATGTGTACATATAATATTAATATGCATGCATACAGAGCCATATGCATATATGTCTTAATATACTTAAACATATAAACATACCTATATTAATATATATATCACAGATGTGTATCTAAAGGATCTCATATACATATGTATTATTATATGAAAGTGACTAAGGATCGAGTAATATGAATAATTATCTAAGTTATAAACCTATGTAGAACAAAAATAAAAAAGTAAATAATGATAAGTAAATAACACCGGAGATTTTTATACTGGTTCGAACTTCCTGTTCTACGTCCAGTCTAGACTCCTTCTGGATTTCAACCAATACCCTCACTTAACCCAGAGGAATGGGTATTACACCGCCAGAACAACCGAACAGGACTTCAAATGCCTGAGGATACTACAATAAGACTTCAACTATAAATACCAAAAATGTATTTGATTGAGTATGCTCTTGAATAGTACTGATATGTCAATAACATACACCCTTCCAATAATCTTCTCCGTTATGGTATATCGTGTAGTTTGTGATGATGTTTTTGAAAATTCAATTTCTGAAAAATCGTGCGTGTGTGTATACCACATAGAAAAGATTTTAACACCTTTTGACCTCTAGACATAGACTCTATGACAGATAACAATTTTGTAGCGTCGTTTTGGTCTTCATTTTGGCATGTTTGTCTCTGTGTGTAAATGATATCATTTTTTGCAAAAGTGGTTAGTATATACAATATATACTTGTATAGTTGTCATTATCAAAGCATCAAAATATGAATTTCTAACAATATATGTGTGTGTTTGTGTGCGCGGGCGCACGCATATTTTCAGTACACATGTGTACAATATTTTCAATAGTTATATTTACTAGATGCAATACCCTTTAGCAATAGACGTATGTTATATTTTCAAAACCAAATAAAACAATAATAAATGTCATTAAATTTTATACATTACAAAACCAAACAATGAAATAAGCCTATAATAAATGTCATTAAATTTTATGCGTTACAAAACCAAATGATAAAATAAAACTATAATAATGTCATAAATTTGATTTAATAGAAAAATATTTATTTATACAAGCCGAATAAAAATCCAATAAGTAAATTTTATGAAATTTACCTAACCTACAATTGCCGAATGAACTAGATCTGGCATATTTTTAGACAAAAAATAAATCAATATGGTTACGTACATTAATTTTATATTTAAGAGTACCAAAACACGGTTTTAATTTTGTTACAAATAATCATAACGTTGTCATTACAAATAAAATTATAGTTACTTTTTATTAAATGGGAAGCATGGATTATTCCACTAGTAAAGTTTGATACAAAATAGCAGTCATATAAATAAAATCATGTCCATCGGAAAGCTTCACATCGTAATCTACCACTACTACGATAGTTATAGTACATTTGCAACTTGAAATACATGGCCATCTTACTATTGGTCTCTTGCTCCTAATCTCTGTAATGAATTATAGACACGAGTTTCAAATCCAGTATTTAATACCCTGGAAGAAATACTTCTAGATAGATAAATTCTATAAGGAAAATATCTTTAAGAGTAGAATTAGATTCCTTCTTTCCTTTAAGCATCTTCAAGTAATTTGGAAAGTTCCTTTTCCAGTGTCCCTTCTCTAAGAAATGGTGACATTCACTCTTCTATACCTTAGCCTAGGCTTTACCTTTACCACCCATCAAACTAATCTTCTCTTCTTCGAACTATTCAAAGAAAAATGGCCCTTAACTACGAGTATAACACTTTGTTGTTTTATGAATGCACTCTCGGTTGTCATAGAGTTAAGGGTGTGCCCTAGGGATAGTTATGAAATTTATTATGTAAATTGACTCTTATATAAGAATCATTTTCAAAATGAAGTAAGCAGTTGGTTTTATTTTCTTTTATATGTGTTGTAATATAGAGATATAAATAATGAATTTAATAAATTAAACATGTATAAATAGAAGATCCTTAGGAGAAGCATTTTATAGATCATGGTTATGAATGTGTTTGTAACCATGAGTGTTGAATTAATATCTTAATGCTTACTCTTAAATGTTCCTAGTTAGTATATATCCTGAAAATGATATCGACACATCCGTTGAGATTTGTATATGTAACACTCTCCATATGATAGACGATGAATTACAGATGATGTTGGGGGCACCAAATAATTATGTACTTACGATTTTTCGAAATAATAAAGAATGACTAGACGAGAGTCTTCTATTGGTTAGTATAGCTAAGTCAAATAGAATCTCATGATAACTACATAAAGTAAACTTTAGACTTTAGAATTTTGTCGATCTTAAGGAGGCATGTCGTATTATGACTATGGTCAAGTACATGGCATGATAACCATGTCATAACCTTAATTGGGTATACTCAGAATTACTTGAAGTGAAACACTACTGTTATGGGGATTTTTGCCTATAGCACGGTGGATGCAAAAATATATTTAGGAGCATAGAAAATGGCTACTAGGTGCGTAATAAGAGCTCCATCATATAATCACAATGGGAAGCGTAGTGTTAGGGGAAAATTTGGCACAATCTCATATTACACCCAAACCAACTAGAAAATATGCGTAAGGTCAAGACATCCACTGTGGTTGAAACTGCATCCCAATTTGAGCTACAAATTGAAAGATATAGTCATATTAAAATCGGTCCACCACCTAACCGATTTGGGCCCCATCTTAGAGAGATACTATCCAACTTAAGTTAGTAGAAGGTCCAAAGGAATTGGAATGTTCTGCTTGATGATACAAAGCTATTGGTCCAAGTTTCATTAAACCCCAACTTAAACTAGGAAGTTATGACACAAAGAAAGTCGGTCTGGAAAGGAATATGAGAAATTGATTTGATAGGGAACTTAACCATTTACTGTCTAACTTTTTACTGCCTAACATAATACTACCTAACATCACACCTTCAATACCTTATGGATGAGCATAACTAAGGAGAGGGAATAAATGAGCAAAATGGCACACAAGCTTGGAGATCTAAAAACCACCTAGCCAAATCCTTGCCTAATGGAATCTTGCCTAACCAAATTTCAAGAACACTTTTGGACAACAAGGAATCATCTCAACCTTGTCAAATTACTTTAGATCTTCCAATCCTCCATCCAACATTGAGTTGTGGCAGACCAATCTCAAGATTTATGCCATTGGAGCTTTGACAATCACATATCTAATAACCTAAAGTTTTTGCAACCGATATAGGAAAATCTTGCAAGCATGTAGCAATTCCGAATAGAAGCATCATCACTTGGTCAAAATACTATGATAGAAAGGTAAGAGGATCAAAAGATAGCATGAGAAAAACTAAAAAGAAGAAACGAATGTTGCTTGGGTTAAGTACTTGATTCGGTAGACAGCTGAACCAAGCATCTCTTTGGTAGTTGACTACCGAGTAAGAATTATTATTCGGTAGTCTACTATCGAACCAATCACTACTGAAAATCATCGAACACCATTTACCGAGCATGGAACAAAACCAACCAAATTGACCAATTGGGCCAAACCACGTGGATCGAAACTTGGTAATCGAACCAAGGATGTCGACCTAGCTAAGTACAGAAACACCGTGCCAAATCTTCTATATATAATAAGTACCATACCAAATCTTATATACAAGCAAAGTATCGAATCGAATGAGTTAAATTTGAAAATTCCCTATTTTGTAGGCCTAGCCTTCCTATGTCTTGACTCCTATAAATATCGAAGCTTGGAAGAGTGATGGCGAACCCCTCAATGAGTGCCAAGAATGGATGAACTGGAAGCCGAATAGGAATAGGAGAACAAGAATAGACAAACAAGTATAGCCTATAGGAATAGGTGACCAGTAATAAATGAGAGACGAATGGGAACAAGCAAACAAGAATTGATGAACATGAATAGATGAACAGAAGTAGCTGAATTGACTACCTTGGGATATATCTTACCTTCTATTGAGCTATGGATTGTAGCCTAAGCATTGTACCAAAGATCTATAAGAAGGATGTTGAACATGGACATTGAATGTAGGCACATTCTAGCTGAACCACTATAAATCTTTATCTTCTTTGCTTCAATGCAATTTACTTTCTACATAAGCTATCTATGATCTGCTCTTTGAATATCAATCATAATACAAGTATAACAGGTGTGTTATAAACCTCATACTTGTAATTCTACACAAATTACTTTGAGGTGGTTTCCCATTTTTGAAGAAAACGTTTTTAATGCTTTCACATAGAACTAATTCTCAACATGCCTTTAAGATCAAAGAATAAGGCTACCAACGAGAATAGAGGAACACATATGCACCCAATCAGGCAACTACCAATAAGGATTACCATTCAGCAAGCACTCTAATGCTAGCATATGTAATTACCAAAGGCGAACTAGATTAACTTTTGGCTGAGGAAAAAGAAGGTTTCACTACCTAACAATAAGAAGTGGTGGAATAACTTATGACACATTGGGTAGGATGTAAACTAGTGGTCACAATACTTAAACTCTAGGGCAATCCTAGTCTAAGGGATTCAACAGGCCAAGGGGATCACACTCTAACAACGAATCCGATTGAGAAAGTCAAATAGGTAGAAGAAGGAATGTTAGAGAGATGAAACAAGCAAGAATTCAACATGAAGCTAGACCAACGAAGCGGTTCGGCACCGAACCAACAAGGATGATGCCAAACCTAATGCTTATCATTCCCTCACTAAAATTATGTTTAATGAACGAAAAAATGATCACCATGATTGATCTAGGAGTCGTGACCTTGCTCATAATCGAAGATCAAGTTGTCACGATGAAGATGAAAGAAAACTTTCCCATAGAAGGGAAGGCCGAGCTATCATCGCTAATAGCCCAAACTAAAGATAGAATGGCTCGAATCATTAAAGAATTCATTCGATGTGAATTTATGGAGTAAGATATAGGAGCAAGGGTTACTAGTCCCTCTCCCTATAGCTAGAGATTGCTAGGAACCGCTAAGATTTCAAAATTTCTACTATGGACCCATATGGAGGACCGACTGACCCCATGTACATTTACAATGGTATAGGTAACACTCCCTAATGAGTGGAGCTATTTAGGAAGTCTTATCCATGTTCTTTCCTCTATTCTTGGCAGACTAAGGCACTATGTGGTTTTGTCATTTGCTACCAGGATCAATTCATTCTTGAGCAATGTTAGAGTAGTTTATTAGTCAATTCCAAGGGTGTATTTGATAGCCAAAGGATGCATACTCACTTCCTGATGTGTAGTAAAGGGAATATGGATTGTTGTGGTAGTACTTGACTCGTTTTAATGCCATAGTAGCACGAGTTCGAAATGCGTATGAACGACTAACCTTAATGACATTGTGTAGTGGAGTGCATTCGAGAACTAAGTTCATTAGAAAATTGAAAAAGAACTAGCCACTTTGCAGGAGTTCTTTTATAAGAAAGAAAAGTATATGCGGTTGGAAGATGCGGCATCAGAGAGATAACCTGATATAACAACTAGTGTTTAAGACAATCGCCTAGCGATAAGTAAAGAGAAAGGAAAACGACTTTGTTGGAAAGAGGGATAATAACTACGGTGGATGAGGTGGAAAGAAAGAGGAACATAAAATGTTTAGGGCTGGATCAAGGTTCAATGCTTATGCAAACTTAAATACCTTGTTAAGAATATCTGATTGGCAACCCAGGTAGAGATGAAATACAATAAGCCTCAACCTAGAAAGGAGACAGAAGTTGATCTAAACCTTGGAAATTATTGTCATTTTAAGGAGTCCCATGGATGTGATACAAACAAATGCCACCACTTCCATGACCTTATTGAGGAATACATTGAAAGTGCATAAAGATCTCGTGTAATATGGCTTGGATGTGAATTCAAGTGCATATTCAAAAGTAAGCAATACTAATTAGCAGAGTGTAGTAAAGTAAAGTAAATAAAAACAATCACACTATAGTTTTATACTTGTTCGGACCTTCCATCCTACGTCCAGTCCTGAAGCTCCCTTTCGAAATTTCCATTAACTAAATACCATCACTTCACTCGGAGGAACATGAAATACAACAGAGTTTCCTAAGTTGACAAGCTTGTGTTCACAGAACGCAAATTTTGACTATTGGTACAAATCTTCCTATAATCTCTTATTCAAGATGCGTGCTTTATGATTGTGGAAGTAAATCAGATGATTCATATGTAAAGAATTGAATTTGAATGCAATAGAGTTGTAAGTATGCTCAAGAGAGTACAAACTAAGAAAGATATGTTGAGAAAGGTTAAAAGTGATTTTAGATGTTAATCTTTATACATAAATATCAAAGAGTTACGTCGAATAGTTGTAGTCGATCAATCATAGCCATTACCATTGATAGAAATGCTCATGAACAATCACAACTATTGGAGATAACTTTTCAAAAAACAGCCGCTACAGGGTAAACAATCGACTGAGTATAAAAAGTCAGTTTACCCAATAAGAACATTGAATTACGCGGAAAAATTTAAAAACAAGTTTATATAATAAAACATAGAAATTCAGTGGACTGGGAATATTTTCAATCGACCGAACTGTGTAAAAACAATTTTTTTATAAATTTAGTCTTTTAAAACTTGTTTCTTCTCTTTGATATAAGAAAACATTTGTATGCATATGTGTGTACGTGTGCTCATGAATTACCAAGGAGATTTTACAAGTGTATCTAGGACCAAATACATACATTTCACTTGACGATTCATATTTCCATAGCTTTTGAAATGTAGACGATCCACCTGGCTTTCTCCTTTATTCTCTAATTCACGAGCTTCTTCTACCTACATAATATTGTATAATAGATATATACAGAAATATAATTATCACCACTAAAACAAAAAACCAGGGTTCTAAAAATCTTCCCCTTTTCTGATAATGACAAATATATATATATATATATATATATATATATATATGTATGTATATATATATGTATGTATATATGTATGTGTGTGTGTGTATGTTTGTATGTATGTATGTATATGACTAATGTATGTATATGACTAAGGACATATAAGCATGTGATATCTATCCCTTTTTATATATGCTTCCCCTGACATTGTTCTCTCCCACTTTGTCATTAATAAAAAGATGAGAACACCAAAAAGGTGAGATAAACAAATAATGTAAGGGATGCACATGTACAATACATACTAATACACATGTAATAGTCTTATTATCACTTAATAGCTCATGTACCATGTATGTACACATAACACTAGTAACGTGACATGACATAGAAAAAACCTAACACAAGAACACATAAGGGTTAATGAAATGGTATATTTAACAAAACAAACCATCATAAACCAAACATATAAAACAATAACACAATAAACCAACATATGAACAAACTACAATTTCAACATAACACAAGCACAAGTTCAAGTCAATAATAAGTACAACACTACATGCTTGTTCAACACACAAATGACTAATACACAACAACACCACCACGACTTCAACACAAAGTACCACAAGGCCAACACATGAGTTGTATAATTATTACAAAACTAGTTCAACACAAAATGCAAATCAAAACATAAAGTCATATTCTCCACCAAACCACATAAATGAAAAGCTTACCGAACGAAGAAGCATATCTAGTTCTCTAGTTCTGAGTCATCGAAAGAGGATGATAGCGAACATGAGGAGAGGTTACTCCATTTCTTCTCCAAGAAACCAAGCGTCGTCTTCTCAAAAGTACTTTGGCACTTAATTATTTTCCTTTGTTATTTATGGAGGATTTCTTGGTTTTTGAGAATGGCGGCATCGACAAAAATGTTCTTGGAAGGCTCAACAAATGCAAGTTCCATATGGCTTTTGGAATTCCAATTGATCTCTTTGGCAATCTCTTGTTACATAGGTTGTTGCTTGACCGGTGGAACTTGTGATGATGATTGAGGTAAGTCTTCTTGAACCTTCCAAGCTAAGTAGACATTATATGGCACTAGAGGTTCAATCTTCGATGGTTGCTTCATAAGAGAGATGGATTTTGGTCTATCGCCTTAGGTAGAATGAAATCTTGCATGCTTTCAACATCAATGTCGTAATAAATGAAAATCTTAGTCAAGTATGACACAGAATATCGTGTGTCTAGATCATGCATGAAAACTCAATCTCATCGTGAACGAACTTGGCCCAACTCAATTTCTTGTTGGAGTAAATAGCATATTATTAGCTTTTATAAAAAAACTACTTTTTTATTAGAATGTTATTACCTTTTATAAAAAAAGGTTATAATAATGATTAAAAAAAATGCATCTTTTGAAATATGTTTGTATTAGATTACTTTTTCATGCATTGATTAATGCAACGCGTGGATTATGATTAGGGATATTGTCGATCGTCAACAATTTACAAAACCACAATAAAAGGATGTATGAAACCATGGTAGATGATTAGTGCTACATAAACCACCACGAGAACAACTGATCTGTAATAACTAAAGTCCTTGATTCTAGGACTATACGGTAAGGCTACTACACACTAGGGGCACGCGACTCTGAAACATCACAACAAGCTTGTTCAAAACTTGGCTGGCAGTAGTGAACCGATTTACCCACGATTAGGACATGATCATCGATTGGGTAGTTCACTGTTGAAGATCAACCCATAAACCTTTAGCCAGCAAAAATGAACCGATTTGGCTATGATCGAGACATGATCGTCGATTTGGTTGTTCACTATCAATGATCGACCCATAAATCCTAGTTGGTGGTAGCTAGTTGATTTACCCATGATCAGGACATGATCACCGACTAGTTAGTTCACTATTGACAATCGGTGGACAAATTATGAATAACAACAGTGAATCGGTTAACCTATGATCAGGATATGATAGCCAGTAAGGTAGTTCATTATTGACAATCGACCTTTGAACATACATTAACAGGGTATAGCAAGTATTCCCACCTTATGATGTGGGTTGTGTAACGACCCGTAAATTTCGACAATCAAAGTTGTTAATTAAATAGGATTTTTGTAATTAATTTTTAGTAGAAATATAATTGTTATAACTGGTAACGAAGTAAATGTTAATAATTAACCTATAAAATATTCATTGGTTATAATAGACTTAATTATAAAAATTTGAATTTAATAAACCCTATTCATTTGGAACCGTGTTTATTGATATGTAAAAGTATAATAAATGAGTTATTACAAGAGCTTGAAATTTAAATAGAATTCTAATGAATGAATAGTGAAAAGGATTATACAAGTATATAATTTAATGCGAGAAAGGAAAGTATTTAATTGATTATGTAATAAAAACATTGTAACGGTAATTGGAATAAATTAAGGAATATGTTAGTATAAATTTATTATTAATAACTTGAAAGGAAATCCAGCCAATTCAAGTTAAAAGTTACACTTGGTTATAAACCAAAATAAAAGAACTAGTAAATCTTGAATAAATTTTGGAATAGATTGTAATAAATGTTAATTGAGTAAAAGTGGTATGTAAGTAATTATAATATTGGGGTGTAAATAATGAACCTCTAAAAGTGTAATTATGAGTTAATGACAATATTCATTGTACGTTACTTATTTTATTAGGTTGTTAAGTTAATTTGTAATCAAATTCAATTAATTCACTAAATTAGGGCAGTTAATATGGAATAAATTGGTAAGTGAAGAATGTTGAATTCAAATAAGATGTAACCAAAGTAAAATTCCATTCATATTAGGATAATTAACGTGATAAAAAGAAATGAAACCAAAATGAAAATTGGAAAATATAAATGTAATGAAATCTAAAATAATATTAACTATGCTAGTTAAGTAATAATTGATTCAATATTAAGTTGTACCCGAATAAAAAAATCAAATTCGGAATTAATTTGCAATCAATTGGATTAATTGCAGCTGACATTTGAACACTATTTACTAAAATAATTGACAATAAATTGATATGTGAATTTGCTTTTAGTTATTATAAATATCAAAGGGATTAATTGAAATTAAATGGATTTAATATTTAAAGATTATGCAAATATTTATTTAGATGAAATTGAAGCTATTATGTAATGAGTATGAATCTAATGTTAATTTTACTTATAGAATGGACAATTGATATTGGATGAAAGGAATAAAATTTAAGTGGGTCAATAAATTGGAATTTAATGGAATCAAACATCTAAATGTTATGTTAATAGAAATTTAAAATGGAATCTAAGAATATTTGTATAATAGATTTTGAGTCAAATGTTGATTTCATCCAGTGTAATATTGAATTTAATAATATGAATGAAGATTTAACTTATATTTTCTAAATTTAATAAGATTGGAAATTAACACTGAAATTGATAGATTTATCAACTTCTAATTTACATCTAAACTTGTTTAAACTTCTGTAAATGATTAAGAAATATAAAAGGGATAAAATGTTCAATTATAAGTTTGAAATTTAAAGATTGAATATTAATTAATTTATTTACTTATTTATTTTAATTAATATAAAAATAGCCATTTTTGCCACTGACTCGGATTTCGACGAAACAAGTTTCAACGGATCCGTAATGGTGAATTATAGTAATGTTTCAAGTTTCGTAGCAATCGGACTTGTCGTTTGATCGTACGGACTCGAAACGCCTTGAAATTTATGCATTGAAATCAATTGAATTTGGAAAATATTGATTTCAGCATAACTTCTCCATACGACGCAATTTGAACCCGAAACCTTTTCCCTTGCATTTAAAACATTTTAAAACACCTAATTTGATATATGGGTTTACCCAATTTCGTTCCGGAGTCGAAACGTGCTTTTTGGGCCATATATCGTTCAACGCATTCATCGAACCGATCCATCTATTCTTTTCAACCTTGTCTATAAATACCCTGCTAAACCCTAGCCTCCGCCTATTTTCATTTGTCTGCGTATAAAATTTCATCAGCTCTCCCTCTTCCTCAATGGATGCAAACCCTAGATCCAATTAGAATTCAAAATCAAAGTCAAAAAATTAAAAGTTCTCAGAAAAATCTCAAAAAAATATATGTTGAAGACCCCGAAATGGGTAATCTTCTGGTGAAATTCGTTTTCCAGATTGGTTCATCGTTTGACCATAAATCGCGGTCAAAATTGAATTGGGCGTTTTTGATTGAAGCGTCAATCGGGAAATCGGTTTTTAGGTATTGAAGAGCTCGGTAAGGGGAAGCTAATGCTGGTGGTCGTGTGTGCTAATTCGATTGGAGGTGCTCGAATTTGGTTGATTAGGGTTCGAAAATCCTAAACTTTGAAGGGGCGGCGGCGACGATGGGGACGACCGGAGACGGCGGCATCCTGGCCATGGGTGCGTCTCGGCCCGAGGAGTAGGATGGTGGTGATCGGCGATTTTCTGGTGGGCGGTGGCATTCGTAGGGTGCGGTCAAAGATAGGGGTCTCGGCCGTGCTTGCAAGCATTTCTGGGTGTAGGAAACGTGGGTTCCTGTAGCTTGCTTTGGGGAGAAGAGTGACGTGGCAAACTATGTAAATGTGTTCCATTTTATATTTTTGTTTTAATTGTTTTTCAATCGCATTAATCATCATAATTTTTACATATGATAACCGATTTACGCGCGGTTTCTTTTGTTAGGATCGTACTGAAATTTCGGACTTGATGACGCTGGTTTGAACGAATTCCAAAACGGTCAAATTTTTGGGTTTAAATTGGATTTAAATTCAATTTAAATTCAAAAGGCGAGTGTTTTAACCCACTCACAACTTATTAAATTTCTTATGTTTGTTAAATTGATTTAAGATATGAGTAGAAATTTATTTACGACTGTTTGGCATGTTTTATTCACCATCTCAGTTAAATCGCATTTATTTAATTTAACTTTTAATTAATTTTATTATTGCATATAAATTGACAGTTAAAATTTATTTATTTGCATATAAACTGCTAGTTAAACGGTTACTAAATTTATTGTTGAATATAAACTGTTTGTTGATACCTGTTATATTTTATATGCTCTATATTGATGTTTGTTTAAATTGGACGATGATTTTAATAAATGGTTGATGATCGATATTTGGATGAATGGATGCTATATTTTATATTGTATAAACTGCAAGTTAGTATGCATTTTCATTTCATTCGGGATTGCGGTTTGAAATGATATACAATCACATTTTTTTATTTTTAAATTGCGGATTGAAATGATAAATATCCGTATCACTTGACCATAGGATAGAAAATTATATACAGGCACCGCGGTATATATATAAAATAATTTTTGAAATGATTTTTATGGTGTGGATATGATGCGGTTTAATAAATATCAATTTTGATATTATATAAAATCTTATTTTATATATACATATATAGTTAAATTTTTGAAATTAAGCTATGTATAAATCTGTTAAATAAAATAAATAAGTTGAATAATGGAGTTTGATTACTTTATATTATACGGTTAAGTACATGTTTAGATGTTGAAAATATATAGAGTTTTAAATGATCTAAATAAAATTAAGATTGGGAGTTAAATTGAAAAATTTATTTGGAATTGAGCTTAATTAAGAATTTAACTTCATAAGTTGATGTAAAATTTATTAACTTGAAATTTTATAAAGGTGTGATACTTATAACTGAATTTTATTCAAGATGAATTAAAGGAATATTTCAGGTATAAATAAATTGAAGGAAATTTTCTTTTATAAGTAATTTGAGTTTTTCTTAAATGATTACGGGTTCATTATGCAAATATTTCAAACTAAATAATTGGACTTCAAATTGTTGGATAGAAATTTCCAACCTTAGTTCCAATTGTTTAATATTCAAAGCTTGAAATATATTGAAACTGAAGTGGTTATTGAAACTGAAAGCGATTTTGAAATTTATGGATTTTGACTTAATTTTAAATGAAATAAATGGTAAGTCGTGGAAATTATTTTATTTTATAAAGTAATATAAAACCAACTATTTTATTCTATATACTGTTGAATATCTAAACCATTCACGTTTTTGAAGTGATGGTTTTAAAGCTATGAATTTCGAAGTATTATGTTTTGAAAGTTATAATCCAAATGTTTGGTTTCCAGATATTATAAATTTTAAGCAGTATGATTTTGGAAAAAGAAATATATTTGAAATAAAAATGATATTATTAATTTGGGTTTTATCAAAATAATATCGAAATGAGTTGTTTTCGAAATAGGAATGATATCGTATTTATGGGTTTTGAAATGGATAATTATTTTCTAGTTTTAAAGTATAAACTATTTTAAAGACCGCGATGTTATAATAACGTTTGGTTGTTGAAGAGAACGGGATCGGAAGTTGTCATACTCTCTGCCAACTCCGTAAACCACTTTAACAACCGTGTTTGCGGTGGAGATTCCAGAATGAAGTAGGATGGTGGTGACGTTTCCTTTAAGGTAAATACGTGGACCCGACTCCCGTGAGTTGGCCTAAGGTGGCTAAAACAGGAGCGATCGACGGGTTAATAAGGTAGCACCTTTGATCGGACACATCCCTTCGATATTATACTTTGATTTTGGATTGATTCAGTGCCCACTTTTGATTTTATTTGGGGATGTGGCTCGAAGTGGGCGGTAGCTGCGCGCTACGCATTACCACCGGCCCGGAAGCGTAATTGGTATATCTACCCTTGCATTACCTAGTTGTGCCGTGTCACCTAGCCTATCGCGCCTTGTACGAGTTTCTATTTGTGTCGTACCTATGGAGTATCCTCTGGTAGCCTCCCGATCAGGAGGTATTACGGTACTGTATAGACTATTGGCATTATTTGTGTTAAGGGCTATATGGGTAACCCCTTAACGCTATTAAAAAGTAAGTTTATTTTACAAATAGACACTATTGTAATAGCGCAATATACTATATAGTAAATAGTTTAACGGATCCTTAGGAGATGTAAATCCCGAGCATCTCTTGAGTTACTGCACTCATATTTATTTCTATTAATTTAACTCACATAAGATCTTTTAGTTCTGACTCGAGTGTTTTTGTCTTTTCAAATTCGCTCGGGTCAGTCCGAGCGTTTCATGATTTGAAGATTTAGCTCCGTAGGACGAAGACGAAGATTTGTATTATTAATATTTATATTATTCCACTACACTATTCAATTCCGCTGCATTGACATTTATTAGTATATGAACTCTGATATTTATTGTTAAAGAAGAATCAAATGTTTTGTAAACAGTTTTATAAACTGTATATTTATTATTATATTTTATCCTTCAGCTGTGAGATTCTATTTTGTTTTATTTCTTTCTCGTTTTTCTTATTTACCCCATAACAATCCACCCTTCCATATGGTTTGAATTGGCACGTGTGTCGATTTAAAGCGTGCGAAAAGATGGGACGTTACAGGCTGGTTCGCTTAAATCTAAGTCAAAAAAGCAAAAACTAACAAGGATACATATTAGTGGATTAACATGGAGCTCTGATATTAATCACTAACCTTGCCGAACATGACAGTGATTGGTTCTAGGCGGCAATGAAATGACATTTCATTAGAGGCCGCTTACTGTAACACCCCTAATTTTAAATAACATTATTCAGGGGATTTAATTAGATAAATTAAATAGAATAAAGTAAATATTAGAGTGATAAGGGGATTAAGATTTGAAAATTTTAACTAGAGGCCGTGTTTAATTTAAAAAAAGAACGAGTTTATGGAAATGGTTTATTAAAGAATTAATAAGAAATTAAAACCCATTATGATGATTTTTGATGATGATATGCTTGGATTTTATAATATGATATATTCAAACAAGTTTGTTTGATAAACGTTTTATGTAGTTTTAAGGCTAAAACATTTATATTGGGTTTCAAATGCCATGAGAATTTAATATGTTATGAAAAACATTATTTTGGAAATGGATTTAATTTTTCGTAATTTTCCAAGCTGTGGAAATTTTATAACGAATTTTTGAAGGAAGAATTTAATAATTGGATTTAAATATTATTTTGGCAATTATATGAAGAATTTGGGTCTAAAGTTTATATATGTTAGATAATATATTAAAAATGAATTTCTATGATTTTTGAGGACTTTTCCTAAGTAATTTACTATGGAAATTAAATTATTTTAAACGGAGGACTTGAATGTTTTAATTGTTTTGCTTAATGGAAAGGCTTATTTGCTAATTATTTTCATTAGATGAAATGTATGCAGCAGTTTTATTTTGGAAAGAATTTGAAAAGTTTATGGAAACCAATTAAACTTTTACAAATAGGCAGGTTAGTTAAAAACAAGTTCTTGAAAATGCTATAAAACAGTTTTTGTACAGAAATTTTGTTTCGCCTCTTTCAAATGCCACCTTTCGACCCTATACATCCACCTCAACTAAGTCGAACCAATGCACAAGGTATCAATGCGTCGGTATGTAGTGGATTGGAGAATGGCAGCAGGTATGGAGTCAAAACATAGCTTTCGAAGGGGTCGAAGCCTTTGTTTTACTATCCCAAGAAATTTGCTTGCCTTGTTTCCAAAAGAATTCTTTCGAAAAGGGTTTACTAAGCTTTCAAAGAAGTTGTCGCCTTTTTGTTTCGTAAAGATAGCTTCCCAATAAATTGCCTTGTTTTTTAATCAATGCTTTAGAAATGGTAGCTTAAACCCAGTCAAAACCATGCTGCCAATCTTATACCTTTTGAATGGATTAAGTCATCGACTATTTTGAAAGGTAGCTTTTGTTTTATAAAACTAATAAGCCGCTTCCTAATGCTTTCAAAAAAGCCCCAATAGCCACTTATACTAAAGGGTTTCGAAGGAAATGGCTTCACAAGGTGTACCGAAGTTATCCTTCCAAATGTTTTACTTAAATGGATTAAGCTTTTGAAAGGATGGTTTTGAAGCTGTCAATTGTTCCCCAAACTTTTTTATATGAAGATTATTGGTTATGAAATGGGCAATTTTGATTATGTTCACTTTGATCCAAAAAGATATTTTTAAAGATAAACCCAAAGGTTTCGAAAGCGGTACTTTCAAATGGTTTCGAAAGGGGTGCTTTCTAATGGTTTCGAAATGGGTACTTTCAAATGATTTTGAAAGGGGTACTTTCAAATGGTTTCGAAGCTATGCTTCTAAGAGTTAATAAGTAATGCTTTAATACTATTGAAAGGTATGTTTTGATGGTCTTGAAAGAGATGATTTAAAGTGTTTCGAAAGGCATATGCTTAGTGTTTTGAAAAGAAGATTTAAGTGTTTTCGAAGGAGGTTACCTGTTGGTTTCGAAAGTAAAGGTTTAAGGTTTCAAAAACCTTAGTTTTCAAAATAAAGAACCTAATCTCATTTTTAAAGGAAAAACCATGGCATAAATAAAGGAGTTTTAAAATGGCTTTTAAGTATGGAGTTTTTGAAGAAGCTTTCCTTGTTAAAAAATAGGTTAAAGGGATTAACCATGTTTCATATGAAAATGATTTCAAGGATATTAAACCACGGATGTTTGTGTTATTATGTTATTATGTTTTCTTCTTCTAATATACATATTCACTGTAAAATGGACCCATAGCTGTATTTTGGGGGAAAATGGCAGAATAACCAGCTAGTTTGTCCAATACTGAATATAAATTGAGTTACCTCCTGTATGAGTAGAATTGCATCTAGGAGGTTAGATAGACCAGAGTATAAGAAGCCTAAATACCGATTAAAGAAGTCGTCAGATAGAAAGGTTCATAGTAAACCCATGAAAACTATGTTCAGAAAGAGTTATTGGCAGCGGCCAATAGGTTTGTAGTGAGCCCATGAAAACTATATCCGGATTAACTTATTGACAGAAGTCAATAGGTTCTTAGTTAATCTATGAAAACTATGATATGAGTGAAGTTACTGGAGATACCAACAGGTTCAGGGAGAATCCATGAAAGAATGAAGTTACTGGTAAGGGCCAATAGGTTCTTAGTGATCACATGAAAACAATGAGATTGGACAGGGAGTCTATAAGCTTTAAACAGGTTATTAGTCAGCCCATGAAAACTAATAGGTCAATAGTGACCCTAGAAATTATAACTTAGATAGATAGTCAAAATGAATGGGTATGGAAATCCAGAATAATTTACTTATTTACATATCATTATAATATCTTGAATTGCTATGTTTTAACCATTGTGGATGCAGGAGTACAATATATGGTTATTGTAAATTTTTGGAGGATACTAGTGAGCGGAAAACCTATTCCACTCAGCGCCATGGTCTCGCTAGATAGAGATGGTAGATTATTATTCATACCAAGCTTTATGTCTGAATCGAAGTTTATGTTTTCCCCTTGAACTCTCGGGTGCTTAATTGATTTTGAGTAGTTTGAGAGTTGAGACACTACAACAAAAACAGTCTTTTTTAGCAGCATATAGCCACTATTAAACACAACTATAACGATTTGATAAACGTTGTATATCGACATGTTATAAAAAGAAACTGCACATTTATAACATAAAAACCCGCCAAAAAAGAGCATGATTTCATAGCATAAAGTAACTGCTATGTTACATAAAGACGGTAGCCCACTATTACCGCTATAAAACATGTCAATCTTAATGAAAATAATAGAATCTTGATAACAAAGTATAGATGCTATAAAATAGTTATTCTATAGCATTTATTTTGTGCTATATATCAACATGTTTATAGTATATTCTACATCCATAATGGCATATATACCGCTATGAAATGTGTAGATACAATAACGCCTATTTGTTGTTGTCCTTTGACATTAACCTCATACATTGCATTATATTTTTATAGTACTTATGTCATATAGTTACAACGCTTTTTAGGAGCTATGCTTTATTTTACTATATATTTGATGCACCCACCTATTACATTTAAAATAACAATCAAAATGAATCTTCTTTAAATAGATAACAATTTGAATAGTGTATAAACGAAAAACTACAATAATCAGCAAATGTAACGCGTATTCATAATAACAAAATAAAGTAACAACTAACAAAAATAAGTTCAATACACGAGTTACCAAATTCAATGCATACTTATAATAACAAAAGACAACATAGTTCAAAGCTAACGTCTACAAGTAACAAATGCATCACTAAGAACTTGAACTGCTTAAAGCCTTTCTTCGTGCATGTCTTCGGTCATTAGTAGTACTTCTTGAAAATTCATAACAATTTGAAAATAATTATATAAAGTTGTGATGAAAATTACAGGTTATTTGTAGTACCATCTATTATTAGATGGATGAAGATTCACATAACTTTTTTAAACATCAAAATTTTCTTATGTAAATAAATGTAGTTATTTTTTTATAAAACTTTGTTGATTTAGCTAATATTATATAATCTATTATGAGTATTAATAATAATATCTAAAACATTGTTAATTTTTATAAAACTAAGTTAATTTATTGTTATTGTTGCTATTATGACTGTTGTTGTAGTTAGTATTATTATTATAAACATTAATTCTTTCAAAACTAGTTGAATTATTATTATTGTAATTATAAATTTATTTAATTTTTATAGGCTCATTTAATTTTTATATAATTTAACAAACGAAGTTAATTTTTATAATTCTAGTTAATTTATTGTTGTTGTAGTTGTTATACGAATAATTTTTATAAAACTTAGTTAACTTGGTTAATATTTTATAATTTATATTATTATTGTTTAAAATTTAGTTAACTGTTATAAAACTTAGTTATATTTTAAAACTTAGTTAACTTAATTTATACTCTATTAATTTGTATAAATGAAATCAAATTATTATGAAATTAGTTAATTTATTATTGTTGTTGTTGTTCTATATATATAATATATATAGAGAGTTGATTTTTACAAAATTTAGTTAACTAGGTTAATATTTTATTTATGTTATAATTATTATATATATTTAGTTAATTTTTATTATACTTAGTTAACTTTACTTAATATTTTTTAGTTTATTACTATTATTGTTGTTGTTTTTGTTATTGTTGTTTTAAGTATATAAATTAAGTTAAGTTTTATAAACATAGTTAAATTATTATTATTATTATAAACTTAGTTAATTTTCATAAACATGAGTTACATTATTATTATATAAACTTATTTAACTTTATAATACTTAATTAATGTAGTTAATTTTTATAATCATAGTTAATTTATTTTTATTATTATATACATACACACACATAATGAGAAGACAACACCACTTCGCTATTCTGTCATGTCAAAAGGTGGATGAATGAAAATATTGTTGATACACGAAGATTTTGATCAATGACAATGAGCTTCAACAAATAGGAAGAGAATGCAAAAGCTAGAAGAAGATTGATGAAGACCAAAGTATAAACATTAGTATGATTTTCTATGTGTCTTAGTCTAGATTATTTGTTAAAATCTATCCTCAAGATATTTGCACGAACATTAGAACACATTCATAAAAACTTCATTCACATGTTCACTGTGCATACTTTTATACTTCAGTCGACTGAACAGACACGGCCAGTCGACTGAAACTGTACACATATACAAAATTGCACAGTTTCAGTCGACTGAATTACCTGTGCAGTCGACTGAAATTGTTTCTGAAAATTTTTCTTCATATTTTCAGTCGACTGAATCTCCTGCTCAGTCAACTGAATTTAAACCTGCGAATTTTCTCTGTAAAGACACCTTCTTCTTCCCAAGAGTTGCAACCATTCATCAATGGAAATGGAAGCATCTCTTGTTTGCAACCTTTGACAACATATGCACCTCTTCTACAAGTATATATACATGATTCTAACATCATTTAATTTACCGAATTCTCTTGCTTTAATCTTACTATTCTCTTGTTCATATTCTCTAGATATTCTCAAAGCAATCACCAATTTATTGCTTGAATCACTGTTTTTGTTTATAACATTCTTTTGATTCATAGCAATTCACATTTCCTAAATCTTCACAAACACATTGCATATTCTCGAGGATAAGATTATAGGAATATTGTACTACATTAGACTCATTAGTGTTGACAAGAACACAACAAGTAAAATATTGTATATTAGTAATTGAGTTGAAGTCCTCGTCGGTAGTTGAGGCAAGAAATCCCGTTCGGTTGTTCGGGTAAGTTGTAAACCTATTCCTCCGGGTGAAGTGAGGGTGTTAGTTAGTGAAATTCCTAAGAGAAGCTTAGGGACTGGACGTAAGACGAGAGGTCCGAACCAGTATAAAAGTCTTAGTGTCTCCTTGCATTTACCTACTTTATCTACCTAGACTATTTCATTATTCCATATTACACGATCCTATCGCATAGCCGCCTCTTTCAATTGGTATCAGAGCAAGGCCGTCCTATAACCATAACACCATTATTAGACATATTGATAATATGGAAAATAACGCAAGCACAAGCACAACATCTGCCTATAGTTCTGCATTTGCGGAAGGACAATCCACCCAAAGACCTCCTCTATTCAATGGACTAAACTATAACTATTGGGCTATAAGGATGAGAATTTATATGCAAGCAACAAGTTTCGAAGCCTGGAATGCTACTCAAGCAGAATTCGTTGTACCACAACCGATTATCCTACATGGACACAAACTCAAAAGAATGAAGCTAGTGCAAATGCCAAAGCTATGAATATGCTTTTTTGTTCCCTGGATAGAAATGAATTCAACCGCGTTAGCATATGTACTACTGCATATCAGATATGGGAAACTCTTAAAGTCATACATGAAGGCACAAACAAGGTTAAACAAACAAAGATATCCATGCTGAAGAATCAATTCCAAAACTTTAGAATGCGACAAAATGAATCCATCAATGACATGTACTCAAGATTTCAAGACATTCATCATGCTCTAATCGGACTAGGAGAAAGATACACGGACTTTGACATTGTGTCTAAAGTTCTAAATTCACTCACTGATGAATGGGAGAGAAAAGTACTAGCAATCGAGGAAGCAAATGATTTATCTACAATAAAACCAGAAGAATTGATTGGAAATCTTATGTCGTATGAAGTAAATATGCAAGCTAAAAAGGATCAAGCTCAAGAAAGAAAGAATATTGCTTTTCATGCGGAAAAGGAAGAATCAGAGTCTGAAGATGAGGATCTAGCATTTATAGCTAAAAATTTCAAGAAATTCCTTAAGTATAGAAAAGGAAACAAAAATGGATTCAAAAAGAATTTCTTGAACAAACCATCATCCTCAGATATAGAATGCTTAAATTGTCATAAGAAAGGACATATGCAAAAGGATTGTCAAGAACAAATGAAGGAAAATCAAAAAAACTTCAAAAACAAGAAGATTAAATTCAAAAAGAAGGCATTTTGTGTAACATGGGACGATTCAGATTCATCATCATCCAAAAATGATAGTGATAGAGACAATGAACAGGCAAATGTATGCTTCATGGCTCAAGAATCTGAGGTAAATAATTTAACTTTCGACGATTTAATTGAAGTAAACACTGAACTTTTGAACACAATAAAAACTCTTAAAAAGAAACTCAAAGAAACTCGTGAAAATCAAAACAAAGCTGAATTTGAAATAGATATGTTAACTGATGAAAAGAAAATTCTAGAAGAAGAACTTGAAAAAGTTCAAGAATCTTATTCAAATTCAGAAATTCAATTATCACTTTTAAGTCAAGAAATTGAAACTCAAAAGATAAAGAATGATATGACTGTTTCTGAAAATCATGAGTTAAAAACTAAGATTAGACAAGTTGAGTTAGAAAATAATAGTCTTCAAGCTAGATTAGATAACATCACAAAAAATGTTTCTAACTTCAACAAAGGAAGAGAAAATTTATCTAAGATTTTAGAAAATTCTCAATCCTCTTCAAGCAAACATGGATTAGGTTATAAAAAGGAGTCAAAAATTCCTAAAAAGAAAATTACACAATTTAAGTGGAATATGGATTCAAAACAACAAATATTAATAAAGAAACCTATTAAAACGAAAGTAGAAAACAAGGTAGTTACAATTTGGGTACCAAAAACTAACAATGTATTAATTAGAAATAAATATATTAAAACATCTACGGATAATGTTCATCATAATAAAAACTATATTTATAAAAAGGACACTAAACCAAATTGGGTTTGGTTTCCTAAAACTCTAACTTCTTAGGACCCTATTAAAAAGTGGGTACCAATAATTTCATATCTATTTTTCAGGTCCCACTTAAAAAGAAGAAATGGATATTAGGTAGTGGTTGTTCAAAACACATGACCGGAGACAAAGATATGCTTACAAACATCACATACTTTGATGGTGGCTCGGTTACCTTCGGAGACAATTCAAAAGGCTATACCATTGGCAAAGGAGATGTGAACAATTACGGTACATCAAATTTACCTTTTATAACAAATGATTCATTAGTTGAAAATTTAAAACATAATCTACTAAGCATAAGCCAACTGTGTGACAAAGGTTTTAAAATAACTTTCTCGAATAATAAATGTAGTATTTTTTATCAAAACCAAAATCTTATTTTTGAAGGAAATAGAGATAGAAATATTTATGTTTTAAATATGAATATTAATCATAATTCAAGTATGTGTTTACTTGCCAAAGATAATGATCCTTGGTTATGGCACAAAAGATTTTGTCATATAAATTTTAAAACTATTAGAAAATTTTCTAAAAATGAATTAGTAAGAGGATTACCCAAAATAAATTTTAAAATAAATAATTTTTGTGATGATTTTCAAAAAGGAAAATTAACGAAATCATCTTTTAAATCTAAGAAAAATATTTCAACTTTACAACCATTAGAATTACTACATATGGATTTATTCGGACCAACACAAGTTCAATCCATTAATCATAGTCGATACATATTTGTAATTGTTGATGATTTTTCAAGATATACATGGACTATTTTTATGAAAAATAAAAGCGACACTTTTGAGCATTTTAAATCATTTGTCAAAAGAATTCAAAACATTAAAGATTTGAAAATTAAAAATATTCAAAGTGATCATGGAGGCGAATTCGAAAATGAAGTTTTTGAAACGTTTTGTAAAAAGAAAGAAATTAATCATAAATTTTCTTTTCCTAGAACTCCTCAACAAAATGGAGTTGTAGAAAGAAAGAATAGGACATTACAAGAATGCGCAAGAACATTGTTAAATGGTGTTCTCTACCAAAACATTTTTGGGCAGAAGCCGTTGCTACTGCATGTTATGTATTAAATAGAGTTTCAATTAGACCTTTAACTAAAAATACTTCTTGTGAACTATTCAATAATAAAAAACCAAATATATCTTATTTTAAAATATTTGGATCAAAATGTTTTATTTTAAATACAAAAGATCAACTAGGAAAATTCGATTCAAAAGCTGATGAAGGAATTTTTGTACGATATTCTGAACGAAGTAAAGCATATCGAGTATTTAATAAACGAACAAACTTAATTGAAGAAACTTTGCATATATCTTTTGATGAAAATTTTAATAAAAATGTAAATATAAAAGATGATGAAGAATTGATAAATATAGAAGAAATAAACCTTGAAAATAATAATGAACTAAGATCTCCTCCTAGAATATTACGAGATCATCCAACTCAAAATATAATAGGAGAAATAAATTCTCAAGTTAGAACAAGAAATCAACTAAATCAAATGGGTCATGTAGCTTTCTTTTCATCTATAGAACCTAAAAATCCAAAAGAAGCATCAACAGATCATTATTGGATTATCGCAATGCAAGAAGAATCAAATCAATTTGAACGTAACAATGTTTGGGAATTAGTTCTCCGTCCTAATAATCAATCAGTAATTGGAACAAAATGGATTTACAAAAATAAAGTAGATGAACAAGGTAATATAACAAGGAATAAAGCAAGACTAGTAGCACAAGGGTATAATCAAGAAGAAGGTATTGATTTTGAAGGAACATTTGCTCCCGTTGCAAGATTGGAAGCAATACGTATATTATTAGCCTTTGCTTGTTTTCACAATTTTAAACTTTATCAAATGGATGTTAAAAGTGAATTTTTAAATGGTTTTATTAAAGAAAATGTATATGTAGAACAACCTCCGTTATTTATACATGAAAAATATCTGGATCATGTATTTAAATTAAAGAAAGCACTATATGGTCTTAAACAAGCTCCTCGTGCTTGGTATGAAAGACTTAAAAGTTATTTATTAAACTCAGGATTTAAAATTGGAAAAGTAGATCAAACACTTTTTATTAAAAATACTGCCAAAGATATTTTAATAATTCAAATATATGTAGATGATATTATTTTTGGTTCAACAAATGAAAATTTGTGTAAAGAATTTTCAAATATAATGACTAATGAGTTTGAAATGTCTCATATGGGAGAACTATCATATTTTCTCGGACTTCAAATCAAACAATTAACAAATGGAATTTTTATAAACCAAGAAAAATATTGTGATAATTTAATAAAACGATTTGGTATGGAAAACACTTCTGCTAAACCTACTCCTATGAGTACCACTACACATCTCGATCGAGATGAAAATGGCAAAAGTGTAGATCAAAAATTATTTAGAAGTATGATA
Source organism: Allium cepa (assembly GCA_030765085.1). Taxonomy (NCBI): domain Eukaryota; kingdom Viridiplantae; phylum Streptophyta; class Magnoliopsida; order Asparagales; family Amaryllidaceae; genus Allium; species Allium cepa. The sequence goes on along the minus strand of CM060944.1, from coordinate 442,482,321 downwards.
GGTTCTTTGCTCTATTTTACCGCTAGTAGACCTGACATAATGATGAGTGTTTGTTTATGTGCACGTTTTCAATCCGATCCTAAAGATTCACACTTAAGAGCAGTAAAACAAATAATGCAATATCTTAACCAAACTAAAGATTTCGGTCTTTTCTATCCAAAGGAATGTTCGTTTGAGTTAGTGTCATTCAGTGATGCTGATTTTGGTGGATCCCGAACGGATAGAAAAAGTACAAGTGGTACTTGCCATTTCATTGGAAAATCACTTGTATCTTGGTTTAGTAAGAAACAAAATTGTGTCTCGCTTTCCACATGCGAAGCAGAGTATATATCAACTGCTTTAGCTTGCACTCAAGTCATATACATGCAACAAACACTTAAAGATTTTAATATAAATTTAACAAATTCTACAATATATTGTGATAATACAAGTACAATAAACTTATCTAAAAATCCGTTAATCACTCTCGTACAAAACATATAGATATTCGTCACCATTTTTTACATGACAATATCGAAAAAGGAATAATTAATTTAGAACATATGTCTACCGAAAATCAAATTGCCGATATATTTACTAAACCTCTGTTAGAAAACTCCTTTATAAAACTTCGACGAGAATTAGGTATAATATCCTTTAAAGATATCAATTAGAGATGCATTTGAAATATTCACGCATTTCAGTCGACTGAATGAACATATCAAATATTTTTCGAAAATGTTATATGCTACATTATATAATTTATAGACCACACATTTTTTTTTAAACTGAATTTTTAATAAGAGCCATACTTTTCTAACAAAATTCTCCTAACCATTAAATCATTACGCGGTTAAAAATCTAAATAAATTATAACCATTAGTTGTTTAATAAAATTCTACTATAAATAAATTCTAATTTTTTTTTATTTTCACTTCTCGATTTTACGATTAAAAGCTTAAACAATTTCAATATAAAATGTCGTCGAACAACTCCTTCTCTCCGATCAATATCACCTCGTCAGTTGATAACACTCCAACATCGCCAAAACTTCCCACACCAATACCAGCACATGAGCCGGTTTACAAATGGGAAAATTATCGTACTGGTTTCACACCAGAATCGAAAAAGGTGAAAAGTGGACTCTTTATTTCACCTGACACAAAAAGAAAGATTGATGAAATTCATCACTTTCAACAACAACAGATAGATCTTCAACGAGAGCTATACTTCGAGCAAAAAGTTACGGCTAGAAGGTTAAGCTTTCTAGAGCAAATTGGTTTACGCTTCTGTGGATCAAAGAAGAACGAAGTGGCTGAACCTCTACCTCGCCCTGTTTGCTCACTTGATCCGTCTTCATCTTATCGTACACCAGTTGATCCTGTGAATCCTTGGATGTCTCCTAAGGCTCCTCAATATAGTCCGAATTCATGGGAATATAAATTACATGAAGAATGAAGGAAAGAAGACTCCAAGTCCATCCCCAAAGAAATAGTTGAATTTTGAAATATTTATATCAATATTTTTGTAACTATTCCTTTAAATAAATTATTTAAATTTCAAAAATTAACTGAAACAACAAAAATGCATGTTTCAGTCGACTGAAAGCTCCTGCTTGGTCGACTGAAAATATGACAGAAAACAATATTTACGAAGTTCAGTCGACTGAAATGATCTGCACAATCGACTAAACTTTCAAACAAATAATTTCAGCAACAAAAATTCAGTCGACTAAATATGCTGCTCAGTCGACTGAATCTATAACAGAATACTTCGGCCTTTGATTCAGTCGACTGAACAGCATATTCAGTCGACTGAACGCTACTTCCCAGGCAAAATTTCCCCTTTTTACCATCAGATTTTACCCTGCCAACTCACTTTTACCTCCTACAAACCTTCCTCCCAAATAAATTTCGAAACCCTAGCCCCCAAATTCCTCAAAATCAAATCAATTCTCATCCAAATGGCACCAAAAAGAGCAAGCGCCTCTTCTTCTTCATCCTCCGAGCTAATTGATGCTCAAATAGCACAATGGCTTTATGATGGAACCGCTGTCACTCGATGGAACAATATGAAGAATTTTCGAATCTTTGAGCATTCTTTTGTTGATTGTCATAGCTTTCAAACCTACAACCTTCAAGCGTTAACAGATCCAGCTGGTTTGACTCCACTTCTAAACTTGAAAAGAAATGATCATGCCATTAATCATGTAATGGTAAAACTATTTTATGCTAATCTTAATCTTGGACAACAAACTCCAAGAAATCCAAAAAATAGTGTTTGGAGTATGGTGTGTGGAAAGAAAGTTTGGTTCTCCTTAGATAGAATAGCACACATTTTAGAGTCTCCAAATATCGGGAGAAAACTAGAGGATATAGAATTCAATCCACATATTCGCGAAAACATCAACCATCGATTTATGGAGGATAATATCAACTTTAGGGATTTTAATTCCACCTCCCTTCGACCTATGGCAAGAATCCTCCATAAAGCCCTAATGAGAACGATTACTCCTCGCACGGGCTCGTATGAAATTGTCTACCCAAATAACTATCGAGCTTTATATGCTGTTTTTGGCAATATACAAGTTAATTGGGTACAGCTTATTCTTGATGAGTTTCTCACTTTCAACAATGGAAAAATGCGCACTATTTACTTTGGAGAGTACATCATGCGACTTCTCCTATATGTCGATACGCCATTACCTGAATCAGAGAATACAATGGTCCATCAGATTAACCATCGGACCATAAGCCTAATGCAACTCCCATATCGACCTCCTCGCATAATATCACTTGCCGAATGGGAAGCAAGGCATCAAGAACAACAACAACAACCTCCTCAACCTCGCCACGAAGAACATCTCGAGCAAGATGATGAAATTCGTCTTGTTGACCCAAGCTTCACTACCAACCAATCCTTGGGGATATCGTCAAGAAATCAACAAATTCTTGACACTCGCCTTAAAAAGATAGATCATAAGCTTGATAAAATCAAAGGATTCTTCAACAAGCTTTGGGATGCAATCTCGTGCTCAAGCATGACTACTGCTTCAACATCTCGCGGCAAACGTCCGGCACCCACGTTTACATGGACGACATCCGAAGAGCATACAAGTAGCAGCGCAAGCGGAGCTAGTTGTGGCCAAGGAGGAAGAGCATCTAGACCACCAACAGGAGGACCCGTCATACGTGAACCAACTGGAAGGGAAGGTTCATATGACTAGGATAAGGATGAGTGATTTTGTTGTTTTGATGTCTATTTTTAAACTTTCTAATGGCTTGTATAAATAGCCATTTTATGCTTGTCTGTCATAACATTTTTATTTCTCTTAATTCATGCATATATTCTCTATGATTTAGTGATTGTTTTGATATATTATTACTGCTGTTAGTTCTTCCTTTTTGTCGATGACAAAGGGAGAGAAAATCTACGGTACTAACTTTGTTTTGTAGAAAAGATAGTGCATACATTCAGGGGGAGAAAGTAAGTATATACATCTCTAGAATAGTATTGTCATCAATCAAAAAGGGGGAGAATGTTGATACATGAAGATTTTGATCAATGACAATGAGCTTCAACAAATAGGAAGAGAATGCAAAAGCTAGAAGAAGATTATGAAGACCAAAGTATAAACATTAGTATGATTTTCTATGTGTCTTAGTCTAGATTATTTGTTAAAATCTATCCTCAAGAGATTTGCATGAACATTAGAACACATTCATAAAAACTTCATTCACATGTTCACTGTGCATACTTTTATACTTCAGTCGACTGAGCAGACATGGCCAGTCGACTGAAACTGTATACATATGCAAAATTGCACAATTTCAGTCGACTGAATTACCTGTGCAGTCGACTGAAATTGTTCCTGAAAATTTTTCTTCATATTTTCAGTCGACTGAATCTCCTGCTCAGTCGACTGAATTTAAACCTGCGAATTTTCTCTGAAAAGACACCTTCTTCTTCCCAAGAGTTGCAACCATTCATCAATGGAAATGGAAGCATCTCTTGTTTGCAACCTTTGACAACATATGCACCTCTTCTACAAGTATATATACATGATTCTAACATCATTTAATTTACCGAATTCTCTTGCTTTAATCTTACTATTCTCTTGTTCATATTCTCGAGATATTCTCAAAGAAATCACCAATTTATTGCTTGAATCACTGTTTTTGTTTATAACATTCTTTTGATTCATAGCAATTCACATTTCCTAAATCTTCACAAAAACACATTGTATATTCTCGAGGATAAGTTTATAGGAATATTGTACTACATTAGACTCATTAGTGTTGACAAGAACACAACAAGTCGAATATTGTATATTAGTAATTGAGTTGAAGTCCTCTTCGGTAGTTGAGGCAAGAAATCCCGTTCGGTTGTTCGGGTAAGTTGTAAACCTATTCCTCCGGGTGAAGTGAGGGTGTTAGTTAGTGAAATTCCTAAGAAAAGCTTAGGGACTGGACGTAGGACGAGAGGTCCGAACCAGTATAAAAGTCTTGGTGTCTCCTTGCATTTACCTACTTTATCTATCTAGACTATTTCATTATTCCATATTACACGATCCTATCGCATAGCCGCCTCTTTCAAATATAAGTAAAGAAACAAAGAAATTGAAACACCCTACACCCCTTAATATACCTAAAAGGACACATTAAAAGCGTGGTGCATTGTAGGTATAACTGAAACTAATAGACACTAAGATTTGCAAGACAAAAGTAGGTAAGAACAGTGGAAACTAAAATAATAACTTATTCAAAACAGAAAATTCATAATTGCTTCATAAACCAAATAAGTCAAATACCAAATACTATATACATGTCTCAAAACCCAATCTGTCTCATGAAATAAAAACTCGCAGTCTCAACAAAAATCATAGTATAAATATCCCTCTCAAGTGCCATTACAAAGAAAAAAAACGGGAATAAAAGTAGGGAAATACATAACAGAATCTTCTCCAAGAAACCTACGAGCAACTGCAATCAATTGCCCTCTCCCTTGACTGCCTATGGGGGAAAGGGAAAATAGAGGAGTAGGTCAGACTAAAAGTCTGGTGAATGATAGTAACTACTAGAATCTTTAAGAAAAGTAAAAGTAATAGACTCTTCAATAGTTCTAGTATATACAAAAGGAAACAAAGGAAATAGGAAAGAGATAAAGCTAGAAATATATACGAATTAACTATTACTCAATTAATAAGATAGGTTAACTTTGATTGTTTGCACTTGTCCTTGATAGCTCTTAGTATTAGGCCAAGTTGCTAATCCTATAATTAGGTTGAAATCCTAATTCTACCCGTTGATCATCCTGCTGCTCCATAGACCTTACTACAGACTAGAAGCTATATAGCTCCTAACATAGAAGGTGATGGTGTCTAAGAAAGACACATATACTAAGCGCTTGACACTCAGTAGCGACTTATCTCCCCTAATCGATGTTGCACGCTCGGTCACCGCTGGTTCCCACTATCTATTACTCCCCCTTTTGACCTTTTATTTACTCTAGACAGCATAAGCGTGCCCTCATCTCACTTCAGGCTATTGTGAGAAATCGTGTCTATAGAAAATAGGGAATGTTGTTGGTACTAGTCCATGTCAAATAAAATCTAGTTGCGTCCCTTGTCCAAATCCCCATGATTTAGTCTTTTAATTATTGACCTCCTATCTACCCTAAACAAGATTAGCGTGTTCCAAGAGAAATGCTGCCGGTACGGATCTTTTCTTTTAACTATTGACCACTTTTCTACCCTAAAAAGAAAAAGGGAAATGTTACTTGTACGGATCTTTTCTTTTAACCATTGACCACTTATCTACCCTAAACAGCATAAGGGAAATGTTGCCGATACGGATCTTTTCTTTTAACTATTGACCACTTGTCTACCCCAACAGCATAAGGGAAATGCTGTCGGTATGGATCTTTTCTTTTAACTATTGACCACTTATTTACCCTAAACAACATAACGGAAATGCTGCCGGTACGGATCCTACTTTCATCTTTTCTTATTAACTTAGATAACTTGTTTTAAATAAGCCTTTGTTATTATTCTTCCTATCTGTGCTTATTAATTTCTCCTAAGTCTTTAAATAAGCCTAATTCTTTTCTGTTTTCTTATTATAACTGATGTTATAATGGCTTATTACTTAACCCAAGGTCTAAGTGTGAAAATAAGCTTCTTTCATCTTTTACTCTTTTTGGTTATAATTCTAAGTTATAACTAGGCCGATTATCTTTAATTAGTCCAATTCTAACGTCAATATCATAATTAGGCTCAATTTCAGTCTTAATTTCATTTCTATTATAGTCTTTACAATTTACATCTTATCTTCCATTATTTCAGTATTCATATAATTTTAATCCATACTCGCGTTTAATCTATTCTAATCTATACGCGAAGAAGAAGGAGAAATAAAAGAAAACTGAAAACAGAAGAAAATCTGAAGCATAGGAAAAGATGTAAATAACGTATAAATAAATTAAATACTGTAAATAGACTATAAATAAACGGAAAAGCTATAATTAACAGAAATAAACTAAAATTAACTGAAAAGAGTAGCTAAAAGAAATAGACTGAAAATAATTTTGAAAACTGTAAATGAACTACTAAAAAGGTTATTCCAAAAATCATAGTAAAACTACAACGATTGGAAACTCTATTATTTTAAATTACTCAAAGAAATCTAAAATAATTACAATCACTCACCTATGGTCCTAAGCACTTCCCTTTTGGTCTTCTCGGATCCACATGGAGGTATCAAAATATTTTTATTAAAAAGATTCACTCCTTGAAAAATTATTCCTTTTAGGGTCCATCCTGAAAAGGTGAACCCAAGCGGAGAAAATCTAGAATGAGAAAAAGTGTTAGGCATAGGGTCTTATTTATAGAGATAGAAGTGGATCTTAAATCGTTGGATTTGGGGATTGAATAGGATGCAACCACGTCATAGGCTGAATAGGGGCCATCGGATGCAAGAATGGAAGGACCAGATGGAGTTAAAAATGCAAAACACATAGAAGATAGGATAACTAAAGTCATTGGATGAAGGAATTTTCCCTCATCCAATTTCTAAGGCGGGTCAATCGCCCGATCGACCGACCGGTCGACCTTGGTTAAGGTTGGGTCGACTTAGTGGTCGATCTAGCCTATATATATATATATATGTATATGTATATATATATATATATTCTTAACTTTTGTTTAATTCATATCTTGGCCATATTAACTCGGATTTTGACATTCTATCTATGGAAATTGACCAGAAAATTACCACGAACACAATGGTGCAACCCCAATGGCTCAGTTATGATAATTTCACAAAGTTATTTTATTATTTAGTTAATTTACGAATTAATTATTACAGGTTAAATTTCGGGTTGTTACATTCTCCCCTCCTTAGGGGATTTCGTGCCTGAAATCTCTAAGGATAAAAGAAAGTACTAAATGTTTTCATCCAATTATGGAACCAACTAATCAATCATCAACCATTCATCCATTGTCCTGAAATCTCTAAGGATAAAAGAAAGTACTAGAAGAGAATTTCATGTTTGTATGAAATTACAAGGAACTTATTTTATAATTTTCGAAGGGGCATTTCACTAGAAGGGCTAATTTTGCAGTCCAATTAGTTTCTACGACACACATCCATGGAAATTAATTTTAAGGCCAAAGTCAGTAGAATAATTACTTTTAAGGACAAAGTCAGCAGTCCAATTACTTTCAAGGACATAATTTCATAGGTTTTTAGGCCTTAGAAACTAGTTATTTTGCATTTTGTCCTTAAAAGTAATTATTTCATTTCGGTGTCCTAGAAACTAATTGCACTTGCTAAAGAGGCCATTATGGCTAATTTCCACTTTTTCGAAATAGGCTATACAAAATATGGTGCTTTTCATACCTTATATATCTCTTTCATGTATTCCTTGTAACTTGCCCAAAACATTTTTATTGGTTTCATAGAAAATCATACCATTATTCTTTTCATTCCAATAGATTAAAGTATGTTTAATTTATATTCTTCGATGATAAATATTTTCTAATATCTAACTTGCACATTTTTCTTTCAAAAATACTCATCGTCAAAACTGTTTTAATACTCCCATAACTGTAAAAACATTTCCTTTTACTTATTAAAAATAATAAGTGTACTTTATAAACCATTTTGTTACTATAATTAGAAATTATCTTTTAAAAATACATTTTTATTTGGGTTTAAAATAGATGTTGCGTAAAACACAGTTACTACAACCCAAAAATACTAGTGTACGAATTTAATTAAAAATAAATACTAATAAACCACATCTACCATGTAAAAACATTTCCTTGGGGAGTCACTTACTATAACCATAGCGTTATAGTATATGCTCCCTTTATTTTCACGAAAACAACTAATACAACAATAAATGTTGTAATCTATGTTTTCGATAGTTAATACATTTTAGGTTTTTATATTTAAAATCTATGTTTACTTACAAAGAAACTAGTGAGCTATACACACTCCATAATTCTTCAAAAAGAATTCCTCCTTTTCAACAAAATTTTCATCATATGAAAACCAATCTAAATTTCTTACGGTATCCCCAATATTTACTTTAAAAATATTGAATTTTTTTCCAATTCCAATAATTTTAGTTTATTGAGTTAGACATAAAGTGGATTTTCCTATTTACTACCCTAAAGGTATCCTAAACCTTGGAAATCTCATTTCCTTACACGAAATGTGATACTTCAAAAACTTTGCTCTTAGCTGATGAAACATGAAATGTACGAAGAGCCTTCTCAAAATGTCTGAAAAATCATTAGTGACTGGGATGGAATCTTGCTTTCCTAGTGATGAATCAAAGGAATAAAGGAAGCTCAACATGACTAACTCCTATTGGTCGTAAGAAATCTCAAGAGTCCTACCGCTGCATGTTTCTAGTCTAATGACTCCCCTCTCGCAGCCTAGTATAGCTCCATATGTGGATAGCCAATCCATCCCCAAGATCGTCCCATACCCCGAAAATCCCAAAACATAAGCATCACATTCAAATTCTATGCCTAGGTTAAAAATTTTCAAACCCCTACAAACCATAGAAAAGTGTGCCGATCTTCCTATGGGGTTTGAAACAAAATTGGGGTCTACTATTAAAGAAATATCTAAGTGTAAACAATCCACAAGAGAATTAGAGATAAAAAAGTATGATGCTCTAGAATCAAATAGAGTCTAAATGGGAAAATCAGAAATAGAAATTAAACCTTCAACCGTGACTTTCCTACCTCTATCCGGTCCATTGCTAGAAGGCGCTGCATCCAAAGCCTATATCTGTGCTGTAGATGTGCTAGCTCCCTGCCTCATCTTCTGAGGACAGGCTTTACTAAAGTGGCCAGGATGTCCAAAATTGAAACACTTCCTTATCATTGCTACCTTCCAACAATCCTTTGCGTAATAACCAACCATCCCACAAGTCCTGCACTTCTCGTTTTTCTTGATCTGCCTTTGAGGTCCTCCTCCTTTCTTTTTATCCCCATCCTTCTTATCTTTCTCCTACTTCTTAGAACTTTCTGACTCAGGAGCCTCCTTAAACTCTCCCTCCTTAGCTACTAAAGACTCATAAGTAGCTCCATTCGGCATGTGAGTCAACAACGATCCCTGATAGGGCTGATTCAATCCCTTCGCACTTCACATCTTTCTTGTGCGGCGTATTCACCAACTCTATTCTGAACTGCGACAATTCATTGAATTGATTGATGTACTCCTTCACCAACGTACTCCCTTGCATCAAATTGATAAACTGCTCTAACTGAACCCTCTCCTCGGCTTGAGACAAAAACTTCCTATCGAATCACACACGGAATCCATTCCAAGCCAACTCTCTTCCTTCTAACTCAATGACCTCCACTAATACGAAGCCTCCTCTTTCAGCTGTTAAGATGCTAGCTGAACTCGTTGTCGATCATCCAATCCCAATAGTCTGAATATCCTCTCCGTGTCTCTAAGTCAAGCTCTCGCCTCCACAAAAGTCTCCTTCTAAGAAAAAGTCTTTCCACCCAAACTCACAAAACCCTTAAAAAGCTTGGAGAAATTGGCGACGGCAGGTGAGTTGATGGGATTCCCACCCACAGGTTCTGGGTTGGGCGCTTGCCCGTTCACCTCTGGAGTTGTGGCTTGTAGACCTACAAAACTAGCCTGGGACTGGAATGCCCTCGGAAAGGTTTAGGGGCATACGCCATTCTACCAAAAGAAAATGACAGTTTAGGAAAGAGTCGAAGGGAGATTGAACTGGACTTTTAAGGGGATTTTTATAAAAAATCTTTTATACTTAAAAAATAGTTCTAAGTGTTCTTTTCTGAAAACTATTTTTAAAATAAGTTATTTTGGAAAATACTTTACTTTTAAAATAAATTTTTAGGAATACTGTAACCTTAGGATTTGATACCAAGTGAAACACACCACACCCCTTAATATACCCAAAATATACATTAAAAGACGTGGTGCGTTGTAGGTATAACTAAAACTAACAAAGACTAAGACTAACAAGACAAAAATAGGTAAAAACAAAGGTAACTAAATTCATAACTTATTCAAAACAAAAACTTCACAATTGCTTTATAAACCAAATAAGTCAAATACCAAATGCAACATACATGTCTTAAAACCCAATATGTCTCATGAAATAAAAAATCGCAGTCTCAACAAAAATCAGAGTATAAATATCCCTCTCAAGTGCTAGTACAAAGAGAAAAACGGAAATAAAAGTAGGGAAATACATAGCAGAATCTTCTCCAAGAAACCTCCGAGCAACTACAATCTACTGCCCTCTCCTTTGATGGTCTAAATAGAGGAGTGGGACAGTCTAAAAGTCTGGTGAATGCTGCCGATACTGACTAAATAGCATAAGGGAAATGCTACCAGTATAGATCGTTTCCTTTAACTATTGACCACTTATCTACCCTAAACAGCATAAGGGAAATGATGCCGGTATGGATCTTTTCTTTTAACCATTGACCACTTATCTACCCTAAACAGCATAAGGGAAATGATGCCAGTACGGATCGGAGATGCTGTCGGTACGGAACTTTTCTTTTAACTATTGACCACTTATCAACCCTAAATAACATAAGGGAAATGCTGCCAGTACGAATCTTTTCTTTTGACTATTGACCACTTATCTACCCTAAACAGCATAACGGAAATGCTGCCGGTACAGATCCTACTTTCATCTTTGCTTATTAACTTAGATAAATTATTTTTAAATAAGCCTTTGTTATTATTCTTACTATCTGTGCTTATTAATTTATCCTAAGTCTTAAAATAAGCCTCATCCTGTTCTGTTTTCTTATTATAACCTATGTTATAATCATGCTTATTACTTAACCCAAGGTCTATGTGTGAAAATAAGCTTTTTTCATCTTTAACTCTTTTTAGCTATAATTGTAAGTTATAACTAGGCCAATTATCTTTAATTAGTCCAATTCTAACATCAATATCATAAATATGCTCAAGTTCAGTCTTAATTTCATTTTTATTACAGTCTTTACAATTTACATCTTGTCCTTCGTTATTTCTATATTCTTATAATTTTAATCCATAATCGCATTTAATCTATTCTAATCCATACGCGAAGAAGAAGGAGAAATAAAAGAAAATTGAAAATAGAAGAAAATCCAAAGCGTAGGAAAAAGATGTAAATAACGATAAATAACAGTAAATAAATTAAAGTGGAAATTAGGTTGAAGGGCTTCGATTTGCAGGGTAATAAGTTTTAAGGACGACACTTTTGAATAATTAGTTTTAAGGACAATTTATAGCATAATGATAAATTCATTTATCTTTTCAAGTTACACAGGAATATGATAACTCCTTTTATCATTATTTCTGTATAACTGAAAATGATAAATTATTTTATCATTTTCCTGTAAAATGTCCTTAAAACTAATTTTTCAGAGCTAGTGTCCTTAAAACTTATTATCTTGCACAAATAAGTCCTTGAAGTAAAAATCCCCTAAATTAAAATACTGCAAATAAATGGAAAAGAGATAATTAGCAGAAACAAACTAAAATTAACTGAAAAGAATAGCTAAAAGAAATAGACTGAAAATAATTCTTGTTGAATATGCGGTTATATGATTTTTGTTTGATGATAATAAACATATATATTCGTTTAAATGTATTTGTTAATGTACTATTTTTTTCATAGATTAAATAAATATTTGCTGAATAAAAATAAATAATATAGAATTTGAATTCAAACAAAAATTTTATTCAAACAAATATTTATTACAATCTTTGAATAGTACAAAGTTCAAGTTCTCACTATATACATATACACAATTTCAATTACAATATAATTTTAATTACATCACGATTCACATTTACATTTGACCTCACTACATATCACTCATTCACTCAACTCGTATTTTATCTTCAACCTCACTCCAAATTGAATCCAACATCTGAGCAATCTGCAAAAATAAATATTGACGCGGTAAAATTGAAAAGGAAATATTTTTGCACTATAAAACAAAATATGGATTTTGAAAATAATATTTGCCCCGATTATTTAGGTCGTTCGTCATCGTTTAATTTTCAATTCATCATACACGAACAGCTTGTGACATACACAGTGTATATGCCATAAGGCCGTGCACACCGATATATACACCTGATAAAATTACAAGGACAGGTGAGCACAGGTCAAAAACAAAACGCTGGGTTCAACTCAAGTGTAATAAAATAATGTCACAATATTCAGCATAAGGTCAAATCGAAGCTACAAGCTGGATTCAACTCAGATACAATTCGAAAATCAATCTAAATGCAATAAAATGGTCGGGAGCAACATATGATAGATAATACACATGCCCAGACTCAAGCCGACATGAAACAAAATCAAGTCCAGACACCACATAAAGGAATAAACACATAAAACATCAATGAACCAACTGTGTATACATGAATCATGAAGCAGCTCATTTATACTAGCTAACCAGATTCAAAGATGCAATCATGCACAGTAACTAGTAGAGCAGGCTCGAATGACCAAGTGCACTAAAGATATGGCAACACAACAACAAAGACCAGGGCATAGTACACACACAGTTTTAAATATATAAAGACAGTGTAGTCAAGGCAACATGAAATACAACAGACTCAGGTTTGCAACTCAACCTGAAGCCAATACACTAATGCATATCATACACCAAGTACAAGGCACAGTGAACAGCAAGATGGCCAAGTGACAGCAATGCACACTTGACTACATGATAAAAAAAGATGCAAGACAAATATTAAACTGCAGCTGGCCTCTACATCAAATAGTAAACCACGATGAACTCAATCAATGCCGAAACCATGGAACAACAAATCAATTCAAGCAAAGACCAGTCACCAACATATAAAACCGAGAAGCAGTGCAAACAAATATACAAAGGCCGGAACTATATGCATACACCATAATCGAAGACATGTACAAATATGCAAAGCCGTATGAAGTGATGTACAGTGGAATATACATGAGCAACCAAATAAAACTACAAATGGCATAGGACAATGAACAATGTGCACAGCAACTAGCCCATATATATGCAATGCGAACACAAATCCAAGTGGAACAAGTCAAAGACAATTTTTTAAAGTCAATTTTAAAAATGTCGGAGATTCAAATGAAAATAGTGTGACACACTTGTATACATTTATATGAACCAAACAAGCAACAATGAGTGACCAATCAGTTCACATCACTGCCCAAATGTACATGAAACCCAAAGCTATCGCATATCTATATACATGTGTGCATACACATTGCAACTGACTCGAAGCAATTCTCAGTGCACAACAACTACAAACTGTAGATACGAACCAATACAGTGAACTACATGATGAACATGTATGCAGTAACGATACAAAACAATCATGCCAAAGTTTAGCATCAAGCTAGAGCCAAAGTGGTCAAGGCTAAAATTGAAAAACGAAAGCAAACAAGAACAAGACTGCATCAAGTAACCAAGTCAAATAGGTTGTATATATATGTATGAAATTCAAAGTAGTAAAACTCTAATGCAGACCAGTGAACATCCGTGACAAAAATTCAAGTTAAAGCCAAAATCGTCATAACATAGTCAGAGCCGTGGAAAACAAGACATTGAACCAAGTCAAAAATCAATACCGTGAGTGTCAAGTATCAAATTATAGGAAATTGATAAAGTCAGAGAAATCATCAACATCCAAACATAATCGAATGGCCGAAGCACAGTATTTAAAAAAATCAAATGAACGAAAAGTAAGGAGATCTAACTCATATAAAAACCCATAATCATCATCGACTTAATCAATCGAGTAAAAACATTTAACTAGAAAAGCAAAAGAGAAAAAATTACATACCGAAGCCTTCTCGAACTCGATCAAATTCGAAGTATTCGAAGTAAATAAAAGTGACCATCAATTGACAGAGAAGGAACGCTGAATCGTCTATTCAATCGAGCATTTAAAGTCGGCTTCTTCAAATTTCACAGAAGCCCTAATTTTTGAAGGAAGAGGAATGAATGAAAAACGAGACTGCCATTATCACAAACACAAAGGGACGGGCCAAAAAAAATATAAAAGAAAAAAGGGCCGGCCAATCTATTGTTTTAAGTTTGTAATTATATAAGGCAATTAGTTTTAAAAATTAGGGTTTTAATTTTAATTGTTTTTTATTTGTAATTTCTTTTTAAACGGTTGTAATTACTAGTCGTGTGACTATGGCACAAACTACATGGCGTAGTTTGAGAATTCGCAACTCGGTGGCTGAGTTGTGCAGGGTTTTGAGCGTAGAGTTAGGTTAGTCAGTAGAGGATGTCGCGAGTTTACGTTTGTAAGCGTGTGACTACTTAATTTCTAGTAGAAACCTTGGAGGCAACATGTAGGCAGGGTTTTACTGAAGCTGGGTAAATTCTTTGTCGTTCTATTTTTGCTTTTATTATTCTGCTATTATCTGTGCTGCTATTATTTTGATATATTTGTGTTGAAATAATTTTATAAGCTTCCGCAATAATTTTTATAATTAATAGCATCACCCTATTCACCCCCCTCTAGGGTGAAATCGATCCTACAAGTGGTATCAGAGCTAGGAATAGAAGTCAACTTTTGTTTTAAAAAAAAATTCATTTTTCAAAAATCAGTTTTTGTTTTAAAAATTTGAATTTTTTTAAAATGGCTTCTTTTAATAATGCTTTTGCTGAGGGTCAGTCCATAGTTAGCCCACCATGTTCAATGGTGAATACGCCTACTAGAAAAGTAGAATGAAATTTTTTTTGAAAACCATTGATGCTTGGAATATTGTTGAGACAGGTTATGAAACACCAACTATAACTATAGATAATCAGGAAATAGAGAAACCAAAGGATCAATGGACAGAACTAGAAAATAAATTACAAATTGCTAATAATAAAGCTATGAATTCTATTATCTATTCATTACATCAAATTGAATTTAATCGTGTCTCACATTGTCTAACTGCGTAGGAAATATGGCACACACCAGAAGTGACTCACGAAGGAACATCTCAAGTCAAAGAATCTCGCCTTGCCATGATATGCAGCAAATACGAGAACTTCACAATGGCGAAGGAAGAAAATGTCAAAGAGATGTATGGACGACTTTCTAATATCGTATATAAATCAAAAGCTCTTGGAAAATCGTACACAGAGTTGGAGATAGTCCGAAAAATCCTCAAAGTCCTTCCATGAAGTTTTGAAGCAAAAGTGACTGCCATTCAAGAATCGAAAATTTTAAAACAAATGAAAGTTGAAGAAATCATCTTAAATCTCACCACTTATGAGCTAGAAATGAAATTCAAGGAAGAGCGTGAAGGAGGAGATACTCGAAAGAAATCAATAGCGCTCAAAGGAACAACCGAAAGTGATGATGATAACGATGATGATGATGAAGCAGCAGAATTGGAGTTAATAATAAAGAAATTCAAAAGGTGGAATTACAAATACAGAAATCCAACTTGAAATCAAAAACTGAAAAGCAGAATAGCCAAAATACTAGAATATTCAAAAGAACAGAAGATCATCTGTCACAAGTGCAACCAACCCGGACACATCAAGCCCAATTGTCCTCAAAATCGACGCGACTTTAATAGGAAATCAAAAAGGAGAAGTTTTGCAGCCACGTGTAACACAAGTGATGAAGATAATCAAAGTTCTAGCAGTGAGAGTGTGAAAGCAGCTATGTGCCTTCAGGGAAATATAACTGATAGCGACGATGACGAGCAAAGCGAGGTATCAAAACTCACTCACTCAGAATTACTTATATATTTCCACGAAGTAAATGTCTGTTTTGAACGACTTAGGGAGAAATATGCCAAATTTGAATCACAAAAGGATACTTTGATAGAGTTAAATAAACAACTTGACCAATTAGTTAAAACCTATCAAAGTAGGATCCCTAAGTGTGATAAGTGTCCAACATTCGAATAAGAAATTAAAAAATCAAAAATTTATATAAAATCACTTGAAAATGAAATTCTGATTTTGAAAGAAAGTGAAAATACTAGGAGAGAGAATTCTATCAAAAAGTGCACAAAATTGTTAAATGAAAATGAATCTCTCAAAACACAAGTCCAACAATTGTCAATGACTTTAGATAAATTTTCAAAAAGTGAAAAATCATTGAACATGCTATTAGGGAAGCAAACTGTTAATACAGTTAGACAAGGACTTGGATATAATCAATCTGAAAATGTTGAAAGCAATATTAATCAAGTCAATCCAATGTGCACAATTTGTAGAAAATTTGGACACAATCAAAATAGTTGTTGGTATAGACCCAAACACAAGAAAACTATACCAATTTGGGTTCCAAAAGGCACAAATATAAAATCTCTCAAAGTTAAACAAATTTGGGTGCCAAAGGGAACATATATAAATAGTTTTGGGTCTCCACAAAATTATTTTAAATATTATGCCACTAACAACCATGGACCTATAAAAACAAATAGGTTACAAAAATCTTTTTCCGTGTAGGTGTGGCGGCAGGCTAAGGAACAACAACAGTGTTATCTGGATTCTGACTATTCCAGAAACACAACGAGTGACAAAGCAAAGTTCCTTAGCCTAGTATAAAGGTGACAGAATCACAATGGACACCAACGAAAAATATCGTAAAGGTAAAAAAGGTAATGGTATATTTATTTGAACAATATATTAAATGTGATAATCTACACCGTAATCTAAGTTAAATCAGCCAATAATGAGATGATGAAATAATGATGATTTTGATTCTGACTTATTCAAAATTGTTGGCCAATTATATTCTTATGCCAAAAACACTATAAAAATCTCTAGATTCTTTGAATTACTTCATATATATTAGTTTGGATTAAAAATAGTGTTTTGTTGGATGATAATACATTTGGTTATAATACGGCTAACTCTATATTCAAGGTTTCTGATTATTTACACGGCTTCAATTCAAATTTAAGAGATTGTCAATTAAAATGCTGTTAAAATTGAGTTTGAAATTTTAGTGCACACTTCATGGTCTGGTCTATCAAATTCAATTAGTGATAACTTTGAGTGAAAGAGAAATTCAGATGCAGATTACACTGGTGATCTAGTTGATAGAAAACTTACTAGTTGAACGTGATTTTATTGTTGAGACATTTAATAACTGCATCATTTTTTAAAGAAAATATCTGCATATTTTTCAATTCAAATAGTTTTCAAATAGCAGAAATTTTTCTCATATAACCCCTTCTAGAAAATCATTTTTAACCATGTTTTCAGATCAGTCATCTTGAAAAATTGATTTTATAATTATTTTTGAATTTGATTTTAAATGACTATTTTGACTAATCTGACTCCCTAATAATTATCAAAAAATAAAATAGTGATTGAAAAAGCGACGAGTCTTGATATTTATCATATATTATGACTCGTGACGGTATAATTAGTATATTTCTTTAGAAATTTAAACAAGAGTTATAAAACTCTTTGTTGGTAAAAATTCCATGACCATCTCTATTTCTGTCATATTTCTAACAACCATCACTCATCAAAATTCAATATAGTTTGTCAATATGTGGTACTTTAAACAGGAATCATTTGTTTTCCATTTTACAATTTTTTTACATAAAAATAATAATAATAAAATAAAATCCAAAGTATTCACTCTCATTTAAAAGTCCTTATGGTTATGCATGGGTGAATTACTTGGAATTTGTTATGTGCTTTCATGCTCATTTAAAAGTACTCACGGTTATGCATGTATGGAACGCATATCAAAATTGATTTTTAAAATAAACAAGTTGATTCTAATCCCATTTAAAAGTCCTCACGGTTATGCGTGGTTAGAAGATACCTTAATTCATTTTTTAAAATAAAATTGGAATACTACTAATCCCATTTAAAAGTCCTAACGGTTATGCATGATTAGTAGATATTCAAATTCCTGATATAAATGTACCACAAATAGACACAACTGTATGGGTTTATATGATGACATCATTCCCATTATTCTAAAAGTGGAATATGCGCCTAACAAAGCATTTACGATTTTTGTTTGATTTTTTATTGTAATTTAATATTTATATTCAATTGAGTTTTAATGTTGAATTAATATCGATCACTTTATCTCTATTGTCTCTAACACTATTACTCTTTTGCTGATAACAAAAGGGGGAGAGAAAAGTTAAGATTTTCTCAAACAAAATCAGGCAAAGGTAAAATATTTTCCATTTGCATCTAGGCTCATTTGCATATTTTTAATTATATGCATATATGTAGGGGGAGCTTTGTGTAGAGAGGAAGCATTTAAATAGGGGGAGCAATTAGAGTATATCAATGGTCAAATACATTTAACATATTCAAAATCTTAAATATATGTTTGTTATCATCAAAAGGGGGAGATTGTTGAATATGTGATTATATGATTTTTAATATATGTTTGTTATCATCAAAAGGGGGAGATTGTTGAATATGCGATTATATGATTTTTGTTTGATGATAATAAACATATATATATTCGTTTAAATGTATTTGTTAATGTACTATTTTATTTTTCATAGATTAAATAAATATTTGCTGAATAAAAATAAATAACACAGAGTTTGAATTCAAACAGAAATTTTATTCAAACAAATATTTATTACAATCTTTGAATAGTGCAAAGTTCAAGCTCTCACTATTTATATACAATTTCAATTACAGTATAATTTTGATTACATCACGATTCACGTTTACATTTGACCTCACTCGTATTACTCATTCACTCGACTCGCATTTTATCTTCAACTTCACTCGAAAATGAATCCAGCATCCGAGCAATCTGCAAAAATAAATATTGACGTAGTAAAATTGAAAAGGAAATATTTTTGCAGTATAAAACAAAATGTGGATTTTGAAAATAATATTTGCTTCAGTTATTTGGGTTGTTTGTCATCATTTAGTTTTCAATTCATCATACACGAACAGCTTATGACATACACAATGTATATGCCACAAGGCCGTGCACACCGATATATACACCTGATAAAATTACATGGACAGGTGAGCACAGGTCAAACCCAAAACACCGGGTTCAACTCAAGTGCAATAAAATAATGTCACAATTTTCATCATAAGGTCAAATCCGAGCTACAAGTTGCACTCAACTCAGATGCAATTCGAAAATCAATCCAAATGCAATAAAATGGTCGGGAGCAACATATCATAGATAGTACACATGCCCAGACTCAAGCCAACATGAAACAAGATCAAGTCCAGCCACCACTAAAGGAATAAACACATAAAACATCAATGAACCAACTGTGTATACAAGAATCATGAAGCAGCTCATTTATACAAGCTAACCAGATTCAAAGATGCAATCATGCACAGCAACTTGTAGAGCAGGCTCGAATGACCAAGTGCACCAAAGATATGGCAACACAACAACAAAGACCAAGGCACAGTACACACACAATTTTAAATATATGAAGATAGTGTAGTCAAGGCAATTTGAAATACAACAGACTCAAGTCTGAAACTCAACCTGAAGCCAATACACTAATACATATGCTACACCAAGTAAAAGGCACAGTGAACAGTAAGATGGCCAAGTGACAGCAATGCATACTTGACTACATGATAAACAAAGCCGCAAGACCAATATTAAACTTCAACTGGCCTGTACAACAAGTAGTAAACCACGATAAACTCAATCTATGCCGAAACCATGGAACGGAAAATCAATTAAAGCAAAGACCAGTCACCAACATATAAAACTGAGAAGAAGTGCAAACAAATATACAAAGGCCAGAACTATATGCATACACCATAATCGAAGACATGTACAAATATGAAAAGCCATATGAAGTGATGTACAGTGGAATATATATAAGCAACCAAATACAAATACAAATGGCATAGGACAATGAACAATGTGCACAGAAACTAGCACATATATATGTAGTGCGAACACAAATTCAAGGGGAACAAGTCAAAGACAATTTTTTAAAGTCAATTTTAAAAATGTAATAGATTCAAATGAAAACAGCGTGACACACTTGTATACATTTATATGAACCAGACAAGAAATAATGAATGACCAATCAGTTCACATCACTGCCCAAATGTACATGAAACCCAAAGCTATCGCATATCTATATACATATGTGCATACACATTGCAACTGACTCGAAGCAATGCTCAGTGCACAGCAACTACAAACTGCAGATACGAACCAATACAGTGAACTACATGATGAACATGTATGCAGTAACGATACAGAACAATCATGCCAAAGTTTAGCATTAAGTCAGAGCCAAAGTGGTCAAGGCTAAAATTGAACAACGAAAGCAAACAAGAACAAGACTGCATCAAGTAACCAAGTCAAGTAGGTTGTACATATATGTACGAAATTCAAAGTAGTAAAACTCTAATGCAGACCAGTGAATATCCGTGACAAAAATTCAAGTTAAAGCCAAAATCGTCACAGCATAGTCAGAGCTGTGGAAAACAATAAATCGAACCAAGTCAAAAATCAATACCGTGAGTGCCAAGTATCAAATTATACGAAATTGATAAAGTCAGAGAAATCATGAACATCCAAACATAATCGAATTGTCGAAGCACAGTATTGAAAAAATCAAACGAACGAAAAGTAAGGAGATCGAACTCATATAAAAACCCATTATCATCATCGGCTTAATCAATCGAGCAAAAGCATTCAACTAGAAAAGCAAAAGAGCAAAAATTACATACCGAAGCCTTCTCGAACTCGATCAAATTTGAAGCAGTCGAAATAAATAAAAGAGACCATCGATTGATAGAAAAGGAATGCTGAATCGTCTATTCAATCGAGCATTTGAATTCGGCTTCTTCGAATTTCACAGAAGCCCTAATTTTTGAAGGAAGAGGAACGAACGAAAAAGGAGACTGCCATTACCACAAACACAAAAGGACAGGCCAAAAGAAAATATAAAAGAAAAAAGGGGCCGGCCTTTCTATCGTTTTAAGTTTGTAATTATATAAGGCATTTAGTTTTAAAATTTAGGGTTTTAATTTTAATTGTTTTTAATTTGTAATTTCTTTTTAAACGGTTGTAATTACTAGTCATGTGACTAGGGCACAAACTACGTGGTGTAGTTTGAGAATTCGCAACTCGGTGGCTGAGTTGTGGCAGGGTTTTGAGAGTAGAGTTAGGTTAGCCAGTAGCAGGTGTCGCGAGTTTACGTGTGTAAGCGTGTGACTACTTAATTTCTAGTAGAAACCTTGGGGGCAGCACGTAGGCAGGGTTTTGCCGAAGCTGGATAAATTCTGTGTCGTTCTATTTTTGCATTTATTATTCTGCTATTATCTGTGTTGCTATTATTTTGATATATTTGTGTTGAAATAATTTTATAAGCTTCCGCAATAATTTTTATAATCAATAGCATCACCCTATTCACCCCCCTCCCCCTCTAGGGTGAAATCGATCCTACAATTCTAAAAACTGTAGATAAACTACCAAAAAGGTTATTATAAAAATCGTAGTAAAACTACAACTGTTGGAAGCCCTGTTATTTTAAATTACTTCAAAAATCGAATATAATTACAATCACTCACTGATGGTCCTAAGCTCTTCCCATTTGGTCTTCCCAGATCCACTTGAGGGTATTAAAATATTTTTATTAAAATGATTCTCTCCTTGGAAAATTATTCCTTTTAGGGTCCTTCCTAAAAGGTGAACCCAAGCGGAGAAAATCTAGAACAAGAAAAAGTGTTAGGCCTAGGGTCTTATTTATAGGGATAGAAGTGGATCTCAGGCAGTTGGATTTAGGGATTGAATAGGATGCAACCACGTCATAGGCTGAATAGGGATGATTGGATGCAAGAATGGAAGGACCAGATTGAGTTAAAGAATGCAAAACAAAGATTGAGTTAAAGAATGCAAGAATAGAAGGTCAGGTTGATCGGCCGGTCGACCTAGTGCGAGGTTAGGTCGACCTAGCCTATATATATATATATATATATATATATATATATATATATTTCTTGACTTTTGTTTAATTCATATCTTATTTATATTAACTCGGATTTTGACGTTCTATGTATGAAAATTGACTAGAATATTACCACAGACACAATGGTGCAACTCCCGTGGCTCAATTTTGATAATTTCACAAACTTATTTTATTATTTAGTTAATTTATGAATTAATTATTACGCGTTAAATTTCGAGTTGTTACGGAAATAAACTGATATACATATCAAATTACCTTGTTTTTTTTCATTTTCCATCAATTTGTCCATAAATAAATCTAATGAATCTCACTGTTCATTAAGTCATGTCCATGAACAAACTCTATATGCCAATTTCCCCATGCTCTTATTGGTCATGCTGCTTAAATTGCCCTTGCCAAGCTTGTGAAACCCATCGACGACTCATTTCCACTACTGCTGATGATCAGTCTATGTTTATCATGATTTCGTTACACCGTATGTTATGTCTAATATGCATTCGTGCTTTCTCTAACTTATTATAATGATGCATAAAATATGCATATGTTTCCTTATGAATAATTCAATACCTTCCATCTTGAGTATACATATTTCTGTTTCATTTGGAAGTATGTTGGTAAAAGATCTTGGGTTGTAAATGGTTTTATTCATCAAACAAATGCATGAAAAGTTGAAATTAAAATAGTGAGTAAATGTTACATTCAATTTGGGAGCATGACTGGGTGAAGCCGTTCTAAGTACTTAAGCCATTTATTCAAGTTTTGTTACCTACTTGACCACTATTACCATCATGAACCAAATTGAAGTCTACTATAAAGTCTTATACAATCATGGTAGTTTATTCAATATGAGAGCCAAGTTAGGAATGATTCCAGTTCAAGTGAGAGCTCAGGCATTCTCTTTAAACAAATGTTACCTACTTAGCCACTACAACCACGATGGAAAAAAATTGAAATCAATTAATAAGTGCATAAATGTGTGTGTATGTGTGTACCCTTTGATAAATAATACCTAGCTATGTTGAGATAAGAGTCAGTATATCAAAATACAAAATAACCACAACATTAGTGTATACTTTTTGAAAACTACATAATTCTTAAATGAGTTAATTGCATGTGCATCGGTCAATTAGCTCTAATAAGAAAACAGTATCATTCATTGTTATATTTAGGCGACTGCGCGAGGTAAGATAATAAAATACAAAGAGGGAAGAAGAAGAAAGGGGGAAAACCTGCATCTTGTTTAGTGCAAGCTAGATACCCTAGTTACATTTTGGAGCAAGTTTACTGCCAGCCCCTACTGATGAATGAGTTTAATTAACCATTAAACATACCCAACTAATAGCTACAACAAATGTGTGTCAAAGGAAGGATTGAAATTGTAAGTGAGCACTAACGTCATAACAACCAGTACAACAAAAATCACAAGGAAGGACATACCATAAACCTAAACCCATTAACATAAACTATGAGATATTTACCCATTTTGCAAGATAAAGCCAAAAAAACATAGTAATTCAGGAATGAAAGTACTATAATGCTTTTATTTTCTCGTGTCAGCTTCAAGCGATAGATAAGCCCATATTGATAGATGATGAACCTCGGTGCTAACACAATCTCAATAACAATTCCTCTAAATCCAGAATATTTAAGATGATCTTATTCTTTATCCCACCATGATTCCCAACTTGACTCTGCAAACGCTCTGATTCCTCCATGATTGCTCATCCACTTGTTCTAATTAGTCCAGTTGTTAACTTTTATTATTATTTCTTTTATTATTATAAACTTGGTTGGTTTATTATTATAAACGTAGTTAATTTTTATAATCTTGTTTAACTTTTATAAAAACTCAATTAACGAAGTTAATTTTTATAAACTTAGTTAATTTTTATAAACTTAGTCTATCATTAACATTATCATTATTACTATATAAACTTAGTTAAATAGGTTAATATTATATGATAACGTCCAATTAGGTGCCTACATTCGTCATGTATGGAAACCGATATGGGTTCAAAAAGCATCTCGAACTACCACTCCCAATGATCTATTTTCCAATGTTGTGCCTGTATAAAAACTTCCATTTATATCACGAATCAAGGAAATGAAACTATCTTTTACCCTAAAACCTACCGAACAAGTTGGGTATGTTAAGATATTAAAAAAGAAAATACAACACGAATAGAAGAGCATACCTTAATAGAATTTGGAATAGGGCCTTTATACAAGGCTCCAAAACCTTCATCGCAGAAGGTTTTCCTAAAAGCATCGACCATCTTGACTATTCAAGAGATTTCCCTTTCCCACCAAGTATGGTTTAGAAGCATACTTCCATTCAACCATTTGGATTCTTCGGCGAATGACATAAAGAGGGTATGCAACTGTTTGACCAACTATTTCGGCTGTTGCACCACAAGCAAGCATAGTCATAACACCTAATTCTAAGTCTTCAATTAGCCCAAACGGCCTTGATTTATCAGCCAGTCCTTTAAGGATTCATAGACGACAAAATTAAAGCCAACATATGGTACCTACAACATGAAAAACGATGTATGAGCTTCATGTTTTGCTAAGGATGTGATATAATGATGGATTATAGAAACTAAACAAATATGAGGCCATTATTACGTCATTGCAAACTAATTAGGGCTCGTTTGGATAGATCTTAAAATATAATTGTATTATTTTTAAAAGAAAAAAATAAAAAGAAAGTCATTCGTGATGCCAAAACCTAAACGTTGTGATATTTGCATACACCGTTCCTAATGCACTGAAATTCCTGTATACTGATATGTGTTTGTATTTTCAATGAAATAAAATTATCAATTATTATCAAATAAAAAGTAGAAAATGGATATGCAAGTTTTGGTTTACATATAAGTCAAATTTACCTACACAATAATCCTTCCCTAAACCATACCCATAAGATAAGTTGCGGACATAGCAGTAATTCCGGCACATGCTCTAGATCCAAATCATAATACTGGGGAAAGCTTAGCATTCTATGCAATTATTTGCCCAAATGAAAATGAGAAATTATGTATAGACCATTACCCATAAATCCCACTCCTCCATGTGGTTTTGAAGAAAGTTAATTCTAACAAACTTAAAGTTAAGTTCTACTCTCTGCACTTGTGTAAATGTTTGGCTATCCACGATTTATAAGGAAAGCGTGTGAACCTCCATGTTTATATCTATAACAATCATCTAAGGAGCTATCAAGGCTTTCTTTTTAGGTCATTCTGTTTACCAACAACAGTACAACATGATTTATGGTACAAGGATATACAATTGGCTTAAGTTGTGCATAAAGTTATGCATTGATGCATATAAGCATTTAGTGATATCGAGATATTCAAGTTATCATGAGCCATGATGTAGGCGATAATGGTAGTAGCATAAGAAAATTACGGACATACCATTACCAGATTGTTATCGATAAAGCCATAGAATTGTACTGCAGTAAACAACATTATAGTAAGAATTAGATCAAAATTGAATTTGGCAAGATCATGCAGTCAGTAAAATGTGTATGCATAGATTAAATGATATGGTATTTAATATATGAATTAAGAATGCAATTGCAGTAGCAAACTAGGTTAATCTAAATATATAAAGCTGGAGAATGAATATTTAGAAATAATTAATTATAACATATCTTCTAATTTGACTTGTCCAGGTTTGGTATATCAATGACAGAGATATTTTTCAGTTGCAATTTATGATACATAATCATAGAAAATATAACGTAAGTATATATTTATCGTTTTTCAAAGCATAGTTAAGAAAAAAATCTCAAAACTTAAGAAACTACAACTTGATATTAAAATAAATGCAAAAATGGAAATTCATTTGCGCACTAAATCTCTAACAATGTGAAATAGTAATGGTATATCCTAGATACTGGTTATTTTACTACGTGTAAATTAACAATTTACCTTTTGAGGCCATAAGCATACTAATTATTTTTATGTATCTAGACGTCTTTATTCGTTCCTAATGGAGAAATGAGGTACATAACTAATAAGTATTGCAATTAATAAAGTGTGAAGATTCCATAATTTTTCGTCTATCGTCAACACAATTGTTAAAACATTAAAAAATATAACTTGATTTACAAACAACTCACGCTTATTTTTACATTAATCATAATCACATAATCTTTTACTACAGAAAGAATAACATTGATGACATTTTTGCATTCACATTTAAGCAAGAGAATGCAATAACAACCTTCTTTAAATATGAAGATCCAAACCTAATAGTTCAGAAACATCGCATCGTAATCAAGGAAGTAGGTTTTTTTGAATATTTCCAAATAAAATCTAGAATGAAATTTTAATAGAATTAGCAATGGTTAGCGGTATTTTGCTTGGAGGTGAATTTTCTTTGTTGTAAAAATGAAATGGTATTAGTAATACACATACACACAATGAAATTTTTGATGTCCTAATTAACTTGATGTTTCCTATAGAGAAAATAAAGGTAAGCAGCTTGGTGCACTTTATATGTTAAGTGGAAAATATAATATTGGTTAATAAAAAGAACAACTGCACACAGTAATAGTATGGCTTAAACATGCACGTCTCAATGCTCTATAACCTGCACACTCTGTTAATGGAGTCTATTGAAGTATCCAAAAGAATATTAACAGATAAATTTAATTTGGTACATAGGGATTCAAAGTTAAAATGGAATAGAAAAGGAAAAAAATCAAGGAAGGGAAATAATTAATGCAAATGTATGCTAATCTATTTTAATTGGAAATGGCGGAGTCCCATTATTTATGTCTTTTGTACAGACATGCATGCATTAATTTTGGCAAGTTTAATTACGTATTATGGTAAAAATTTATAGCTTAATGGATTCACTATAGAAAAGCAATCTCATTCACAAATACTCGATTTAGCTTCACGTAATCAAATAATTTTAAGAACTTATATTTCCATTTCTATTAATAAATTATTGAAACATATATTACATATGGACTTCTGAGCTCATCAATTAGTTTTTGTACATAAGATTCAAAGACCATGTTTATGCATATAAATACTTACATATATGCTTATATTTTTTACTTTGGTCAAATTTTTAATACAAATCTGCTAATGTCAAATTACTAGAAAGTTGGCACACCTTATGGAAAATAGAAGGAAATTTAGCACATCCTACCTTTAGCCTCAAACAGAAAATTGGTACCTTTATACACTAAAATCTTTTGTTAACAACGAACGATTATCCAAAGAAATAAAATTCAAACCCGCTCACACATTTATCTATATTAAGGTATGTACAAAACAATAATACATGTATTTTGCATTCAAGTAGTAGCTGGTCATGGGCTCCAATTAACACCTAAGCGCTTTGTAGAAATTAAAAATTAAAGAAAGTAAATTTTAGAATTATAGATTTGAAAAAAGTAAATGAAGCAAGCAACAATATTTTTGTAATTTTCATCTTATATTCTACCGGTTAGCACGTCGTACCAATATTAGATGCAACTTCCAGGATATCACATAGCCCACTTAAATAATTAGAGGAAACAAAGGACATTTATGATAATTTAAATCCTAAAATCAACTTAGAGATATTGCATGCTATGGTTTGGTAACTGCAATATATCATTTATGGTTTGAAAGCAATAGAAGATTATTCGATAGTAATAATTTGATAAGATTGAACTCATTAGAAAAACCTTACTCAATATGACCTACCAAAAATGGCTTCAAGGAGCAAGATAAAGAATAACGCTTTCAACTGTGACGTGCTAAGGAGATGGGAAATCGATCTTGATGAACCAGGTTGAAACTCCTCTACGATCGAATGTAGACTTCGCTTGGAACGCCGGAAATCCTGTTACCGATCGACCGCGGACCTCGAACTTTGCCAGGATCGATCGCAGACTTCACGAACCATGGATTTTCCTAGATGCATCATCCATTATCTTTCGTTCATAGGTGAAAATAATTCTGAACCATTGACGGCAAGATGAGCGTAAGGAGATGGTAGAGGGGGAGGACATTATTAATTCTAGGGCATAAATAAGGAAAGTAATTTCGAGAATTGGCGTGCACGAAAATAAAAGGGTGCTTACTAACCGTTGCACTACCGATTTATCTGCTAGATGAAACAAATTAAAAATTACAATAACACTATGAAATAAAGCATTATCTATTGGCGTTATAAAATTACACTTTTCTTGTAGTGAGGTTTTCAGGTTCTCCTTAAAGAATAAGCTTCTGGATACGTGCAGGAGGCAGGATAGCTATTAGGAGTTCTTTTCTATTTTGATTTCGCTATGTGTTGCTGTAAAGGAAAAGTTGTTTAATTGCCTAGTTATATATACTCTGATCATCCAAGGTGGGCATCTTTATATATCGCTCTTGGCGTATGTTGTAATAATTATGTTTTCTCTAAAAGTGGTTCTCGAATCTGGGATTACATAATCAATTTGAAATGATTTGAAATGGTGTGTGAAAGTTGTTTAATGATTTTAAAAATTTTCCAAATCCATATGTTTATGTTATATCAATATATCTAAACATTACCGTATTTGGTCGTCGAGGATTAATAACTATGGATGACTGCAGCATCCGTAGCCATTAGTTTTGGGCCTCCAAGTGGGGGATGTTACACTTACCCAATCGAACTTGATAGTGATTGATCGTACACAAGTACTCGAGGTAGATATGGGAAGATTATCCAAAGAGCTAAGGAACAATAAAGTATGACATCAAAAAGATTGCTCGTGTGGTTGAACTTATCAATGATTGATCATATACAAATATGCCGAGGGCAAAGGAATGGTTTTCGGAAGAGATAACAAAATGCAAGCAACAATTTCACCAATATGTTCACCTTATCGAACTTGTCAGTAATTGATCCTTTATAAATGTGTAAGGTAGCAATGAAAAATTGATATTAAACTATGGCTAAGCAAGGACGTTGTACGAACACATGCAACAACAAATCCTAAACAGGTATGATAATTCCATTTAAATTTTTTAATAAAATACATATGTGATTGTGTAAGTGTTCATACAGAAAATATAAAGCATAAGATAGGGGAAGCATTATTTACTCGTTAGGCTAACATGAAAAGCAGTCAACATTACATCTTGCGCATCAAAAAATAGAAACCACTTACTTTGTCGTACTTTTTAGTGATTGATCCCATAAATGTATGAACAATAGTAGCATAAATTTTTCTAATGGAAAGCTAGCTATGCAATCTGTGGGACATAGACATCATAACTACTAATCTTAATCAGCCAAACCAAAGTCAAGACAATAAAACATACATTGTCGGGTCCACGTAGATGGAACTTTAGTATATCCCTTTCATTGCAGCACCTCGGTGTACTTAGAATAGTCATGAGATAAACTGTGAAATGATCTGACTCGACCTTCGAAAATCGACACCGAATACGACACTCATATTCAAATGCCGCAGATCCAAACGTCGAATCTGGTTCGCCGAAGCTTATAACACATTAAGTACAACACAACGAAAGGAATGAATAGAATATATCATTAATATACAACATTTGATACAATATCTGATACAATGGAACGATACAATGAATATCAATATACATCAGAGACATGATACAAGACAATAGCAGCGGAAAGAAAAGATAACACTAGCAGCGGAATAATATCTCCAATATGGTCTTCAAGAAAGAATCTAGTATTGGTAATCTCCATCTCCAAGGCACCAATCTAGAAGTAGCTCGAACTCCCAATCAAGATGAAGTGAAGTAACTTGATCCCAAAGCGATTGCCAAATCATAAGGTTGAAAGCTATCAAATCTACTCCTACTATTCGATTATCTGCAAAACCCAACTTTAGACTGCCCGTGTGGAAAAATTGTGGGCACCCAGAGTTTAGGAAAGGAACAATAAACTCCAGGTCAGTCGTGGGACCGGTATGAGAAAACAAAACAGTTTATCTTTTAAAACGAACAACAAAGGATTTTAAATTTAAATCCGCAATGCTTTTTGGAAAATGAAACTAACACAAGGCCTCCCACCACACACACAATGCAAACGCAGAATTGGAGGAGATTTCTCCTTATGATAGTCAAATATGCTTGATACAAGAAAGTTTCTTTGATATTATTACTAGTGCATAGTGTAGAAAAACCATTTCGAAAGTATAATATTAATCCTAGCCAGCATAGGCATTTCGCACTTATGCCTACTATAGCTACCCATGTTCGATAGCAAGTTACCGCCACATTTCATGGCAGGTTATACAACCAAAACCGTACAGGGCTCGTATTGTTTTGTTTGGATTTCCAACAAATGGTCAGGCTAAGGAACTTCCTACTATCACATGGGTGCGCCTCTGGCGGGACGTCTCGAGAGCTTAACCAGCTCTCTGCCAACACAAGGCCGGGTTACCTCTGTAACTAGGTAACTACTACACGAGCATGCCATCCCCCGGTCCTTTGAGACCTTTTTCCGAGGTACCTTTATCCAACAACCACAAAGCAATCACAAAGTAATAGATTTGCAGTGACCACATGAGTGAAGTATCTGGGCTACATACCATGATACCTCCCTTTTCCAAAAGGGAATGACACACCCTAAAGGGAGCGACCCTCATAACCTTGCCGCATCTTTCCTGTTTCGACCATTTCCGGGATGTGAGGTCCTGATGCAGTCTCGTCCACAAAGCTACGCTTTATACAAAAGCCATTCTTCGATCAACAAATGATACACACCAGGACTCAGCATGCCACACTACCAAATTTGTGTGTATATCACTGATAATTATCAACTACATAACCTCTGAGCTCGTATGTCTCAAAGAAGGTGTTAAGCTAAGAGAATAAATTCTCGGCCACCAAACAGAAATGTATTTGATAGAGATCAGTTTAATATCTCAAAGTGTAGTGTCAGACATACAACCATACAAGTCTGTCCCGGGTTCGAGCAGAACCGAAGGCACTTCCGAAGAAGCCCTTGCAATCCGGGCATCCACAATTTCGATCGGACTTCCCATCACTTAGGGAGAACTCTATACCGGAGCAACTCAGTGCAGAGTCAATCGACAGGTTATCCTATCGTTCTCGAAGACACCCGGTCTTCACACCGGTCTTCAAATGCAATTTATAACGTCGTATCACTATTCGAAATGGGTTATCTGATACAAGGTCCTCTCCCGGCTAAACCGATAGTGAGCACAATATTTAAAAATATATTGATATGGGATTTCAGTTAAGTCACAACTTATAAAATCCAAAACTTTTCTTCAAATGGTTAAACAAATTACCATTTCAAATCTTTTAACAAAAAGATTCGTTTCACAAAGTTAACCTAGTTTCACAAAGATCCATTCACAGGTTTCAAAACAACTTCCATTTCAATTTGGATTAACTCATCCAATCTTTAAATTAAAAAATTTAACTTATAGTTTTCAAACCCTTTCCAAAGATTTATTCATAACTTGGAAAACCATTTTCATTTTAGACTTGAAATCCTTTTAACACAAATTGGAAGTTCATTTCTTCTGTGAAAGCTTTTATTATTTGAAAACAAAATAGTTTTCGTCTTGGAAAAATCCGATTCCATTTATACAAGTTAACGTTTTTTAAAAAAAATGGGTTAAATTCAAATTCCCAAAACGACACTTTAAATTGGTTTAAAACCCATATAAACTTGTATAACCTTTTTAAATCGCAAATATGATTTAATTTCACATTTTTGAATTCAAATTTAAATCAAATTATTTAAACTTCAAAACTTAATCAAGCTATCCAAAAAATAAATTTTATATTTGAAATTCCATTTCAAAAACTTTTTACTTTAAACCCAATCCATTTCCAAAACCATTCTGATTCAAAATTCAAATTTTAAACTATTTCAAAAATCTATGACTTAACCAATTTCCACATACAATCCATATTTGTGTGTGTATAAGTGTGGTCCAGGGGTTTTACACAATAGGAGTGCAACATCATCAATCAGTACATATTCAAATACGACAGTATATTTGATAAGCGGTATAAACTATAACGCTTATCTTTCATTCACAGATATATATTACAGATAATAAATTACATTAAACATAGCTCAAATCAAAATAGAGCATCACAATCAGGGATATCAACCAATTCAACACCTAATGGCATCCAAATATCCATAAGTAAGATAAATTAATTATCTGATTAATTTAAACAAGATAAATTATTTATGAATAAACTACTAATCCTGGTTAATTATCATTGATTAATGATTATTCCTTAACTATTCATTCATTAACCTTGAATTATTTATTAAACGACCTTAATTAATAAATTAAACAACCATTAATTATTAAATAATAAACCTTTAATCATTAGATAATTAACCTTTAATTATTTAATTATCCTTTAATTATTTAATTACATCAATTAACTGCTCCTCAATTGATCATCATTCTTCATTAATTAATTAACCATAAATTATTATACTTTAATTAATCACATTAATTCAATAGCCCTTAATTAATCACCATTTAATAAATTATCCTTAATTAATAAGTGATTATCTCTAATCATTTATACTAATAATCACAAATAAATTCTAATCGTCTGATTAATCAATTTTGATTTACATTGAAACTTGTTTTTAAAATTTGAAAATTCATTTATTTTCCTTTGGAAAATTGTTTAGTTTAAATATGTTTTAAACTTTGTTAAATTAAAATTTTATTTTTGTAACTAAAAGAACTGTTGCATTTTAAAACTTGAAAACATCTTTTTCTTTTAGGCTTGAAATCTGGTAACAGATTAATCAAACCCAATCCAAAATTTTGTTAACCCGAGCTCGACTTCGGGTTATTTCACGAATCCCTTCGAGTTCGCCCCGTGTTAAAACGTAATCTGCTTCGAGTTTTCAAGAAATCAACCCGGGCGCATGCTTAAATTTCAACTTGAAATCTTTCTAAGTTTTAACCCTACGCAACCAAGCATTTAGTCGATCCCAAGGCAGGAAATACTTGAGCCAAAGCCGGATTTTCTCAAGACGAAACTCGAGAGCTACTTCGCCTTCTCCAACCTTCAACTATTCCTGACATCTAGGACACCACGTGCACATGCACCATCATCAGAAAGCTCTCCAATCGTTGCCGCAGCCACCATCGTGTCGGCGATGACCTCGTCATTCAAATTGGCCACCCAGAAATTCGAAACAACGACGAACTCATAGTTTCGCTATTCAACTC
Source organism: Allium cepa (assembly GCA_030765085.1). NCBI lineage: Eukaryota > Viridiplantae > Streptophyta > Magnoliopsida > Asparagales > Amaryllidaceae > Allium > Allium cepa. Next base: position 442,448,678 of record CM060944.1, on the reverse strand, counting down.
AAACTGGAAACATTCGATCATCAGAAAAATCATCACGTTTGATCGCCTCAAGCCACCATCAACGTTGCAACTTTGGTCGAGGCTTCGCCTACCTCTCACTGTCCCATCGCCACCGGTGCGATCGACCCAATATCCTCGATGATGCCGCACGAACCAAAATTGCGACATCGTTTTCGAACTAGGCTAAAACCCTAGTTTGCCATGGACCAATCACCACAATACGTTATAAAATTAGTTGTTATTTTTCCCATGATCTACCTCCTTCCAGCTACCTTCGACCCTAACCACAACCCACCATTCGACATTAATCGCCAGAGTCTGGCAAAAATGTAGATTTCGTTCAAACTTCAATTTCTCACAAATTACCAAACAAAAAATTATGAAATGATTTCCTAAATTCATCATTCCCCGAGTTAAAGCCGTTTATGTGATCAAATTATGGAATTAAAACATTGAAATCTAGGCTAAATTTAAATCATCACTATATGTATATCAATTTCTAAATAAATGTTTAATTTAAATTCTTGAATTTTGCTTTTAAAATTAATGTTATACATATACAAGAATATTTCGTTCAAAAATTGAAACTTTAAAAAGTTTGGATGGGATGATTTTTTTTAAATTTCCTTTTGGGTTTTGAAAACCTATTGTTAGACAAAGATATCTCTGTATATATATATATACAGACACACATCTAATCATTTCAACACTTATATATCCATACAAACCAGAAATTACATTCACATCCATCAACACTACCATCACAAGCATGAAATTTCAAAGAAAACAGGTTTAAGAATTTAAGTTTGCTCACCTTTTTTTTCCTGAAGGAAGAAAGTTCTTGACAATTTCAAAGGATAGGGATGAAGCCTGAAATCTTTTTCCTTTTCCTACTTTAAATTTTGGAGTTAAATCTGCAAAGTTTGTTAATACAAAACTTTTCTTAATTTCTATTGTATTCATTTGTTTATTTCATCAATAACAAACAATTTTAATTTTACTTACAGCTTGAATTCTTTTATATATAACAGAGAACCTTTTTCTTTTCCTGCAACTTGAAGTCTAGAAACATGTTAAACATTTAAACTTGATTTCCTCCTGCAACTGGTTAATAAAGTTGTTTAAATATTTGCTTTATTACTAATTACTAACATCAAATTCAAATTTTTTTAAAAGAAATTTACTTGCCTATAGATTACCCCAGAGAATTCCTGCACTGGCAAACTGAAGCTTCCTTTTTTTTGAAACTAATCTGCAGTTTTTGTATTTGTGTTAAAACTTGATTTTTAAAATTACAAATTCATTAAACTTTAAAGTTAAAAACTTACCTGAGAGATGGAGTGTATCACTACAATTTGATGCTTAAGAAGGAACTTCATATTTGACTTTTGAATTGAAGAAAGTAGGCAGTTTTCTTTTTTTTTTTCTTCTGATTTTTACTTTTTTCTTGAGTGTTGGAGTTTGAGATTACTAGATCTTAGTTACTGTACTTTTCAGAGATTTGGAGCTAAATAAATTTGAAATTGGAAGCTGAAAAGTTTCCTATAATTTTAATTTGATTACTTTATTCAAGTAAAGATGTTTCATGCCATTTGTAAAAAAAGATAATCATGATATCTAAATTTTTCTAATCTCCTTACTCCACCTCCCATGTGAATGTTATGCATTTGTGATTTTTACAAGACAAAAGAAATTTTGTAAATTTTATTTTTTTATATTATATACACTTTATAAATAAATGTATCTCTTTATTCATTTGTATATATGTATATACATATGCAATGTTAAAACAATTGTTTTTAACCAATATTTACATTATATACATTATATCTTAATGATTTTAAATGCTACTTATTTTTAAAAACATTTATTTTAAATTTAAATTCAAATTTCAATTTTAAACTTGAAATATAAACATTTATGTCCATAAATGTGTTCACATATCTTGAAAAATTTAAATTTAAATTTCAATATGTATTCAACCTCACTCATATATGTAATATACATATATATATATATAAGATTTTAAATTCAATTGACTTTTAAACATTCATTATTTCAATATTTTAAACTCAACATAAAAATTGGAATTTTATTTTTATATTATTATCACTTATTTTATTTGTTTTAAGATTTTTTTTAATATATTTTCAAATTAAATTACAAAAGTTTAAAATATATTATTAATTTAAATTGATAAATTTTAGGATTTTACTTTATATATATATAAGGTATTAAACATAGAATTTCAAATCCATAGTTAAATTGTAACAACCCGGGATTGCAATTACCGAACAATAAATTAAAATTATGATTTTAATTTAAATGGAGCTAAAAAAACCGGGTGGTTTTATAATGGTGGGTTTTAGTTGGCTAATGAAGCATTAAATAGTTTTAGAGAACATTAGGATGCCACTTCTCTTATTGGGTCAATTAGTGAAACCAAACCCATTACCCACCTCTATATATTATCTTAAACCCACCCTAAACCCTAACCCTCCTCTTCATAATTTCCTCAAACCCTAAACATCTCCTAAAAACCTAATTAATGGCCTCCATTTGGTAGAAGATCCATTTTCCTCTCCACATAGCAAATCTAGGTTAATACAAGCTAAAAGGTAAAGCAATCCTTCTCTAATCACTCTCTAATCTTCATTCTAATTTCTGAAATAAATTTTTAATACATGGTTTTTAGTTTATTTTTATTATGAAGGCTCTTGATCTCATCTCTCTAGCTTTTGGAGTGCACACCAAGTGGTTGTGCATATTTTTCTTGCATTGGTTGAGGTAATATATGCTAGCTGAAATTATAATTAGTGTATTGCTGTTAGTAAATTAGGCGAATCTCATTCATCTTAAATCGGAATCAATATTTTCTTGATGTTATGGAAAGCTTATTCTGTAGCCTATAACTTTTATGTTTTGTGCTTTGCCTAATTTTGAGGTTTGAATGGTCGAAATCATGTTTGTTTGTTGCTGACCTGACAACAAACTACAGGGTTGACAAAAATAAAAACCTGAAATTGTTTTGGCCATTAGTTACTCATTTCTTATCCAAATCAAATAATTTTGGATGTTCTGCAAAGCATAGAGATAGGGCTAAAATTTTCATGTTTTGAGTTTCATGAAATTTTGAAGTTAATTTGGTCAAAACTGTGCACTCTTGCCACTGTCCCGAGAGCAAAATGACAGTGATATATAATTAAGATCTGAGAATTGTTTTAGTTATAGAATTTTCATCCCTGGTCGGAATTTGACGATCTTGGTCATTCCAAAAATCTTAGAAACTAAGGTACAACTTTTATTTTATTCATTTTGCAAGAATTTGAAGTTTACTATGCCAAAATTATGGTTTTTCATCTCTGGCCTGTTAGTGCATAGCTAGTCCTTTGTCGGATTTCAACGCAGAACCCCGACTTTGCGACGCCATCCCGGGCTCACCCTATGTCGGACTTCATCCATTTTGATCTCGTTGGAAAGATGAGGTCAAGGTCTTCAACTATGCAAAATTTGGCTAAGATCTGAATGCGTTTGATACTTCGTTTTTATTGCCAAAGTAGCACCCAGAAACTGGTTTGAAAAACATTGATTAATTTTAATTCAAACGTCCAACTTCGCGACCTCGCTGCGAGCAGGTCCTATGTTGGATTTTATCGATTTCAGTCTCGTTGGAAAGATGAGATCGAGATCTTCAATCTTGCAAAGTTTTGTTTAGATCTGGGCGCATTTGGTACTTCATTTTTATTGTCGAAGTAGCACCCAGAAATTGTTTTACAACAGTAATCATTTTCAGTATCGTCGGGCCAAACTTGAGACGTTGTCATTCCTTCATTTCAAGTCAGAACTGAACGATTCTTGTTTCATATCAAATTAGGAGTATTGTACTATGCTCCTGCCAATTTTCATCAAGATCTGGGTTGATATGACCCTTCGACCATGTCGTCGAAGTGTGACCTTTGGACTGTTTTGACACAGCAAAGTTTTATGATTTATGTCCGTCTTTGAGACGACGCAGTTTCTTTGTTTCACGTCGGAATTGCCCGATTCTTTTTGAAATTTGGAGCAGGGATGTTGGTCTACATTCCTGAAAATTTTCAAATTGTTTAGACTATGTTTACAAGTGCAAATATGCCATCGAACTAGTGACTTCGACTTGTTTTCAGCGATTTAATACTTGGTATGATTTCGACTATTTTTCTGAGATTTTTCGATTTCTTTGAGATTTGTCTCTAGATTTAGTGCATGGATTTTATAAATAATCTTAAAGTGATTTTCCATCAAATTAGCTTTTGAAACTTTTATTTAGTATTATTTTAAGTATTAAATTAATTGCTCCATAATAGGAGAATTTCAAAGGCTATTTCTAAAGAGGTTTTCAACGATTAAGAATCCGCTTTCTCCAACTATTTTCTATGTAAAATATACACTCTTCTGCACTTCGAGTGAAGTGGAAAGGTGATTAAATGGTTAGGTAAAACACGGACCATGAATTCGCGCGTTTATCTTTCCGATTAATCCCAGACCTATTCGATTGATCGTTTTGGCCTTTTGGCCTAGTTTACCGATGACATGAGGTGAACTTTTTACTGCTTTGAGTGTGAAAGCTTACTAATGGTTAGTAAACCGTTTATTACGAACGTTGGGGTATGGGACTCACGTTACTACTTTACGGGTTCCTTGCTAAAAGTTCGTGACACATTCCTTTTATTACCTTTGGGATAGTGTCTTCAGACTGTCTCCCTTAGAGGTATCGTTTTGGCATCTCTACTTAGATGGCCGTTATACATCTCTATATAGATGTATCGTTTTTGGCATCTCTACTTAAATGGCTGTTATACATCTCTACATAGATGTATCGTTTTGGCATCTCTACTTAGATGGTCTGTTATACATCTCTACTTAGATGTATCGTTTTTGACATCTCTACTTAGATGTTTATGTTTTGGCATTTGTGCTTACGTTATGCCAATGATATGAGGCTTATTATACATTTCTACTTAGATGTTTTGTTTTTGACATTTGTGATTATGTTATGCTAATGATACAAGGCTTGCTATACATCTCTACTTAGATGTTTATTTCTTCTCTATGTGAGAGTTTGTGGTCTATAGTACTATGATATATATCTCCTCATTATCTATCATGTTTATCACAGTTTATTAGCTGATTGTTTAGCTAGCCTGACCCGAGTGTTTTTCGCTCGGGTCAGACTGAGTTGTTTTAGGTTAGGCCTTTGGACTTAGCTTTCTGCGCTTTGTCTTGTACATTATCTGCTATGCTGATAGATAGCTCTTTATATTTGTTTACTATTTTGATACTCTGATTATTCAGTCTCTTATGTACATATCTTTGACTCACATGTGTGAGCGGTGGCTTTGTGCCCACCTTTTTGATATTTGGATCTGTATTAACGATATATTGTACCTATGTTCTGTGACTGTTCCGTGATGATGATGTTATCATTTAGTATTATGTTTGTTCTGAACCTATTTTCCTTAGCCATTGTAATTTCTTTATAAATATCTATTGGATATGTCGAACCACTTGAAAAAAAAGCGATACCACATTTCGACGTATTCAGTAGATAGTTATAGCTTGATTTCATATGGTCGCTTCCATTATACTCTATTCTCCGTTCCAGCAGATGGTATTTGTTTGCGCCAAAATTGGTCACAAACCCCGAATACCGTGAAAGCACCAGTGTATGAATACAAATCAATAATATTCAAACACAAATCCCAGATCTCAGCAAATATTAAACAGCAATCCTAAAGTAAAGAACAGAGACACAAGTTTTATAGTGGTTCGGCTATCTCCGGCCTACATCCACTCCAAAGTTTTTATCCTTTTATTGATTATCCTTGATGGTTACAGATGATTACAGCAGTTACAAAATCCAAAACACGAAATAATTAGCAGCAATGAAGTTATGGAGTGATTCTGGCAGCGTCCGGACTTGCTTCTCTCTCCAAATTCTCCGACCCCCTTTCTGAATGATCAGTGGCTCTATTTATAGGCGTAGGAGGCCGATATTTCTCCTAAAATTCCGGTAGACCGCTTCTGGCACGTGAGGGGGGCCCACGCGCCCGGCCTAAGGAAATTGGGTCCACTTTGGGATCGATTCGAACTCCATTCGAATCGATCAAGAAATCATCCAATTGAGCTGGAATTTGGTGAGAACATTCTTCAACATGTATGTAAGCTCCTGTAAAAATTTCATTGCATTTGGATCAACGGTTTGGGAGATATGATGGATTCGAATTTGGGGTTGTCTGTTGCCTGTCGCCTTCGAATCCATCCAAAGCATGTGCGTACCGATGACGTGGCGCTATTTCTATGGATCGATCCCCCTTTGTCGCCGTGTTGAATGCTTCCCTTCCTAAAGACGCGTTCGTATCCATGTTCCACGCTTCGTCCTTATCCATAACTTCACAACGGTCATGTTCGTATCCATTAACTTGCGTCTCTCTTCGCATCGGTTCCTGGAGTTCACTTCGAATCGATCCCACGTGATACGGTTGACTCGAAACGAGTATGGGGATTTTGATACGAAGTGGTCGTGAAAGATGGATTCGAACGACGCTCTCACCTGATGGATTCGAACGAGACTGGAGTCGAAATGAGCCATCTGTACCCATTCTGATCGATGCGAAGTACATCGATTTGAAGAACCTCCACATGTTTGCTGCCACTCTGGGTTTGTTGCCATCGAACAGAGATCCATCTACCCTTCCTATCTGATCGATACGAGCCTATCGAGTCGAACCAGTAACTCGATCGATTCGAACACTATCGAGTCGAACCAACACCTGATGCGAACTTCACAGAGCTGAATCCATACCGATCGATACGAAGTGTATCGATTCGAACCTTATGTGCCTTCGATCGATTCGAGCCTGATGGGTTCGAAACGAACATCTTGATGGGTTCGAACAGCCATGCCCTTCCTACCTTGCGTCGATCATAACTCCTTCATATGAACTCCGATTATCTTGAAATTTGAAAAATAGCCTTACCCAATCCTTATCATCATCTTCAATTAATTTCGTCCCGATCGGAATTCAACCAAATTTTGACGATATCGATCGTAGCCTTGATTCCAACTGATCTCCAATCCTGACATCCATCAATCCTCGTCCATTTGTTGATATTCCAGTATTGACCAAAAATGGGATAACACTTTGCCCCCCAAAACATGCATTGTGATAACAAGGCGTGTTTTGAATAGTTCCCAATCCTATATCCGAAGTCCATAGCCATATCGCCAGAGTATGTCATCCTTGACTGCTTCGAGTCGATGCCCTATTCCAAATCCCATAACCAAGGCCTTAGCCAATTCCATATCCATTCGAACTCGATAGCCGAGTCTTAATCCATCCTTATCCAATAGCCAATAACCAGATCCAGGACCACTCCGGGTAGATATCTGAATCCACAACCTCTCCGGGTTCTTGCCAAGCGTAATCCACACCTGACGACCGTGGTCCAGTGTCCCTGGACGTTGAGCTACGCCGTGGCTTAAGTCCTAAGCCGAATCCTGGTCTCTCCGGACCCTTGTTGAACATAGTCCATACTCAACGACCTGAAATAATAATCGATAATATAGGGCCTAAGTCCTAGGCCGAATCCTAGACACTCCGGACCCTTGCCGAGCATAGTCCATACTCGACGACCTGAATGAGTCAATTTACCACGTTCGGGTAAAGTGACTCACCCCTTGCCAGGCATAATCCATACCCGACGACCATTTATCAAAATCCAGATGAAAATCCAATCCAGAATCCAACTCCCAAAAATCCAAATCGAAATCCAAAAAATCAGAAATTCAAACCAGCATACAAAACCAAAAACAATCATTCAGTGGAAAATCCAAATCAAGAAAATAAGCAAAAACCATGAGTTCGATCCGAACTCCAAAACCAAATCCAAAGAGAAAAGTAGTGTTCAATCAAAAAAGAAAAAGATAAATTTCACAAACTACAGCATCGCAGTTTTTCGTCATTAAGAGCATGCCTAGGGGCTATCTCCGTCCCCATACATGTGTAAATGACTTAGTTGCTTTCCAGCAGTTCGCTACTTATTTCACATTATCCTGATCAATGGATGATCAATCGACCATCGTCCCTAGGCCTCACATCATTACGGTGTGAGGTAGTCGGTGGTTGCTCCTGCTCCAACGTTGCATTCCGAGTTCCGACATATTGCCGTAACTGTCCATTCCTTACATGCTCCTCGATTATATCCTTTAAGTGCCTACAGCTGTTGGTATCATGTCCGTCTAAGTCATGGAAGAGACAGTGCCTCCCTGATGCCCTCTCTTGTTCAGAAGGCTCTCTCCTGGATGGCCTCCGGTAGGGAAGGCGATTTCGAGTATCCAGGTATATCCGCTCCAGCATCTCGTTCAATCCTGTGTATGTGGAAAACTTTGGATCCTTCCATCGCTTTTTAGCGTTTCCAAAATCATCGTCCAACTTCCTTTTCCCTTTGTCTTTATCCAAACCTTTGTTGTATGGTCCTACATCCTGAGTTGCATTTACCCTTTGCACCTTTAAATCCGCACTCGCATCTTCCTGCCGAAGGAACCTTTCTTCCTCGTGAAAGAATTCGTCGAGATCCTGTGGGGGATCTCGTATCAGAGACACCTTAAAATCCGAGTCCTCCCTGACTCCTGATACTGCTGCCATTAAAACCATCGATGGATCAGGCCGATCCACCGAAGCGACTGCCGCACTGAATCGAGTTAGAAAAGCTCTAAGCGATTCATCCATCCTTTGCTTTACCGATGTTAATGTCATCACATTCTTCGGCCTTTTGACGTGAACCCGAAATTGTCCCAAAAATTTTTCTACCAACTCCCTCCAAGTCCTTATAGATCCTTCTCCCAGCTGCCTAAACCACATTGCAGCTAAGTCCATCAAATATAAAGGGAAGCATCGAGCCATCACTTCCTCCGATGCCCCCAGCACCTCCATGTGTCTGGTGTACCTCATCAAGTGATTAGTTGGATCTGCCTTGCCATCATAAACCTCCACGCTAGGTAGCTTAAACTTAGGTGGATTCTGAGGTATCCTTACTTCCCGAGAAAATGGGCTCCTATTCACTCCTTCCAAGTCTCCGTTGGTCAAACCACCTCGCACAGTTCTTCTGATGATTTCTACTAATCCGGTATTGTCTGTTGGGGGTTTCCCTCCATGCCCCCGAGGGAACTCTGGCACATATTCCTCATGTGGTTCACTAGCAGCCACGTTAGCTCTAGCTTGTTGAACTCCTTCCAGAAGTCCTCCTGTGTTGGATCCCGTGGGCCTGCCCCCAAGCCCTTGTTGATTGCCTTCTGGCTCCGCATCCCTTCCTCCGTTGGGTTCCACAACCCTAGTTCCTTCTCCTGCATCCACCATGGCTGTAGCTGTTCCTAAGTTCTGCATCCCTACAGCTCTCATTTGCTCAAAGAAAGTCTGCATCATTTCCTGTTGGCTCTTCAATAATCTCTCTTGCAAAGAATTTGCCATAGCCTCCATTTCATCCCGAGTTATGTAGATTGAAGCCTATCCTTCCCCATCTCCGGAGGATGCTTGTTGACTTCCTTCCTGTTGGCTCCTCTCAGCCCTTTGCCTTCTACTATTTTGTCTAGTCATTGTCTTCAGACCGAAACTCCTCAAACTTCTTCAAATCCAAACTTCAAATCCGATGTAGCGGGTGCCAGTCGTTCTCAGTGAAAGCACCAATGTGTTTGCGCCAAAATTGGTCACAAACCCCGAATACCGTGAAAGCACCAGTGTATGAATGCAAATCAATAATATTCAAACACGAATCCCAGATCTCAGCAAATATTAAACAGCAATCCTAAAGTAAAGAACAGAGACACAAGTTTTATAGTGGTTCGGCTATCTCCGGCCTACGTCCACTCCAAAGTTTTTATCCTTTTATTGATTATCCTTGATGGTTACATATGATTATAGCAGTTACAAAATCCAAAAAATAATTAGCAGTAATGAAGTTATGGAGTGATTCTGGCAGCGTCCGGACTTGCTTCTCTCTCCAAATTCTCCGACCCCCTTTCTGAATGATCAGGGGCTCTATTTATAGGCGTAGGAGGCTGATATTTCTCCTAAAATTCCGGTAGACCGCTTCTGGCACATGAGGGGGGCCCACGCACCTGGCCTCAGGAAATTGGGCCCACTTTGGGATCGATTCGAACTCCATTCGAATCGATCAAGAAATCATCCAATTGAGCTGGAATTTGGTGAGAACATTCTTCAACATGTATGTAAGCTCCTGTAAAAATTTCATTGCATTTGGATCAATGTTTTGGGAGATATGATGGATTCGAATTTGGGGTTGTCCGTTTCCTTTCGCCTTCGAATCCATGCTTCGAATCCATCCAAAGCATGTGCGTACCGACGACGTGGCGCTATTTCTCTGGGTCGATCCCCCTTTGTCGCCATGTTGAATGCTTCCCTTCCTGAAGACGCGTTCGTATCCATGTTCCACGCTTCGTCCTTATCCATAACTTCACAACGGTCATGTTCGTATCCATTAACTTGCGTCTCTCTTCGCATCGGTTCCTGGAATTCACTTCGAATCGATCCCACGTGATACGGTCGACTCGAAACGAGTATGGGGATATCGAAGTGGTCGTGAAAGATGGATTCGAACGAAGCTCTCGCCTGATGAATTCGAACGAGACTGGAGTCGAAATGAGCCATCTGTACCCATCCTGATTAATGCGAAGTACATCGATTCGAAGAACCTCCACATGTTTGCTACCACTCTGGGTTTGTTGCCATCGAACCCGAGATCCATCTACCCTTCCTATCTGATCGATACGAGCCTATCGAGTCGAACCAGTAACTCGATCGATTCGAACACTATCGAGTCGAACCAACACCTGATGCGAACTTCACAGAGCCGAATCCATACCAATTGATACGAAGTGTATCGATTCGAACCTTATGTGCCTTCGATCGATTCGAGCCTGATGGGTTCGAAACGAACATCTTGATGGGTTCGAACAGCCATGCCCTTCCTACCTTGCATCGATCATAACTCCTTCATATGAACTCCGATTATCTTGAAATTTGAAACATAGCCTTTCCTAATCCTTATCATCATCTCCAATTAATTTCGTCCCGATCGGAATTCAACCAAATTTTGACGATATCGATCGTAGCCTTGATTCCAACTAATCTCCAATCCTGACATCCATCATTCCTCGTCCATTTGTTGATATTCCAGTTTTGACCAAAAATGGGATAACAATATTACTCCGTAATACTCTTTGTTAGAATGGGTCTCGGAGTGGGCGTTTCATCTTGGTATCAAAGCTTGGTTCAGAACTAAGTATAATAAACACAGAACAGTAACACTTAGTACAATACATCTTAGTATGATTCAAATATTACAATGCCATTTCCTCATGACATTGGATAGATAAGTTAGGAGTATGTTTAGGAATACATTTATATTCCGTAGTATTCCATTTGAATTATCTATCTTTAAATCATGCTTAACTCGTATCTTATCTTATCTTTCAGTATGGTTGGGAGAGGTAGGAACCTCCGTTCTGCTGATGCTGGACAGTCCAACAGCCCTCACCCAAAGGGCGTATACATGACCACGGACTAGATCATGGAGCTGGTGGTTCGTAACTCTCAGTCGCACTCTCAGTCTCCTACACCAGTTTCTGATGCACCACGCAAGTCTGCTTTTGCGCGTCTATGCAGCGACTTTATTCATCTCGACGGGAAGCTGTTCAGTGGCTCCGAGACTATTCTGGAGGTCCAGGCATGGATCAGAGTTTGCGAGCATAATTTTACTCGCATGGCTATCCCCGACCATGACAGAGTTCTTGTTGCTTCTAGCCATCCTGAGGGTCGTGCCTTGGATTGGTACGAGCTGCTTGTCTCGGAGACCGATGAGGCCTCACTCGCTTGGGACCGGTTCCGAGAGCGCTTCTTGCTCATGTTTGTTCCCGAGTCCGAGAAGATAGCCCTTGCACGCCGCTTTATTGACCTTAAGAAAGGGAAGACCTCTATTGCTGACTATTCATCATCTTTCGAGGCCCTGTCCAAGTATGGCCTCGAGTTCATTAGCTCCCCATATAAGAAAAATCTCAAGTTTGTAGAAGTCTTGAAGAAATATTTGAAGAAACAGCTTATGCTCTAGCTTAAGCTCCCTTTTGATGAGCTAGTTGACGCAGCGCTTCACCTTGAAGCAGTTGAGCGTGAGAGAGACAGTGATGGAGATGGTGAGGGTTCCAAAAATCCCAAACAGAAGCGGAGCCCATTTCAGAAGTCCAAGTCTTGGCATAAGAAGAAGAAGACAGGCAGCTCTACTTCTCAGACTCAGCCTCAGTCTACTGCTCAGCTTAGTGGAACACCTTCCATTCGAAAATGTTTCAACTGTGGATCTACCGATCATATGTTTAAAAAGTGTCCCAAGCCTCTTTTCTGCCGCTATTGTAAGAAGGAGGGTCATCATATTGCCACTTGTCCTACTGCACCTCCTAGATCTGGCAAGCTTAATGCTGCCAAGGCTCCTACATCTTCAGCTCGGCCTCGAGGTACGCATCCTTCCATTCTCGAAGGTTCTATTTTATTTCATGGCAGATCTTGTAGAGTTCTCTTTGATACGGGTGCCTCTCACTCATTTGTATCAAAGGAACTAGTTGATACTTTACTTTGGATGTTACTTGTTTGGTTTCTTCACTAAGGATTGTGAATCCCATCGGCGGATCCACGACCCTTAGCCTTCTTTGTGAGGATATAGATATTGATCTTTGTGGATTTTCTTTCCGTGCGAATCTGCACGTTATGGAGTATTTGGGATTTGACATGATTCTTGGCATGGATTGGCTCGCTCAGTACGATGCCAAAATCATTTGTTCGGAGCGGATATTATTTCTTCGTCATCCTGACTCGTCCGCTCCATTAGCTATTGCTCTTCAGGATGTTGGGATTTCTGATATTACTTTATTTGCTCTTGATTCACGAGATGAGGATGTGGACATATCTCGTATTCCTGTAGTTTGGGATTTCCCCGATATATTCGAGCCAGTATCAGGCCTGCCGCCAAAGCGGGCCAATGAGTTCCGCATCGATCTAATTCCAGGCTCCCACCCAGTTGGGCGTCCTCCCACGAGGATGTCTACTAAAGAGAATGAGGAACTCAGGAAGCAGTTAGTAGAGCTTGAGGCAAAGCAGTACATTCGGTCCAGTTTTTCGCCATGGGATGCTGCTGTGGTCTTCGTTAAGAAGCCCGATGGCTCTCTTAGGCTTTGCATTGACTATCGCAAGCTTAATGAGTTGACCATCAGAAATCGTTATCCATTGCCACGGATAGACGATATGTTTGATCAGTTGAGCGGTGCGAAGGTCTTTTCCCAGCTCGACCTTGCCACTGGATTCCATCAGCTCCAAGTTGCGGAAGATAGCATTCCTCTTACTGCTTTACGCACTCGTTATGGTTCTTTTGAGTGGTTGGTCATGCCATTCGGCATGACGAACGCACTGGCTTTTTTCGTCGATCTTATGAATCGAGTATTCCGGGAATACATCGATAGATTCATTTTGGTTTTCATCGACAATATTCTTGTTTTTTCTAGATCCGAGGCAGAGCATGCTCATCATTTGCGGATCGTATTGGATACTCTTCGTCAGCATCAGCTTAAAGCCAAGCTCTCCAAGTGCCATATTTGGGAGAGCAAGGTCAAGTTCTTGGGCCATACTGTATCATCTGAGGGTATTGCTGTCGATCCTGCCAAGATCGAAGCTATTTAGAATTGGAAGCAGCCTGAGAACGTTCATGATATTCGCAGCTTCCTTGGTCTGGCGGGTTATTACCGTCGGTTTATCAAGGATTTCTCTCGAGTTGCACTTCCCCTTACGACGCTGACTCGTAAGGGTGTTCGCTTTATTTGGTCTGATAAGTGTGAAGCTTCCATTCAGCGACTGAAGGAACTTCTCACTCATGCTCCTATTCTGGTGGTTCCAGAGAGTAACCATGATCTTGTTGTATACACCGATGCTTGTGGTAGTGGGCTCGGTGCCGTGCTTATGCAGAAGGATCGGGTAGTTGCTTATGGTTGCAAGCAACTGCGTCCGAATGAGGTTCGCTATCCTACTCATGATCTTGAGTTAGCGGCTATCGTCTTTGCCTTGAAGACGTAGCGTCACTTTCTATTAGGCGAACGCTTCATTCTTTACACCGATCACAAGTCGCTGAAGTATCTATTTAGTCAGAGGGATCTCAATATGAGGCAGCAGCGATGGCTTGAGTTTCTCGCCTCATATGATTTAGATATTCAGTATACCCCTGGCAAGGGTAATCGAGTTGCAGATGCGCTCAGTCGCAAGCACTCGGCGGTAGGTTCTATGATGATTGCCGAGTGGGATATTCTTGAGACCCTATCTTTGTGTGATATTAGAGATCGAGCTCTATCTTCTGATTCTCCAGTCTTATTATTCATCTTGGAAGCTCGTCCTATCTTATTGGATCGCATTGCCCATGCTTAGCGGCAGGATCCAGACTTATTGCATCTTATTCATCTTCTCGAGTCGGGATCCAGTGATGAGACATTGTTGGATTATTCTCTTGATTTTCATCGGTGTCTTCGTAGGAAGAACCGTATTGTTGTACCATCTGATTTATCACTTAGGCGTGACATTCTGGGCGATTGCCATCGCACTAAGTACACTATACATCCCGGTTCGAGTAAGATGTATATCGATATGTGCCGACTATATTATTGGAAGGGTTTGAAGAGAGATGTTTCAAGTTATGTGAGCGGTTGCATGACTTGTCAACAGATCAAGGCCGAGCATCAGCGTCCATCTGGTCTTCTTCAGCCTCTAGAGATTCCATTATGGAAATGGGATCAGATATCCATGGATTTCATTGACGGTCTGCCTCGATCGAGGTCAGGCCATACTTCTATCTGAGTTATTGTTGATCGCTTGACCAAATCGGCTTATTTCATTCCGATTAAGTCCACTCGGACTGCACCTCAGTTAGCCAAGCTCTATGTGAAGGAAGTCGTACGACTTCATGGCATTCCTAGCTCTATCGTGTGTGATCGAGACACCATTTTCACTAGACACTTCTGGAAGTGCCTACAATCAGCTTTGGGTACAAAGCTGAATCTCTCTACTGCTTATCACCATAAGACTGACGGTCAGACTGAGAGGGTGAATCGTGTTTTGGAGGATCTTTTGCGCTGTTGTATTTTGGAATTCGGTGGTAGTTGGGAGGATCACTTACCTCTCGTAGAGTTCTCCTACAACAACAGCTATCAGTCTAGTATTGGCATGGCACCTTTCGAGGCTCTATACGGAAGGCCATGTCGCTCTCATGCTTGTTGGTTGGAATCTGGCGAGAAGCTCATTCTTGATCCAGATTCAGTTCGGGAATCTTCTAAAAAGATTGTTCTTATCCGTCAGAGAATGAGAGAGGCACTGGACCGCCAAAAATCCTACGCGGACAACCGTAGGCAGCCTCTTGAGTTCTCCATTGGTGATTTTGTCTTCATTCGGATTTCTCCCATGAAGGGGGTTGTGCGTTTCAGCTCTACAGGGAAATTGGCTTCTCGCTACGTTGGACCGTTTCCTATCACGGAACGCATCGGCCCCGTTGCTTATCGTGTGGCTCTAGCTGCTCACTTTTCTGGAATGCATGACGTGTTCCATGTGTCTCAGCTTCGCAAGTGTGTGCGTGATCCTGATTCTATTATTGACCCACATATCGTGCCTGATTTAGAGATCTCGCCTGATTTATCATTGAAGCAGCAACCTCTTCGTGTTCTTGATTCGGAGGTCAGACGCCTTCGCAACAAAGAGGTTCAGGTTGTGAAAATTCAATGGTCACTGAATCCTAAGGACCGCACTTGGAGGACCAGAGAATTTATCGAGCGTTCTTATCTTGGTTTTCTTTCATCTTCGTGTACGGGTGAGCATCTATATTTATCTTCTGCTGTTTCTTCGGTGGATTAGAGGTTATAGATGACTTCCATACTTAAGGAATTGCGGGGACGCAATTTTCTTAAGGGGGGAGTCTGTAACAACCTGGGATTGCAATTACCGAATAATAAATTAAAATTATGATTTTAATTTAAATCGAGCTAAAAAAACGGGTGGTTTTATAATGGTGGGTTTAGTTGGCTAATGAAGCATTAAATAGTTTTAGAGAACATTAGGATGCCACTTCTCTTATTGGGTCAATTAGTGAAACCAAACCCATTACCCACCTCTATATATTATCTTAAACCCATCCTAAACCCTAACACTCCTCTTCATAATTTCCTCAAACCCTAAACATCTCCTAAAAACCTAATTAATGGCCTCCATTTGGTAGAAGATCCATTTTCCTCTCCACATAGCTAATCTAGGTTAATACAAGCTAAAAGGTAAAGCAATCCTTCTCTAATCACTCTCTAATCTTCATTCTAATTTCTGAAATAAAATTTTAATACGTTGTTTTTGGTTTATTTTTGTTATGAAGGCTCTTGATCTCATGTCTCTAGATTTTGGAGTGCACACCAAGTGGTTGTGCATATTTTTCTTGCATTGGTTGAGGTAATATATGCAAGCTGAAATTATAATTAGTGTATTGTTGTTAGTAAATTAGGCATATCTCATTCATCTTAAATCGGAATTAAGATTTTCTTGATGTTCTGGAAAGCTTATTCTGTAGCCTATAACTTTTATGATTTGTGGTTTGACTAATTTTGAGGTTTGAATGGTTGAAATCATGTTTGTTATTTGCTGACCTAACAACAAACTACAGGGTTGATAAAAATAAAAACCTGAAATTGTTTTGGCCATAAGTTACTCATTTCTTATCCAAATCAAATAATTTTGGATGTTCTGGAAAGCATAGAGATAGGGCTAAAATTTCATGTTTTGAGTTTCATGAAATTTTGAAGTTAATTTGGCCAAAACTGTGCACTCTTGCCATTGTCCCGAGAGCAAAACGACAGTGATATATAATTAAGATCTGAGAATTGTTTTAGTCATAGAATTTTCATCCCTGATCGGAATTTGACGATCTTGGTCATTCCGAAAAGCTTAGAAACTAAGCTACAACTTTTATTTTATTCATTTTGCCAGAATTTGAAGTTTACTATGCCAAAATATGTTTTTTCATCTCCGGCCTGTTAGTGCATAGCTACAGTCCTTTGTCGGATTTCAGCGCAGAACCCCGACTTTGCGACGCCATCCCGGGCTCGCCCTTTGTCGGATTTCATCGATTTTGATCTCGTTGGAAAGATGAGGTCAAGGTCTTCAACTATGCACAGTTTGGTTAAGATCTGAATACGTTTGATACTTCGTTTTTATTGCCAAAGTAGCACCCAGAAACTGTTTTGAAAAACATTGATTAATTTTAATTCAAACGTCCAATTTCGCGACCTCGCTGCGGGCAGATCCTATGTTGGATTTTATCGATTTGAGTCTCGTTGGAAAGATGAGATTGAGATCTTCAAGCTTGCAAAGTTTGGTTTAGATCTGGGCGCGTTTGGTACTTCATTTTTATTGTCGAAGTAGCACCCAGAAACTGTTTTACAACAGTAATCATTTTCAGTATCGTCGGGCCAACCTTGAGACGTTGTCATTTCTTCATTTCAAGTCATAACTGAACGATTCTTGTTGCATATCAAATTAGGAGTATTGTAATATGATCCTGCCAATTTTCATCAAGATCTGTGTTGATATGACCCTTCGACCATGTCGTCGAAGTGTGACCTTTGGACTGTTTTGACACAGCAAAGTTTTATAATTTTTGTCCGACTTTGCGACAACGCAGTTTCTTCGTTTCATGTCGGAATTTCCCGATTCTTTTTGAAATTTGGAGCAGAGATGTTGGTCTACATTCCTGCAAATTTTCATATCATTTAGACTCTGTTTGCAGGTTCAAATATGCCGTCGAACTAGTGATTTCGACTTGTTTTCAGCGATTTTATACTTAGTATAATTTCGACTATTTTTCTGAGATTTTTCGATTTCTTTGAGATTTGTCTCTAGATTTCGTGCACGGATTTTATTAATAATTTTAAAGTGATTTTCCATCAAATTAGCTTTTTAAACTATTATTTAGTATTATTTTAAGTATTAAATTAATTACTCGATAATAGGAGAATTTCAAAGGCTATTTCTAAAGAGGTTTTCAACGATTAAGAATCCGCTTTCTCCAACTATTTTCTATGTAAAATATACACTCATCTGCACTTCGAGCGAAGTGAAAAGGTGATTAAATGGTTAGGTAAAACACGGACCATGAATCCACGTGTTTATCTTTCCGATTAATCCCCGACCTATTCGATTGATCGTTTTGGCCTTTTGGCCTAGTTTACTGATGACATCAGGTGAACTTTTTACTGCTTTGAGTGTGGAAGCTTACTATTGGTTAATAAACCGTTTAGTACGAACGTTGGGGTATGGGACTCACGTTACTACTTTACGGGTTCCCTGCTAAAAGTTCGTGACACATTCCTTTTATTACCTTTGGGATAATGTCTTCGGACTGTCTCCCTTAGAGGTATCGTTTTGGCATCTCTACTTAGATGGCCGTTATACATCTCTACATCTATGTATCATTTTTGGCATCTCTACTTAGATGGACGTTATACATCTCTACATAGATGTATCGTTTTGGCATCTCTACTTAGATGGCCTGTTATACATCTCTACTTAGATGTATCGTTTTTGACATCTCTACTTAGACATTTATGTTTTGGCATTTGTGCTTACGTTATGCCAATGATATGAGGCTTATTACACATTTCTACTTAGATGTTTTGTTTTGACATTTGTGACTATGTTATGCTAATGATACAAGGCTTGCTATACATCTCTACTTAGACGTTTATTTCTTCTCTATGTGAGAGTTTGTGGTCTATAGTACTATGATATATATCGCCTCATTATCTATCATGTTTATCATAGTTTATTATCTGATTGTTTAGCTAGCCTGACCCGAGTGTTTTTCGCTCGGGTCAGATTGAGTTGTTTCAGGTTAGGCCTCTGGACTTAGCTTTTTATGCTTCCGCTTGGACATTATCTGCTATGCTGATAGATAGCTCTTTATATTTGTCCACTATTTTGATACTCTGATTATTCAGTCTCTTATGTACATATCTTTGACTCACATGTGTGAGCGGTGGCTTTGTACCCACCTTTTTTATATTTGGATCTGTATTGACGATATATTGTACCTATGTTCTGTGACTGTTATGTGACTGTTCCGTGATGATGATGTTATCATTTAGTATTATGTTTGTTCTGAACCTATTTTCCTTAGCCATTGTAATTTCGTTATAAATATCTATTGGATATGTCGAACCACTTGAAGAATAAAAAGCGATACCACATTTCGACATATTCAGTAGATAGTTATAGCTTGATTACATATGGTCGCTTCCATTATACTCTATTCTCCGTTCCAGCAGAAGGTATTACTCCGTAATACTCTTTGTTAGAATGGGTCTCGAAGTGGGGCGTTACATAAATCTTAAAATCAATGTCCAAATAAACAAATATCCTATTTAATCTTGGAAAAATCAATTAAATTTACAATTCAAATTCACAAACTTATATCAATTACTAAATTTAATTTTACTCAAAAATCGGGATCGTTACAAACTGTGACCCTCGGGTTCTAGTGGTAAGGATCTTGAGCTAAAGGGAGCAACAACCCATCAAGCGAAGGTGAAAATTAATAACAATTCATACTAGTTACTCATACTACAAAAAAAACTAAAGCTGCAGACGTCATAGTGATCAAAGTTGTCTTGGAAAGATCAAAAATTTATACTCAAATTGTACAAGTCTCGACAACAAATTAATAGCTAGAGACTAACCAGAAAAGTCAAGAATAAGGATATAGATCTTTAAGTTCGAGATAACCATCGCATGAAAAAGAGAGATGATTTTGGATGAAGCAAAGCACATTTTAGTTTCACGAAATTATGCCATGGAGGGCAAGTATTATAGGCATTTTTTCCCATGGAACGGTGCAAGAAAAGGGATGATAATGAGCGTAGAAATAGCAACAAGGTGCGTAATAAGAGTGCCATCATATAATCACAAAGGCAATGCAAAGAATGGGGGTAGATTTTGCACAATCTTAGATTACACCCAAACCAGTTGGAAAATATGTGTAAGGTCACAGGACTTCCCCAACCAAATCTTAGGAACACTTTCGGACAAACTGGAGTCATCTCAACCTTATTCGATTATTTCCAGTCATCCAGTCCACCATCCAACATCGAGTTGTGACAGACCAGCCTTAAGATTCATGGAATTAGAGATTTGACAATCATAGGTCTAGCAACCCACAGTTGTTGTCAAATCCTTCATTAAACCCAAAGATAGAATCCTAATGTGCTGTAGTCACTCTGAGAATATCTTTTGGCAACAGAGATGAGATCAATTATATTATACAGTCTTAAGAAAATAGAGCAGATATGATTAAAATGAAGCACACCATTAAAGACTATGTTTAACATTGCCTTTACATCCCAAAATCATGCTCAAACGGGGTCAAAAATATAGTATATTGTCTTGAACCACATACGAAGATGCAAATACAAATAGTAAATACAATGTAATTAAAACATGCGTATAACACTCAAGCCTCCCACTTCGTCTTCGGGTTGCATTATTCAACAATCCCAAAGGCAAACTATATATACCCATACTCAGCCTACTCGAATGAGTACCCGTGATTTTATAGGGTATACAAGAATAAAAAGATGGATCATGCATAAAGTCAGTTATGAGTAACATCTTACCATAAGTAAGAAAATAGAGAGATTGCTCCACTAATATGCATGGTGGGTTTTCCCCTTTACAGTACCAAAACGATAAATTATCGAATTCATAATTAAACCTATGCCATTGAGCATTTTTTTATTAAATATCAAAGCAATACTGTTAAGCCACAACCGAAAGAAACCTCTCAGTTTGTTTCACATAAATATAATTGTATTTCAATATTACTAAAACAACCTACCCTTGACTACTTTACAGCCTTGCGTACTTTTGCTGGAGATATATATCATCAACGTCTACCACTAAGCTCTTATACCTTTACATTCGTATTTCGGCTTCCACGAAGGCCTTACATCCATGCTTTCGCATTTCGGATACCACTCCAAGCCGTAATCCTACTTCATTCTTGGTGCTAAGACCGCCACCCCTGGCTTTACAGCTTTCACCATTCCCTTGATTGCCACTTAGGAATTACACCAGTTGCTTTCGTGTCCGGATGGTTGCCACTTTGACCTTGCTCCAACATTTCGTGTCACGAATACAACATAGGCCTTCACTTTTGATTTTGGATGCCAGAAAGGCCTTACTCCTTCTCTCTCGGTTTCGATGCCATATAGGCCTTACTCCTCTCTCGGTTTCAGATGCCACACATTCCTTACTCCATCGCTTTCGGCTCTAGATGCCACATGGGCCTTAATCCTTTCAAACCTACCACATAACCATTACTATTTGGCTTTTTTTAGATACATATTACGATAACCCTTTATCTTACCACATTTTGGTTAACCATATCACATATTGCATTATCATCAATGTTCTAAGTAACAGTTTCAGCTTTCTTAAGCCGTAGCCTGCATTTATATCTCTGAAATTACTAGTTCTGATTCATACATTATACCAAGAGTCATAATACTCTCGACAACTACTACCCTCATCACGTCTAATAAAGCCTGTCTTAGTCATCTTTAGTCACTTTCGACAATTAAATCTTTAGTTTGTTGAAATCACCTCCTTTACCCCATAATCTTACTTCATCATTGACCGCCTTCGATCTTCGGTTTACTTAGGTTTTCTTCCCTCCAACTTAAGTCTTAATACTTGAAGTTTTAGTTTATTTACTTTTGGTCTAGCTCTGCATCCTTCAGCATTGCCCTTTGGTATATATTAGAAATTTCTGTTTTGCAACTGTCTATGTGTCAGACTCATTTGACTTAGTCTTTTCTGACTGTTATTTAGTACTTTGCTGACACGTCCAACGCAAAAAGTGGATCCAGTCCTCTACCCCAACATTTGTTACTTGTTTTAATTGAAATATCCTCTGACAACACCTAATTACCCTCTGACTCTTTATTATAACCCTTCGACGAAACATATTTCCTTTTGTAAATTACCTAATTTGTTCCCAATGAACTGTAGTAAAACTAATAATGATTAGTTCCATGCAATTTTCCCAACTCTTCATTGGAAACCATTTTCCTAATTCCATATTTCTAAATTAAATCACATCGCTTTATTAGCTTAATCAAAAAAGTTAGTAACTCAAAACCCATTAGAATGGTGTGTTTAACTACATATAAAATTTTCAAATCAATTGAACTACTAGAATTAAAGAAATGGCCAAAACACCATACGTCCATTGGAAGTTTATAAGAGAAAGGAAAAGAAATAGAGAATTACTGCACATCTAAAACATAGATTTCCATTGGTTTAGAAGCGTTATAGATTCTTTGCTTTGATCTGCTCTTCTTTTTCCTTTTTTGTTAATGGCAGCCACTTAGGGTTTGTTTTTGTTATTAATTTGAAGAGAATGAAAAGTGAGATATGGAATATTTTTAGCGCACTTATACTGAAGGTTTTAGAATTAAATACCCCCACTCTAATTATTTATTTACCTCTATAAAAATCCTCTCTTTGGAATATAAATTCAATCACTCCATTTCATGCTGCATTAATTTATTTCCTTATTATCTTCTATACACAATCGATAACTTGCCTAGTAGATTTGATTCACAGATTTGTAATGGCAAAATAGTCGTTTGTAGATATTCACCCTATCGCATTTTTTAATTCGTAAATTGATCGCAAGATTGATTATTTATTAATTTATGGGATGCTACAGGTTCGAATTATAAGAATTTTATCCTCGAAATTCAGATAAAGCACAATTGTGACTTCCAGCCTTTTGTATGTCTATATAACACATACACATAAGTTCCCCACATATGTATCTCAAACAAAAACGTACTGGTGCATCTACTAATACATAACAAAATCAACCATAATATGTCATACATATATATGGTCTACAACAAAATGTAGCGAACATATATGATAATCTAAGCATAAAACCCAGGATAAGTCCACTTGTAACAACTTGCGCTAAAACGAATCTAATTTTTGACCCAATAAAAGCCTGCCAATTCTTTAGCCCATGTCAAGGTGAGTTGTTAAGTTGATGAAGTTTAAACAATACATAATACACAGAGTTATCTATCTACACTTTCATAATCTCACAACAGAATGGATAAAATATAATATCAAAAAACAAGCGCCCATTTCATAAAACAAAAGCATTTCAAAAATATAACATGTTAAATATTACAACATGTCTACATAAAACCTCCATAGTACAATATTCAAAATAACAAAACTGTCTGAACTAGGTGTAATAAAAATATTTAAAAATTATAAATAGATAGATAACTGCCACAAGTCTTCACCTCCACCTTCGTCCCCTAAGTTAGCATTATCTCCTCTAACCTGTATGTTGTAATGAGGAGTGGGTCTGAACAACAAATGTTTTGTGAAATGAAAATCTCAAGCTTTACCATAATTGCACTTGGACAGTATTATTTAGATAAGAAATATGTCTTACGTATTTAACACTATACCATACTAATGATTTTAACTGCAAGCCCAAAGGCCTTTCCAGTCCAATTCTAAAACTCCAATGCAACTAACATCAAGATGCAAGAGAAAACACCCAAACCAATAAATACCTCTTATTGGGGATTAAGCAGACTCTAACCATTTAATATCTATGAAATAGGTAGGTCCTCGCCATTTAATACATAACCCACTTCCGTATTTTAACGCAACTAACGTTAAAGATGCGAGAGAAAACCCCCAAAACAAGTTAATACCTCTCTCCTAGGAACTTGGTCAGACTTTGACCATTTAAGACATAAAATAGGCAGGTCCTTATCCTTTAAGACCTAACCCAAGATGGGTCCCTACATGGTTCTCACTAAGTGACATCGTAAGAAATCCCATCAAGTCACTTAATACTTCTCCTAAGAAAGAGGCGGACCCTACTATAGCTATTAAATACCTCAAACCTGCAGCGCACCTCTACTAAAGATTTCTTATACCGTATCAATAGCATAATTATGACCGACAACCTATACCGTGACGTCTTACACTAGTTCGACTATTCGTTGGTGCTAGTAGCCAGATTCACTAGGCAAATTTACATAAGTCCGCAAAGCCACACCGCTGGTAGCCAGATTAAACTAGGCAGATTTTCATATAACTTTGGACTGATCTCACATCCCTATAACTTAGTCATACCTTACATGTATACCAATTATATACATACACTACCCTACTTGATTAATAGTTGAGGCCATATAAGGTAACCCCTAATTACGCCTCTAATTACGGATTAACTCCCTAATTTACCCTAAGTGTAATGGCCCGTAAAATTTTCAATAATTTAATTTGTTAAGTTAATAAGTTTTGGTAATTTAATATGAAAAAAATAAAAAAAAAAACTTACTAATTTAAAATTGAATGATGGTAGTTAGAACTAATTGGTAACAACTGAAATGAAATTACAATGTATTGAAGTAATGAAAATTGGTATACTTGGCTATAAATTAATGTAAGAAAACTAATGCAAACATTTGAATTTATAAAAGGAATAATATGAAATAAATGACTCTTGAATAAAGATTGGGTATATAAGAATGGTAACATTTGTTGTGCACAATGAAATCACAAGGGTGAATGTTGAATCATTTATGAGATAATATATGATTAATATAAATTGAAGTAAATCAGTGTTAATTAAGTAATTGTTGTATGAATATGCGCTTATATGTTTTTGTTTGATGATAATAAACATATATATTCATTTAAATGTATTTGGTAATGTACTATTTTATTTTTCATAGATTAAATAAATATTTGTTGAATCAAATAAATTACGCAGAATTTGAATTCAAACAGAACAAGTTACATAGAATTTGAATTCAAACAGAAATTTTATTCAAACAAATATTTATTACAATCTTGAATAGTACAAATTCAAGCTCTCACTATACATATACATTTTTGATTACATCACAATTGTTTTTACATTAATAACCTCACTACATATCACTCACACTCGTATTTTGTCTTCAACTGCATTCCAGTTTGAATCCAGCATCTGAGCAATCTGCAAAAATACTCACTAACGATGTAAAATTGAAAAAAAAATATTTTTGCAATATAAAATGAAATATGATTTTTGAAAATATGATTTGCCTCAGTTATTTGGGTTGTTCGTCATCATTTACATTTGAATTCATCATACACGAACAATGTGACGTGCACTGTGTATCACTGTACATGCCACAAGGCCGTGCACATCGATATACACTTGACAATGCTACAGGGAAAGATGAGCACAGGTCAAACCCAAAAGAAAAACCGGGTTCAACTCATGTGCAATATATTGAAAATCACGACACGAGCACAAGGTCGAACCCGAGTTTTTTAAACTGGGTTCAACACAATGCTACATGAAGAATGCAAAGCTTTGACAAATCAAAAATGCGTCAAAGCACAAATACATGGAACAATGCAACTCAATCAGACAAGTGCATCCAGAAGTACAAAATGACCAAACAAGTGCACCACTGAGCTATTCAAATGAAACAAAGTGGCAACATCAAAATACAGGCCAGAAGCTCAAGTACATCAATGACACCAGTATATATCAAGTGAAGAATTTATGTCAAAGGCATAGCAACTGCAAGAACATGAAAACAGATACAAAGCAATGAACAGAGAACATGCATGAAGAACCAGAAGTACAAGTGCAGTGCAAAATGGTCAGACCAAACAGCAATGCAAAGGAAAATGTACACAGTTCATGTATGTATCAGTAACCAACACAATAAACAAAACCAGAGAACTGCAAAAAGTCAACCAAGCTACTAATGAATGGAACTCGAGCTCCAGACCACATTCAAAGTTCAAAACAAATTTTAACATGGATATCACAAACAGTGACAATATGAAGTAAATCAAAGTGTGCAACCCGAGAATATACACAAGTATGCAGACCAGTGCCACTAATGACCAGAACACTAAGTGCAGGCAGATTTGGAGATGTGGCACAACAGTTTTTGGAAAGAAACATCAGAGACATGGAAATGAAAGCAAGTGCATATATGACAGCAACATGTACACATGGGGAAATGCATAGGTCAGAAACAATACAGCAATGATCACAAATGGAACACAAGTAAGTGGCAAGCTTCAAACACACACATATATGAAGTACACAAGTACAAGATCAACACAGCAATATGTTAAAAACATATGATCCAGCAAAGGACAAAGTTTAACAAAGGCAAACACACCAGTATGTAGTGATACAAATGCAACAGCCGAAGTCAAGAGCCGAGCAACAGAATCAATTATGCAACAGTGAATAAAAATGAAACATACAAAATGCTCAATTGAAGTTCATGTTAAACCAACCAAAGAAGATAGCCAGAGACGAAGACTACAAGATGAACGAAGTTCAACAAGTACAGAGAAATTCACAGTGAAGACGAAATCATGGAAGGGCCAGAGAATTCGAATTCATGATAGTGTACAATAAAAAAAAGATCAAAAACGTATCTTTGAAATAGTCAAAGAAAATTAAAAAGGGAAAGTTTTTGCCGTGTGACACAAGAAGGATCGAACGCTCTCAAGTTAAAGCCGTGAGCATCAAGGTTGAAAATATATCAGGAAAGTCGTGCGCATCAGGAAAGCAGAAATTTGGAAAGTATCGAATTGATACGAACAAAATCAAGTGTCACGAATTCATATAAATACCACACACAAAAGATCATCATAGGCATCGAGTTAAATTGAAGCAAGCAATTAAACCAGCAACGAAAAAGAATACATACCAATCTATCGAACTCGATCAAAGGAGCAGCTGCAATCTCGAAGTTCACCAGAATTGATCATCAGAGAACGAGTGAGCAAAAGCAACGCAAACGAGAATCGATCATCAGAGAACGAGCGCGAGCAAGAGCAACACTAATTCAGATCGAACAAAGCCCGAATTTGGATCGCAACAGCCGAAGCCCTAATTTCAGAAAGAAGAACGGCCGCAATTGTTTCAGAAGGAAGAACAAAGGATCGGGTTAAAAGGACCGGCCTTTATTGTCATAAAGGGGATTTGGTTTTATTTAGGGTTTTATTAAAGGGGGTCTTTTAATTTTTAATTTGAGCAAAAATTATGGATTCAAAGTTGTATTTTAATTTTTGCTCCTGCTTTTATTTTTGAAGTCTGTTTTTCTTTTCGAGTCAAAGTATTGGTAAATTACCACCTAGGTTGTAGGTAGTGTCAGATTGTCTAGTTAGAATTAGTTCGGTGAGCAGGGTGTGCGAGTTTGTAAAACTCTATAGGCGGGAGTAAAGTTTGCGAGTTTGCAAAGCTCTATAGGCGGAGCAGGGGGTGCAAGTCTAGTAGAGTGTTTGTCAGTGGGAGCAAGGGTTTGCGAGTCTGTTAGAGTGTTTGTAAGTGGGATACTGTTTAATTCTAATAGAAATCTTGGAATGTAGCAGTAGGCAGGGGTTGCCGAAGCTGGGTAAATTTTGTGTGTGATTTACTTTTCAGCATATTTATTTCTGCAGTTTATTTCTGTGTTTAAATCAAGAAAATTTGCTATAACCCTATTCACCCCCCTCCCCTCTAGGTTTATCTAGATCCTACAAGTGGTATCAAAGCACGGTATTTTTCTTTAACTCTAGAGTCATGAATTCATCAAATAATGCTTTTTCTGAGGGGCAATCTATTGTTAGGCCACCCATGTTTAACGGGAATGATTATGCTTATTGGAAAGTTAGGATGGGTATTTATCTTAGTTCTGTTGACTATGATGTTTGGCATATTATTGAAATTGGCTATAAATCTCCCACTACAACTGTTGGTGATACTGGGATTCCTAAACCATAGGATAGGTGGGATGCTAACGATAAGAGATTAAAAACTACAAATGCTAAAGCCATGAATGCTTTGATCTGTGCTCTTGATAAGAATGAATTTAATAGAATTTCTCATTGTAAAACAGCACTGGAAATTTGGCATACCTTAGAGGTGACACATGAAGGAACTTCTCAAGTCAAGGAGTCTCGTCTAGCCCTATTCAGCAATGAATACAAGAACTTTGTGATGGACAAAGGCGAGAGCATAAAGGACATGTTCGGACGCTTTTCAACTTTGGTGTACAACGCTAGAGCGCTTGGGAAGGTATTCACCGAGGTAGGGCTTGTGAGGAATTTGCTACGAGTCTTACCGATAAACTTTGAGGAAAATGTCACGGCAATCCAAGAATCAAAAGATTTGAGTAAACTAAGCATGGAGGAGTTGATTCGTAACTTGATGACATATAAGCTTGAGCTAAAAGCAAAGGAGGAACGCAACAATTCCGAACCAAAGAAGAAGACGATTGCCTTAAAGAGCAAAGAAGAGAGCGATGAAGATGAAGAAGATCCAATTGAAGAGCTTGCAATGGCTGTCAATAATCTTAGAAAATGGTCAAGATTCAAGCCACGCAAGAAGAAAACATCTGGTAATAGGTCAAGAGATTCTAACAATTCCGATAATGAATTAACGTGCTATAACTGCAACAAGCCTGGCCACTTTAAACAAGAATGCCCACTTCTCAAATACAACCAAGGAAAGAAAAAGAAGAAAAAGGCCTTTGCAGCAACTTGGGATGATGAAAAGGAGAGGAAGTTTCGGATAGCAGCTCAGAGGAGGCTAACTTGTGTTGTATGGCAAAATCAGAATCAGAAACAAGCTCCGAGGAATCTAGTGAGGCAGGTGAGTATTCCTATAGAGATCTTGTTTTCATGTGCTTGGATCTTACTAAAACAATTGATAGTCTTGAATCAAAAATTGAAAAACTGAAATCTGATAGGAGAGAAGTTGCTCGTGAAAATTTTAGGTTAGAAACTGAACTTGAAAATATTCAAAACCTAGAATGTAAAAAATGTAAAATTTTAGATTCAGAATTGACAAGACTTAAGAATAGCTTTGAGAATGTTGAAAAAGAAAACTTGAGTCTTAAGGAAATCATTGACACTAGGAAAAAGGATTTTATAAATAGATGCACCTCACTTGTCACTGAAAACACAACACTAAAAACCAAAGTCCAAAATCTTGAGAAATCTTTGAATAACTTTTCAAGAGGCGAAAAATCTTTCAACATGCTATTGGGAAATCAAATTTTTGCTAACAACAGAAAGGGACTAGGTTTTGAGAAAACACAAGTTGAGGATAATGCAAAAGGTAAGAGTGTCTTTGATAGATGTGAAATAATTGGACATCGTGTTGAAAATTGTAGTCATAGGAACAAGAACACAAAATTTATACAAGTTTGGGTTCCTAAGAATTCTACAAACAAATTTCATGTCTATTGGAACAAGAATAAAAGGTCTAAACAAGTTTGGGTTCCAAAGGGTTTGTTTATTCACAATGCTTCAGCCACTAACAATCATGGACCTATAAAAACAAATAGGTCACAAAAATCTTTCATCGTGTATGTATGGTGGTAGGCTAAGGAACAACAACAGTATTTTCTGGATTTTGGCTGTTCCAGAAACACAACGGGCAATAAAGCAAAAGTTCCTTAGCCTAGTACAAAGGTGACAGAATCACAATGGCAACCACGAAAAATTATCGTAAAGGTAAAATAGGTAATGGTATGTTTTTGAACGATATATTAGATGTGATAATCTGCACCATATTCTGAATGAAAACAGCCAATATTGAGATGTTGTAAAGAGATGATTTTTTTGATTCTGACTTGTTCGACATTGTTGGCCAATTACATTTATGCCAAAATCACTATTCTTCGAATTACTTCATACATATTTGTTTGGATTAAACTTTGTGTTTTGTTGGATACATTTGGTCATAATTCGGCTAACTCTATATTCTCGGATTTCTGATTATTTACATGGATTCAATTCAAATTCAAAGAATGTCATTTAAATTGTTGTTAAAATTGAGTTTGAAATTTTTGATGCACTCTTCATGGTCTGGTCTATCAATTTTAGTTAGTGATATTTTGGAGTGAAAAAGAAATTCAAATGCAGATTACACTGGTAATCTAGTTGATAGAAAAATTACTAGTTGAACGTGATTTATGTAGAGACAATTAGTAACTGCATCGTTTTTCAAAGAAAATATCTGCATATTTTTTCATTTCAAATAATTTTCAGATAGCAGAAAATTCTCTCATATAACCCCCTCGAGAAAATAATTGTTTGACCATATTTTCAGATTAGTCATTTTTATTTGATTTTAAATGACAAATTTTGACTAATTCGACTCCCTACTAATTATCAAAAAGATAAATAGTGATTGAAAAGATGATAAGTGTTGATATTTAACATACATTATTCAAGAGAGTATATTTGGAAAATTTCTTTAGGAATTCAAATAAGAGTTATAAAACTTTTTTGTTGGGTAAAGATTCCATGATCATTTCTATATCTATCATATTTCTATCGACCATTGTTTTTCAAAAATTCAATATAGTTTGTCGATATGTGGTACTATAATCAGGGATCATTCGTTTTTTATTTCATATTTTTTTGTAAAAATAAATAAATATCCAAAGTATTCACTCTCATTTAAAAGTCCTCACGGTTATGCATGGGTGAATTACTTGGATTTTTGATTATGTGCTTCCATGCTCATTTAAAAGTCCTTACGGTTATGCATGTATGGAACGCATATCAAAATTAATTGATTAAATAGACAAGTTGATTCTAATCCCATTTAAAAGTCCTCATGGTCATGCGTGGTTAGAAGATAATTGATTTCATTTTTTAAAATGAAATTGGAATACTACTAATCTCATTTAAAAGTCCTAACGGTTATGCATGATTAGTAGATATTCAAATTCCTTATATAAATGTACCACAAGTTGATACAATTGTATGATTTTATATTAGAACATCATTTCCATTCTTTCTAAAAGTGGAACATGCGCCTAACAAGGGTAGTTATGATTTTTGTTTGATTTTTATTGAAGTTTTAATATTTATATTCAATTTGAGTTTAATGTTGGATTAATATTGATCACTTAATCTCTATTTTTCTCTAACACTGTTATTCTTTTGCTGATAACAAAAGGGGGAGAGAAAAGTTAAGATTTTGTCAAATAGAATCAAGCAAAGGTCAAATAATTTTCCATTTGCATCTAGGCTCATTCATATATTTCTATTTGTATGCATATATGTAGGGGGAGCATCATGTAGAGAGGAAGCATTTAAATAGGTGGAGCAATTAGGGTATATCATTGATCAAATACATTTAACACGGTCAAAATCTTAAATATATGTTTGTTATCATCAAAAAGGGGAGATTGTATGAATATGCGCTTATATATTTTTGTTTGATGATAATAAACATATATATTCATTTAAATGTATTTGGTAATGTACTATTTTGTTTCTCATAGATTAAATAAATATTTGTTGGATAAAATAAATTACACAGAATTTGAATTCAAACAGAACAAGTTACACAGAATTTGAATTCAAACAGAAATTTTATTCGAACAAATATTTATTACAATCTTGAATAGTACAAATTCAAGCTCTCACTATACATATACATTTTTGATTACATCACAATTGTTTTTACATTAATAACCCCACTACATATCACTCACACTCGTATTTTGTCTTCAACTGCATTCCAGTTTGAATCCAGCATCTGAGCAATCTGCAAAAATACTCAATAACGCAGTAAAATTGAAAAAGAAATATTTTTGCAATATAAAATGAAATATGATTTTTGAAAATATGATTTGCCTCGGTTATTTGGGTTGTTCGTCATCATTTACATTTGAATTCATCATACACGAACAATGTGACATGCACAGTGTATCACTGTACATGCCACAAGGCTGTGCACATCGATATACACTTGACAATGCTATAGGGAAAGATGAGCATAGGTCAAACCCAAATGAAAAACCGGGTTCAACTCACGTGCAATACATTGAAAATCACGACACGAGCACAAGGTCAAACCCGAGTTTTTAAAACTGGGTTCAACACAAGGCTACATGAAGAATGCAAAGCTTTGACAAATCAAAAATGCATCAAAGCACAAATACATGGAACAATGCAACTAAATCAGACAAGTGCATCCAGAAGTACAAAATGACCAAACAAGTGCACCACTGAGCTATTCAAATGAAACAAAGTGGCAACATCAAAATACAGGCCAGAAGCTCAAGTACATCAATGACACCAGTATATATCAAGTGAAGCATTTGTGTCAAAGGCATAGCAACTGCAAGAACATGAAAACAGATAAAAAGCAATGAACAAAGAACATGCATGAAGAACCAGAAGTACAAGTGCAGTGCAAAATGGTCAGACCAAACAGCAATGCAAAGGCAAATGTACACAGTTCATGTATGTATCAGTAACCAACACAATAAACAAAACCAGAGAACTGCAAAAAGTCAACCAAGCTACTAATGAATGGAACTCGAGCTCCAGACCACATTCAAAGTTCAAAACAAGTTGTAACATGGATATCACAAATAGTGACAATATGAAGTAAATCAAAGCGTGCAACCCGAGAATATACACAAGTATGCAGACCAGTGCCACTAATGACCAGAACACTAAGTGCATGCAGATTTGGAGATGTGGCACAGCAGTTTTTGAAAAGAAACATCAGAGACATGGAAATGAAAGCAAGTGCATATATGACAGCAACATGTACACATGGGGAAATGCATAGGTCAGAAACAATACAGCAATGATCATAAATGGAACACAAGTCAGTGGCAAGCTTCAAACACCCACATATATGAAGTACACAAGTACAAGATCAACACAGCAATATGTTAAAAACATATGATCCAGCAAAGGCCAAAGTTTAACAAAGGCAAACACACCAGTATGTAGTGATACAAATGCAACAACCAAAGTCAAGAGCCGAGCAACAGAATCAATTATGAAACAGTGAATAAAAATGAAACATACAAAATGCTCTAGTGAAGTTCATGTTAAACCAACCAAAGAAGATGGCCAGAGACGAAGACTACAAGATGAACGAAGTTCAACAAGTACAGAGAAATTCACAGTGAAGACGAAATCATGGAAGGGCCAGAGAATTCGAATTCATGATAGTGTACAATAAAAAAAATCAAAAATGTATCTTTGAAATAGTCAAAGAAAATTAAAAAGCGAAAGTTTTTGCCGTGTGACACAAGAAGGATCGAACGCTCTCAAGTTAAAGCCGTGAGCATCAAGGTTGAAAATATATCAGGAAAGTCGTGCGTATCAGGAAAGCAGAAATTTGGAAAGTATCGAATTGATACGAACAAAATCAAGTGTCACGAATTCATATAAATACCACACCCAAAAGATCATCATAGGCATCGAGTTAAATTGAAGCAAGCAATTAAACCAGCAATGAAAAAGAATACATACCAATCTATCGAACTCAATCAAAGGAGCAGCTGCAATCTCGAAGTTCACCAGAATCGATCATCAGAGAACGAGTGAGCAAAAGCAACGCAAACCAGAATCGATCATCAGAGAACGAGCGCGAGCAAGAGCAACACTAATTCAGGTCGAACAAAGCCCGAATTTGGATCGCAATAGCCGAAGCCCTAATTTCAGAAAGAAGAACGGCCGCAATTGTTTCAGAAGGAAGAACAAAGGATCGGGTTAAAAGGGTCGGCCTTTATTGTCATAAAGGGGATTTGGTTTTATTTAGGGTTTTATTAAAGGGGGTCTTTTAATTTTTAATTTGAGTAAAAATTATGGATTCAAAGTTGTATTTTAATTTTTGCTCCTGCTTTTATTTTTGAAGTCTGTTTTTCTTTTCGAGTCAAAGTATTGGTAAATCACCACCTAGGTTGTAGGTACTGTCAGATTGTCTAGTTAGAATTAGTTCAGTGAGCAGGATGTGCGAGTTTGTAAAACTCTACAGGCGGGAGCAGAGTTTGCGAGTTTGCAAAGCTCTATAGGCGGAGCAGGGGGTGCGAGTCTAGTAGAGTGTTTGTGATTGGGAGCAAGGGTTTGCGAGTCTGTTAGAGTGTTTGTAAGCGGGATACTGTTTAATTCTAATAGAAATCTTGGAATGCAGCAGTAGGCAGGGGTTGCTGAAGCTGGGTAAATTTTGTGTGTGATTTACTTTTCAGCATATTTATTTCTGCTGTTTATTTCTGTGTTTAAATCAAGAAAATTTGCTATAACCCTATTCACCCCCCCTCTAGGGTTAATCTAGATCCTACAAGTGGTATCAGAGCACGGTATTTTTCTTTAACTCTAGAGTCATGAATTCATCAAATAATGCTTTTTCTGAGGGGCAATCTATTGTTAGGCCACCCATGCTTAACGGGAATGATTGTGCTTATTGGAAAGTTAGGATGGATATTTATCTTAGTTCTGTTGGCTATGATGTTTGGCATATTATTGAAACTGGCTATAAATCTCCCACTCTAACTGTTGGTGATACTGAGATTCCTAAACCTAAGAATAGGTGGGATGCTAACGATAAGAGATTAAAAACTACAATGCTAAAGCCATGAATGCTTTGATCTGTGCTCTTGATAAGAATGAATTTAATAGAATTTCTCATTGTAAAACAGCACTGGAAATTTGGCATACCTTAGAGGTGACACATGAAGGAACTTCTCAAGTCAAGGAGTCTCGTCTAGCCCTATTCAGCAATGAATGCAAGAACTTTGTGATGGACAAAGGCGAGAGCATAAAGGACATGTTCGGACGCTTTTCAACTTTGGTGTACAACGCTAGAGCGCTTGGGAAGGTATTCACCGAGGTAGGGCTTGTGAGGAATTTGCTACGAGTCTTACCGATAAACTTTGAGGAAAATGTCACGGCAATCCAAGAATCAAAAGATTTGAGTAAACTAAGCATGGAGGAGTTGATTCGTAACTTGATGACATATAAGCTTGAGCTAAAAGCAAAGGAGGAACGCAACAATTCCGAACCAAAGAAGAAGACGATTGCCTTAAAGAGCAAAGAAGAGAGCGATGAAGATGAAGAAGATCCAATTGAAGAGCTTGCAATGGCTATCAATAATCTTAGAAAATGGTCAAGATTCAATCCACGCAAGAAGAAAACATCTGGTAATAGGTCAAGAGAGTCTAACAATTCCGATAATGAATTAACGTGCTATAACTGCAACAAGCCTGGCCACTTTAAACAAGAATGCCCACTTCTCAAATACAACCAAGGAAAGAAAAAGAAGAAAAAGGCCTTTGCAGCGACTTGGGATGATGAAGAAGGAGAGGAAGTTTCGGATAGCAGCTCAGAGGAGGCTAACTTGTGTTGTATGGCAAAATCAGAATCAGAAACAAGCTCCGAGGAATCTAGTGAGGCAGGTGAGTATTCCGATAGAGATCTTGTTTCTATGTGCTTAGATCTTACTAAAACAATTGATAGTCTTGAATCAAAAATTGAAAAACTGAAATCTGATAGGAGAGAACTTGCTCGTGAAAATTTTAGGTTAGAAACTGAACTTGAAAATATTCAAAACCTAGAATGTAAAAAATGTAAAATTTTAGATTCAGAATTGACAAGACTTAAGAATAGCTTTGAGAATGTTGAAAAAGAAAACTTGAGTCTTAAGGAAATCATTGACATTAGAAAAAAGGATTTTATAAATAGATGCACCTCGCTTGTCACTGAAAACACAACACTAAAAACTAAAGTCCAAAATCTTGAGAAATCTTTGAATAACTTTTCAAGAGGCGAAAAATCTTTCAACATGCTATTGGGAAATCAAATTTTTGCTAACAACAGAAAGGGACTAGGTTTTGGGAAAACACAAGTTGAGGATAATGCAAAAGGTAAGAGTGTCTTTGATAGATGTGAAATAATTGGACATCGTGTCGAAAATTGTAGTCATAGGAACAAGAACACAAAATTTATACAAGTTTGGGTTCCTAAGAATTCTACAAACAAATTTCATGTCTATTGGAACAAGAATAAAAGGTCTAAACAAGTTTGGGTTCCAAAGGGTTTGTTTATTCACAATGCTTCAGCCACTAACAATCATGGACCTATAAAAACAAATAGGTCACAAAAATCTTTCATCGTGTAGGTATGGTGACAGGCTAAGGAACAACAACAGTATTTTCTGGATTTTGGCTGTTCCAGAAACACAACGGGCAACAAAGCAAAAGTTCCTTAGCCTAGTACAAAGGTGACAGAATCACAATGGCAACCACGAAAAATTATCGTAAAGGTAAAATAGGTAATGGTATGTTTTTGAACGATATATTAGATGTGATAATCTGCACCATATTCTGAATGACAACAGCCAATATTGAGATGTTGTAAAGAGATGATTTTTTTGATTCTGACTTGTTCGACATTGTTGGCCAATTACATTTATGCCAAAATCACTATTCTTCGAATTACTTCATACATATTTGTTTGGATTAAACATTGTGTTTTGTTGGATACATTTGGTCATAATTCGGCTAACTCTATATTCTCGGTTTTCTGATTATTTACATGGCTTCAATTCAAATTCAAAGAATGTCATTTAAATTGTTGTTAAAATTGAGTTTGAAATTTTTGATGCACTCTTCATGGTCTGGTCTATCAATTTTAGTTAGTGATATTTTGGAGTGAAAAAGAAATTCAGATGCAGATTACACTAGTAATCTAGTTGATAGAAAAATTACTAGTTGAACGTGATTTATGGTGAGACAATTAGTAACTGCATCGTTTTTCAAATATATGGTGAGACAATTAGTAACTGCATCGATTTATGGTGAGACAATTAGTTATTAATGTATTGGTGTATAAACCAGTGTTAATATTACCCATAAGAGGATAAGTTAATAGTTGATTCAATAACAAAATTGAGAAATCAAATATATGAATTTATTAGGGATTTAAACTTATTCTTTTTTTTAAATTAAATAAAATACAGTGTTTACACGCAATGACTTTCTATATTTTATTTTCGTATGTTTGTTTCTCTAATTTTTATTTTCTATTTTATTTGTATAAACTTTGAATATATTTATTTGATTTTTGATTGATATTATTTTTAGTAATAGCTTAGAAATTTCAAGAGATATAGGTTTCTTGTTTTTTTTTGTTTCCTTTTTCTTTTCCCTTGCCTTTCCATTTGCATAGCCAATTACTTCCCACATTCATAGCCGTGAATTCTTCTCATAATTCACGCATATATTGTTCCTCAAACTCCTCTTTTCATTGTATGCAAACAAAGGAAAAAAAATGGTAAATACATCATGTTATTTGTTGCCTTTTTATTTCCCAAACCATTCAAACTCCTGCCTTTTATTGCGTAGCCTCTTTATTTCTTACCTTAGATGTTCATTCCTTTAATTTAGCTGCCACTCTCTCTCTTTTTATTTCACGTACAAAGTTTCTCATCTCCTCATCTTATTCATTTGCGTGAAGAAAAAAAATTATAAGATCTAAAGTCATGGCTTCCTTCTTCCTTCTCCTTTTTTTCATTTTGTTTTCTTTGTCTTCCTTCAAGCTAGGCTCGGCCTACATCTTCTCCTAGCACACCTCTAACCATCATGACCAAGCAACACAAGATGATGGTTGAACCCATATGTGGTGTAGCCAAGCCAATGATTGATTAAGGCAAGTTATGCCACTTTGATTCGTTATTTTTCCATTGTTTTAACCTCTATTCTTTTGTATTGAATCATATTCTTATGTATGTAATATTTGTTTGCATACAAGATTTGGATCTGACTCTTCATCAACTCAAGTTTGCATTGTGCTTTGTCGTGCTTTGCGGAGTTTGGATTTTTATTTTGAATTTGTCATTGCTTCTAAAAGGTGAGTTATTCACTCTAGACATACTACTTTTATAATTGTGAATTGATGACAAGTTAATTGTATAAAATAATATGTTATGTACACACATGCCTGTGATATATTTATATGATGTTAAATGTTGTTTATATGCCGGCTATATCATCCGTTATAATATTATTTGTTATACTGTTATTTATTTTCTATTTATCACTCTGCAAGTTCCCTATCACTATGGGTTGAAATGATATATACCCGAATGGACTTTAGAATAAGGAAAAATCATTATGGGTTGAAATGATAAGCTCGAGTTATTTTTATTGTATTTATCTTACTTGGGATTGCGGGTTTGAAATGATAGAACCTGGATTTTTCTTTTTAAATTACGGATTGAAATTATACATATCCGTATCACTTGACCTAGGTTAGAAAATTTTATACAGGCCATGGTTAATATTTTTAAAGTAATATTTTTCTGAAAAAAAGAGAGTTATTAAGTATTTTGAAAATTTTGAATATATAAAATTTTAGCTTAAAAGATTTGATTTTATGATTTAAATTAAAAGGAGATTTGATTTTCTATAAGCTAGAATTCTGTAAATCTAGTTATTGGTTTTAGGTTGAAACTAAAGATTTAATTAACGATAAATATCTTAATAATTAAGTTTGATTTAATTTGGAATCCTAAATCTAACCCAACAATGTTAATAAAGGTTAATTCCTGAAATGGATATGTTGTGTATAATAAATAATGTAATTGGATTGATAAAATGAAATACTGTCTTAATTGGACTTGTTGTAATAAAATTTATTTAACTAGAAAATCATAGTTATTTGACGTAAGGAAATTTGATTGTATATTAACTATGATAAAATATTATATTTATGAAGTGGATATGTTTGGAAGGAAATGTAATCTTTGGAATATGACTTAACACAAAAATTGGAAATTTGGTCTTAAATGGAAATTTTAAGTTAAGTAAATAAATGGAAGTTTAATTTACTTATGAGATGGGTATGTTAAATAAAATATTAAGTTATTGGTTGGAATAAAAGTTAAGCATTTATTAAGTATTGACTTAACAAATGGATGTTTAATTTAAATTGGATATATATTAATAAAAGGTTATTTAATTAAAATTTATAAGTTAAATAATGTCCAAATAAAATTTTTGAAAGGTGGAATAAATTTGATAAGCTAAAAATAAGAAAATTTGAAAACATATTGTTTAAAGAGTATAACAGAAATTATAGCAATTCTGAAATGTTGTAGTTAAATGAATTATGGTTGAAAATATACTAAAAAGACCTATAACAGCATTTCTGAAGTGCTATAAATTCTAGAATATGAACTATGGCTGGAAATACACTAAAAAGACCTATAACGACATTTCTAAAGAGCTGTAGTTTCTGAAAATTTAAACTATAAGCTGAAATTACTAAATGAACCTATAAAGCATTTCTTAAATGCTGTAGTTGCTGAATTTGAACAATTTTTTGATGTATACTAAATATACCTACCGCGGCCTTTATAGATGCTGCTGTTTTGAAAATTTCCATGTTTAAAATGTCAAAATTGAATGAATGAACTTAGAAATTGCTGAAATTCTGGAAATTTGATATGTGATTTGGAAATTTGGGTTTTGTTTAAATGATATATTATTGAATTAGTTTTGAAATGGAAATGATACTACTGTGATATGGTTTTGAAATGAGTATGATATTTTGGTTTTTAAAGTATATACTATTTTGAAAGAAATGATATGATTTTGAAATGGATATGCTAGTTTGGTTTTGAAAGTATAATTGATTTTGAAATAAATATCCATGGGTTATAATAACGTTGGGTTGTTAAAGAGACCGGGATTGGAAGTTTTCATACTCTCTGCCAACTCTGAAAACTTCTTTAATAACCGTGTATGAGGTGGAGATTCCATAATGATTTAGGATGGTGGCGACGTTCTATTAAGGTATATATGTAGACCCGACTCCCGTGAGTTGGCATAAGGTGGCTAAAACTGGAGCGATTCTGGGCCAGTGAGGTAGCTCCTCTTAACGGACACACTCCTTCGGTATTATATTTTGACTTTGAGGTTGGTTTGGTGGCCACTTCTGATTTTTTATTTTGGGGGTGTGGCTCGACGTGGGCGGTAGCTTCTTGCTATGTGTCACCACCAGTCCAGATAGTAATTGGTTTATCTACACTGGCATTGCCTTGTGTGCCGTGTCACCTACCCAAGCGCGCCTTGTACGAGTTTGATTTATGTCGTACCTATGGAATATCCTCTGGTAGCCTTCCGATCAGGAGCTATTACGGTACTGTATAGACTATTGGCACTATTACATGTTAAGGTGAAAAATGTAAAGCCTTAACGCTATTTAAAAGTAAACTTATTTTACTATAGACATTATTATAATAGCGAAATATTACTACATAGCAAATAGTTTAACGGATCCTTAGAAGATAGGCGGCCCCAAGCATCCTTTAAATTACTTGCACCTTGTATTACAGTTCACTTGAGTTGTTTTACATTGTATAAATATGTATGTCCTGACTCGAGTGTTTTGTGTTTTGCTTTACGCTCGGGTCAGACTGAGTGATACAGCATCTGAGACTCACCTTCGAGGTTGGAGCTTTACTCGAAGATCCTGCTATCTATTTCACTTTCAGTGATCCAGTTGGTTCCAGTTATTCAGTTGATTCCAGTGTTGTATTCCGCTCTGTGCTTGATTATCATCTTGTTATTTCTGTTGTATCTTGTTTAACTCCGATGTATTTGTATAATAGCTTCATGAACTATTATCTCTTTGCTTCCGCTGCATTATTATATTACTCTGTTTCTGTGATTCTATGATTTATTTATTTGCTGTATGTTATGAGATTTGCCAAATTTAAATTACGATTTGTTAAATTTGAAAAATTCAAGTCTAACTTGTGCAGATGTGAATGGTTGAAAATATCAGGTTGTTACAGTTGGTATCAGAGCTTTGGCTCTAGGCAAAACTTAGCACGTATGGTAAATTTACTTACAAAATCACTTTCATTCGAGTGTGAATCTCTTCCTTTTGACCGTGTTTCCTTTGAATTTTGGAACAGTCCTCGGTTTCGAAATTCATTCTTGTCCCTCACTATTCGTACTATTCTGAATTCTGGAGCGCCCCATAACTCCACTTCGAATGACTTGTAAAGGAGTGGAACTCCTTTAGAATAGGCATTGATTCACTGGAGATTTCTAACCTCGGTTAGATGTTGTTATCTCTTGTTGTCCCGAATTCGACCTCTTGAGATCGAATGAAGATTCGCCTTAGAATTCCACATCGATCTCATTCTTGAAGTCACAGTTGACCTGGTTAGGGTTGCCCGCATTTTATATAAGCTTATCCATTTCCTTATTCGATTAGATAATCATCTTATCTTTTGTTCCAACTTATTCTCAAATCAAAATTTTCTTTGATTGAATAATCAAATTTGAATCTCTATCCTAGCTTTGAAAATCTGTTCCTATTTAGTGTATTTGTAAATCTATATTTAAAATGTTTTAGATATTGTGTTGTTTGAGTTGTTGGTGTTGATTTGGGTTTTCGATCGATTCGTCTGATCAACGCTATCGATAGGATTTCCAAAACACTTGAACAGAGCAAACCGACACAATATAGTTTTCAAATTTAGTAAATGAAATAAATTTTGTATAATTATATTATATATGCATAAGTATGATTTTCTAAATTTTGATAGTTAATTGACTTGGATATTAAATGAATTTAAAACAAGAAACTAAGAATTTAAATTTCCGATGGTTTCAAACTTTATGCTTCAAGTTTTAAAAAGTGTATTATTTAAAGTATTTCAAGTAGAAATGGTTTCGAAGAATTTTTAATTTGTAAATTAGCGCTCTTTTCTTTGTCGTTGGAAAAAAATTTCGTTGATGACTGCAACATCATCGACATTCATTTTTGAGTTTCGAAGTGAAGAGACCACCCTGTAGTTTTGCTATAGTATTGCTTTGGAGAATTAAATTGATTTGAATTTCTAAAATATGTCTTGATTTATAATATATGTATATATGATTTAAATCGGATTTGATATATATTGTGTATATTTATTTATCTCTAAATGTTTTGAAGTGAAACCAAAAATTTAGTTCTTAGATTTTATGTTGAGGATGAT
The DNA here is from genome assembly GCA_030765085.1 of Allium cepa. NCBI lineage: Eukaryota > Viridiplantae > Streptophyta > Magnoliopsida > Asparagales > Amaryllidaceae > Allium > Allium cepa. Next base: position 442,406,657 of record CM060944.1, on the reverse strand, counting down.
TTTGAATGTAAAATGAAATCAAAATTATGAATGAATATTTAAGCTTGAGATAATTGAATTAGAAATTTTATTTATATAATATTCTATTACATTCCAATATAACTTACCTTAATTATTAGAAGTTAACAATGTAATTGGGTAATATACAATATAAAAGAGATTTTTATAAACAAAATTTGAGTGTTTATAATGAATGTTATACACTTAAATTTTAGTTATAAAAAGGATTAATTAAGGTAAATAGAATAAAAGGTTAATTGAATAACTTACAATACAAAATGGTGTTAAAGGAATTTACAAATAAATCGGTATATCATTCTAATTAATTAATTTTGTAAATTTATTTGTTTACAAAGTTAGTATTTTGAATAAGATATATTGATTGCTTAATTCTTTCTTTTCCCTTCTTTTCCTTTTCGGGGACGAAAATTTTTGAGTGGGGGAGAGTGTAATGACCCGAAAATTTTTCAATAATTTAATTTTTTAAGTTAATAAGTTTTGGTAAATTAATACGAAAAAAAAAGAAAAAAATCTTATTAATTTAAAATTGAACTATGGTAATTAGAACTAATTGGTAACGATAGAAATGAAATTACAATTTAGTGAAGTAATGAAAATTGGTATACTTGGCTATAAATTAATGTAAGAAAACTAATGCAAACATTAGAATTTATAAAAGGAAAAATATGAAATAAATGACTCTTGAATAAAGATTAGGTATATAAAAGTGGTAACATTTGTTGTGAACAATGAAATCACAAGTGTGAATGTTGAATCATTTATGATGATATATGATTAATATAAATTGAAGTAAATCAGTGTTAATTAAGTAATTGTAACATTTGATTTGTAAACAATAATGAATTCATTAATGTAACTTAAAGTAATAGTAACGATGGTAAGTTACTATTTAATTGGCCTATTAATTTAATTGTAACTATTATATTTGAGTATAAATTTGAATATAAGTAAATAAGGGTAAGTGGTGTATAAATAAATGAATTAATATAACTAATAGTAATTAAATGAATTCAATATTAGGTAGGTAATTATAATAATTAGTTGAATATAAACTTAAGTGTAAATTAAAGGGTAATGGTAACAGCTATTATAAGTTGCCTATTTAGTCTATAAAATAAATAGGAAATCTTTAATGTCACTAAAGAGAATTAATGCAGGAACGGGAGGTGTGAATGTATGAATTAAATAGAAACATAAATTTATTTATAAAGTAATAAATTGGTAAAAGGAATGGAACTAAGTTAAATTAATTAATTGGTTTTAAACCTTAATTAATGTGTACAATTGACAAGATTTCACATTTAGAAATGTAACATTTAATACAAATTTTAGATGAAAATAGGAGTAGACTGGTGTAATGGAATATAAAACTAATGTAACTAGGTATATAGGATAATAATGGATCTAGTATAAAGATGGCAATTAAACCAATTGGAAGCAATTTTTATTTAATTAGAATGTAATCTACAATAAAATGGATTATTGTAGGTAAATGAAATTAATTACTATGTAAATTGAAAATTTGGATGAATTGGAAGTTATTAACGTATTAGTATATAAACCAATGTTAATATTATCCATAAGAGGACAAGTTAATAGTTGATTCAATAACATAGTTGAGAAATCAAATATATGGATTTATTGGGGATTTAAACTTATACTTATTTAAATTAAATAAAATACAGTGTTTACATGCAATGACTTTCTATATTTTATTTCCCTATGTTTGTTTCTCTAATTTTTGTTTTCTATTTTATTTGTATAAACTTTGAATATATTTATTTGATTTTTGATTGATTTTATTTTTAATAATAGCTTAGAAATTTCAAGAGATATAGGTTTCTAGTTTTGTTTATTTGTTGCCTTTTTCTTTTCCCTTGCCTTTCCATTTGCATTGTCAGTTACTTTCCACATTCACAGCAATGAATTCTTCTAATAATTCACGTACATATTGTTCCTTAAACTCTTCTTTTCATTGCGTGTAAACAAAGGAAAATAATAATAATAAATACATCAAGTTATTTGTTGCCTTTTTATTTCTCAAACCATTCAAACTCCTGCCTTTTATTGCCTAGCCTCTTAATTTCTTATCTTAGTTGTTCATTCCATTAACCTAGCCGCCACTCTCTCTTTTTATTTCACGTATGAAGTTTCTCATCTCCTCATCTTATTCATTTGCGTGAAGAAAAAAAAAATTCAAGATCTAAAGTCATGGCTTCTTTCTTCCTTCTCCTTTTTTTCATTTTGTTTTCTTTGCCTTCCTTCAAGCTAGGCTCGGCCTCCATCTTCTCCTAGCATACCTCTAACCATCATGTCCAAGCAACACAAGATGATGGTTGAACCCATATGTGGTGTAGCCAAGCCATTGATTGATTAAGGCAAGTTATACCACTTTGATTCGTTATTTTTCCATTGTTTTAACCTCTATTCTTTTGTATTGAATCATATTCTTATTTATGTAATATTTGTTTGCATACAAGATTTGGATCTGACTCTTCATCCACTCAAATTTGCATTGTGCTTTGTCGTGCTTTTTCGTGCTTTGCGGAGTTTGGATTTTTATTCTGAATTTGTCAACTCTAACTTTTAAAAGGTGAGTTATTCACTTTAGACATACGTACTTTTATAATTGTGAATTGATGACAAGTTAATTGTATAAAATAATATGTTATGTACATACATGCCTATGATATACTTATATGATACAAGTGAAGTGAAGTGATGCATGCCCGAACGGACTTTAGAATAAGAAAAATCATTATGGGCTGAAATGATGGGCTCGAGTTATTTTTATTGTATTTATTTTACTTGGGATTACGGGTTTGAAATGATAGAACCCGGATTTTTCTTTTTCAGTTACGGATTGAAATGATACATATCCGTATCACTTGACCTAGGTTAGAAAATTTTATACAAGCTGATCGTTAATATTTTTAAGTAATATATTTCTGGAAAAGATAGTTATTAAGTATTTTGAATATTTTGAATATATGAAATTTTAGCTTAAAAGATTTGATTCAATGATTTAAATTATAAAGAGATTTGGTTTTCTATAAGCTAGAATTCTATAAATCTAATTGTTGGTTTTAGGTTGAAATTAAAGATTCAATTAATGATAAATATCTTAATAATTAAGTTTGATTTAATTTGGGATCCTAAATCTAACCCGGTAATGTTAATAAAGGTTAATTCCTGAAATGGATATGTTGTGTACAGTAAATAATGTAATTGGATTGATAAAATGAAATACTGTCTTAATTGGACTTTTTGTAATAAAATTTATTTAACTAGAAAATCATAGTAATTTGACGTAAGGAAATTTGATTGTATATTAACTATGATAAAATATTATATTTATGAAGTGGATATGTTTGGAAATGAAAATTTATGTTTTAAATGGAAATGTAATCTTTGGAATATGACTTAACACAAAAATTGGAAATTTGGTTTTAAATGGAAATTTTAAGTTAAGTAAATAAATGGAAATTTAATTTATTTATGAGATGGGTATGTTAAATAAAATATTAAGTTATTGGTTGGAATTAAAGTTAAGCAATTTATTAAGTATTGACTTAACAAATGGATGTTTAATTTAAATTGGATATTTATTAATAAAAGGTTATTTAATTAAAATTTATAAGTTACATAATGTCCAAATAAATTTTTTGAAAGGTGGAATAAATTTGATAAGCTAAAAATTTGAAAATATATTGTTTAAAGAGTATAACAGAAATTATAGCAATTCTGAAATGTTGTGGTTAAATGAACTATGGCTGAAAATACACTAAAAAGACCTATAACAGCATTTATAAAGTGCTATAAATTCCGGAATATGAACTATGGCTGGAAATACACTAAAACGACCTATAACAGCATTTCTGAAGTGCTGGAATTCTTGAAAATTTGAACTATAAGCCGAAATTACTAAGTAGCTGCTGAATTTGAACTATGTTTTGATGTATACTATATATACCCACCGCAGCACTTTATAAATGTTGCTCTTTTGAAAATTTCCATGTTTAGAATGTCGAAATTAAACGAATGAACTTAGAAATTGCTGAAATTCTGGAAATTTGATATGTGATTTGGAAATTTGGGTTTTATTTAAATGATATATTATTGGATTAGTTTTGAAATGGAAATGATACTATTATGATATGGTTTTGAAATGAGTATGATTTATTGGTTTTGAAAGTATATACTATTTTGAAAGAAATGATATGATTTTAAAATGGATATGTTAGTTTGCTTTTAAAAGTATAAATGATTTTGAAATAAATATCCATGGGTTATAATAACGTTGGGTTCTTAAGGAGACCGGGATCGGAATTGTCATACTCTCTGACAACTCCGAAAACCACTTTAACAACCGTATACGCGGTGAAGATTCCAGAATGACGTAGGATGGTGGCGACGTTCTATTAAGGTATATACGTGGACCCGACACCCGTGAATTGGCATTAGGTGGCTAAAACAGGAGCGATTTCGGGCCAGTGAAGTAGCTCCTCTTATCGGACACACTCCTTCGATGTTATATTCTGACTTTGAGATTGATTTGTTGGCCACTTTTGATTTTTGATTTTAGGGGTGTGGCTCGAGGTGGGGGGTAGTTGCGTGCTATGCATCACCACCAGTCCGGATAGTAATTGGTATATCTACCCTGGCATTGCCTTGTGTGCCGTGTCACCTACCCTAGCGTGCTTTGTACAAGTTTGATTTGTGTCGTACCTACAGAGTATCCTCTGGTAGCCTTCCGATCAGAAGATATTATGGTACTGTATAGACTATTGGCACTATTACGTGTTAAGGTGGAAAATGTAAAGGCTTAACGCTATTTAAAAGTAAACTTATTTTACTATAGACATTATTATAATAGCGAAATATTACTACATAGTAAATAGTTTAATGGATCCTTAGAGGATGGGCGGTCCCAAGAATCCTTTAAATTACTTGTATCTTATATTACAGTTCACTTGAGTTGTTTACATTGTATAAGTATGTATGTCCTGACTAGAGTGTTTTGTGTTTTGCTTTACGCTAGGGTCAGACTGAGTGATACAGCATCTAAGATTCACCTTAGGGGTTGGAGCTTTACTTGAAGATCCAGCTACCTATTTCACTTTCAGTTATCCAATTGGTTCCAGTTATTCAATTGATTCCAGTGTTGTATTCAACTTTGTACTTGATTATCATCTTGTTATTTCTGTTATATCTTGTTTAACTCTGATGTATTTATATAGTAGCTTCATGAACTACTATTTCTTTGCTTCCGCTGCATTATTATATTACTCTGTGTCTTTGATTCTGCGATTTATTTATTTGTTGTATATTCTGAGATTTGCCAAATTTAAATTACTATTCGGTATTATTGAACAATTCAAGTACGACATGTGCGGATGCGAATGGTTGGAAATATCGGGTCGTTACACTAACTATCATCCTAATAAATTAGTGTTATTTATTACCCTATTAATTCTAATTAGTATGTTCAATATGCTATAATTATTACGTTATTGTTACCTTAATAATCAATATGTTAATACTATATATATACATACACATACAAGATTCGAATAAAATATTTCCAGTCACACGCAAAGAAAATGCTTATTGATTAAATGTCAAACTTATACAAGTCTCAAACTACAAACAAAGAAATAGCTAATATCTTTAGCCAACAACTTCATTCATATCCAAAAAGGAATAATACCAAACTCATTTCATATTAATAAATAGAATTAACTCTCTATTCAAGGAACAAACTTTACTATTTAAACATTTTATATTTTATCACAATTTTACAACTACCATCCTGGAGTGAAAATGGGATTCATACTTATTTTAATTTGTAGAAATAGACGGTACAAACTACAAATAATCAGAATTCATACTTTACACACTATTTCTAACTTTATTTTATATTTAGAATCCTTTAACACTACAAGAGAAATCAAAGAGATGAAGTGGAATAGATTATGAATTGCTTAAATCTCAACATAGATCTGATTCTACTATATTAGTATAAAAACAACTGAAATTCCAACATATTCAAAGGTTGATAATTATGTAGGGGTTTTAGATGTTATGTTTTTGTTTATCAAAATTTCCCAAGACATACATCAGATCCAAATAAATACTATTCAATTAAAAAATATGAAAAACTTGATTCACGGAGAATTGTTTGCTTCCTAAATGGATTTGATTCCACCATGCCTTATTTTCTTTTCGGATCTCCCTCTTTTGGAATATACAAAAAATTGAAATATATATAGAAATTAGATTTAGAATCAGAAACTAGAGAGGAATAGAATCAGAAATCAAAAGAATTAACCAACTAAACCTCTTACCTAAAAATCCTAACTGATTCTGGAATCTAAAAAAGAAGAAGAAGAAGGTGGGATCTGATTTATGCCGCTCCAAATTCTCTTTTAGAACTTTTCCTATTTGAATATACAACAAATAGATTGTATATATAGATTAGATTTTAGAAACAAGAAGATAGGGAGAAGAAGGATTAATTTAAATTAGAGATTAGAAATTAGATTTACTTACCAGAAAGTTTATTGTTTCTGAAACTATAAGGGGAGAGATTTCGACATAGCTTTGCCATTGCTACAGAATTTTATAAAGGAAAAGCAAGGGTCTAAGGGTCTATTTAAAACAACCAAAACCCTAGCCATCGCCTTCAGAACCGGCTATCGTATTCAATCCGTTTCTGTTATATTATATAGTTACTATATTTAATTTTATCTTTACATGTTAACTTTAGCCCATACTTCAACATCAAGTTAAGCCACTCTTAACTTTAACATTTAAAATACAAATTTTAAAATTCAAACTTCATATTTTTAAATTCAAATTCAAGTATTTAAATTTCGAATTTGAAAACTTCAAATGTCCATAATTTCTCCATTTGGACTCAGATTTCAACATATTATATATGAAAATTGATCAGAAAATAGCCACGGATGCAATGGTGCAACTTTCTTGACCAAATTATGACATTTACAAAAATTTCCATTTTTAAACTTGTTCTAATTATTTAATTTTTATTAAATATTACAGGGTGTTACACCTCTCGACCTTATCCTCTGCCTCCTATGTACAATCATCTTAGTCCTCACTCCATTAAACACGTACCAGATTCAATGCCTTCTTTTGAAGCTTTTTCTCATCTTAGCCTACAATTCTAATATGTTTCCTAACAAGAGTCAAATTTGGTTTAACAATCTAGTCTTCATTACCCTCGAAACAACAACATCCTTAGGGTTTTGGATACAGTTCTGTAGTTGTGATACATGAAACACGTTATGAACCCTAGCAAAAGCACTTGGTAATTCAACTTCATTGGCTATTTTTCTAACCCTTTCTAGTATTGAAAACAGGATAAAGTACATCGACCCTAACTTTCTGTCCTTTCCAAATCCTATGGTGCCTCTCATTGGTAGCGCTTTAACAAACACATGATCTCTTAGATCAAATTCTAAATCTTTTCGCATCCAATCAGCATAACACTTTTACCTTTATTGAGCATCTTGTTTCCTTTCTGAAATTTGCCTAACCTTCCCTAAAGCTTCCCTTATAAGATCTAGTCCTAGTACTAGTCTATCTCCAGCCTCGCACAAACTCACTAGTGATTCACATAGCCTTCCATGTATTCCTCAAATGGTGCCATCCCAATATTGGACTGGTATCTATTATTATAAAAAAAATTACGAAGTGTAGATGATCTTCCCATGATCCACCGAAATCTTACACATGCTCTTAGTAAATCTTCAAGCACTTGGTTCACCCTCTTGGTTTGGTCACATATTTGTATGGTAAGCCATATTCATACATAATTCTAAACCCAAAGCACTTTGTAGGCTCTGGTAGATTACATTAACAAACAATGGGTCTTGATCACTTACCATAGTACATAGAATCCCATGGATCCTCACTATAGTCTTCACAAATGTCTTGGCTAACTTTGTTATCGTCCTTATGGACTTTATAGAAATGAAATGGGCACTCCTAGTCAACCTACCGACTGTGGCATGTATACTTTTGTTTCTTTCCTTTGTCCCTGTCAAACCATCTACAAAGTCCACTGAAACCAAATCCTGCTTTCATACCTGAACCTCAAAAAAGGTTGTTGAAGACCACTTAGATTCTGGTGTTATATCTTAACTTGTTGGCATGCAAAACATTTGTTCACACATTCTCCAAAGTCTCTCTTCATCCCTTCCCGGTAGAAGCTTCATTTCATATCACAGTACATCTTTATACCCCCTAGATAAATAGAAAAATTTCAAACAATGACATTTGTCCAAAACCAACTTCTGAACGTCTTTCCTCTTGGAATATACAACCTTTCTTTCTTCCAAAGCTAGCCATTTTTGTAAATACTGATTCACTTCCGTCCTTCGACCTTGGTGCTTACTTTTAACCTTGGATCATTTCAGCACATAATAGCTCTTCTTTTTGCTCCTCGGTTATCCTTTTTGATAGGAACTGGACAAACTTCCAAGCAAGATAACATTCCGGAGTTTCAACTCGGACCTACATTCGACCGAAATTACACATCACAAGAAGCTAATATCTCTAAGACATTCCATCCTTCAACCATAGCCAAATAATTCTACTGCTTCAGGCTTAAGGTATCAACAACTTTATTTCACTTCCCTGGGATATACTTAATTCCAAAATCATATGATGTCAAAAACTCAACCATCTTCGTCGTCTCATGTTCAGCTCCTTTTAAGAGAACAAATATCTCAAAGACCTATGGTCGATAAATTACTCGAACATTTCCCCTAAAGGTACTGCCTCCAAATCTTTAGCACCAAGATAATTGCTGCTAATTCTAAGTCATGAGTGAGGTACCTAACCTCATGAGCTCTCAATTGCATCAATGTATACACTATAACCTTAACCTTATACATCAATATAGCTCCCAAACCAAAAATCGAAGCATCCATGTACACAGTCATAATCTCATTTCCTTCCATCATAACTGAAACTAGAGCTTCTATCAGCTAAAGCTTCACCTTATGGAATGATGTTGCACATTCTCTCGTCTAAACGTATCTTTCAGTCTTGCGAGTAAGTATGGTCTATAGTGCTACTATCCTAGAGAAGTCCTTAATAAATCATTAATAGTGTCCGGGTGGCCCCAAGAAAATTCTTATCATGGAAATTGCCGCTGGTCTCTTCTAATCATTCACAGTTTTGATCTACAAAGGATCATCAACCAACCCCTCCTTCGAAACCACATGGTCTATGAACTTTACTTTCAGCTTCAAAAAGTGGCATTTGAAAAACTTCACCGTTAACTTCTTCTGTCTCAAGATATTTTATACCGATCTAAGATAAGTTTCTTGGTCTTGCTTATCCTTAGAAAATAAAAAATATCATATATATATATATATATATATATATATAAAGACCAATGCAAATATATTGAATTAATTAGGAAAGACTCGATTCATTATATCTACAAAGAATATCGAAGAATCGGTCAGCTCAAAGGGCATAACCAATCACTCGTATGAACCATATATTGTCCTTAGCAATGGATAACGTTTAGTTGATGGAATCCAATGGCCAAAATATCCTTGGCAGAGGAATACACTCCTCGGCAAATCTTAGTTAATTGCACCTAGTAATGATATTTTGTGCATGTATTCATTTCGTCGGCACTATATCACTAAGGCATTGAGAATTTGGTCCATGGTTCAAAACTCTATAAATAACCATAGTTAATTGCATAGTTAATTTGGTCCATGGCTCAAAATTATCAGTTAATCTCTTTATTCTCGCAATGGTCAAAACATGATTGTCATGTCATGTGATTGGCCATAATTAAATGTATTTTAATTATTGAAGATCGATAGTACCCTCAGGTCCAAAGATTACCGCACATCGTTGTGATGAGATCTTATATTAATTTAGTTGTATTAACCTATAAAGCACTCTCATCGATTCATTCGATGATTGTTCCATGCAACCACAAGTACATAAACCCTTAATGCCCCTAACGATCATAAGTAATTCACCATCCATTATGGAGAGAGCTGCAAACACTAGTCCAATAAATGTATCAATATCCTTTTCTCGATATATCTTAGTTAGGAATATTTAAGAAGTATTTAGATACTAATTCAACACTCATGGTTATTAACACATTCGTAATTGCAATCAATAAAATGTATCTTCTAAGGATGTTCCACTTATATACATTTGATGTAATTATTTCATTATTTTTATCTTTATATAACAGCACGTATAAAAGAAACAAAAGCATACTTTATTTTGAACAAGGTTATTCATAGAGTTAAGTTTATATAACTATTAAATGCCCTTAGGATGCACTCTTGACTCTATCAACATAAACACATGCATGTATGCACGCGTGTGCACACACATATATATGTATGTTTGTGTGTGTGCATATTTATTGGGCTTGGACCATAATAATTGTAACAGCCCGCAAATCCATACCCCTTGATTCGACAATATTCTTCCTCAATCAACCCAAGATGTACGGAAACACGAACCATTTAGGTTAAAGAAGAAGAGGTAGAAGAAGAAAATAGAAAACAATATCAGAATCTAACCATCGCAGCGGAATAAATATAATAGATAATTACTGATCTTTGCACAAAGGAAAAATATATCTGTTAATACATTACATCATCAGAGTATACATAACACACAATTGGACAGTAATCATAACCTGTCCTCACAATCTGAATACACATCTAATCAATACAGTGGAATATCTAAAACAAGTAAGGGAGTACGTATCGCCATCCGGCTCCTAGCATCCTTCCCTGTAATCTATAATACTCGGTCTGACCCGAGCATTATAGTTAAATAACACCCAAATCAGTCTGCAATACCAACGTGAGAAAACCACACCCAAATTGATTATTAAAGTTTCAAAAATCCTTTGAAAATCAAAAGCATCTCGTAAGACCACGCCACAAATAAACATATCGGGTTTTTACCTTACGATAGCTAAAACACTTTTTATTAAAATCATCTGATATTACAATAGGGTATATTTATAAATACTTATTAAAATAGCCGAAATTTTTACATGAATAAATTCCATCTACTAGCCACAAAGTGGGTATTACAAACAAAACTCGTAAAAGGCGCGTAGGGAGAATGGATTTCCAACTAATGACTAGGCACTGGGTACCACCTGTCACGGTACCTGGTCTAGATCAGTATACCGAGGATCACTCCCAATCCCTTGAAACACAAGACCGGGACTACCCCTTACTGGATAATCCCGAGTAAGATCAAACCACGATTGGGATCAGCAACCGCACCACTAAGCCGAAATAAAAGGACATCTAGACAGGGATGACCTCACCCGAAATGGGTGCTACCCACCTAGCCTTGCTGCATAACCCATAATTTTCAGTCATTCCCGGTTGATGAGGCTTGAGGCTAAGCATTACCATTTTAGAATGTTTCACTTATAATGCCCATCGTCCACCTGACGACGTTCCGAAAGCATTCATACATACAAGTCCGTCCCGGGTTCGAACGGAACCGAAGGAACTATTCCAACTACATCCATTTTGAAAATATCCTCAGGATTAGTAGCGACTAGCCCTTGCACTTCACTGCTCCATCTTCGACCCCGAACTCATTTTACCCACGAAAACATACAAATCGGATCGAAGTGGTTTTCGAGAAATTAATCCTGATCCCGGTCTCTTCGAAACGATCAGTGCACTGGCTAATATTGATAGTCGGTTATTTAACTATCAATTAACACTCACAAACATCCATCAACCATAATTTCTCCAAATTATTTATTATTCTCAAAATATCTTCGCAAGATATATTTCCATTTTCAACCCTTTTTGAAAACAGTTTCAAACCATTTTCTCTCTCGGAGTAAATTTCCCAAATATTTTCGATTCCTACTGAAATCACCAAGTACAAAAGCTTTAAACTTTAGATTTTGAAAATAATTTAAAAACACTTTATTATAAAATATACTTTAAAACATTTAAATTGATAACTACTTCAATACTTAATTAAAAATGTATATTATAGGAATATTTGAAAATGAGGTTTCTTTATAAAATATTAAACTAGATTTTCATTTTTTTTCTTTTAAAAATAAAATATCAAGTCACCTTTAATTAATTACTACGATAATAGATTAGAAAAATACTTTAGAATTTAAACATTTAGAAATAATAACTTTTCTAAAGCATGCTTTTTAAAACAATATTAAAGCTTTGAACTTATATTTAAAAATTTACTTTGAAACGTACTTGGCTATTCAGGGAAATATACTTCTCTTCACATCCTTTAAAAATATAATCGCTATTTATTTTTAAACAAAATTTCCCATTTCTTTAATAAATTCCTATCCTGAATTTATTCTTCCAAATATCTATTGATATATTACATCACTTTTATAAACCTGGTTTATAAATTCCATAGTTATGTTCTCCTTTAAATTTCCAATTTCAAATACTTAAATAAATTTCCAAATTGATTTCCAATTTACTCCATTTGAAATAAATTCCTTTACTTTCTCATTTATTCCAAAATCCATTAACTTCAGATTTTATTTCTTAATTATAATTTAAAATCTTTTAACTGAAAATACCAATTTCAGATTTTCCCAAACTCCTTCTTTATCTTTTTAAATAAACTCAAACCTTGGAATTTAAAATAAATTCTTTATTCCTTTAAATAACATCACTTATGTTTTTAAAATTCATTATTACTTTGTTTATTCAAAATTCCCTTTTTCCATACTCGGAATTATTTATTAGAATTTTAAAATTTCTTTTATTCTTATCCAGTTCATTCTTAAATTTATTCAAATTCTCAACGATTATTTGGCTTAAAAATTCACTCTTTTATTTTCTTTCAAAAATCCAATCCCGTATATTTTAATAAACCAGTGTACCGAAATATATTCAAGCAAACTATAGCATTCAATATGCCAATATAATTCATCACAGAACATCAAATAATCATAACAGAGAATAGTAAATAATCTAAATAAATTTTGAGGAATCTAGTTGGATCCCTCCAACCTGTTTTCCCTGCATCCACAGATGTTAGCACAATATAAAATACCAATTCCACTTCGAGGTTGAATATTGCGGTATATGGGTTTAATATAATATCATCCGCTATTATGCGGCGTTTAGGGTCTCATCTGCTATATAATGCGGGAAATTAATCACTCCAATATATACTATATATACTACTATATAAAATATAGCACATCCAATCAATTCAATCATTCAACCAAGTATTTAAATTTAACTATTTAAATTCAAATTAAATCCAGATGAGTGAGATTAACTCACATTTGCCCTTTAAATTTGCAAATCCACTTTATTATCGACCATTATCTCCCAATTTTGGACATTGTATAAATATTTATATAAATTATTAATATTCAAAATAATCGAAAAATCAATTTCCTTGATATACTAATAAATTGGTAAATTTAAAATGCATATTTATTTTCTTTTGAAACTTCACAAAATAATTTATATCTGATCTTATAAACTTCTCAAACATGAAAGATCCTTATTATATTTTTTTCTTCTTTTCCAAACCTTATCTATATACATTTAAATTCTAATAAAATAAAATCCTACAAACCTACATGTATTAAATTAAACCACAATTGTTTTATAAATATCTCTAACTGCGAAATATTATTATTCTTATCTGTAAAATAAAAACAGTATTTAACAGTAAAATTTTAAAACTGCTTAAAATATAGTTTTCTTTTTCAATCAAATATTTTAAAATTTTCTATTTAATATAAAATTAACTTCCCAAATCAATAAGCTATTTAACAGCATAGTATTACCGGTTAATAGACTTAATCAACCAACTTTAAATAAATAATTTAGCTAGGCTAATTTACATTTCACTGTTAATAAAAGTAACAGAAGCTAACTCGAATACCTCACAATGAACAGGAAACCAAATCAACGAGCTTCAGCTCGAAATCAAAACCGCGCCTCAACGAGCTCATCACTGCGACCATTAACTACCCGAACGCCATCCAAGCCACTCTAAGTCGCGGCCTCAAATACACAGCCCGCCTCCATGTGGATCGCCTGGCATACACGCACCAAAGCCTGGTCACAAGTTCTTCTACCATAATCACGCAAGGGACCACGCGCGAGCATAGCGTTACCAACCTCTCTTCTTGCGATGTCGATCATCGTTGAACTTCGTGCCCTAGGTCGTGGTCTTTTTTTATTGCGTGAGTTCGATTTAGGGTTCTGGAAAAATATTGGGGACCAAAGGATCGGATTTAGGTTTTCTTTATTTTTGATTTGGGTTTGAACGAAGAAGCGGAAAGAGACAGGATTTGATGCCAACGTTCCTGAATCTCTTTTGGCGCACAGAATACGCCTTGCTATAGTAACATGAAGTGAATAAAAAAAATACAACTGATGTGAAGGAATTTCAATTAATGTTTGACCAAGATATAAATATAGATAAATAAAAATTCAAATCCAAATTGTATCGATCGATGCAACCCAAAATTCTGGCATCCAATCGAGGCATGCTGCCAGGCGTTTATAACGTTATACCCCTATTCCGAACGTAATAGAAAAAGGTTCGAGCCCTAATTCGATCGTATGGCGAAGATAGCTTTTTGAACCCAGTTATTATATTAAATTTTGACTTAAATTTCAACGCGTTTATATATCGTACAACCACACAGAAACTCCAAACGCTGCGAAATTTGAAATTCGATTACAATACACTATTACGGATCCAATGAAACTGGTTTCGTCGAAATCCGAGACGGTGTCTCGAAAGGCTATTTTTAAATATTAATTGAAACGATATATTTTTAAAACTTCACAAATCACTTCCAAATTCAAGTTTAACGCTTTTACTATCTTCAGTACTATCAATATAAATTTTACAAGCCTTCAAATTATTTTTAACAGGCTTAAAACTCAAGTTTTCATATTTTACCCAACTTCAAATTATTTAATTCAATAATTTAATTATCAAATAAATAGTGATATTTGAATTCAGGTTAAAAATTAACTTTTAAATATTTGAAATCAATTAAATATTCCAATCTCAAACATCCAAAAATTCCTGGTCGTCACATTTCTCCCCCTTTAAAAGAATTTCGTCCCCGAAATTACTAGTTAAGAAGAATGATCCAAAACCCATTACTATTTTCCAAAACCAAACAGTTTTATCAACTTGCCACAACATATCTTTATTAACGACCCACTATTACTTCAACCAACTTTCCAAAATCTTCCATAGTTTTCAAATAACTTTACTTATTCAACCATTCAAATTATAATTCAAAACCAAGTTTTAAATTTCCAAAATTTCTCAAAAATTTTCTAACGCCCTAATTTTTTGAAAAATTTCGCCAGCGTCTCCTTTGCGCAGCTAGCTCGCTACAACTACAAAATGCCTCTACGGGCTCTCAAATTCCAAAACAAAACAAAAGGCCAAATGGCTAGATCAAAACCCAATCAAATTTCATAAAGAAATTTGAACACGTATCTTTTCGGTCGGGCAATTCAAATTTATCTTCTGAAATCAAAACCAATTTTCCTTTCCCTTTATATTACCTACATATCCTACTTAGCAATAATATCCAATCATAGCTTTTAAAATCATTTTATACATTTCCTTAAAGAGAATTTCATATCAACTTCTATTCAAATTAGTTTTCCCATTTCCATGTGAACTCAGTTTATCTTCAACTCTGAATATAAAAATTTTGTCTTCCATTTATAACTGATTCGTATCATTATTTTAAATTAGTTTCAATTTCCATTTCCAAAATTCCTTGTTTTAATTCCAATTCAAAATCGTTTTGTCGCTAACAAAAAAATTTCCCAAAAAATTTCTAAATTTTTCTAACTCCCAAACTTTTCGAAAATTTTTGGCAGAATCTCCTTTGTACGGAGGAGCTTCTGCAATTTGACAAGCGATATAAATATATATACATCGACCCACCCGGTCGGAAAAACAAAAAAAGTTCATATTTCCTATTTTTATTGCGTAGGCGTACCTTTATTTAGCATTTTAAGCAAGTAGCTTATTTATTTAGCAGTTAGCGTGCCCAAAATCCATCCAATCAGCTTCCCGGTACCTGGACTTACTCAATTCAAACATGTAAGTGCCATATATGAAGTTTAACAACATTTCACTTATTTGCAATAGTGAAACACATGGATTCTAGAAGCAATGCACACTAAACACTTTCCATAGCAATTTATATAGTTTTAATACTAATTCAATTGTTTTCAATTAATTCATATACCATTTGCATTCAATTTGAATTGTTTACAACCCACTTGCTAACATTCAATTCATTTTTAATTTTAAACAAACCCATATTATTCCAATTGATTTAAAAATCAATTCTATTCACCACTGTTAATACATTTACTTTCGTTTATGATAAAATGAATAATTTTCTGTGCAAATTTGATGTTATTCATGCAAATAACAATTACTTAAGATTATAACCATTTTAAATTTATTCCAACTCAATTTATTGTTTAATTCCTTCTATTTTAATTCATTGACAACCATTTTATTTAGCTCATCACATTCTATTTCAATTTTATTCCTTTTCAATTTTATTCACGATCCATTCATTTACGTTTCATGCCATATTTGCCTTCATTTCATTTGAGACCATATTATTAAGCTTGAACCATTCGATGCTTATATATTGATAACAATTCCCCATTTTAAATTTACCCAAGCTTTTATTCAATGGACTTTTCCCTTTACTCGAAGCCAAGCTTCCACTAATTTTAAACTTAAATTAATTTATTTCAAATTATTCAAATTTCATACTTAAGCTCATTTTCATTTTACAAATGAATTTTTCTTTTCAATTTAACTTGATTCTATTTCA
Source organism: Allium cepa (assembly GCA_030765085.1). NCBI lineage: Eukaryota > Viridiplantae > Streptophyta > Magnoliopsida > Asparagales > Amaryllidaceae > Allium > Allium cepa. The sequence continues at coordinate 442,389,724 of CM060944.1, read as the reverse complement.
GTCAAATCTCGTTTCAAACTACAAATTTACTTGATTGGTTCATCTGTTTCGTAGAAATTTAAATTTCCAGATTCAATTCATCTAATTGATTACAAGGCCGTTTTCAAATTTACTTACTTCACTAACGATTCAAGTCAAATTTGATTTATAACTCGAGTTTTATTTCCAAACTTCAATATTAACTTACAAATTCAGCTTCTATTTAACTACGTTAGGTTCCATTTACAAATTTCATTAACTAATTTATTATCTAATTATTTCTCCCCCTATTTATAATTCAAGTTTGGATTTTTTTTTATTTTCCAAATCATCAAACAATATTTATTTTGGGTTTTCTATTCCACTTTCCAGTTTTATAAGTCACAGCTTATTATTTTACACATTTCCATTCATTCTAGGCTTGAATATATTCATCTTTATTTTTAACTCAAAAAATTTCGCTTATTTATAACCCAAACATATATTTTTTATTCCATGGATTTTCGCTTCTTTTATAAGCTATTCTAATTCATTTATTCCAATCCAATACTTACCCACTTATTTCTTATCCAACTCACTTCCATTTATTTAAGTAAGGATCTAATTCCATTCAATATCACCCATAACTCAACTGAATTTTATTCCAATTCAATTTTATTTTAACTCAGATTTATTTAATTCAATTCGATTCAATTTTCTTCCTCAATCTAAGTTAATTTCATTTTTAATTTTTCACTTTAAATTTAAATTCCAACATTCAAAGATCATATTTTTCCCTCCTTGTTTAAAAATCATCTCAAATTTTATAAGTTCACAACTTATCTCATCAGGATTTTTTTAAACACCCGGCTTTTGATTTCCAAATCGTTCGAAATCACCATTATCTCAAAATCACATTTTTTCAAATTTTTAAACCAATCCTGGTTTTTATCCCCAACAAATTCCTTTGATATTTCAAGAAAAAACTAGTTCTTCTGAACAAATCAATTAGGCAGCAACCCGTCACCTAGAAACTCGAAAATGAATATCGATAATGCTGCAGTCATCACCGAAGTTATTTTCCAGCATCTGAAGTGAGTTTAATGCTATTTCCCTTCCAAAAATTTATTTGAAACAATTTCCTTTCAGAAATACCTTTAAAAAAATAATGCTATTATTTGTCTTCAAAACACTTCCAAAATCTTCGGGATTTTAAATTTTCAAATCTGATTTAAGTCAAATTTTAACTATAATTCATTTGTACAATTTATGCTCATACAAATTGTCCATTTGATTATACAAGTTATTCCAATTTTTATAATCTTATTTGTTCAAAGTATTATCATCCAAACATCCAAGTTATATAACAATTTAAGAAAATATTTCTTTTATATCAAAATGTAATTTGGGCAAAATTATTTCATTCACCCACCTTTAAAACAATACTGTGTCAATTTATCGTGTCAGGTGTTTATAAACTCTTCTCGAATAGCGGCCAACTTACTCGATCAGAATTGATATTCCACTCAACCAATAATTCAACATAATATTAAAACAATTTATATTCACTAACAAATACACGCTCATATCTATTAATACACTCAGACTCATTCTAGAGTACTACAGACTCTACTTGAGTAATCCCACCAGAGCCAAGGTTATCACCAACCTAAGCTCTGATACTAACTGTAATAGCTCGCACATCCGTACCCCTTGAGTCGACAATGTTCTCCCTCAATCAACCCAAGATGTACGGAAATACGAACCATTTGGGTTAAAGAAGAAGAGGTAGAAGAAGAAAATAGAAAACAACATCAGAATCTAACCATCGCAACAGAATAAATACAATAGATAATAACTGATCTTTACACGAAAGAAAAGTATATCTGTTAATGCATTACATCATCAGAGTATACATAACACGCAACTGGACAGTAATCATAACATGTCCTCACAATCTGATAACACATCTAATCAATACAGCGGAGTATCTAAAACAAGTATGGGAGTACGTATCGCCATCCAGCTCCTCAGCATCCTTCCCTATAATCTATAATACTCGGTCTGAGCCAAGCATTATAGTTAAATAACATCCGAGTCAGTCTGGAATACCAACGTATGAAAACCACACGCAAATTGATTATTAAAGTTTCAAAAATCACTTGAAAATCAAAAGCATCTCGTAAGACCACGCCACAAATAAACATGTGGGGTTTTTACCTTACGATAGCTAAAACACTTTTTATTAAAATCCACTGATATTATAATAGTGTCTATTTACAAATACTTATTAAAATAGCCGAAATTGTTACATGATTAAATTCCAGCTACTAGCCACAAAGTGGGTATTTCAAACAAAACTCGTAAATGGCGCGTAGGGAGAATGGATTTCCATCTAATGACTAGGCACTGGGCACCACCTGCCACGGTACCTGGTCTAGATCAGTATACCGAGGATCACTCCCAATCCCCTACAACACAAGACCGGGACTACCCCTTACTGGATAATCCCAGGTAAGATCACCCCACGGTTGAGATCAGCAACCGCACCACTAAGCCGAAATAAATGGACTCTAGACAAGGATGACCTCACCCTGAACGGGTGCTACCCACCTAGCCTTGCTGCATAACCCCTGATTTTCAATCATTCTCCATTGATGTGGCTTGAGGCTAAGCATTACCTTTTTAGAACATTTCATTTAGAATTCCCATCGTCCACCTGGCGATGTTCCGAAAGCATTCATCCATACAAGTTCGTCCCGGGTTCAAACAGAACTGAAGGCACTATTCCTACTACATCCATTTTGGAAATATCCTCAGGAGTAGTAGCGACTAGCCCTTGTACTTCACTGCTCCATCTTCGACTCTGAACTCGTTTTACCCACGAAAATGTACAAATCGGATCGAAGTGTTTTTCGAGAAATTAATCCCGATCCTGGTCTCTTCGAAACGATCAGAGCATTGGCCAATATTGATAGTCGGTTATTTAACTATCAATTAACATTCACAAACATCCATCAACCATAATTTCTCCAAATTATTTATTATTCTCAAAATATCTTCGCAAGATATATTTTCATTTTCAACCCTTTTTGTAAACAGTTTCATACCATTTTCTCTCTCGGAGTAAATTTCCTAAATATTTTCGATTCCCACTGAAATCACGAAGTACAAAAACTTTAAACTTTAGATTTGAAAATAATTTAAAAAACACTTTACTATAAATTATACTTTAAAATATTTAAATTGAGAACTACTTCAATGCTTAATTAAAAATGTATACTATAGGAATATTTGAAAATGAAGTTTCTTTATAAAATATTGAACTAGATTTTCATTTTTTTTTAAACAAAATATTAAGTCACCTTTAATTAATTAATATGATAATAGATTAGAAAAATACTTACTTTAGAATTTAAACATTTAGAAATAATAAATTTTCTAAAACATGCTTTTTAAAACAACATTAAAGATTTTAATATATATTTAAAAATTTACTTTGAAACGTACTTGGCTATTCAGGAAAATATACTTCTCTTCACATCCTCTAAAAATAAATCGCTATTTATTTTTAAACAAAATTTCTCATTTCTTTAATAAATTCCTACCGTAAATTTATTCTTCCAAATATCTACTGATATATTACTTCACTTTTATAAGCCCGGTTTATAAATTCCATAGTCACATTCTCATTTAAATTTCCAATTTCAAACACTTAAATAAATTTCCAAATTGATTTCCAATTTACTCCATTTGAATTAAATTCCTTTACTTTCTCATTTATTTCAAAATCCATTAACTTTAGATTTTATTTCTTAATTATGATCTAAATATTTTAACTGAAAATACCAATTTCATATTTTTCCCAAATTCGTTCTTTGTCTTTTTAAATAAACTCAAACCTTGGAATTTAAAATAAATTCTTTATTTCTTTAAATAATATCACTTATCTTTTTAAAATTCATTATTACTTTGTTTATTCAAAATTCCCTTTTTCCATACTCTGAATTATTTATTAGAATTTTAAATTTTCTTTTATTCTTATCCAGTTCATTCTTAAATTTATAAAAATTCTCAGAGATTATTTTGCTTAAAAATTCACTCTTTTATTTCCTTTCAAAAATCCTATCCCATATATTTTAATAAACCAGTGTACCGAAATATATTCAAGAAAACTATAGCATTCAATATTTCAATATAATTCATCACAGAACATCAAATAATCATAACAGAGAATAATAAATAATCTAAATAAATGTTGAGGAATCCAGTTGGATCCCTCCAACCTGTTTTCCCTGCATCCACATATGTTAGCACAATATAAAATACCAATTCCACTTCGTGGTGGAATATCGCGATATATGGGTTTAATATAATATCATCCGCTATTATGCGGCGTTTAGGGTCTCATCCGCTATATAATGTGGGAAATGAATCACTCCAATATATACTATATATACTACTATATATAATATAGCACATCCAATCAATTCAATCATTCAACCAAATATTTAAATTTAACTATTTAAATTCAAATTAAACACAGATGAGTGAGATTAACTCACCTTTGCCCCTTAAATTTGCAAATCCACTTTATTCTCGACCATTATCTCCCAATTTTGGACCTTGTATAAATATTTATATAATTTATTAATATTCGAAATAATCGAAAAATCAATTTCCTTGATATACTGATAAATTGGTAAATTTAAAATGTATATTTATTTTCTTTTGAAACTTCACAAAATAATTTATATCTGATCTTATAAACTTCTCAGACATAAAAGATCCTTATTATATTTTTTCTTCTTTTCCAAACCTTATCTATATACATTTAAATTCTAATAAAATAAAATCCTTCAAACCTACATGCCTCTAACTGCGAAATATTATTATTCTTATCTGTAAATAAAAAAAGAATTCAACTGTAAAATTTTAAAACTGCTTAAAATATAGTTTTCTCTTTGAATCAAATATTTTAAAATTTTCTGTTTAATATAAAATTATCTTCCCAAATCAATAAGCTATTTAACAGCATAGTATTACTGGTTAATAAACTTAATCAACTAATTTTAAATAAATAATTTGGCTAGCCCAATTTACATTTCACTATTAATAAAAGTAACAGAAGCTAACTCGAATACCTCACAACGAACAGGAAACCAAATCAACAAGCTTCAGCTCGTAATCCAAACCGCGCCTCGACGAACTCATCACCGCAACCATCCACTACTCGAACGCCATCCAAGCCACTCTAAGTCGCGGCCTCAAATACACAGCCCACCTCCTTGTCGATCGCCAGGCACACACACACCAAAGCCTGGTCACAAGTTCTTCTAGCATAATCACGCAAGGGATCGCGCATGAGTATAGCATTACCAACCTCTCCCCTTGTGATGTCGGTCATCGTTGAACTTCGTGCCCCAGGTCGTGGTCTTTTCTTATTGTGTGAGCTCGATTTAGAATTCTGGCAAAATATTGGGGACCAAAGGATCGGATTTAGGTTTTCTTTTTTTTTTGATTTGGGTTTGAACGAAGAAGGAGAAAGAGACGGGATTTGATGCCAACATTCCTGAATCTCTCTTGGGGCATATAATACGCCTTGCTACAGTAACATGAAGTGAATAAAAAAATACAGCTGATGTGAAGGAATTTTAATTAATGTTTGACCAAGATATAAATATAAATTAATAAAAATTCAAATCCAAATTGTCTCGATCGATGCAACCCAAAATTCTGGCATCCAATCGAGGCATGCCGCCAGGCGTTTATAATGTTATACCCCTATTCCGAACGCAACAGTAAAAGGTTCGAGCCCTAATTCGATCGTATGGCGAAGATAGCTTTTTGAACCCAGTTATTATATTAAATTTTGATTTAAATTTCAACGCATTTATATTTCGTACAACCACACAACAACTCCAAATGCTATGAAATTTGAAATTCGATAATAATACACTATTACGGATCCAATGAAACTGGTTTCGTCGAAATCTGAGACTATGCCTCGGAAGGCTATTTTTAAATATTAATTGAAACGATGTATTTTTAAAACTTCACAAAACACTTCCAAATTCAAGTTTAACGCTTTTACTATCTTCGGTACTATCAATATAAATTTTACAAGCCTTCAAATTATTTTTAACAGGCTTAAAACTCAAGTTATCATATTTTACCCAACTTCAAATTATTTAATTCAATAATTTAATTATCAAATAAATGGTGATATTTGAATTCAGGTTAAAAATTAACTTTTAAATATTTTAAATCAATTAAATATTTCAATCTCAAACATCCAAAAATTTCGGGTCGTCACATTTCTCCCCCCCCCCCCTCCCTAAAAGAATTTCGTCCCCGAAATTACTAGTTAAGAAAAATGATCGAAAACCCATTACTATTTTCCAAAACCAAACAATTTTATCAACTTACCACAACATATCTTTATTAACGACCCACTATTACTTCAACCAACTTTCCAAAATCTTCCATAGTTTCCAAATAACTTTACTTATTCAACCATTCAAATTATAATTCAAAACCAAGTTTTAAATTTCCAAAATTTCTCAAAAATTTTCTATCTCCCTAAATTTTTGAAAAATTTCTCTAGCGTCTTCTTCGTGCAGCTAGCTCGGTACAACTACAAAACGCCTCTGCGGGCTCTCAAATTCCAAAAGAAAACAAAAGGCCAAATGGCTAGATCAAAACCCAATCAAATTTCATATAGAAATTTAAACACATATCTTTTCGGTCGGGCAATTCAAATTTATCTTCTGAAATCAAAACCAATTTTCCTTTCCCTTTATAATATCTGCATATCCTACTTAGCAATAATATCCGATCATAGCTTTTAAAATCATTTTATACATATCCTTACAGAGAATTTCATACCAACTTCCATTGAAATTAGTTTTTCCATTTCCATATGAATTCAATTTACCTTCAACTCTGAATATAAAATTTTGTCTTCCATTTATAACTGATTCATATCATTATTTTTAATTAGTTTCAATTTCCATTTCCAAAATTCCTTGTTTTAATTCCAATTCGAAATCGTTTTGTCGCTAACAAAAAAAATTTCCAAAAATTTTCTAAATTTTTCTAACTCCCAAAATTTTCGAAAATTTTTGGCAGAGTCTCCTTTGTACGGAGGAGCTTCTGCAATTTGACAAATGATATAAATATATATACATCGACCCACCCGGTCGAAAAAACAAAAACAGTTCATATTTCCTATTTTTATTGCGTAGGCGTACCTTTATTTAGCATTTTAGCAAGTAGCATATTTATTTAGCAGTTAGCATGCCCAAAATCCAGCCAATCGCCTTCCCGGTACCTGGACTTACTCAATTCAAACATGTAAGTGCCATATATGAAGTTTAACAACATTTCACTTATTTTCAATAGTGAAACACATGGATTCTAAAAGCAACGCACACTAAACACTTTCCTTAAGAAATTTATATTGTTTTAATACTAATTCAATTATTTTCAATTAATTCATAGACCATTTGCATTCAATTTGAATTGTTTACAAACCACTTGCTTACATTCAATTCATTTTTAATTTTAAACAAACCCATTACTATCTTCAGTACTATCAATATAAATTTTACATGCCTTCAAATTATTTTTAAAAGGCTTAAAACTCAAGTTTTCATATTTTACCCAACTTCAAATTATTTAATTCTATAATTTAATTATCAAATAAATAGTGATATTTGAATTTAGGTTAAAAATTAACTTTTAAATATTTGAAATCAATTAAATATTCCAATCTCAAACATCCAAAAATTCTGGATCGTCACAATAATTGTGAAAATATATTGCATTTACATTTGAAATGGCACATATACACATACATATATAAGCATATATAACTATATATGAATAAATTCTAGAACATAAATGATTATAGTTGAATAATATATATCACGTACATGTGAACTCGACTAGAAAGAAAAACTATATATTTCGAGTATACATATACATATACACACATATTAATATACGTTTGGGAAAATTTAAGAAAAACAAAAATTTTGATTTATATTAAGATTAATAGCATGTATATATTTAAATATGGCATCATTTTGAGTATTTCAAGCACTTACATAATTAACGATAAAGTTAATTTAATGTTATATAGTTATATATATATAGGTCGAACAAAAAAAGTACATATATAACAACTCATACTTAAAAACAAATATATGTGTACTTTAGTATAATTTAATATATATGTGTGTGTATATAATAATTTTTTATTATGGCTCAAAGATATGTGCATATCGGTAGAGTTAAGGGTATGCCCTAGAGGCAATTCTGTAATTTATTGTAAATTATTAACTCTATAATAATTCTCGTTTGAAATAAAGGGTTTTTTCTATTATATACTTGTATAATGTGTTAGATTAATTAATTATTTAGTTTAAGTATATTAATAGAAAATCAATAAATGATATGTTTTGTGATAGTAATTACAGTGTGTTGTAATCATGAGCAATTTATCATAATAAAATAAACATATCATTTTAAATATTCTTAGTCAAGATGTATCGAGACTAGATATCGATACATTTGTGGAGACAAGTATGTAACGCTCTCTAGATGTTGGGCAGTGTATTACTCATGGTTGTTGAGGGCACCAAGAGGTTATGTACTGATAGTTATGGATAAATATGGAATGACTTACTCAATAGTTTTCTATTGGTTAATATGACTTTGGTTAAACAAAAAATATCGAAGTGACAATATTATATAGTTCTCGTGACATAAGAATACTATTGAACTTCAATGTGGATACTCCACTTTAGTTATAGGTAATTCATGACACGATGTGCATTGAACGATTATAGTTGGGCCTAACTTGAAGCACTAGAAGTGAAACACTATCAATGGATAATTTACCTCCCAAGCTATATGGGTTAGTATCATGGTCAACTGAAGTCAAAGTACTGGCCAGAGCAGATCTATAAATAATACTTTTTATTGACGAACCAAGTATGTTTTTTGTTTGGACTATACGATTTGAATGTGGACAATATTAGAATTTGACCAATACTAAATTTTATAAGTTCTAATGTGATATGGTTTTGATAAAGAAAGCTAGTGTAAATAATTGTCACCACCAGGGGCCGCTAATAGTAAAAAAAAATTACGGAAACCGTGTAAGCAGTTAATACAGCCAAACTGTCACATCACTAGCTAAAATATTATGTGAACGTTAATACTTGATTGTTCAATATTAATTACTAATCAAATTTACACTTACGAGCCATACAACTGTAATGTTGAATACTTTGAATACCGACTGGTTTAATTAAATGATAATTGTTATAAATTAATCGATATTTATGAAAATTGAAGTATAAAATTTTATCTGTATTGACTAGTATTGAAAATGGTATGTGTAAAAAAGTTGTATACACATATATCGATATATGATATCGATGTACATTTAAACTTAATTTGAATGAAAATTAACTAATATGATTTGAAGTTGGATGCAAACTAATGTGGCTAAGGGTATGATGGTTATAGGACGAGGCTAAGGGGTGATGTTTATTGATATTTTGGGACTGAACTAGTGAGGGAAAAGAAAAGAGCTAGATCCACTTTTTTCTCTCTCTCGCTCTTTCCTTATTTAAACCCTCTACCCTCTTCCATTTTGGTTTCGATCTCTCTATTCCTCCTTTATCCATATAGGTCACACACTTAGCGCCTTCTTCCTTTATTTTTCAAACCAAGAAAAGATCAAATAAGTTTATATCAAAAGGTGTGTAGATCTCTTCGATTGGTAGTGCTTTCTAGAAGAGATCGAATTTTATTCAAGGAGTTCCACGGATTTGATATTCAAAGCATTATGAGTAGGCTACAACTAAGGTAATACTTTCAGAGATATAGTCAATTATGTTATTATATCTTAACATGATAGATTATGTAACGATCTGTATTTTACATATTGGTGGATGGTATAATATTAACGTTATTCTTATATGAGATCATATGATTCTACGATTTGGAGAGATGACTAAAAGCCATTTTCCATCCTTAGAATTTTGTATCGGACGATTTTGACCTTAAAAATCTTATATGGCCTATAACTTTTGATAGGAGTCGAATTGGGATTTAAAATCACTTTCATTAGACCAGGATGATGCTTTCTCTTTCGGTAGAGTGGTTGTAGTAGGAAAACGCACTTCGTATTAGGGATATATGGCTGTTTGAAATTTCACTTGATATTAAATAGCTTAATGGATAATTAATGGGTCAATAGTTAGGCCCAAAGCCCATTTCAAGGTTAGCATGAGGTTAGGGCTGATGGGACTTCCCATTATCACTTCACACTTCCCAAAAATAGAGAGAAATCCTCCATTAACCATCTTTTAGCCAAAAAATTATCCTAATCCCTACCTTAATTAGCCAAAACATGTCATTTGAGTAAGATTAGCAAGACTAGCACCTTAGATTGAAGATTTGCTATTAGAGATCATCTTAGAGCTTTTGCTCACCTAGGGATTCATGCACCTTTGGGATTGGATTAGGTTGCTTAGGATTTAGGTGAGTGATTTTAAGCATCTACTCATTAATTAGCCACTATTTGATGTTTAATGATGTTTTTAAATGATTTTCAAACTCTAAAATACGTTTTAAACCCTCTTTGATAACATATGAAAATTTCTAAGGATTTGTAAAACTAGTGTTCTTATGGATCTCTTTTGTACTTATGGATACTACCTTTAGATTTGGATTCACATTGACATGTATGGATGTATGTTTGTTAGTATAGATTACACATGATAGTTACTTGAATGTGTGATTTTTGTATGGTTGAAAACATTGATCGAATGACGAATTAGCTATAAAAATATGTTAGCTATTGATCGATATAAGATCAAATCTCGTGCGATCGATATAAGGTGACAAGGAAGGCCTTATAAGGCTACATTCTAAGTTTCAAGTCATTTGGAGTTTGTGTGCTCGAGATATTGATGGATCGATAGTGATTTTGGGGGTTATGATCGTTCACATGGAAAGATGGGAGAAAGGGTCAAGTTACGGATTGGTAGTCCTTTGCTTTGAGTTCTTTTGAGTATAGCTTTGGATTGCTTAGATACGTGGATCGCTTGCATGGATGGATCGCCTACATAGATGGATCGGTGGGGAATCACTTCGATTTTGGAGATGTTGCCTTAAATTTTGGAGTGGGTGCTTCGAGTTGCAAATGGTCGCTTGAAGGCATGGGCTAATAGAGTAAAAGGAAGTTGAATTTTGGCTATGTCAAGGATCGGTGGCCATGGATCGGTACCAATCAATGGACACCGATCCACGATGATGTGGGATTGATGTAGGGTCATGAAGGTATATGGCCTAAGTGTGTGAAGTGTGGAATCGGAGTAGGCATTGGTCGGTAGGGGTGGTTTGGCATAAAGGAGTTGGGCGTTGAGTCTTCATGTGCTTTCTTCGAGTCTCTGTATGTATGCTTTGAGATGTAGTGGGGTTTGGCTTGAGTTTTGGTATGTAACACTCAAACTCATAACAAGTCAAATACTTAGTCAACTATAGCTAAGTATAGGGGTCGGTACCAAACCCTAGAGTTGGATGGCCATTTTCGATGAAAACAGCCCATGATTCGATGATGATGGTTCCGTGATGGGAAGAGACGGCTTCAATGATGGATAGTTGTACTTTGGGATGTAAAGATGAGGATTATGAGTCGTACTGAGGGAAATAATGGATGATGGCGACAAGATGTATGACAGTATTCTTCGACTAATGATGACCATAGAGAATCATCCTTGCTGGGGTGTCTTCATGGCGAAAGCCATAAGATTATTCCAGGATGAGGTCTGTTATATATGACATGTGCAATGGGATCGTTGATACTCAAGGGTTCAGGGAGTATTCGGTAAAATGAGGTACCTATTCGAATTATGACGTGTCCTAATCTCCATGACAAGCGATCTGATCTCCATAATGGGCGATCTTTACCCTGGATCAGCCATGACATGAGATCTAGTTCTTGGCTTACTGAGTGGCATGGATTCGAGTACTAAGGAACCAGGATGTTGAGTAGTCTTTAACCATGATGTTGTTTAAGTTACCTTGTATCTAGCGCACCGAATGAGTGAATGTGAAGATGGATGTTAGGTTTGTTATATTGTCTATTACCCTAGGGATGTCACATGAGACCAATATTATTGATGTATACATCTATATACCTTTAGTACTTTGATGTATAGTACACCATGATGACTATGATGTAGAGTAGCACATATTTTGTATATGTGCTACCTCTGTGGATGTAAGGACATGTCAGATATGATCCTTCATACTATTTGTCCTATTACAATAGTATATTAGTATTTAGAGATTTTCTACTACTCACACCAAACTATTGTCTGACCCATAGGTTCATGCTTTGCTTTCTGTTATTTCGTGTACTCTTAAATGAGTAGATTAGGGAAATCAGGTCCAGTGAGCAAGTGGAGCTAAATAGAGGACGGCAAGAGATCACGCTCTCATATTACAACATTTACTTATTTGTTATTCTGGTGCACAACGCTATGGAGCTTGCTAGATTTTTTACTGTTTAGAAGTAGTTGTTTATGAGTTATTATTTAATGTATTACTCTATCACTTATACTATATGCTACATGGATCTATTACTCTGATTTCTACGATTCGTTTAATAATTACTGTCTCGCCTATTTTATATTTGAGACATTTACTACTATATTTTATTCAATGCGTTGTGAGATATACCGTTTTACTTTACCTTACAACCTTGATGATAATCCTGCATCGACTGGGCACTGCTACAACGCACTATATAGGCATATTAGGTGCCGACGGTGTAGGGTGGTCATCACATTTGATCTCAAAGCTTAGGTTGTGCAGTTTAAAATAAGGGATATTGTGATCCAATAGAGATGGGGTAGGAGTTCACGCTTTAGACAGGATTGAGAGTGTATATGCACAAGCGAGAGTACTTGTTACATATTTTGGTTTTCAAAACATATATAGCGCCATATATATGGTATGAAGTCGCACTGCACACATGAGCACTTCTGTTTGTACCAAAAATGGGTATAACACTCTTCGGATGTAATTGAAGAGATAAGAATGAAGAAATAAAATGTAAAATGAGGATAATCTAACAATCACACCCAAAAAAATGAACAGTAGTAAAAGAAGACAAGAATTAATAGTGGTTCGGCGTTGTAGACTATGTCCACTTTGAAGGTTTCGCTATTTATTGCTGATTATAAACTGAATTACAACAATACAATGGCTAACAGTCGACTTACAATGGAGTTTTAGCATAGCAGCAGCATCAAAAGTCCTTTTTTAATTGCAGTATAGGTGCTATTTATAGGCATAGAGTTGGAAATATCTGCCACGAATCTCGAAATACCCTTTCTCATACATAGGTGGGCCCACACAATCGATCTAGAGTCGTTTGGGATCGATCCCTGATCGATCCATGTTTGTTTTGTATCGATCAAGAATGGCTTCCTTTGAGCTGCGATCGACCATGGAGGCTCTTGAGTTGATATGCAAGCTTCTTTGAAAATTTCATGGCATTTAGATTTGTGCTTTGAGAGATATGATCGATCAAAATTGCAAACATGGACTGGCTGAGGCCTTCATAACAATACATTTCATATCAATCATCTTCGTATTGATGATATAGCGCGCTTGCTTTGTGGAAATCCAAAATTCATGCATAAGGATCGCTTCTTTTGGGTTGACCTCTTCATTTCGTATCCATCCTATACTTCGCTTCCCGTATTAATCCTTTCCCTTTGTTTTCATATCGATCGTAGGCCCTGTCCTTCGTATCGATCGGACGATCGCTACGAAACATGCATCCATTGGTTGAATGAAACGTGATCGATCCAGGGAGTGTTGAAGTCTATCGACATAGGTTCGAATCTTATGGATACGAATGGTGGATTCCAAGTGATGGAGTTACGCTCACTTCATATCGACAGTGATGGATACGAAATGATGGATAGATGGATACGAAATGGACATGTCTCACATGGATCTTGATTGATTCATAACTTGAGCATACGAACTCCAGTTGACCTAAAGTTTGGAATGTAGCCTTTTATAGCTATGCTTGTCATAACATGCTAATTGTAGCTCGATCCAGACTCGGACCAAGTTTGCATGTATCCATCGTGCACCTGTAGATAACTGATCATTGGAGCAGATTATCATCAGTCTTTAGTCAAGTCCTTGGTGTCACAGCCTTGCCCAAATGCGGGATAACATTTGCCTCCCAAAGTACGTCTCTTGTGAATATGACATGCTTTGAAAAGTTGCAATCTTTATTCTGAAAAGGTTCTATCCGATTTGCTGAACATTTGTTACCCTTCATCAAGTGATGTAACCTTTGGTAGAATTCCAGTCGTATATATGTTAAATTGTAGACTGTCAAAGATCATGATTTTTTGTTGTGACTGAAGATTGAGTTCTAGCAATTCGTTGTTTATTTCCTTGGTCGTCAATAGGTAAGCATCCAACTCCTGTTAACTTTGAAAATCCAATGTTAATATGGCATACATGCATATATTTTAACCTGACCCCCATTCATGCTTGCACGTTCATGGGTCATTGCCAAGTTCTTTTTTTAATGGACCTTGGTGAGAAGAGGCTCTTGCCATCGATTGGTGGTTTCTTTACAATCGAGTTTCGTTTCGATCTGCTCCTGGATCGATGTGAAATCTAAGTTGCAGCAATGATCGATGGTCGTTTTGGTCCTCTTTTACGTATCGATCCTCTCCTGGATCGATCTGGGGTGCATCAAGATGGACTTTGTATCAATGGCGATCGATACGAAATGGATATGATTTTTCTTAAGTTGTAGTACAACATGCCCTTCATATCGATGGATACGAGATTTACAAATGTTAACTCACGGAAAGGCTTCGTATCGATGGATATGAAATATTGGGTCTTGGATTGATTCGCATCGATGGATATGAAGTGTTGGGCTTCACACCGATGGACATGAGATGCTAGGCTTCGAATTGTCTTGTGTTGATGGATACGAAAATTTTTATTTGAGATGCGCTTCATATTGATTGGCATGTTGACCGCTTCAAACGGTTTTGTGACTGGGATACGAATCATTTTTAAGGTCGATACGAGTGAGTACAAATATATTTTGGACTTCGAAATTTTTGTCACTTGTTTCTGTTGCTATTTCTTATTCATTAGAAGAGAAACTAAACTGTAGATCTCATGTTCAAACAACAAACCATTAATTTTAAGCCCAGATTCTTTGAGCTAGGTAATCAATTGATAGAACCATTCTTAGAGTGATGAGATTCGAGTTCCATGCCATTTTGCCCATGGCAATGGCCAACTCTGGTTTCTTTAGCGTTGGAGCATAACTGGGTAAAGTTTGACGGTGTGGCCAAAAGCAACTTGGAGGTTTGGCGAAGAAGGAGAGCAACTGGAAGGAGTCGATGGAGTTATTAACCCCGAGTCCATTTCGAACTCATACGGATGCAAGATGGGATTGGTCAAAATACTTTGGAGATGATTGAAGGCAGCTTTCATGATCGATCCGAGAAGTGTGGAGTAGTTTATATCGATGTAGATGAGAGGCGGTGTGATCCATCCAAAACCAATATCTTTAGCTCGATACGAAGCGGGTCAATACTGGGAGTGATCGATACGAGAATGTGATCGATACGAAAGTATTATCGTTACGAAACAATTATCGGTCTACATCTTTGATCGACATGAAATGATGGCTTTAGGAGAACGTTCCAAAGTGAACCATAATGGATACGAACTCCATCGCTTTTTGCATGTTCGAACACTTAACTCCGACGAGCTTTAGCCTTGCATATTTCGACTTGATCGAAAAACTACATATATAACTATCCTTCAAAGCTCGTCGATGGAACTATATCTTGATAATCATAACAAATTTTGACGTGGATCATTCTCCGAAGCTAGAATGGCATGGTTGAGATGGTCAGCGATGAACCGAATCTCGAAGTTTTGTCTCTTTATCATCTTTCGACCTTGGAGGAATTTAGAGTATTTTACAGCACTTCACTACACAACACGATCATTCACTTTACACTGGGAGGTTCACAGATTTCTTTCCATCTAATAATGGTTTTTACTGAGTTAAATAGCTATGGATCCTTGAAGCTCAGAGAAATAAGAGGTTCAAGTCCTCCGTTTCCAAGAATCGAAGTGTCGGATGTCACGGCAGATACAATGTATCCTACTCCGGATGAACTACCGGATGCAGTGGTGATTATGAATCAAGAAGATTCCGTCCAGTCCAAGATTTCACAAGAAATGCTATGTAGTATTAATTTTAGGCATGGACTTTCCTTGGAGGAAGTTCGATTACCCGGGCCAGAAGATAAAGCGCATAATCCCCTAGAAGGTTCATCGCATGTAATAGATTCATGCGCGGCTGGAACATTGACCCATTCAATCAGTTTATTCGAGACGTGCTATTTTTTCTAAGGATCGCGCCTTCTCAGCTTCATCCTGACGTGTATGCGCTACTCAATGTCTTATACATTATATTTATGGAGCATCTCCTCTGTCCCCCAACTGTCGATGAGATCGGATTTTTATTCAATGTACTCGTTAAGCTTTAGTCTCTAAGTTGTACTTGAGTCTGGTCTTTAAGTCCCCAGGTCATGCCTCGGGTCATAAAACAAACATTGAGTCGAGTTCCAAAGTTGCGCTATCTCAGTCAGTGGAGGGAACTTGAGTTATGCCCCCAGTTCTAGGGAGAATTGAAGTAGTTATTTGCGGTCATCCTTCGCCTTCACCAACTTTGATTTAACTTAGTCAGAACAAAGTTAATGTGACATGATTTTGAGCGGTCGGTTCACACTCGCTCGCTTACTACTATTTGCATCCATACTTTGGGGATTTAGACTTCTATGTCGACGGTTGGTCATGCTTACTTATTGTGTAGAATTATACCCATACTCCGGGGACAAAAATTATTTTGCAGGCAATCGGTCGCACCCATTTAAGTATTATGAGCTTATTCGCACTTTGGAAATAAGGAGTCGATCATGGTTGCAGATGGTCGAATCACGTCCTCCTTGATCCAGTAAGTGAATTCGTAGATGGACGGATCCATTCTTCTTCAAGCTTGAAAAAAAAGGCGAGGTTATGGGTGGATGGGTCCACTCTCGTCGAACTTTGAAAATGATCGAGGTCATGGATGGATGGATCCATCCTTCTCGAGATTTGGAAATAAGCGAGGTCGTGGATGGACGAATCCATCTTCCTTGAGCTTGGACGGTCGATTCATATCCTAATTTTGGAGTTTGCACTTCAGCTCGCGCTCTGGGAGCTAGAGTTTGTTGGAGAGTTGTCTTTGTCAATTCTCTTTTGATTGATTGTTGTTTGCCATCCCTCCCCCCCCCCTCCCCCCCCCCCGAGCTTGAGGTTTCATCTAGCGAGTGACCGGTCGTGTAATATCCCCAAAATTTTATAAATTTAAAACTAGTAATTTATATGAATTTCTGAAATTGAATTTGAGTAAATTAGAATTAAATTTAAATTTTCAAAACATATGAATATTTTGTTTGTTTAATTATATATCTATATACATATAATGGGTTTCAAATTTTAATTTGAATTTCTATTTTGAATTTTAATTTTAATTAGAATTTGAACTTGTAATTGAAATTAAATTTAAAATAAATATGTTAAGTAACATATTTGGATTCAAAATATTAATATATATGTATAATTTTATTAATGTGTAAAATAGTATTTAAAAAAAACATCATCTTTTGAAAAATTGTATAAATATAGAAAGGGATGTAATTATATAAATAAGAAAGATAAATAATATAAAAAATTTAAAATATTTATGCACAAGTAATACAAAAACAGTTGTTTGAAACAAAACTGTTTATAAAAGAAATCCGATATGATTTTGGAAAATGAAACTACCATAAGACCTCCCGCTACACATACAATGCAATTTCAGAATTGGAGGAGAATTCTTCTTATGATAGTCAAACATGCTTGATACGAGAAAATTCTTTTGATATTATTATTAGTGCATAGTGTAGAAAACATTTTCGAAAGTATAATATTAATCTTAGCCAGCATACACATTTCATACTATGCCTACTATAACTACCATCTAAACAATGGTGACCACCATAAGTAAATGGCAGGTTATACAACTAGAACTGTAAAGGGCTCGTATTGGATGATTGGATTTGCAACAAATGGTCTGGAAAAGGAACTTCCCACACAAAATGGAATGCCTTTGGAGGGACGTCCCCGAGAACCTAACTGGATCTCTACTACACAAGGTCGGGTTACCTCTGTAACTAGGTAACTACTGACACGAGTATGCCATGACCCGGAGTTTATTGTTCCCTTCCTAAACTTTGGGTGCCCATAATTTTCACACGGGCAGCCTAAAAGCAGGTTATCTGTGTTTTGGAGCTAGCTTGGATTCTGAAGTCTTTTGGAAGCTGTTGGATTCTGGAAACTTTTGGCCTTGGAAATCTTTTGAAGTGTTGGAGTTTTTGAAGACCTTATCGAAGTGAAGCATGTTGGAAACTGTTGAAGTTTCTGTTGTCGTTTTATTATTGTATGATATGTGTATCACTCTGATATTGGTGATCGGTGTTGTAATGGATATTGTATCAATGTTGTATTTGTGTTGTGATCAATAATATTCTTTTTATTTCCGCTGTTAGTTTTCATCTAATGGTGTTATAAGCTCCATCCAAACTGGATTTCAACGTTTGAATCTCCGACAGTCGAATACAAGTAAGGTATTTGATGTTGATTTTCAATCGTTGAATTTCAGGCCGTGACAAGTGGTATCAGAGCTAAATGTTGAGTAAGAACTTTAGCTACGGAGTATAATACATTAGGTGGCTCATTATAGATAGGGTGAAGTATACCCTAGAATGAGTGTAAGCCAAGAGACCGAAACCATAAAATTTCTTGGTCTATCCCTTTTAACTATTGATATTCCCTAAGATATCTTGTCCATATGCCTAAATCAAGTTTTCTTACTATTTACAGATAGTGAGAATAAGCTGAAGAAGAGGACAAGGTAGGAGACGGGGAAATACCACTACAACTGGTCAAGTCCCTACAACAGCAACTATGCCTACTCAACCTCGGACGAATCTGGCTGATCTATATAAAAGCTTCTCGAGACTTGGTGGTAAGCCGTTTACAAACAAGGAGTCTATTGTTGAAGCCTAAGCTTGGATCCGATCATGTGAAAGAATTTTCAGGGGGTTGAAGTTAGAAGACGATCAAATGCGACTAATAGCTTCTTGGCAACTCCAAGAGGAAGCATTAGCCTGGTGAGAGACAGTTACTATGGATGAGTCAGAAGATGAGTTTACTTGGAGATGATTTAAAGAAGTGTTTGAGCAGCGGTACATGCCGTCTGCTGGTATCTCTCGAATGTACCAAGAGTTCATGGATTTGAAACAAGGAAGTTTATCATTTGAGGAATATTTGAATAAATTTAACGATTTGTCTCGATTTGGTCCGGAGCTGGTAAGTACACTCTTGAAGAAAAATGAAAGATTTATTCGGGGAATGAATAAGAAGTACTACAAGTGGATGACAACCTACGTAAAAGAATCTTTTCGAACTTGATCGATATGGGTTATCGATATGCTACCCTAGATATGTAGAATTTCCAAAAGAGAAGGGGAGTTCAAGTAGTTCAAATTGGAAGAAAAGAAAATTCGAAGGAAAGAAGCCGAATCAAGGCAAAGAGAAGAAGAGGAGTAATCGGGAAAACTCAGCTAGAAATATTACTTGTTATAACTGTCAGGAGAAAGGCCATTTTGCAAACGATTGTATAAAGCCAAAGAAACAAGTAAAGAAAGATCAACCCATGAAGGCAAGTCAGAGATCCAAGGAATGCTATTGCTGTCACCAGCCAGGTCACGGAGTTCAAAATTTCCCGATAAAGAAACAAGCACAAGTAGCCAAAATGTACGCGATAAAAGATGACCTCTCAACTTCCAAGGCGGATAAAGGAAAAGGAGTTTTGGAAGGTAACCTTATTGTTGATGATAGAGTTGTTAGAGCTTTGTTTGACACGGGAGCTTCACATAGCTTTATCTCCCAACAAATTGTGAATGAATTAAAACTTGAACCTAAATTTTTCGAGGAACCTATTTGCGTAAAGAATCCGGTGGGTGGTTCTACAAATCTTTGTCTATATCTTAGGAAAGTGCCTATCTCGTATTCTGGCCATCAATTTCCTATCAACCTTTATGTTCTCGAATTTAATGAATTTGAAATATTACTCAGAATGAATTGGTTAACGAGGTACGAAGCCAAATTATATTGTAACAATCGAACGATTCTGGTCAAACTAAACTTGGAGATTTCATTGAAATTTCTTATGAAGACCCTGCCCAAAAGGAGATAAACTGATATATACTTTGGGATATCCCGAACCTAGTCTGGAATCCATTCATATTGTCAAGCATTTTCCCGACGTATTCAAAGAGGTCAAATCTTTACCCCCACACAGAGAAATTGAATTCAGAATTGACTTAGTTCCAAATGCTTGTTCTGTCATTCATGCAAGTCGCAGGATGACACCCAGGGAAAGGATTATACTAGTCAAGCAAACCGGTGATTCGCTAGAAAAAGGGTTGATACGTCCTAGTGTTTCCGAATGGGGTTCAGCTGTGGTGTTTGTGGCTAAATCCGACGGATCCTTGAGATTGTGTGTCGACTACCGCGATCTCAATAAACAAACTCTCAAAAACAAGTTTCCTTTACCCAGGATCGACGATCTCTTTGATCAACTTCATGGCACACAATTCTTTTCAAAGATGGATCTAGCCTAGGGATTCCATCAGCTGGGAATTGCCAAAGACTGTGTTCACTTGACTGCTTTCAAGGGTCCAGATATTTTCTAGGAATGGTTAGTCATGCCTTTCGGACAAACCAATGCTCCCGCATAATTCGTAGATTTAATGACCAGTGTGTTTCGAGAGGTATTGAATAAATTTGTTCTTGTGTTTATTGATGATATCCTAATCTACTCCAAAACTGAAGAGGAGTATGCTAAATATCTCAGAATTGTTTTGGAGATATTGAGAAGGAACATCCTATTCGTCAAATTTTCTAAGTGTCACGTTTGGGTCAAAGAAGTTAGATTTCTTAGCCATATTGTTAATAAAGAAGGAATCTCTGTTGATTCTAGCAAGATTTCTACTGTTCTTGACTGGAAGCGATCCACTGCTCTAAAAGAAGTTAGAAGTTTTCTGGGTTTAGCAAGATATTACCGGAAGTTTTTTCAGGACTTTTCTAAGATAGCTAGTCCGTTCACTAAGCTAACAATGAAGAATGTAAAGTTTGATTGGACTCCAAAATGTGATGAAGCTTTTCAAAAGTTGAAAAAGAGATTGACTACCGCTTCTGTTCTCTCTATTATCAATGGGAATCAAGGCTTATCTGTCTATACTGACGCTTGCGGTGATGGTGTGGGTGCAGTGTTAATGCAAAACGGGAAGATAATTGCCTACGCGAGTAGACAATTACGTCCTCATGAGAGAAACTACCCAACACACAATTTGGAGCACTTGGCTGTTATTTTCGCCTTAAAAATTTGGCGACATTATCTTCTGGGTAAGAATCTCCTTCAACTTTTCTAAAAAGAAAATTTTAAAGTTCAACTTAACTTAATATATACTTAATAAATCCTTCTTGTTCAGGTGAAAAATTTGAATTATTCACTGACCACAAGTCTTTGAAGTATCTCTTCACTCAGAAAGATTTAAATCTGCGGCAACAACGTTGGTTGGAATTTCTGGCATCCTATGACTAGATATTCTGTATACACCCTGAGAAGCCAATGTAGTTACCGACGCTTTGAGTAGAAAACATGCTATTCTTAACCATCTTGTTATCACTTCTACTCTTCTTAAGAGGATTGTAAGAAAGCAGAAAGAAGATGAGTTTCTTCGGGAAATCTATAAAAGAATATGTCAAGGTGAAGATACTAGTTTTGAAGTTGATAATAGAGAAATTATAAGACTGAAAGGCAGAATCTGTGTCCCTGACATACCAGATCTGAGACGTGAAGTTTTGGACGAATGCCACAAGTCCAAACTTTGTATCCATCCAGGAGTTATTAAGATGTATCGTGATATCAAAAGAACATTCTGGTGGAAAACAATGAAAAGGCACATATCTATATATGTGAGTCGTTGTGCTACCTGTCAACAAATCAAAAGTGATCAAAAGAAAATGGTGGGTTTACTTCAGCCTTTGGAAGTACCAAAGTGGAAATGGGATCAAGAATTGATGGACTTCATCGAAGAATTCTCACGAACTATGAAAGGACATGAAGTAATTTGGGTCATAGTGGATCGTTTGACTAAAACCGCTCACTTCATCCCAATGAAATCCACCCGAACGGCGGTAAGCTTAGCATAATAACTGTTCGTCTCCACGCTATACCCAGTAGTATAATGACTGATCGTGATCCGATCTTCACTGGTAGATTTTAGGAGGCATTTCAATTCGCATTGGGAACCAAACTGAACTTCAGTGCTTCTTATCACTCATAGTCTGATGGGAAGAATTAAAGGATTAATCGAACTTTAGAAGACCTTTTGCGAGGTTGTATTCTCGACTTTGGCGGTTCTTGGGAGGATCATTTACATCTGGTTGAATTCTCATATAACAACAGTATCATGCCAGCATCGAGATGGCTCCTTTCGAAGCTTTATATGGTCGTCCATGTCGATCACCTGCATGTTGGATCGAGTCAGGTGATAGACCCATCCTTGGACCAGATATGATTAAAGAAGCCACGGAGAAAGTTGATTTTATTTGAAAGAAGTTAATAACTGCTCAAAGTCGTCAAAAGAGTTATTATGACTGCAGAAGAAGAGATTTGAAATTCTAGGTTGGAGATTCCGTATTTCTAAAAGTGTCTCCAATGCATGGAGTATTGAGTTTTGGGAAGACTGGTAAGCTGGCACCACGTTATATTGGTCCTTTTCCTATTCTGGAGAGGACCGGTCCTTTAGCATATCGAGTGCAGCTACCCTGCTGGTTATCTGGCGTGCATGATGTGTTTCATATTTCTAACCTCCAGAAATATGTGCACAACCCAGATAGTATCATTGAAGAAGCTGCTCAGCAGGATTTGGAGACCACACCAAATCTGGCAGTAAAGAGAGAACCGATAAAGATCATTGATCGTGATGAAAAGCGGCTGAGGAATAAAGTTGTGCAACTAGTTAAAGTGCAATGGAGTGGCGATTCAAAGGACTATACTTGGGAGACAGAGGACAACATGCAAAAGTCCTATTCCAATTGCAGAGTGGATATTCCGGCTTGATTGGTAAGACATTTCTTTATCTTTTATATATTCATATAATTCTTTGTTTGTCTTTCTCTCTCTTTCAAATTTCGAGGACAAAATTTTCTTAAGGGGGGAATCTGTAACATCCCCAAAATTTTATAAATTTAAAACTAGTAATTTATTTGAATTTCTGAAATTGAATTTGAGTTAATTTGAATTAATTTTAAATTTTCAAAACATATGAATATTTTGTTTGTTTAATTATATATATAATTGGTTTCAAATTTGAATTTGAATTTTTATTTTGAATTTGAACTTGTAATTGAAATTAAATTTAAATTAAATATCTTAAGTAAAATATTTGGATTCAAAATATTAATATATATGTATAATTTTATTAATGTGTAAAATAGTATTTTAAAAAACATCTTCTTTTGAAAAAATTGTATAAATATAAAAAGGGATGTAATTATATAAATAAGTAAGAAAAATAATATAAATTTTTTTTTAAATATTTATCCATAAGTAATACAAGTGTTAACTAGTGAGACACCTAACTTAACAAGTGTAATAATCTTGAAATACTAAATGAACAAGTGTCATCTTCCTTGTTTTTAATTTTTAAGAAAATTTATAAAATAAATTTAAGTTATATAACAATATTACTCTCATTCCTCTCATCTCTTTTATCTAATTTTCAAAAGCTTAAAACCAAAAGAAAACAAAAGAAAAAAAATCTGAGAAGCATCAAATTCTCAAACCAGATCATCAAGCAAGTTTAAAAGAAATCAAATTCACAAACCAGAAAAAAAACACTTCAAAATAAATTTAAACAAAAGACTTCAATCTTCGAATCAACAATTCAAGATCAAAAGCAAATCCAGGAATCAAGCACTATAAAACCAGAATTCAACTCAACAAAGCTTCAGCTAAACGAATCAAAATTTCATCATCTAAACAATAGGGATCAGAGCATTATAATCAAATCCAAACACAAAAAGCAATTCCCGTTTTCAAGTGATTAACTTCCAGATTCCTCTCTGCTTTCTTCTTCATAGGTGAGTAAACCTTCTTAAGCCCTGATATATAATCTGTTGTCGGAATGCGTGATTTCAGCAAGACTAAAACATTGGTTTGCATGCAAAAATCAGTGAATATGTGTATATATCTTGCATGTGCATGTTCATGTACAGGTTTATTATACCCTGTCATTAGTTCCAGGTTTTCAAAAACCTGTCAAAACCCTAAAATCTCTACCTTTAGTTTTTGTTAGATTGAAGTGTTAAAATAAAAAGTGTTTAAATTCATTAAGACTGAATTTTAAAAATACTTTTAAAAACTAACATCAAGAATATAGTGTCTAGAACAAGAGAGTACTGTAAGCCCAACTCATAATTAAAATTTGATTTCTTTGATTATTCGATTTGATTATATAACCTAAATTGTTTTTGAAAACATTGATTTTTAAAATTAAAATAAAGATTTTAAATTATGTGTAGAGTGAGTATTTCGACGATGAACAGGAAACGGGTTTTTGGGCTTTACTGGTGATCAAGACGTTTGGAATGATCGGGGATTGTGCCCGAAGGTGGTTGGGGAGTTGTTGAGGCCAGGAAAAATGATAGGTGATTTTATTGAATATGCGATTATATGATTTTTGTTTGATGATAATAAACATACATATATTCATTTAAATGTATTTGTTAATGTACTATTTTATTTTTCATAGATTAAATAAATATTTGCTGAATAAAATAAATAACAAAAAATTTGAATTCAAATAGAAATTTTATTCAAACAAATATTTATAATAATTTTTGAATAGTACAAATTTCAAGCTCTCGCTATATACAATTATGAATAAATTACAATTCACATTTACATTGCACCTCGCTACATATCACTCATTCACTCAACTCGTACTGATCTTCAACTTCATTCCAATGTGAATCCAGCATCTGAGTAATCTGTAGAAATATACATTGACGTAGTAAAATTGAAAATAAAATATTTTTGTAGTATAAAATAAAATATGGATTTTGTAAATAATATTTGCCTCGGTTATTTGGGTTGTTCGTCATCATTTAATTTTAAATTCATCATACACGAACAGCTTGTGACATACACAGTGTATCACTGTATGTGCCACAAGGCCGTGCACACCGATATATACACTTGATAAAATTACAGGGACAGGTGAGCATAGGTCAAACCCAAAACGCCGATTTCAACTCAAGTGCAATATAAATAAAATGTCACAATATCAGCACAAGGTCAAACCCGAGCTTTAAGCTGGATTCAGCTCTGATGCAAGCGCACTCAAAGCACAGTGCACATCAACCCAATGAAAACCAGAAATGTGCTCAAAGCAAATCCAGACCACATGAAGGAACAAACACATACATACACATGACAGTTTCAAAAGACTACAAAACCTCGACCAAACCAGAACTGTTCATTAATCAAGTGAACAATGCTGCAAAAGACACCAAGCAGATTGTACATGAAACAAATACGCAAGACTGGACAACGTGGATGCACAAACAACATAAACACATGAGTCAATGCTACAAAAGAAACAATGGCACAGTCTCAACATCAAAGATCGAAGGCATACATATAGTGGCAGTAACAAAGACTACAAGTACAAAGCATGCACATCGAACTCACCACAATGCATCACTGTAAACTCAACATCAAATCATCAAACCAAGTCATTGCTACCATGACTCGAAGCAATGCAGTGATATGCAGCAGTGTAAACATCACATTGAAGCAACTCGAGCTCAAGACAGTACAACAGAAAATCAAGCAGAGTACAGGCAAAATGAAAACAGACTCAAGTGCATATACAGGAATGCAACAGTGAATCATAAACCAAGTGCACCGAAGATTACAACATGTATGCAACTGTGAAACTGGACAGTGCAAGTATCAGACTCGAGAACAAAGGAAGTAGTACAACTCTAGCACAACACAAATGTACTCAATTCAACTAAAAATGCACAGCAACAACAAGTATACATGTACATGAACACAGCAAATACAACTGAAATACAAACTATATCAAACATGATACAGTGACAATATGGATGCAAGCAAATACATCTGATTCAACATTAAAGTCGGGACCGATGTCAACTGTTAATAGCCAAAGTCGAGCATATAAAAGAAATCAACATCACCATCAAAGACTTCAACAGATGATCAGTGGCAAACATGCAAATACATAGTGAAAAGATGAATTCATATATGGATGCAGACATGCCAAAAAATTTATGAAACTGAAAATGAACAAAGTGCCAGAAACCAAAACAGTTTCAAGTTGAACAAGTTAATGCCGAAGTTCAGTGATGTCCAAGCCGAAGTAGAGGCGGTGTCAAGGCCGAAGTCATCAGAAAAATGGAAGTTAAATTCTCATCTCAATATAGTTTTTCTCAAAATCTAGTTTGCAGTCGAAGACAACTGCAGGTCAAATCAAATCCGAAGTCAACATCGAACCAAGTCAAAGCCGTGATCAAAGAATGTGATGAACAAGTCAGAGACGTGGTGATCAAGAATCAAGCAAGGAAAATTCAAAGCCGTAATGAACAAGCCATCATCAAATTATACGAAATTGACAAAGTCGGAGAAATCATCAACATCAAAATAAAATCGAATGGCCGAGATAAAAAAATTGACAAATTAAAATAAATGTATACGAACGAAAATCAAGGGTTTCTAACCCTATATAAATAATAAACATCATCGGCAAATCTGGTACCGAGTTCAAGCATTCAACTAGGAGAGCAAAAGGCATAAATTACATACCAGAGTCAAAGTCGAACTCGATCAAATCGAGGAGCCATGTTCGAATTGAAGAAGGAGTCGATTGTCGAAGCAAGACAGAGAAATAGCAATTGTAATCGACCGTCCATCCATCGGCTTCATCCATTTTCTCACAAGCCCTAATTTCAAAAGCTAAAAGAAACGAACGAAAGAAGGAACGGCCGACATTGATAAAGGAGAAAAAGGAGGCTGCGTATTTTGGTGATAAATAATATTGGGCCGGCCCGTTCCATCTTTAACATTGGTTTATATTAAAAAGGAATAATTAGGGTTTTATTTTTTAATTGTTTTTTAAATTGTTGTCTTTTGTATTTTCTTTTGAAAATTGTGTAATTACTAGTCGTGTGACTAAGGGATAAACTACGTGGCGTAGTTTGAGAATTCGCAACTCAGTGGCTGAATTGTGGCAGGGTTTTGAGTGTAGAGTTTGGTTAGTCAGTAGCGGGTGTCGTGAGTTTACATGTGCAAGTGTGTGACTACTTAATTTCTAGTAGAAACCTTGGGGGCAGCACGTAGGCAGGGTTTTGCCGAAGTTGGGTAAATTCTATGTCGTTCAATTTCTGCATTTATTATTCTGCTATTATCTGTGCTGCTATAATTTTGATTTATCTGTGTTGCAATAATTTTGTAAGCTTCTGCAATAATTTATAATGATCAGTATCACCCTATTCACCACCCTTCTAGTTTGAAATCGATCCTACAGATATTTCCAGTCATCGTGGAATTGAAATTAGATCAGAGAAGGGTCTAAGCCCTAGAATGGGTTGAGGTCAGAACAGTTGCCACCACCATGTCTATGATGGATCGAGTCATACGGGGTTTTGGGAAATGGCAGTAGGGAAGCCTAACTAGGTGTGGCCGGAGTCTTAGACATTCCGGTGGTCGGCGTGGGGTGTTCGAGGTGATCTTCTGGTGATGGTTATTGTAATTATGTTGATCGAGGTAACTCAATTTTGTTTTCGAGTTTTATCTATGCTTCTTAGTGTTCGGTTAGCAAGAGTGGATCGAAGGTGGTCTGCTGGTGGTGGTCTTGGAGGCCGGAGGACTGGCGTTGATCAGTGTAGGTGCACGACACCAGGCTTTGTGTTAGTGGTTTGGTAAAAGGAGGAAGCAGTAGCGACTTGAAGCAAGCATCGGGAGGATCGTGTGATGACTCAAGTCTTAACTCGAGTAAATTTCTTGATGCGTCGGGTAAACACTTAGAAAAATTCAAGTTTTGAAAAATTTAAAGCATACGGGTTGATTTCTGTAAAACTCGAAGTATTCAGGCATTTTGCTCGGGAGGAGACTCGAAGTGGGTTTCGGGTCTACCACGTAAATCAGTTTCTACTTTAAAATGAAATTCAAGATTTTAAACATTTTTTTAAAATCATTTTCTCAAATGATGATTTGATTGAAGTTTCGAATTGATTTAGGATTCAAGTAAGACATTTTTAAAGGAATTAAATTTAATTTATTTAATTTTGTTACATTATTTTATTAAGTTATTTATATTAAATAAATAATGTAATTAAAAAGAATAATTGAGATAAAATGTTATCTTAACCTTTTAGAGTAATTAATGTATAAGGATGATGATTAAACAAGGTTTATAAGATAACAAAAGTGATTAATAAAGATAAAAAGATTTATCTTTTGATTTATTAAGTAATTAATGATTTGTTAATGTAATTACTTAAAAAGTAATTACTTAATTAATTATTTAATATTAAAGATTAATTAAATAAATAATTAAGGTTAATTAGTTTGTAGTAAATAATTAATTAATTGAGAATAATTAATTAATAAAAGTAATTAAGATTTAATTAATTAACAATTAAGGGTTAATTAATAATTAATGACTAATTAATTTATAATTAAGGATAGTTAATCATTGATTAAAGATAATTAATAAAAGTAATTATGTGGTTAATTAATTTAAACCACACGGATTATTCATCTTAATTGAAGATGATTGATTATAATTGAATGTTGTTTATTCGATTGATATCTCTTATATGTGATTGTGATGCTATGTGATATGAATTGCTTTGTGTTGAGCTGTGATATCTGCGATGAATATACTTCTGTATGAATGTGAAAACCCATTGGCCCGTAAAACGGCACTTGAATTTCGATGCGACGGGGAGTCGGATTCCAATGGTTATCCGAAACCCACATCGAACCTTGATAGTGAATCTTTTTGAATGGTATATCCACGTGTTATTTAAATTAAGCGTCCACTATTCGGTTTAGCCGGGAGAGGACCTTTGTGCCATATAACCCATTTCGAATAGTGATACGACGAAATGGATAGCATTTGAAGACCGTGGTGAAGACCAGGCGTCTTCGAAAACGATAGGATAAACTGTTGAATGACTCTGCACTGAGTTGCTCCAGTACAGAGATTTCCATATGTGATGAGGAGTTCGATCGGGATTGTGGATGCCTGGATTGGAAGGGCTTCTTTGGAAGTGCCTTCGGTTCTGTTCGAACCCAAAACAGACTTGTATGGTTGTATGTCTGACATTACACTTTGAGATATAAAGCAGAATTCTTTCAAATACATTTCTGTTGGTGGCGGAGAATTTATTATCTTAGCTTAACACCCTTCTTTGAGACGTACGAGCTCAGATGTTATGTAGTTGAAGGTTATCAGTGATATACTCCCAATTTGGTAGTGTGGCATGCTGAGTGCTGCTGATCATTTGTTGATCGAAGCATGGCTTTAGCAAAAAGCGTAGCTTTGTGGACGAGACTTCGACGAACCTCACAACCCGGTTATGGTCGAAACAGGAATCGTCATAGCAAGGTTATGTGGGGGTAGCACCCCCTGAGGGTATGTCTATTTTCTTCTGGATTATAATTGGTATCATGGTATGGAGCCCAGATACTTAACTTTGTGGTTGCTGCAAACTTATTGCTTTGTGGTTGTTGGTTGAGAGGCGCCTCGGATAAAGGTTGGTAACGACTGGGAGATGGCATACTCGTGGTAGTAGTTACCTAGTTACAGAGGTAACCCGGCCTTGTGTAGCAGAGATCCGTTAGGTTCTCGGAGA
The DNA here is from genome assembly GCA_030765085.1 of Allium cepa. Lineage (NCBI taxonomy): Eukaryota > Viridiplantae > Streptophyta > Magnoliopsida > Asparagales > Amaryllidaceae > Allium > Allium cepa. The sequence continues at coordinate 442,359,559 of CM060944.1, read as the reverse complement.
CGTCCCTCCAAAGGCGTTCCATTTTGTGTGGGAAGTTCCTTTGCCTGACCATTTGTTGGAAATCCAAACATCCAATATGAGCCCTTTACGGCTTTAGTTGTATAACCTGCCATTTACTTATGGTGGTCACCACTGTTTAGATGGTAGCTATAGTAGGCATAGTACGAAATGTCTATACTGCCTAAAATTAATATTATACTTTCGAAAATGTTTTCTACACTATGCACTAATAATAATATCAAAAGAATTTTCTCGTATCAAGCATATTTGACTATCATAAGAAGAAATCTCCTCCAATTCTGCGATTGCATTGTGTGTGTGTGGCGGGAGGTCTTATGGTAGATTCATTTTCCAAAAGCATATCGGATTTCTTTTATAAACTGTTTTGTTTCAAACAACTATTTTTGTTTACTCATACCAGTCCCATGACTGACCCGGAGTTTATTGTTCCCTTCCTAAACTTTGGGTGCCCATAATTTTCACACGGGCAGCCTAGAAGCAGGTTATCCGTGTTTTGGAGCTAGCTTGTATTCTGAAGTCTTTCGAAAGTTGTCGGATTCTGGAAACTTTTGGCCTTGGAAATATTTTAAAGTGTTGGAGTTTTTGAATACCTTATCAAAGTGAAGTATGTTGAAAACTTGTTGAAGTTTCTGTTGTTGTTTTTTGTTGTATCATATGTGTATCACTTTGATATTGGTGATCGATGTTGTAATGGATATTGTATCAATGTTGTATTTGTGTTGTGATCAATAATATTCTTTTCGTTTCTGCTGTTTATTTTCATCTAATGTTGTTATGAGCTCCATTCGAACTGGAGTTCAATGTTTGAATCTCCGGCAGTCGAATACAAGTGAGGTATCTAATGTCGATTTTCAATTGCTGAATTTTGAGTCGTGACAGGTCGGGTCACGATCACTCTCTATTTGAACGAGTCCCACCGTAAGATGGAACTCAGCTCTTTGTACATCATGGCGGTTGCATGATGCATCTAGGAATCATTAACTTGGCTTTATGGATCTGTGATTTATTGATGCAATAAGAAATCATGGAAAAATCAATTGCCTTATTCCAGATACAAATTCTCAAATTGCATAAACAAACTTGAAAAGGAAAGCAGACTAAATGAAGAGAAGCCAATCATATGTAATAGCGTTGGAGACTCTCGCTGTTCCACGCTCTCGGCAGAGTGAAACCATCAACGGTCAATAGCTTGAATATGTCATCTCTAAGCCTCCGTTCGATTACATACGATCCTTCCCATGTCGGTTTCATGTGTGAAGGGATCGGATAGACCCGCTTGAGTACGAGATCGCCAACTTCAAAGGTTCTAGGTCGAACCTTAGCATTGTATAATCGAGTGATTTGATTGCAGTGTGCGGATGCCCTCAAATCAGCCTCTTTACGCTTCTCATCCAGTAAATCCAGAGATTCTGCGAGTAGGATAGAATTCTTATTTGGATCATAATAAGTCACATGGTGAGAAGGTACCTCTAACTCAACTGGAATAACGGCTTCAGAGTCGTATGAAAGTGTGAATGGAGTATGGCCGGTCGTTGGACTTGTGGGTAGTTCGATATTCCCATAAGGCCATGCGGAGCTCATCGACCTACTTACCCATAGCCTTCTCCAGTCATTTCTTCAAAATTGACTTGATGACTTTATTAACATCTTGAACTTGTCCATTCGCTTGAGAGTGACCTACTGTCGAGAATTTCTTATGGATGCAATAGCGTTGGCAAAAATTCTTAAACTCGGCACTATCAAATTGGGCCCCATTGTCAGTTACAATTGTTTATGGGTGGCCAAAATAACAGATGATATTGCGCACAACATAATTGATTACTTTCTTCGTTGTGATAGTAGTAAGTAGCTTAGCTTCTACCAATTTAGTAAAGTAGTCAACTACACAATGGTGTACTTCGCACCACCTTTGGCTAAAGGCAAAGATCCTATTATATCATTTCCATATGCGGAAAATGGCCATGGGCTGTAATTGCGGTTAGCAGGCTCTTGGAATTTCGGCATGTTTTTGGCACCTTTCACATCCCTTAGCATAATCTGATGTGTCTCGGTTTACGATTGGCCAGAAATACCCATACCTGAGTATCTTTTTCGCAAGGGCTTGCTGCCTAATTTGATTGCCACACTCTCCCTCATGCACATTATGCAACACTCATTTGATCTCATCGTGGGCGATGCACCAGAGTAAAGGAACAGAATACCCCTTTCCGTATAGGACTCCAACCTGGATGACAAATCGCGAAGCCTTTCAGAGAACCGTTCTTTTTTCACTCCTACATTCGGGTAAAGTTCCATGCTTAATGTAATTTCTGATTGGAGTCTTCCACAACTCTTTCTCGTGTGTTGCCTCATGCACCCAGTCTTTCTCCGTCTGATCGAAACTTGGAGCAGTGAGTGTTTCCATGGGGACAAGTCCCATCCACTATGATTCGCCAGTGCTGGTTATTTTGCTAAAGAATCGGCTTTTTGATATTGCTCTCGGGGTACACAATGGATAGTATAATAGTCAAACTGTTTCAATACTTCCTGGACCCGCATAAGGTAGGAGGCCAACCTTTGATCTATAGCTTGATACTCTCCTTGAACTAGGCACACCACCAGTTGAAAATTGCAGTAAATTTCCACGGCGACGACTCCCAAATTCTTGGCAAGCCTTAGTCCAGCGAGTAAAGCTTCGTACTCAGCTTCATTGTTAGTCAAATGGAAGTCAAATTTCAAAGCATAACATATAGATCACCCCTTTGGGGTTTGGAGCAACACTCTGGCACTTGAGCACCAGTCGTTTGATGCGCTATCAGTGTACAACTTCCATAAATGGTTTGGAGATTCATTGGCCTTCGAGCAAATCCTTCGGTATGAGGAATTCAGCTATGAAGTCTGCCAGAACTTGTCCTTGTATAGCTCGCCTTGGTATATAAGTGATATCAAATTGACTCAGCTCATTGTTCCACTTGAGTAACCTGCCAGACGTCTCAGGTCGTGTCAGGATTTTTCGCAATGGTAGATCAGCGTAAACAATGATCGGATGAGCTTGGAAATATGGGTGGAGCTTTCTCGAGGCTACAACAAGACAATAAGCTAGCTTTTCTATCTTCGGGTAGTTTATTTCTACCCATGTTAATCATTTGCTAACATAGTAGACCAGTCTTTGGATCCGATCCTCTTCTCGAACTAGTGCTGCACTGATCGCGTTTGCCGAAACCACCACATAGACAAATAACTTCTTGTGAGCAATCAGCTTTGACAAGAAAGGAGGTATTTCTAGATGTTGTACTAGTGCCCTGAATCCTCCCTCACACTCCTCTGTCCATTCGAAATTTTGTTTCCCTTTTTTGATCAGATCGAAGAAGGGAATACACTTGTCTATGGATTTGGAAATTAACATGCTCAAAGCTTCCACCTTCCTATTAAGACTTTGCAACTGCTTTATAGCTCTAGGAGTTTCGAGAATCCAAATCGCCTAGATCCTCTCGGGATTAACTTCGATTCCTCTAGCGTTGACAATAAACTGAAGGAACTTTCCAGATGCAACTTCGAAATGACATTTCAATGGATTGAGCTTTATTCCGTACTGTAAGAGTATGTTGAACATCGTCTCTAAATCACCGATATGGTTGCTGGATAGTCGCAACTCCATTAGCATGTCGTCTTGGTACCTCTCTATGGTTTTTTTGATTTGGTTTACGAGCCTCTGATAAGTTGCTTCAGTGTTTTTGAGTCCAAACGGCATACCTTGTAACAATAAAGTCCCAGATCAATGATAAAGCTAGTGTGATCCTAGTCAGGAAGGCGCATCGAGATCTGATTGCAGTCAGAGTACGTGTCCATGAAAGATAAGAGCTCATGTCCGGCTGTTGAATCCACCAGTTGATTGATTCTGGAAAAGGGGAAACTGTCTTCGGGGCAGGCTTTGTTCAAATATGAATAGTCCACATAAGTCCGCCATTTTCCATTCGACTTTCTGACGAGTACCGGATTTGATACCCACTCTAGGTATAAAGCATAACCATTAGCCTTGAGTTTATCCACTTCTTCCTTCAGGGTAGCAGATCTCTTTGGATCCATACCGTGCCGTTTTTGTTTCACCAGGAAGTGTCGTGGGTCGATATTTAATCCATGGCTCATGATATTTAGCTAGATCCCACACATATCTAAATGTGTCTAGGAAAACATATTGAGGTTTTCCCGAAGGAAATCAACCCGTTCCTGTCCCATCTGTGGGCTGAGATGAGATCTGACATTTACTACTCTAGGATTATCAACGTCGTTTACGGGGACATAATTGCCAACTCCGTTGGGGAAGCTTGGTATTCTTTGACTTCCTCTTCATCATCGTTGTCTCTAGGATCAAGATCTTTAGGAAACTGGTCGTGGGGCTCGATTCTCGGCTTAGGCTTTAGTTGTCAATCCTCTATAGAGTGGACATAAAGAGATTCCTCCACGCCCTTACCTTTCTCCTTTCGCTGGGCATCCTGCAGTTCCGCAACATAACAGGCACGTCCAACTACTGATCACCATGTACCAACCTGACTCCGTTATCGGTGGGAAACTTCATGGTTAAACACCAAAGGGAAATCACTGCCCTAGACTCCGCATGGGCCGGTTGGCTCAGGAAGGCATTATAAGAAGAATGAATATCCAACAAAAGAAACTATAATATCCGGACTCTCCAACGATCACCAGCACCTAACTCAATAGGTAACTCTACCATCCCAGCCGGAATGGTCGTGCTGCCATTAAAACCATGTATACACGATTGGCAGGGTTTCATATCCTTCACTTCAATTGGCATTTGATCATAAGAACATTTGAAAAGTATGTTTAAGGAACTTCCGCTGTCAAATAAGATCCTCTTCATCCAAGCATGACCTATTTGGTCAAAAATAACCAACGGATCAATAGTGGGGGCCTCGACTCTGTCGGCATCACAGTTTCTAAAAACGATGTCATCTGTCATCATCCTCTGTTGCTTTGTTGGGGGCCCTTCGTCGGTACTAATACAACATTCGAAGTCCACATGCCTAATCGAACTAGCGTATGACTCCATTTCCTTCCAGCTTCGATCAGATGGATGAGGACCACCACTCACGATATTAATCATCACCCTCCCATCAGTACGTGCGGTTTCTTCGAGCCTAGCCTGGACTTGGCCCTGGTTGGGATTACATAGGCCCGCTCTGCCATTCTGTGGAGCCCGGACAAACTGCTCTAACTTTCTTTCTCTAATCAAATTTTCAATAATATCCTGCAGATGACGGCATTCATTAGTGTTGTGGCCGTAACAATCATGGAATCTACAAAACATTCCAGTCTAAATCTGCTTCTCTGACGACAGTTTCAAAGCTGGCTTCTTGTACCGCCCTGTATTGCAGGTTTGAAGATAAACATTCTCTAATGACGTGTTCAAAGGAGTATATTGATCGAACATAGATGCTCCGAGTCTCCCACGATGAGGGTCTCTCTTCTTTCCTTGGCCTTTATCGCCCTTCTAATGATTTTTCTTATTCTGAATATTCAACTATACTTTACTGAAACTCTGCCCAGTCTGCTTCACTGCAACTTTACTCTGGATACCTTCACTACTGGGCCCCACGACGTCTTGCTTCCTAGATCGTCTAGCATTTTCTCTTCTCAAAAACTAGGCTGCCTTTGCATAGAAACGGTCCAACGAAGTGGGGGGTTTCCCTGCCAACCAATCACCAAATTTGAAATCAGGATCGATCTCTTTAGTCAATGCCATCAGAATAGAGTTGTCATTGGGATTGCTGACTTTGACACAAGCAGCATGGAACCTTTCCAAATAATGCCTTAGTGTCTTTTCTGGAGCATGAGTAGCACTGGATAAGGTATTGACATCCTTCGATCTTGCAGCATGTACATGGAACTGCTCGACAAACTTAGTAGCTAACTGGTCAAAACATGAGATGGGTCTGGGTGGTAGACAGGTGAACCACACAGTTGCAATGCCTCCCAAGGAGATAGGGAAGCTTCTATACTTAATAGCATCATCAGCCCAGGCGGCATTCATAAGCCATGCATATTTCCTAATATGTTGGTTGGGATCCAAATTTCCTTCATACATAGGCAAGGTCGGCATCCTCAACCGACGTAGCGGCTCTACATAGAGAATGTCATTAGTGAACGGCGTGTGACTTCTAGATATACCCCAGTCATCATTTGTGAGGCCTTGACTTTCTCTAATCATCTGGCGTATCATGGTTGGAATATCAGGCATCTGGGGTTCAGGACCAAGGCATGGTCATGTTACATGTCACGAGGATGGTCCGGTCGCTGTCTACGGTCCGTTCCACGCCTCCTTGACTCCTAGGCTTCAAGAAAGTGAGGATCTTGAGCATGAATGGGGTGATGAGGGGCTGGATCTAGTTGTTTCTGGATCATAGCATCCAGAGCTATAGCAGAAGCTGCTGCATGGTCATGAGTAGTGTTGTAAGGAAGTGTCCCTCCTTGGAAGGAGGGCGTAGCTTGATGCCCTGTTGAAAGACCTATCCTGGCTTATCCGAGATTCGCAGCATACATGTGCCCAGAGGCTTCCGCATAATTCCCATCTAATCATCGACCTGTGGACCTGTGATTGAAGTCAGATGATGTCGAGCGTTCATGCAAGGAATAAGAGGCATGCTCCCTTCTATATCTCCCTCGCCTTTCTTCATTCAGCTGGTTCACAAGTTCCGTGTTGGCACAGATATGTTGAGTGAGCTCTTGATGGCTATGAGTGAGCTCCTACATAAGGGTTTGGAATTCCTCTCTAGTTACTGGACCAAGTGGATCTGGAATTCCAGCTAATGTTTGGCCTACTGTGGTCAGCTGTGCAGGGTTCTACCTATCCATTCCTTCCAGATCAACAACATTGGAAGCGTTTCTAGTAGAGCGTGCCATGTTGAATGACGTTCTTCTTATATCTGGAGCAATTTGAATAGAATAGAAAGAACCTCTGGAAGATAGATCTAGAACTCCTCTTTAGATTTTAGCAATCCAACAATGGTAGAGGATCCATAGAATCGGAGAAAAATGGAGTATTCTAAGTGAAAGCACAAAAGTGTTTGTACAAAAAATGGGTACAACACTCTTCAGATGTAATTGAGGAGATTAGAATGAAGAAATAAAAAGGAAAATGAGGCTAATTTAACAATCATACCAAGAAAAACGAACATTCGTAAAAGAAGACAAGAATGTATAATGATTCGGCATTGTAGCCTACATCCACTTCGAAGGATTCGCTATTTATTGCTGATTATAAACTGAATCACAATAGTACTATGGCTAACACTCAAGTTACAATGGAGTTTTAGCAGAGCAACAGCATCAAAAATCCACTTTTTGTCGTAGTGGAGGTGTTATTTATAGGTGTAATGCTGGAAATATCTATCCTAAATCTCAGAATACCCTTTCTCATGCGTAGGTGGGCCCACACAATCGATCTAGAGTCGTTTGGGACCGATCCCGGTCTATCCATGTTGGTTTTGTATCTATCAAGAATGGCTCCACTTGAGATGCGATCGATCATGGAGGCTCTTGAGTTGATATGCAAGCTTTTGCGAAAATTTCATGGCATTTGGATTTGTGGTTTGAGAGATATGATCGATCAAAGTTGCAAATATGGACTGGCTGAGGCCTTCGTATCGATACATTTCGTATCGATCATCTTCGTATCGATTACGTGGCATGCTTGCTTTACGGAGATCCAAAATTCATGCATATGGGCCGCTTCTTTTGGGTTGACCTCTTCATTTCATATCCATCCTGTACTTCGCTTCCCGTATCAATGCTTTGCCTTTGTTTTCTTATTGACCGTAGGCCATGTCCTTCATATTGATCAAATGATCGATATGAAACATGCAGTCGTTGGTTGAATGAAATTTGATCGACCAAGGAATGTTAAAGTCTATCGATATAGGTTTGAATCTTATGGATACGAATGGTGGATGCCGAGTGATGGAGTTACGCTCACTTCATATCAATGGTGATGGATAGGAAATGATGGATGGATGGATACGAAATGGACATGTCTCACATGGATCTTGATCGATTCATAACTCGAGCATACGAACTCTAATTGACATGAAATTTGGAATGTTTCCTTTCATAGCTTTTCTTGTCATGCCATGCTAATTGTAGCTTGATCTAGACTCGGACCAAATTTTTCTGTATCCATCGTGGACCTGTAGATAACTGATCTCTGGGGCGGATTGTCTTTGATCTTTTGGCAAGGTTAGTCAAGTCTTTGGTGTCACGACCTTGCCAAAAGGTGGGATAACAACTACTTAAGTGGGATTCCTTATAGAGAGACTGGTCATCATTATTTAAGATTAAAGGATGAGTTGTCAAACCAAGAATTCAGCTAGGAACTCCCTCTCTAGAGTTGAAGAAGGAGTTGGCTCAGGAGCTGCTAATCCTGATTTGTAGGCTATGTTCAATACCATGATACAAAACATGATGCCAATGCTCAAGTAGCTGCTCCAAATGTTGTCGTTGATGGCGGTGCTCAAGTGCAGGCACCCAAAATCGATTTTGCTAAGCTGAATAAAGACTTTGCTAGTCTTAGTAGCAGACCGTTCCAAGGAACAGAGTAGGCGTTGGAAGTGCAGGATTGTATTGACACCCGTGAAAGGATCTTCAATGACTTAGAACTAAATGATGTTATGAAGATGCAATTATCTTCCCAATAGCTTCAGAGGCGAGCCACGAACTGGTGAAATGTATGAAGGTTGCTACTCCCGAGGACCAGTTTAAAGCCAGATTCAAAGAGAAGTTTATATCGGCAGTTCAGTAGTCGGTCTTGTTTCAAAAGTTCGCAGATCTGAAGTAAGGGGATATGACTGTCTTCAAGTACATTGTTGAGTTCGACGCCCTGTCGAAATATGGAATGTCCTCCTTTGACACACCATTGAAGAAGAACGAGAAGTTCATCATCAGCTTGGATGACTACTTGGGAGAGAAATTCATGAGCCATATTGACAAGATTTTTAAGATGATGGTCGAGAAGGCTCTAAGGCATGAGAGTCTTTATCCAAGGTCGAAAGCTATTGTTCCTAAAGGCGAGCCAAAGTCACAATTGGGCGGGGCAAGTAAGAAGAAGTGAAACAATGAGAGGACGCAGTTTCAAAGCAAAGGTGGCCAAAAGAAGGGCAAGCAAACTCTGACTTACTACAACTGCTTAGAGAAGGGTCACTATATTAGAGAATGCAATGTCAACAAGCTTGGCACATTTAAAAGGTCTGTCCAGAGTCATTAAAGTAGAAGTAGATGGTGAAAGCATATGTTATCAATGTCATTCTAATTTTATCAAATGCTCTACTGACGAAAGGGAAGGGAAAGGCATCATTATTCAAGATATTCTTTCCATTTATGATGTTCCTATATGAGTTTTGTTTGACACAAGGGCTTCACAATCCTTTATAAGTAGTGACCTATTAGATAGATTAGGATTAAGACCCAAAATTGTTGACCGACCTTTGATTGTGATGATCCCTGTTGGAGGCTCTACTAGCCTGTGTATGGTTTTTCATGGTTTGGTCTTATCGAGTCATGGATGCTCTTTTGATTATGATTGCTTTATTTTGGATTTTTTTGGGTTTGGTATTATACTAGGGATGGACTGGCTTCATAGATACGGAGTGATGGTGGATTGTGAGAAATCGATGGTGATGATAGGGATAATGGTAGTGTTAGGATGCCTAATAAATGATGAGGTGATGGTTATCTTTTTGTATTCGCTCAATATCCCATATTATGAGTTATCATCGGTGCCTATTATTATGGAGTATCTGTACCATTCGAGGAGGTGATTGAACTTTCGCCGCATAGAAGGATCAAGTTCCATATTGAATTAGTAAAAGAGGCCAGATTCATAGTAATGCCTTTAAGGAGGATGGCACCTAGAGAGCAGTAGGAGCTCGAGGTGCAAGTGAATGGCCTATTCCGACGAGTATTCATTCACGGAAGTATATTTAAGTGGGGAGCACCCATTGTATTTGCCATGAAGGCGGATGGTTCTCTTAGGCTATATGTTGATTACCGTGAGCTGAATAAAGGGATGAAGAAGAATAAGTATCCTCTCCCACATATTGATGACTTGTTCGACCAATTTCATGGAGTTAGATTATTTTCTCAGTTGGGTCTTACGATGGGATTTCACCAAATGGGAGTAGCGAAGGAGAGTGTGCTAATCACAACATTTCGTATGCCATTTTGTTTCTATAAATGGTTGGTTATGCCATTCGGGGAAACCAATGCATTGGTATACTATGTTGATCTCATGAACCATCACTTCAGGGTTTAGCTAAATAAGTTCATGCTTGTGTTCGTCGATGATATTCTCGTCTACTCACGAACAGAGGAACAATACAAGATACATTTGAGATCGTGCTTGAGGCATTGAGAGAGCGCCGACTAAAAGAAAAGTTTTCAAAGTGTCACTTCTAGAAGAGGGAAGTGAGATTTTTGGGACATGTTATTTCTGAGTAGGCATTGCGATGGACCCTGCAAAAGTCACAACAGTCCAAGATTAGACTAGACCCAAAAACGCTATGGATGTGAGAAGTTTCTTGAGGTTAGCCAGATATTATAGACGATTCATCTAGGACTTCCCCAAAGTAGCCACACCATTGACTCAATTAACGAAAGAAGACCTTATTTTAGGATGCGAGATGTAAGCGGGAATTCTTGAGTCTGAAGAAAAAGTTGATAAGTGCACCGGTATTGACCATTTCGAGCGGGAATAAAGAGATGTCAGCATACCCTAATGCTTGTGGTATAAGATTTGGCATGATATTGATGTAGAGGGGCAAAGTTATTACATGTGCTAGTCCACAACTGAAGCCACATGAGAAGAAATACCCAACCCATGATTTAGAGTTAGCAGGGATTGTGTTTACGCTGAAGATTTGGAGACACTATCTTTTAGGAGAGAGGTTCGAGTTGTTCACCGACTATAAATCACTAAAGTACCTTTTTTCTTAGAACGACCTTAACCTTCGCCAATAGCGATGGTTAGAGTTCCTATCCTCCTATAACTTTGATATTTCATATACCCCAGGAAAAGGGAATGTAGTTGTTGATGCAATGAGTAGTAGACATGCCAGCTTGGGATCGATTTTCCTAGATTGGATGCAGTTAAAGTATATTGTTGGTTATGATTTCTGACCGAGATATAAGCTAGTGCTAGAGATATTAGCGAGCTTAACTATCAGACCTACTTTGATTGAGAAGATTGGTACTAGTCAGATTAGTTGAGATTATTGCTAGGATTGAAGCTGGAGTAGAGTCTGATGAGATGAGGCAGTACAAACTTGACCAAGATGGTTGGCTCCATTAAGACGGGAGATTGTTTATTCCTGGCGTTGATGATTTGAGGGATGAGGTGCCATGAGGGTGCCATCATTTGAGATTAACTATCCATCCCAGCGGTAATAAGATGTATTGTGATATGAAGTAGGCCTATTATCAGGAAGGGATGAAGAAAGACATTGAAATATTCATCTCAAAGTGCATAAACTACCGATTGGTCAAGGCAAAGCACAAGAAGCCTAGTGAATTGGTGCAACCGCTAGAGGTTCCCGAGTGGAAATAGGAGCAAGTATCGATGGATTTCATTGATGGACTGCTAAAGACTCAAGCAGGGTATGACAACATTTGGGACATTGTCAATCAATTGACAAAAAGTGCCAGATTTATGCCTATCGAGTCAAGTGTAATGGCGGCCAAATTGGCCGAACTGTATGTGAAATGGATAGTACGACAGAAAGCACTGTAAGTGACCGAGACCCATTGTTCACTAGTGAGTTTTGGAAGAGCTTACATGAGGCATTGGAGACAAAGCTGCACCTGGCCACAAATTATCACTCTCAAATTGATGTCCAAACTGAATGAGTAAATCTTATCTTAGAAGATCTCCTGTGGGCGTGTTTACTCGACTTTGGAGGCTTGTGGGATAATCATTTATATCTCATTAAATTCGCATACAACTACAGTTATTAGTCTAGCATTGGTATGGCACCATTTAAGGCATTGTATGGCAGACCATGTAGCTCTCCTTCGTGTTGTGGGAACTTGGTGAGAAACTGATACTTAGGCCAAATATGATTAGAGGAACCTCGAAGAAGATAGAGAATATTCACAACGAATGAAAGCTGCCCAAGATAGATAGAAGAGCTACCCTGATAAAAGATGTAGAGTTCTCTATTGGCGGTATGGTATTTGTTAAGATCTCTCCAATGAAGAATGTAATTCGATTCGGTGGTAAAGGGAAGTTGGCACCGAGATTTGTAGGTCCTTTTCGATACTAGAAAGGATTGGGAACCTTGCTTATAGAGTCAATTTGTCTTAAAGAATGGCGGGAGTGCACAATGTGTTCAACGTTTCTCACTTATGGAAAATTATGCAAGACTCATGCAAAACTATTGCCTAGATCGACTAGATGATATCGAGATAGAATCAAAGGCTTCGAGACCCCATAGGCCTACTCGTATTATCAAAAGTGAAACGAAACAGCTTAGGAGGAGGATGGTGAAGCTGGTAAAAGGTTCAGTGGAGTGAAAGCAAAGGCAATTGCACTTGGGAGACCAAGAAGTGGCGAGGATAGCTTATCAAGAGCTCCTTACTTGGTGAGACTTTCTAGTTATCGCTTTTACCTTCACTTATGATATCATGAAGCATACTGTAGTGTACTATCATGCATGCTAGGATAAGCTTGGATGTCACCTTTTTCATTTGTTATTGTATATGCATGTTTGATGTGTGATGGTTTCCTAAGCTTGTATATGGTTGTTAGGCATACGGGATGACCTTGTTGATTTCCGTTTGGGATTTCGAGGGCGAAGTTCGTAAAGGAGGAGGGGAGAATGTAATGACGCATATTCTAAATTTTAGAGAATCATAGAACATTAATATTATTTTTATATGAAGTCGTATGATTCTATGATTTTGGGAAATTACTGCTAGAGCCATTTTCCATCCTTAGAATTTCATCGAACGATTTTGACCCTAAAAATCTTATAAGGCCTATAACTTTTGATAGGAGAAGAATTAGGGTCTAAAACTACTTCCACTAGATCAGGATAATGATTTCTCTTTCTGTAAAGTGGTCGTAACAGAAAAATCCACTTCGTGTTAGGGATATATGGTTGTTTGAAGTTTTACTTGATTTTAGATTGCTTGATTGGCAAATAGAGGGTCAATGGTTAGGCCTAAAGCCTATTTCAGGATTAGCATAAGGTTAGGGCTAATAGGACTTCTCTCAACCACTTTAGGGAGAAATCCCTTATTACAATAATCCCTACCTTAATTAGCCAAAACGTGTCATTAGAGTAAGATTAGCGAGATGATCACCTTGGATTGACAATTTGATTGAAGATTTGCTATTGGAGGTCGTCTTGGAGTTGTTCTTAACCTCGGGATTCATGCACCTTTGGACTTGGATTTGGTTGCTTATGATTTAGGTGAGTGGTTTTAAACCTCTATTCACTAATTAGCCACTATTTCATGTCTAATGATGTTTCTAAATGATTTTCAAACTCTAAATACGTTTTGAACCCTCTCTAATAACATATGTAAATTTCAAATGATTTTGAAAAGATTTGTAAAACTAGTATTCTTATGAATCTCCTTTGTTCTTATGGATACTACCTTTAGATTTAGGATTCACATTGACATGTATAGATGCATGCATGTTAGTATATATTGTATGTAATAATTTCTTGAATGTGTCATGCTTATTTGATTGAAAATGCCAATCGCATGGCGAATTAGTTATAGGAATACATTAAGGATAGGTAGTTATAGATCAGTATAAGCTCAAATTCCATGCGATCGATAGGAGGTGACAAGGAAGGCCTCATAGGGGTATGTTCCAAGTTTCAAGTCTTTTCGAGTTCGTATGCTTGAGATATTGATGGATCGATAGTGATTTGGGAGTTATGGATCGTTCGTGTGGAAAGAATGAGAAAAAGGTCAAGTTATGGATTGGTAGTCCTTTGCTTCGAGTTCTTTTAAGTGTTGCTTTGGATCGCTTGCATAGGAGGATCGCTTGCATGGATGAATTGCTACCATATATGGATAATTTTCATAGATGGATCGGTGGGAGGAACTTCAAGTTTTGGACACATCGCCTCGAGTTTTGGAGTAAGTACTTTGAGTTGCAAATGGTCACTTGAAGGCATGGGCTAGTGGAGTAAAAAGAAGTTAAATTTTGGCTAAGTCAATTATCGGCGGTTGTGGATCGGTATTGATCCATGGACACCGTTCAGTGTTGACATAGGACTGATGTAGGGGTATGAAGGCATATGGTTTAATGTTTGAAGTGTACGATCGAGGTAGGTATGGATTGGTAAGAGGGGTTGGGCATAAGGGAGTTAGACTTTGAGTCTTCATGTCTTTGCTTCAAGTCTTCATATGCATGCTTCGAGACGTGATGGGGTTTGGGTCGAATTTTGGGAGTGCGGTCACTCAAACTTGTGACAAGCCAAATACTTAGTCAAATATGGCTAAGCATAAGGGTCAGTACCGAACCCTAGTGTTCAGTGGCAATTTTTGACGATAGTGACCCATAATTCAATGATGATGATTCTGTGATAGTAAGAGACGGCTTCAATGATGGAGAGATGTACTTTGATATGCAGAGATGGTGACTATGAGTCGGACTGAGGGAACTATTGGATGATGTCTGTGGGACGTATTACGGTATTCTACGATTGATGATGACTTTAAAAATAGTCCCTATCACGTTGAATTCATGGCGGAAGTCGTAAGATCAGTTCCGGGATGAGCGCTGCTACCAGTGATGTGTGCAAAGGGATCATTGATACTTAAGGATTCGAAGAGTACTCGTAAAGCCAAGGTAATATAAGGTACCTGTTGGACCATGACGAGTCCCGGACTCTATGACAGGCAATCTGATCTCCATGACAAACGAGCTTTACCTTGGATCAGCCATGACTAGTGATCTAGTTCACAGCCTACTAAGTGGCATGGATACGAGTACCAAGGAACCGCGTTGTCGAGTAGTCTTTGACTATGATGGGTCGTTCGAGTTATCACATATCTAGCACACCGAGTGATTGAATGTGAGGATGGATGATGAATGTTAAGTTTGTTTGATTGTTTATCACCTTAGAAATGTCACATGAGGCTAATATTAATGGCGTAGATATCTAGACACCCTTTTGTACTTTGATGTACAATACACCCATGGTGACTGTGATGTAGAGTAGCATATATTTTATAAATGTGCTAACTATATAGGTGTAGGGACATGTTAAGTATGATCATTCATACCATTTGTCTTATTATAGTGCTATATTAGCATTTAGAGATTTTCTACTACTCACACCAGACTATTGTCTGTCCCGGGGTTTTATGCTTTGCTTTCTATTATTATGGGTACTCTTAAATGAGTAGATTGGGGATATTACGTCTGGTGAGCACGTGGAGTTTGACAGAGAATAGTAGGAGATCACACTCTCGTATTACTACATTTACTTATTTACTATTCTATTGTAACGACCCGGAAATTTCGAACCCGAAATTTCCAGATAGTTAGAGAAATGAAGAAAAGATAGAAGAAGAAGAACATAAAAGAAACACACAATCTTACATTCGCAGCGGATAAAATATAATATCACATAAATAACAGTTTACAAACAGAACTGTATCAGTATATTTACATTTTAAATCAGAGTTACAACAATTTCACAACACAGGACAGTTTAAAATAACTTGTCCCAAATAAATAACAATATATATCACAGCGAATAAACACTCTTATACGTTCCTGTCCTTCAGCTCTCCTCCTGAGCTCCAGAACGTCCTTACCTGCAAGTCTGTAATACTCGGTCTGACCCGAGCATTACATCAAAGTAACACCCGGGTCAGGCTGGAAACCAGCGTGAGTAAACTCAACTAACATGGAATACAAAGGTATACAACTTATATAAAACCCGGGTAACTTATATCAATTTCAACTTCACGAGTTATTATAGACATCATCTATATCACACATCAATTTCTAAGCGTCCAAAACTTAGATTAAAGGGTCAAATACACTTAAATCATTCCAAACTAGCATATTGATTTCCACATATCAAATTTATGCAGAATCGAAGTGGTTTCGGGTATTTACTAATACCCGACTCCGGTCTCTTCGAACCCCATGCCATCCTAACCCAAATTATTCAAGTAAAAGTTCATCTCTAATTAACAGATAACATTTTTACACATCAATTCCAAGTTGATAGATAATCACATTATCACCATCCAACATATCATATCACCAAGCAATTCATATTTAGAGATATCAACCAGTCTAAAACACTCATCATCATTCAATCATTAATAAGCAAGATTGATCACTTCATTAATTTCATTGATTTAATGATCCTCTAATTACTTTCATTAGTTAATTATTCTTAAATTTCATATAATAACTAATCTTTAACTTAATTACATTCATTAACCAATCTTGATTAATCACAAATCAGAAATTAACTTTCTTTAGTTATTCCATCAATTAAACCAACCCTTTGATTAATTATCAATTAATCTTTTAATTACACTAAGTAATTATCACTTAATTTCTTCCACCAAGTAATTATCCTTTAATTACTTCCCATCAAGTAATTTCCTTTAACTAATTACATTCAGTAATTAGCCACTAATTACTTTTCTAAGTAATTATACCTCATTAATTACCTTAAGTAATTATATTTAACTCAACATTAAATGGTTACCTTTAATTAATTAAATTTAATTAATTAACTAGTATTAACCACTTTATCTAATTAATTACACAAATTAACTAATCTTACCCATACACATTGATTACATCGATCCATAATTAATTACTCGAATTACTTTTTCTATAATTATTTCCATTGATTAATTATCCTTTAATTAATCTTCTTCAGGAAGTAACTAACCCTTGATTAATTCCCTTAATTATTCAATCCTTTAAGTAATTAGTCAGTCACTAATTACAACTTAATTACTTAAGTAATCAATCACTAATTATTAATTAATTACTAAATAAAGTAACCACTAATAATTAATTTTCTTTAATTATCTAATTAAAGATTCTTAATTACAAACTAATTAACCTCTTAATTAATTTAAAATTCTTCATTATTAATTAATTAATCCCTCAATCAATAATTGATACAATAAATCATATTTTTTTCTCTTCGTTAGATTATCAAATCTTAATTACCTTTAAGGTAAACCATTATCTTTATTAATTTTCTAATCCATAAATTAAACATTTATTCTCAAATTGACTCTTAATTTTATTTATAAAAATTAAGTTTTAAATTGTCTCAAAGTTTAACCCAACAACATAAGCTAAACAATCATTCTCTTTTCTTAATTAAAGGTCAACGAAAAATTGATAATAGGAAGAATTTTTTTAAGAATTTTTTTTTTTAAAACAATAATCTTTCCATTTTTCTCCAACACATTATTTTTCTATAAAAGTTTTTATTTTATTTTATTTTTAAAACATGCTTAAATCATGATTTCTTTCAGCTTCACTCCTCCTTCGGGTTAGACCAGATTCAACTCGAAACTGGCTTCGAGTTTCTTTTCCTACATCTATAAAAAAAAATTTAGTTATGTTTTAAATTTAAACCGCTGTACCTAAATCCTGGAATAGCACTCGCACACACAAAAAAGACTCGAAGTTCCTCTTGTAAAAATCACCAGAAACACCGAGGAAAATCTCGAGCAAACCTCCTCAAATTCCCACTTCTTCTTCTCCTTCCTGATTTTATCTTCCACCTGCACGCATGACATGGTGCACATGCACATAACATCTGGACAGCGTCGAACCCAGTTCAGACCATTGACATGTCAAAAATCTCCCCCTGAGTCGCCTCCCAACAAAGTTCACTGAATCATCACGAGAATACAAATTTGAACAAACCAACCAAAATAGGCTCCAGACCCTATCGCCTAAGTCCACCCTTCATCACTACCTCCGACCACCAGGGATGTCCTCCTTAAGCTAGTACCTTCGCCTGACCTTCGTCATCTTTTCCCCCACCATTGGTCCATCTCGATACAAGCACGACTACGGAATCACCAATGGAACAGACCATTCCCAAACGAAATCAAAAACCCTACAATCATCTCGTGCAGACAATCTATTGATAAAGAAAATCGAATTCCAATTTTCCCGAGATCACCATCACCCATGCTTCCTTATATACAAATCACAAAGATCAACCTGTCGTCTTCGTCCTGAATTGACGAAAATCCCAATTTCATTCAACAAGAATATCCATAGGTTTTTCGAAGTAAAAAATCCTGATTCTTACATCAAAATTCATCGTTTAGGATTTCGAATCCATTTATGTAATCAAAGGTAAAAACCCAGATGTTTGATTTAGGACTAATTTTGATTTTTTTGACTGTTATTTCACATTTTTGGACTAAATTCACCATATAAAATCTTGAATTAATTTTTAATGTTGATGTTATACTATTCCAGTCATCTTTTCTTTAGAAGTCCTAACTCAATCTTGTATAACTTCATAGAAAAAAGGAAATTTAGAGAAATCTCAAGCCTGAAAACATGACAGAGATAATGTATATGCAGAGTCATATATTTGGTCATATATATATATATATATATATATATATATATATATATATAGACATGCATGCATATTTTCTTATCATTTATTCAAACATTTTCACAACATTCTCAAATAATTGCCACAACATCACGATCTAAACCAGATTCAAATTTTAAAATAAGGTTCACTCACCTGAACTTAGAAGACAAAGCCTTATTTTGAAGCAGGGAAAAGAACTTAATACTTTGAATCTGCTAGAATCTGCTACTTAACGTGAACTTGGTTGCTGGTCTGAGATTGAACATTTTGAGTTTAATCCTTGCTTGATCTTGTACTTAAGATCAGGTTAAAATTTTGAAAACTGTTGCTTGACTTTATTTCATTCTTGGTTCTGGGTTTTAGTTTGGAAGATAAACAGAAGAGAGAATTAAGGATTGTAAAACTTTGAACTAAATTCAAATGGCCAGGTTTCTCTCTGATTTAAACTTCCAGGTTTGTGAAAGAAGAATTGAAACCTGGTTCTTTTTTTATTTATGATTTACATTATCAACTAAAAAGAAATATAAGCTATTGCCACTTGATTATCTCATGTCTTCCATTTGTCATTTACATATACTTACTAATTAACACTTGTTAGAGTTAAGCCTTGTAGATTTACACTTGTCCTTTAAGTGACAAATGTTTATTTCAAATGTTTAAACGAAAGCTTTTATATTAATTTACAATTTATAAATCCTTATCTAAATAATCCATATGAATTTCTCTTTTTTTTAAGAAAATAAAACCAATTATATATATAAAAGCTTATACATATATTTTTAAACCCAAAATTTTTAAAATGCTATCTTGTGATTTACATTTCTTGTTTTGAGGGATGATTTCGAATTGTTTTGAGAATTTTCAAGTTAAAGATTTGGTTTTCAGATTTGTTTAGAGAAATTTGTTTGAGTTGAGAAATGAAATTGAAGAATGGGAAAAATTGTTTTGAACTAAATAAAATGTTTCCAATGTTAAATAATTTATAAAGGAGATTATCACATTTATTTATTTAATCTATAATTCAGTATTTCAATTTAAATTAGATAATTATTCAATTATCTAATGCCCGAAAATCCGGGTTATCACATTTCTCCCCCCTTTGAACCTTTTCGTCCTCGAAAAGGAACGAAACCAGATTCATTAAATATTTTAAAACCAGTTAAAATATTCTTTAATCATTTTAAAACACTTGAAAATCTATATAATATTTTCAAAATAGTTTTTATAGAAAATATCATTTTAACTTGATGCTTCAACCAGTCCATCCTTGTTCTCGTAGAAATTCGGTCATACGTTGATCAGGCGTGGGACTGAAAATCTATAAGTGCTTGGCAGACCCGTTTTTAACATCCAGCGAAAATACTTTGAAAATATTTTTTTTTTTATAGAAAACAGTTTTTGAAAATAGAGGATATATCTTTGGTGACAATGCTCTGGAAATCATCACCCCATCCATGGTCGCAGTTAACCCGATGGTTACGTTGTCATCCCGACAAAATCCATAGATAACTATAGGCCTCCGCGTCCCTCGATTACACCATAGAACCCGCTACAGATCGCAGCTACAACTGGGGTTACGTAGCTATCACAGCAAAAACCCATATAACTATAGGCATCAGCGCCCTCGAATTTCACTGCCAAGAATGAAACTTCTCCACTCCACTTGACCATAGATCGCAGTCTACCGATGTTGCGTTGCCTTCCCGGCAAAATCAAGTGTAGACCGTTGACACTCGTCCTCCACACGATTTTCGCTATGGTCCCCACAGTAGATCGCAGCGACATCGAGTTACACTGTCGTCACAGAATAACTCAAATGCCCCTGTAGGCATCAGCGCCATCGACTTTCGCTACCCAATAATCCTCAGGAACCAGTTTTGTTCGGACTCCTCACAGGATCAACTATAGAACCCCCTCCCCCCTTCGGGATCAAGGCAGCACCACCCGGTAGTACTCCTGAGAAGTCCATTTCAAGGGAGCGCCTTTTTCTCCAGAGCCATCATCAAAACATTTTATACTATATATATATAGTATCTTTAAATCATATACCTAGTATGATCTCATTCAAAGCTCCTTTATACAAAATCGATTATCCCAAAATCGATAATTCTCAAACTAGGCTTTCCAAATATAATATTGGTTTTACCCAAAAATCAAAAGCCTTTGCAAATTCAAAGGTTCCCAAAACCTTTTTCCAAAATCCTCATATGATCCTTTATATATATAGATATATATAAAATCCTTGATAAAAATATTTGGATCATTTTAAACTTGTATAAAATCCTTTTATACTTTAAAATACCCTTAAAATCCTTTTCTTCTGGCAAGAGATTTAACAAGAGGAGTTTCATTTTATAAAACAAAGATATTTAACTTTTTTTACTCAAAATCAAATATTCAAATTTGATTACTCCTTTCAATATCGTTTTCATTCAAATCTGTACGATGTACACATATCATTTGTACGCTATACCAATCTGATCGCTCACTCGATCACACAATTTCACTTCCGAACTAGTATCGTCCACCCGACTTCCTAGTACGGACACAGATCTGGTTTCTTGATCAGAAACCGTCATTCTCCTTGCATAGCTTAACTATGATAGAGAATATCCAGAACCAATCAACAATCCATATCCAGGTTTGCCGTCGAGAATCGAGTGAAAAATCCTAACTCGGATCGACATACTATCTCGAAATTATGTGCTCGAATCTGGATCAAATTACTATGCCAATAGAATAACATACGTACACCCTACGTATTTATCTTTATTGGTTATTAGCCAAATTAATTTCATTTCTATTCATGTCCACTTTGATTTTTATTCACTTACTCACATTGCTTCAATCCATTTGGATTATCGCCTCTATTCTTATCTCGATTGGGTATTTAACCAATAACAGTTTGAATTCAGTCCAGTTTAAATTTAGAAAATAGCTTGAATTTTTTTATTTTTTTAAAATAGATAAGTCGTTCGAAAATAATTACTAGTTTGTAAAATAGCTGTAAAATAGTTCAGTAATTGTAAAATAATTGGAAAATAGTTAAATAGCCATAGAAATTTTAAATAATTGCAAAATAACTATAAAATAGTAATTAGTAGTTGAAAATAGTAATTAGTTTATAAAATAGTTAGAAAATTATTAAACAGTTTCAAAAATAATTGTAAAACAAGTATAAGATAGTTTGGCTTTTAAAAGAAAAGTTGTATATATAAAAAATAGCTTTTGGAAAAATAGGTTTATATTAAAACAATTTATATTTAAAAATAGTCTAGAGTCAAAACCGTTCATTTCCCAATCTCCATTCTCATTTATTCAATTTAAATTTCCTTTATCATTTAAATTGACCTAATTCCAATTTAAATAACTTCAATTTCCATTGAATTTGATTTATTCCCAATTCAAGCTGAATTAATTCTCCATTCCTTTTCAAATTTAATCAAATTCCATTTGATTTTAAACATATTCAGCTTTAATTACAATCTCAAGTTATTCCAATCACTTTGGACTAATATCCATTCAATTGAACCTACTACAATTCCAATCTGTTTCAACTCCAGTTGAATTAATCCCAATTTCAAATTCCATTTCCAAATCAAGTTGAATTATTCTTGATTTCCTCCCAGATTTAATTCAAATTCCATTTGAATTTAAAATTATTCAACTTTAATTACAAATTCCAAATTATTCAAATAAATCTGGACTGATTTCAAATTGAATCCACTTCAATTCAAATTGATTCAAATTAATCCAATTCAAATTTTCCATTTGAATTTTATACTCATACCTCCTCAATCACAATTTCAATTACTTCAAATCAAATTCAATTTGAATTAATTTCAATTTAAATTCCAGATTTAACCATCTCGAATTATATAAATTCGAGTTAAATTTACTAAGGTTGGTTTAACCTTTTAAACCAAGTTAACCTTTATTAAAAGCTTTTAAACAACTTAATTTCGAGTCAAATTCTCAAAATTCCATTTTAAATTATCTCTATAATGGATATAATACCACACTTCACTTATCATTCATTCAAACAAATCCAATTCACAATTTAAAGATTATTAATAACAATAGGATGATATCATCCAATTCATCTTAAAACATCCATCAATTTCAAATTTTCAGATCTCAAACCCAATTTGAGATCACACAAACTCCCAATTCAGATTAACCATTTAACCTCCCAAATTAAATTCCAATTCCATCTTGAAATTCTCAAATCATGTTGATCATTTGAACGTATTTAACTTTTTCGCAAGTTAAACTCAATTCACTTAATCCAGTCAACCTTGCCCAATTTGAACTTCCTTTTCAAATTTTAAACTTCACATAAATAATCTTCCCACTTATTAAGTTCAAAAACTTATCACTTTGGGTATCATATCTTATCCCAAATTTAAAACTCAACCTTAGAGTTTATTTCCTTTACACACCTGGTTACCTTTAAATTTTAAACCACCTTTGGTTTTTTTTTATTCAAAACAAATTCTTTTTAAAATTTCAAACAACCCTTATTTGAAATAGGACCATTTTATTCAATTTCCCTAAATAATATTTTTTTATTTCTTTAAATTAATTACACCGTTAACTAATTCCAATTAATCACATTCGGTAATTAACTTATTTCTTAATTACCTTCATTAAGTATTTGTCCTTTAAATTGCTTATCTCTAGGTACTTCATTAAGTAACTCCCTCTTTAACTTACATTCTTTCTAATTCACAAGTTATTCTCCTTTTTTAAAAGGTTACTTCCTTAAAACATTTTATTGTTTATTGAAGAACAATCATTCCACTATTAAACACAATAACCACCTATTTATTTGGGTTGAAACCAATTCTAATTTCAATTTAATTTGAAATACTTCTCCAATTCAAGATTTAAATTTTAGTTTGAATCTATTTCAATCTTATGTTTATTTAATCTCAATTTGGTTGTATTATATTACTTCTTAATTCTTACTATTACTTTTAGTTTAATTAATGCTACAACCAATTTCCTTTAATATAATAGATAATCTATTTCTTATATAAGATTCATTTACTTTTGAAATCATTTAAAAAAAACTTTATATAAGAAAATAACAAGTACCCTCTCTCATATTTATACACTTAACTCATTATAGGGTACCACTTACCCTATCCTTAATGAGTAATCCCACCAGAGCCAAGGTTCTCGCTTAACCTTCTGCTCTGATACCAAATGTAACGACCCGGAAATTTCTATCCCGAAATTTCCAGATAGTTAGAGAAATGAAGAAAAGATAGAAGAAGAAGAACAGAAAAGAAACACAATCTTACATTCCCAGCGGATAAAATATAATATCACATAAATAACAGTTTACAAACAGAACTGTATCAGTATATTAACATTACATCAGAGTTACAACAATTTCACAACACAGGACAGTTTAAAATAACTTGTCCCAAATAAATAACAATATATATCACAGCGGATAAACACTCTTATACGTTCCTGTCCTTCAGCTCTCCTCTTGAGCTCCAGAACGTATTTTCCTGCAAGTCTGTAATACTCGGTCTGACCCGAGCATTACATCAAAGTAACAACCGGGTCAGGCTGGAAACCAGCGTGAGTAAACTCAACTAACATGGAATACAAAGGTATACAACTTATATAAACCCGGGTAACTTATATCAATTTCAACTTCACGAGTTATTATAGACATCATCTATATCACACATCAATTTCTAAGCATCCAAAACTTAGATTAAAGGGTCAAATACACTTAAATCATTCCAAACTAGCATATTGATTTCCACATATCAAATTTATACAGAATCGAAGTGGTTTCGGGTATTTACTAATACCCGACTCCGGTCTCTTCGAACCCCATGCCATCCTAACCCAAATTATTCAAGTAAAAAGTTCATCTCTAATTACCAGATAACATTTTTACACATCAATTCAAAGTTGATAGATAATCACATTATCACCATCCAACATATCATATCACCAAGCAATTCATATTTAGAGATATCAACCAGTCTAAAACACTCATCATCATTCAATCATTAATAAGCAAGATTGATCACTTCATTAATTTCATTAATTTAATGATCCTCTAATTACTTTCATTAGTTAATTATTCTTAAATTTCATATAATAAATAATCTTTAACTTAATTACATTCATTAACCAATCTTGATTAATCACAAATCAGAAATTAACTTTCTTTAATTATTCCATCAATTAAACCAACCCTTTGATTAATTATCAATTAATCTTTTAATTACACTGAGTAATTATCACATAATTTCTTCCACCAAGTAATTATCCTTTAATTACTTCCCATCAAGTAATTTCCTTTAACTAATTACATTCGGTAATTAGCCACTAATTACTTTTCTAAGTAATTATACCTCATTAATTACCTTAAGTAATTATATTTAACTCAACATCAAATGATTACCTTTAATTAATTAAATTTAATTAATTAACTAGTATTAACCACTTTATCTTAATTAATTACACAAATTAATTAATCTTACCCATACACATTGATTACATCGATCCATAATTAATTACTCGAATTACTTTTTCTATAATTATTTCCATTGATTAATTATCCTTTAATTAATCTTCTTCAGGAAGTAACTAACCCTTGATTAATTCCCTTAATTATTCAATCCTTTAAGTAATTAGTCAGTCACTAATTACAACTTAATTACTTTACTAATCAATCACTAATTATTAATTAATTACTAAATAAAGTAACCACTAATAATTAATTTTCTTTAATTATCTAATTAAAGATTCTTAATTACAAACTAATTAACCTCTTAATTAATTTAAAATTCTTCATTATTAATTAACTAATCCCTCAATCAATAATTGATATAATAAATCACATTTTTTCTCTTCGTTAGATTATCAAATCTTAATTACCTTTAAGGTAAACCATTATCTTTATTAATTTTCTAATCCATAAATTAAACGTTTATTCTCAAATTGACTCTTAATTTTATTTATAAAAATTAAGTTTTAAATTGTCTCAAAGTTTAACCCAACAACATAAGCTAAACAATCATTCTCTTTTCTTAACTAAAGGTCAACGAAAAATTGATAATAGGAAGAATTTAATTAAGATTTTTTTAAAAAAAACAATAATCATTCCATTTTTCTCCAACACATTGTTTTTCTATAAAACTTTTTATTTTATTTTATTTTTAAAACATGCTTAAATCATGATTTCTTTCAGCTTCACTCCTCCTTCGGGTTAGACCAGATTCAACTCGAAACTGGCTTCGAGTTTCTTTCCCTACATCTATAAAAAAAAATTTAGTTATAGTTTAAATTTAAACTGCTGTACCTAAATCCTGGAATAGCACTCGCACACACACAAAAAAATCGAAGTTCCTCTCGTACAAATCACCAGAAACACAAAGGAAAATCTCGAGCAAACCTCCTCAAATTCCCACTTCTTCTTCTCCTTCCTAATTTCCACCTGCACGCATAACATGGTGCACATGCACATAACATCTGGACAGCGTCGAACCCAGTTCAGACCATTGATATGTCGACAATCTCCCCCTGAGTTGCCTCCCAACAAAGTTCACCGAATCATCACGAGAATACAAATTTGAACAAACCAACCAAAATAGGCTCCAGACCCTATCGCCTAAGTCCACCCTTCATCACTACCTCCGACCACCAGGGATGTCCTCCTTAAGCTAGTACCTTCGCCTGACCTCCGTCATCTTTTCCCCCACCATTGGTCCATCTCGATACAAGCACGACTACGGAATCACCAATGGAACAGACCCTTCCCAAATGAAATCAAAAACCCTACAATCATCTCGTGCAGACGATCTATTTATAAAGAAAATCGAATTCCAATTTTCCCGAGATCACCATCACCCATGCTTCCTTATATACAAATCACAAAGCTCAACTTGTCATCGTTCGTCCTGAATTGATGAAAATCCCAATTTCATTCAACAAGAATATCCACAGGTTTTTCGAAGTTAAAAATCCTGATTCTTACATCAAAATTCATCGTTTAGGAGTTCGAATCCATTTATGTAATCAAAGGTAAAAACCCAGATGTTTGATTACTAATTTTTATTTTTTTGACTGTTATTTCACATTTTTGGACTAAATTCACCATATAAAATCTTGAATTAATTTTTAATGTTGATGTTATACTATTCCAGTCATCTTTTCTTTAGAAGTCCTAGCTCAATCTTGTATAACTTGATAGAAAAAAGGAAATTTAGAGAAATCTCATGCCTGAAAACATGACAGAGATAATGTATATGCAGAGTCATATATTCGGTCATATATAAATATATATATATATATATATATATATATATAGACATGCATGTATATTTTCTTATCATTTATTCAAACATTTTCACAACATTCTCAAATAATTGCCACAACATCATGATCTAAACCAGATTCAAATTTAAAAATAAGGTTCACTCACCTGAACTTAGAAGACAGAGCCTTATTTTGAAGCAGGGAAAAGAACTTAATACTTTGAATCTGCTACTTAACATGAACTTGGTTGCTGGTCTGAGATTGAACATTTTGAGTTTAATCCTTGCTTGATCTTGTACTTAAGCTCAGGTTAAAATTTTGAAAACTGTCGCTTGACTTTATTTCATTCTTGGTTCTGGGTTTAAGTTTGGAAGATAAACAGAAGAGAGAATTAAGGATTGTAAAACTTTGAACTAAATTCAAATGGCCAGGTTTCTCTCTGATTTAAACTTCCAGGTTTGTGAAAGAAGAATTGAAACCTGGTTCTTTTTTTGTTTATGATTTACATTATCAACTAAAAAGAAATATAAGCTATTGCCACTTGATTATCTCATGTCTTCCATTTGTCATTTACATATACTTACTAATTAACACTTGTTAGAGTTAAGCCTTGTAGATTTACACTTGTCCTTTAAGTGACAAATATTTATTTCAAATGTTTAAATGAAAGCTTTTATATTAACTTACAATTTATAAATCCTTATCTAAATAATCCATATGAATTTCTCTTTTTTTTAAGAAAATAAAACCAATTATATATATAAAAGCTTATACATATATTTTTAAACCCAAAATTTTTAAAATGTCTATCTTGTGATTTACATTTCTTGTTTTGAGGGATGATTTCGAATTGTTTTGAGAATTTTCAAGTTAAAGATTTGGTTTTCAGATTTGTTTAGAGAAATTTGTTTGAGTTGAGAAATGAAATTGAAGAATGGGAAAATATTGTTTTGAACTAAATAAAATGTTTCCAATGTTAAATAATTTATAAAGGAGATTATCATATTTATTTATTTAATCTATAATTCAGTATTTCAATTTAAATTAGATAATTATTCAATTATCTAATGCCCGATAATCCGGGTTATCACACTGTTGTACAACGTTATAGACCTTGCTAGTGTTTCATTATTTAGGGATAGTTGTTTATGAGTTATTATTTAATGTATAACTCTATCACTTGTACTGTATGTCGTATGGATCTATTACTCTGATTTCTATGATTTATTCAGTTATTACCGTCTCGCCTATTTTATATTTAAAGATGTTACTATTATTTTTTATTCGATACGTTGTGACATATACGATAGGTTCTATGTTATTTTACCTTACCTTACAACATTAACAGTCGTCCTGCATCAACCGAGCACTGCTACAACGTGTTATATAGGTATATTAGGTGCTGGTGGGGTAGGACGGCCGTCACAAATTATATCATGAATTCTTATATGAAATAGTTGTCGATTTGTATATATGCGGTATTTTTACTAAAATAATGTATGTAAATGTCCATTCTACTTTCATCCATATATTCAAAAAAATCAAAATTAAATTAATTTTAAAATAGGCTTCAGAATTAAAGATTGAATTTTTAAAATAGTATGTGTACAATTGATATTTACACATATATCATGTATATTGTTATATTATTTCAAAAGTATATAAATTAAATTGTACAATTTTGTTTCCTTCAGAATTTATTTTTAATATTTATTAATATAAAAAATTAAATAAACTCGGCTATTATACAATTATATATATATATATATACTGTAAACATAATATTATACAAAAATAAAAAACATTTTTCCATATGGATTTTCAATTTTAATTTTAAAAAAGGAATTAAATCCAACATGGATTTGATATTGAAAAAATTAGTTTTGTCATATTAATATATAGACGAAAATAAATGCTTAAAACCTAATTTATTTTAGAAGTATACATATATATAATATTATTTAAATATATAAATGTTTTTAATTTTACGTAATTTAAAATATATTTATTTAAAATTATTTGCGCATTTAAAAAATTCAAATGTATATAATTATATATATGATTTTTAAATCAATTTACAAATTAAAAATTTATATCTAAATTTTGAAGATATTTAAAATCTAGTTCTATTTTTAAATTGGAATTTTTAAATTAAATTCTTAATTTTAAAATTATTTTATATTTAAATTATGAGTAATCATTAATCATATAAATATGTGTGTATATAAATATAGTTACTTTTATAGTTTATATATGCGTGTGTGTGTATTATATTATATTAATATTACACTTTTGACGACAAATATGTACAAGAAAGGACTAAAATGTTCATTGCAGTGTAAATCCTAATACTTAGATACGGTTATGTTAAACCATGTACGCCATATATGTTGCAAATCCATCTGTATGTACATATGTATATGATATACATGCACATATTTTATATCATATATATAATCAAATAAAACTCGTTTATCAATAAATTAAATAAAATAACGATTGTATTTAAAATTTATCCAGAATGGATCTAAAATAATTTAGACTTTATAGGTCAAGTAAGATCCAAAATGGAAAAAAAATTGAAATTAACTCATTTATCCCACTGTGTACTGGCCTGGTTCCAATAACTGTATCATAGCCCAATATGGTTTGTGGTCTAAATTAGTAGTATTAAGGCCTACTAATTAGCTTACCTATTTAGTAGGGCGCCAAGAAAAGTAGTGATCAGTTGGGGTTGGGTAATTAATTACCCTATCTTACCTAGCTACCGGCCTTGCCTGAAAGGTGAAGTAAGCCCAAAGGTTATCCCTAGCATGAAAGGACCAATTTGAATTTAGGCGTTGGGCTATTTTTTCAAAAGCTATTTTCAAATTGAAATAATTTTCAAATTTAAAAGTTAAATTTAGAATAAATCAAAATATTATAAATGTTATAAATAATTGCCAAAATTGTTTGGGAAATTTAAATTTAAATTTGCATAATTTTGTAAAAATTAATTAGACTAATAAATTAAATAATTAATTAAATAGTTAATTAATTAAATTAAATGACTATTTATATATATTACATTACCTTAAAATGTACAAGGTGATGTATATATGTATAAATTTTGAAATAAAATATAATTATAAATTTTTTAGTTGCGTAAATTAATTTAATTAAATTAATAAATAATATAACATATATATATATATACATTAAGATATATGCATATTTAGCTGTTCTGGCGCATGTGCCAGACACTAATTAAATTTCTTTAATAAAAGTGGATGACCCACTTCAAAGCCGGCTAGCCTTGCTAAAAAACAGATATACGTGTATAACTATAAATGTTATAGTATACATATTCAATTTAAAATGTTTAATTGGATAAAATAAAACTAACTAAAATGTTAGTTAATTAAATTTATTAAATAAGATTTAACAGATAAAATTGATACAAGATTATGCATAAGACTATTATAGAATTTAATCTAATTGTAAAGTTATATAATGAATAGAACTTGTATAATATGAATGCATAAAAAGGTGTAACCATAAGAAACCCTAATTAATTTTAAGGGATAAATACATATACATAGTATGTAACCATGAATCACCTGAGTCACGACGGTATTTCATAAGAAATACATTATTCCATAAGTCAATATCACTTAATTAAACATATTAATCATTATGAATGTTTAATGTAATAAGTTTTGCTCTTACATACTTACATGTATGCTCTTATCTATTCTGGAGGATCACACATTTTTCTCAAAAAAATATAATAAGTTGTAAACTGCCATTTATACATTAGTAAATTACTTACATACTCTCTAGTTATTGAGAAAACTCAAGCAAAAGATGTTATGTGTGGTAGTATTAATATATATAATAGACAAGGCAAGATAATTATACGTATTTGTTGAGCAAACTCAAGGTACATATATTATACTTATGCTATCGTGAAATGGTAGGTATGCATAAATAATCTCTTTCGATTTGTTGAGTAAATTCAAGGTCAAAATGATTAGGATTAAGACCATGGGTTAGGAGGTGTATATATGATACAATATATAAAGTATTATCCATCGTTTATGGGCCTATGACTTGTTGAGCAAACTCAAGGTCGAAATCCTAAGACATACGAGTCCTAACACTAGATAGTGAAGTTAAAAGACTTCTATGTTTTGTCTTAGGGTTTTGAGAAATATAAAAGTCTAGTGGGAGCTTATTAGTGAAATGAAATACAATGCTTAACCTTAATAATATACTAAGAACATCTACTATGAATAATTTCCTAACCCACCTAATTAAAATTTGCAGTAAAATGTCTAGACAAAAGTTGTTTTTTGAAAACAATAAATTCACCAGATCAAACTACGTAGGCTAGCTAAGATCAGTTAAGTTAGCACTCACATATGAACGCTTATTGTGAACTATAACTGAACATCCAAAGGTTAACCCATTGAGGACATGGACCCTAAACTCAAAATTTCTTATAACAAATGGGCAGCTGACCAAGTAATCGTCGAAGTTTACTTGCTGTCTACATTAGAAAATCATTGCAGAGACAGCATGAAAACACGAGTGTCCATCAAATCTTCGATAGCCTCAAAGCTTTATTTCAGGAGCAGTCTCGTTCTGCAAGGTACAAACTTACGAAGAAGCTATTTAACATGAAGATGTCAAAGGGCATGAAAGTGGATGATTACATCTGAATAATGAAAGGCTATATTAATAGACTTGCTCAGCTAGATGTGACGATAAGTAACAAGTTGCAAGTGGTCAAGATCTTATGCTCTCTTACTCTACAGTTTGAACCGTTCACACTAAACTATAATATGAACTAGTTGAATGTAAACCTCATGCAACTACTTAATACGTTGAGATATGTCGTATCTTTATCTAAAGATCAAGGATTTGTGCTTGTAGTTAAGGGTAAACCATCAACTTCAAATGGTTCGAAGAAGTGAAAAAGGTTTAATAAGAAGAATAAGAAGACTACTTTAGGTGACAAGAGTGAGTGTCATCACTATCATAAGAAGGGTCATTGAAAAAGGAACTGTCCAGAGTACTTGAAGATTGTCAAAGAGAGGAAACATAATAATTTTTTTTCTCTTGCGGTATATGTAACGATCCGCAAATCCGTACCCCTTGAGTCAACACCATTCTACAACAATCAACTCCAGTTGCACAGAAATACGAACCATTTGGGTTAAAGAAGAAGAGGTAGAAAGAGAGAAACATAAACAACATCAGAATCTAACCATCGCAGCGAAATAAAATATAATAGATAATAAAAATCTTTACTCAATCCAAATATATATGTTCATATATTACATCATCAGAGTACAACAATCACAGCTCAACAACAACATCATACAAATGGATACACAGTGGAATATATATATATATATATAAACAAGTACGAGAGTACGTGTCGTCATCCAGCTCGTCTCCTGAGCTCCACAGCATCATATCATGTATCCTATAATACTCGGTCTGACCCGAGCATTACAGTTAAATAACACCCGAGTCAGTCTGGAATACCAGCGTGAGAAAATCACACCCAATTGATTATTAAAGTTTCAAAAATCCTTTGAAAACAAAAGCATCTCGTAAGACCACGCCACAAATAAACATGTCGCGTTTTTACCTTACGATAGCTAAAACAATTTTTATAGAAATCCTCTGATATTATAATAGGGTCTATATACAATCACTTATAAAATAGCCGAAATTGTTACATTATTAAATTCCAGCTACTAGCCACAGAGTGGGTAATACAAACAAAACTCGTACAAGGCTCGTAGGAAGAATGGATTTCCAACCAATGACTAGGCACTGGGGTACCACCTGTCACAGTACGGGGCCTAGATCACCATACCGAGGAGTACGCCCGCTCCCCTGCAACACAAGGCTGGGACTACCCCTTACTGGATAATCCCGAGTGAGATCACTCCGCGGTTGGGATCAGCAACCGCCCACTAAGCCGAAATAAAAAGGGACATCTAGACAGGAATGACCTCACCCTACTTGGGTGCTACCCACCTAGCCTTGCTGCATAACCCCTGATTTTCAGTCATTCCCATCTGATGAGGCTTGAGGCTAAGCGTTACCTTTATAGAACAAATCCCTTAGAATGCCCATCGTCCACCTAACGATGTTTCGGCAAGCATTCATCCATACAAGTCCGTCCCGGGTTCGAACGGAACCGAAGGCACTATTCCTACTACATCCATTTTGGAAATATCCTCAGGATTAGTAGCGACTAGCCCTTGCACTTCACTGCTCCATCTTCGAATCCAAAATCGTTTTCACGAAACGTACAAACCGGATCGAAGTGGTGTTTGAGAAATAAATCTCGATCCCGGTCTCTTCGAAACGATCAACGCATTTGGCCAATATTGATAGTTGGTTATTTAACTATCAATTAATATTCACAAACATCCATCACACAATAAATAATTTTCCAAATTATTTATTAACTTCAAAATATCTTTACAAGATATAATTTCTCTTTCAAACCCTTTTGAAAAAAAACAGTTTTCAAACTATCTTCCTTTTTCTCAGAATAAATTCCGAGTATTTCCAATTCCACTGGAATCACCAAGTACAAAACTTTAGATTTTTTTTTTAAATAATTTAAAACACTTTACTTTGAAATATACCTTAAAACATTTATTTTATAAAGTACTTCAATAATTTAATAAAAATACATACTATATGAATATTTGAAAATAAGGTTACTTAATAAAATATACAACTAGATTTACACTTTTAAAACAAATACTAAATCACTCTTTAAATAATTGTTGCTATAATAGATCAAAAGGAAATACTTACTCTAGAAATTAAATATTAGAAATAATAAATTTTACAAATTAGAAATAATAAATTTTACAAAAACTTGCTTTCTATAAAAACAACTTTAAACATTTAATTTGTATTTACAAATTTACTTTTAAAAAACGTGTACTTGCCTATCCAGAGAAAATTCCAACTTCAAGCACTTAAATCAATTTTCCCCACATCGATTTCCAATTTATTTTATTTGAAATAAGTTTCTTTAATTTCTCAATTCATTTCAAAAAATCCATTAGTTATGGACTTATTATTAATGTTATTATTTTCCGTTTGATTTTAAACCTTTTGACTGAAATATACAAATTCCAGAATTTTTCCAATCTCTTCTTTATTCTTTCAATAATTTAAATCCTAGCTTTAAAATAAACGTTTTGTTCTTTTAAATAATACCACTGAATTTTAAAATTCATCAACTTCCTGTTTATTCAAATTTTCCTTTCCATCCTCGGGATTCATTTATTAGAATTTTAAAGGTCCTTTATTTCTTTTCCAAGTCATTCTTAAATTTATTCTATAATTATTTTACTTGCAATTTCACTTCTTTTATTTTCATTCAAAAATCAATTTATATATATATATATATATATATATATATATATATATATATATATATATATATATATATTTGATAATTCATTATACCCAATTATATCCAATTGCACCATAGCATTCAATATTCCAATATCATTCATCATAGAAAATTAAATAATCACAACAGAGGGTATTAAACAATTTAAATAAAAGTTGAGAGATCCAGTTGGATCCCTCCAACCTGTTTTCCCTACATCCACAGACGTTAACACAATATAATGCATCAATTCCAAAATATCATACTATATCACATTAATCAATTCAGCCATTCAATCAATTAATTAAATTTGATCATTTAAATTTAAATTTAACTGAGTGAGATTAACTCACCTTTGCTTATGTTTGTAGACCACTTCAATTCTGACTTAGTTTCCAGTTTATAACCTTGTATAAACATTTATAATTTTTATTAATATTCGAATCAATTAAACAATTACATTTCCATCTACTAACTTAATTTACTAGGAATTTTGGGTTTTAAGCCAATAATTTGTTTCAAACAAATTTTCCCTTTAAATAAAATATATTTTTAATAACTAAAATAATTCAATAAGTTTTATTATATAAGTCGACCTTCATAATATAGTTTATTTTTAAAATTAAATAAGTAGATCAAAATATATAGGTTTACTCATTTTATTCTATTTTACTATTATTTCCTGTTTCAAACTGCATATACCATATAAGTTATAAAATCTTCAAACATTTAAAATTCTATTTCTTCCCAACCTTATTTGTAATTAACAACCACATATTAATAAAAGCCTCTGCCTTCAACCTGTCGGTGAAAATATGTGTGAGACAAAAATCAAATACTATTTTATTTTACTTTATTTTTATAATTAACAGTACTAAAAAAAATAAACATTCGAGTTTACTGTAAATATTTATTAAACTCCAAAAAAAAATCTCTTTCTAACCTATATACGTTAATTTTATAAAAACAAAATTTGTTTAAATTTCACTGCAAATTTATATTTTTTTTTACCTGTTTATATATATATATATATATATATATATATATATATTATCAAAATTAAACTGAAATGAATAAATTTTCAATACCTTACTGCCTTAGAACTCGAGAAGAACATCTCGACACCCACGATTCTCGCACTCCACTGGACTGCCGCTTCCATGCTCGCGTGCGAGCATCCCTTGCCGTCGTCCCCCCCAACTCACACGCGCGAAGACGAGAGGCCCCCATCGCCATTCTTGTCGCAACCTTTCCAAATCTCAAACCCTAGTTTCGAGCCGCTTCGAACAATACTATTCCCTAAACACTGTCGCATCCCCCAAACTCACTCGAGCTCACGTGATTCACTCGATATCCCTTCCAAGTCGCGCAAATCATTGCGACTTCGAACCCTGGCTATCTTGGGTGACGGCGATTCAAAATCGGCCTTTTTTTTATATACAAGTTCGATTGGAAAAAAAATTCTTTAATAGAACTGCAAAATTGAGAAAGAGAGGGTTCGAGTTAAAGTGAATTGAGCTCGGCAATATTTCTCTGAGGGATTTATGATGTACGGGTCTTTTAATATTTTTATATATATATATAAATGGAGATGTCTTCTGCCGGAAGATAAAGGATAGCGTGATTTTTGAAAACAAGAATTTGAAATATCCCTTACGTGTTAACAGGGTTAGATTTGAAATGAGTTGATGTTTTGTATGCCGATGCGCGTATGTAGGTCAATCAACCTATATATATATATATTTACTTAAATTTTAAATCATTACGATTTTACAACTTAAAATCTTGACCGTATGGAGAAGATAGCCCTTTTTGGATCAGTTATTAGATTGAATTCAATATAGATTTCAACGCGTTTACTTATCGTACGCTCACACAACAACTCCGATCAAAACGAAATTTGAAATCCGATAATAATTCAATATTACGGACCCAATGGAACTGGTTTCGTCGAATCCCGAGACTGTGCCTCGGAAGGCTATTTTTAAATTCAATTTAAACGATATATTTTTAAAACTGAACAAACCACTATTAAATACAATTTTACAACTTCTATTGTCCTCTGTACTATCAATATAATTTTACAAGCCTTCAAATTATTTTAACAGGCTTAAAATTCTAAATTCAACAATTTACCCAATTTCTAATTATTAAATTCTATTATTTAGTTATCAATAAATAGCGATATTTGTAATTCAACTTAAGATTGCTTTATTGAATATTTAAAATCAATTAAATATTCCGATTTTAAATGCTCAAAAGTTCCGGGTCGTCACATTCCTCCCCCCTTAAAAGAATTTCGTCCCCGAAATTACTAGTTAGGAAGAATGATCCAATACCCGTTATTATTTCCCTAAACCAAACAGTTTCTAACAATTCAGCATCGCACCAACTATCTTCTTATAAAAGACTCATCATTATTCTTATTAACCTTCCAAATTCCTCTATAGTTTTCAAATAACTTACTTGATCAACTATCCAAATTGAAATTCAAAACTAAATTTTGAATTATCAAAATTTTCATAAAATTTTTCTAACTCCCTAAATTCCCGAAAAATTTCACCAGCGTCTCCTTTGCGCGGCTGACTCGGTACAACTACAAAATGGCTCTACGGCCTCACCAAATCCAAAAGAAAACAAAATGCCAAGTGGCTCAATCCAAAATTCCAATCCAATTTCATACCAGAATTTAAATACATACCTTTTTGTCGAGCATTTCAAATTTTTATCGTTTGATATCAAGCCATATCTCCTTTCCCTTTAGATTACCTGCATATCCTACTTAGCACTAATATCCAAACACAACTTAAAACATTTTATTGACTTCCTTACCACTGGCAATATCTATTAATCCAAACATCATCTTAGAATATATTTGTAATATTCAATTTGATGCACCATTCCATACTTAAGTTAGTATAATCATTTATGTGTTCCTTATATTTACTTTCATCTTACCATCTTAGTTTATATCTAATTCTCTAATTCTATTCAAGTTGATTCCTTCATTTACATATGAGTTCAATTCATCTTAAACTCTAAATTTTTAAACTTTATTTCCCATTAATAACTAATTAATATCATTACTTTAAGTTGGTTTCCTTTACTAATTTATTTTAGTTTCCAATTTGAATTTGTTTGTCGTTAACAAAATTTTCAAAAAATTTCTAACTCCCAAAATTTCTGAAAAATTTTGGCAGAGTCCCCTTTGTACAGAGGAGCTTTTGCAATTTGACAAAAGAGATAAATATATACATCGACCCACACGGTCGGAAAAACCAAAAACAGTTCATATTTCCTATTTTTATTGCGTAGGCGTACCTTATTTAGCATTTTTAAGCAGACAGCTTATTTATTTAGCAGTTAATGCAACCCAAATCCAGCCACACGGCTCTCAGGTACCTGTACTTACTCAATTTAAACATGTAAGTGCCGAATATATGCAGTTTAACTATATTTCACTTAGTTGCAATGGTTAAAACATATGAATTCTAAAGAAATGCACATCCAACATTTTCCGTAAGTAATTTTTACAACTTTCATAGTAATTCAACTATTTCAATTAATTTACAAACCATTTTCATTCAAATTTGAATGGTTTTCAACACATTCGTATACAACTTCATCAATTTAAATGGTTCAAAACCCAATCACTTACGTTCAATTTATTTTTAATCGAACTGAACTCATATTTAATTCAATTGCCTTCAAAATCAATTTATTTTACTCCAATCAATCCATAAAATTGTTAATTACTTCCATTTACATCAAATGACAATTAATTCTATGCAATTTGACGAGATTTATGTGAATAAATAAGTATTTATGTTTATAACCAATTTAAATTGATGTCAACTCAATTTATACTTAATTCTGTTCCATTTTCAGTTTATTCACAACCCATATATTCTCATTTTCATTGCATCTCAGATTTGAATCCATTCACTTACATTTCATTTCATTGCCTATTAAATTTCCTTTTTATTTTAATTTATTCACAACCATTTATTAAACTCGACACATTGCATTCCATATTTGTTTTTTCCAAACTATTTTATTTAGCTCAAAGACAATCTAAGCTATTTCATTCAATAACCATTTCTCAACTTATTTAAACCATACTTCCTTTGGTTCTTATTTATCCCATCCATTCACTTATTCAATATAATTAACTTATCCACTCAATCCATTTTGAATTTTCCATTTTCTTAAATATTATTACAACCCACCAAGTTCTATTCAATCCATATTTATTTTTACTTGATTCAAATTTAATCCAATATCATTAAACTTGGTTTAAGTTGAATTAAATTCAACTCTCTTCGATTTATTCAGCTTAAGTCAATTTACTTCAATTTATTCAAATTTATACTTAAGCTTATTTTCATTTTACAAGTAAATTTTCTCTTTTATACTCAGCTTAACTCAATTGATTACAAGGCCATATCCAATTTATTTCCACATATTTGGATTTTATTCACAATACAAACCATCCCATTACTATTTTAATCAAATCACATTTTTATTCGATATATTCCCAATTATATTTAATTTGTTAACACTCCAAGTTAAAATTTAATCTATAACTCAAGTTCTGGATCCATTATCCATTTCAAATTACCATTCACTTTTAAATTACCATCCAATTTTATTAACCACAATATAATCACATTTACTTCACTATCGATCCAAGTCGAATATGATTTATAACTTGAGTTTTATTTTCCAACCTCATCATACACTCACAATTCAGCTTCTATTTAACTATAATAGGTTCCATTTACACATTTCATTAACTAATTTATTAACAAATTAGTTCTTCCCTATTTATACTTCAATACTTGATTTTTAATTCCAAACACCACTTCATTTTATTTTCTTAGTTTCAATTTTATTATACAATTCAAGTTTGGATTTTCCTTTCATTTTCCAATTCATCAAAATATTTATTTTGGATTTGTATTCCATTTTCAATTTTATAAGTCACAACTTATTATTTACACTATTCCTTCATTATAGGCTTGAATATATTCTTCTTTTATTTTTGACTCGAGTTTTACACTTATTTATAACTCAAGCATATTTTATTCTATGCATTTTTAATTCTTTTATATGCTATTCAGATTTATTTAACTCAATCTAATTCTTATCCAATTTATTTCTTATCCAACTTATTTTCCAGTTATCCAGGTAAGAATTTAATTTCATTCACTTATTCAATTTATTTTCAATTTCAAATATTAAATTTTATTTTTCATTTATAACTAATTCATGTCATTATTTTAATTAGTTTCGTTCACTAACTTATTTCAATTCCAATCCTTATTCAATTTATTTTTCATTTATTTAAGTAAGAATATAATTCCATTCATAGTTCAATTGAATTCTTATTCCAATCCAATTTTATTTGAACTCAGTTTTATTTAACTCAATTGGATTCAATTTTATTCATCAATCCAAGTAAATCTCATTTTTTTAACTTCTCACTTTAAATTTAAATTCCAACCTTCAAAGCTTATATTCCATTCCTGATTTAAAAATCATCTCAATTTATAAGCTTACAACTATCTCATCAGGATTTTCAAACACCCGGTTTTGGTTTCAAATCATTTGAAATCTCCAACATTCCCAAATCACACTTCTCAAAAATCAAATCCATCCTGGTTTTTATTCCCAACAAATTTACTTTGAAATTTCCAAAAACAACTAGTTTTTCTGAATAAATAAATTTTTGGCAGCAATCTGTCACTCAGAAATTCAAAAATGAATATTGATGATGTGGCCGTCATCATCAGAATTATTTTCCAATAATCCAAGTGATTTCAATGCTATTTCACTTCCAAAATTCATTTAAAACACATTTCCTTTCAGAAATACTTCTAAAACAATAATGTTATTATTTATCTTCAAAATACTTCCAAAATCTCCGAGATTTTAAATTTCCAAATCCTGCTTAAATCAATTTTAACTATAATTCATTTGCATAGTTTCCCATTTGATTATAATTCAATTTATAATTTACATTTATAATTCATATTTATAAATTTCATTTCATAAATGGATTTATCTTCTCAATCTTTTATTATATTTACAATTTCTAGTTAAAATTTTCACTTAACAATGATAATACTTTAATATTATCATTTCTAACATCCAAGCAACCATATATTAGCTAAAATAGTTTACAAAAACTATTCTTTATATCAAAATATGTTTTTGGGTAAAATGATTTCATTTACCCATATTTAAAACAATATCGTGTCGATTGTTCTATTCAAGTGTTTAGAAACCCCTTCAATACAGTTGCGCAGACTGTGTCGACGAAGGTTCATATGCCACTCAATAAACCAATCAACACAATATTAAAACAGTTTATATTCACTAACAAATACGCGCTCATATTTATTAATACGCTCAAACTCATTCTAGAGTACTATGGACTCTAATTTAAATGAGTAGTTCCCACCAGAGCCAAGGTTATCACCAACAAAGTTCTGATACCAACTGTAACGATCCGCAAATCCGTACCCTTGAGTCAACACCATTCTACAACAATCAACTCCAGTTGCACAGAAATACGAACCATTTGGGTTAAAGAAGAAGAGGTAGAAAGAGAGAAACAGAAACAACATCAGAATCTAACCATCGCAGCGAAATAAAATATAATAGATAATAAAAATCTTTACTCAATCCAAATATATATGTTCATATATTACATCATCAGAGTACAACAATCACAGCTCAACAACAACATCATACAAATGGATACACAGCGGAATATATATATATAAACAAGTACGAGAGTACGTGTCGTCATCCAGCTCGTCTCCTGAGCTCCACAGCATCATATCATGTATCCTATAATACTCGGTCTGACCCGAGCATTACAGTTAAATAACACCCGAGTCAATCTGGAATACCAGCGTGAGAAAATCACACCCAATTGATTATTAAAGTTTCAAAAATCCTTTGAAAACAAAAGCATCTCATAAGACCACGCCACAAATAAACATGTCGCGTTTTTACCTTACGATAGCTAAAACAATTTTTATAGAAATCCTCTGATATTATAATAGGGTCTATATACAATTACTTATAAAATTGCCGAAATTGTTACATTATTAAATTCCAGCTACTAGCCACAGAGTGGGTAATACAAACAAAACTCGTACAAGGCTCGTAGGGAGAATGGATTTCCAACCAATGACTAGGCACTGGGGTACCACCTGTCACAGTACGGGGCCTAGATCACCGTACCGAGGAGTACGCCCGCTCCCCTGCAACACAAGGCCGGGACTACCCCTTACTGGATAATCCCGAGTGAGATCACTCCACGGTTGGGATCAGCAACCGCCCATTAAGCCGAAATAAAAAGGGACATCTAGACAGGAATGACCTCACCCTGCTTGGGTGCTACCCACCTAGCCTTGCTGCATAACCCCTGATTTTCAGTCATTCCCATTTGATGAGGCTTGAGGCTAAGCGTTACCTTTATAGAACAAATCCCTTAGAATGCCCATCGTCCACCTGACGATGTTTCCGCAAGCATTCATCCATACAAGTCCGTCCCGGGTTCGAACGGAACCGAAGGCACTATTCCTACTACATCCATTTTGGAAATATCCTCAGGATTAGTAGCGACTAGCCCTTGCACTTCACTGCTACATCTTCGAATCCAAAATCGTTTTCACGAAACGTACAAACCAGATCGAAGTGGTTTTTGATAAATAAATCTCGATCCCGGTCTCTTCGAAACGATCAACGCATTTGGCCAATATTGATAGTCGGTTATTTAACTATCAATTAATATTCACAAACATCCATCACACAATAAATAATTTTCC
Organism: Allium cepa; assembly: GCA_030765085.1. NCBI lineage: Eukaryota > Viridiplantae > Streptophyta > Magnoliopsida > Asparagales > Amaryllidaceae > Allium > Allium cepa. The sequence goes on along the minus strand of CM060944.1, from coordinate 442,317,356 downwards.
AAATTATTTATTAACTTGAAAATATCTTTACAAGATATAATTTCTCTTTCAAACCCTTTTGAAAAAAATAGTTTTCAAACTATCTTCCTTTTTCTTAGAATAAATTCCGAGTATTTCCATTTCCACTGGTATCACCAAGTACAAAACTTTAGATTTTATTTTAAATAATTTAAAACACTTTACTTTGAAATATACCTTAAAACATTTATTTTAAAAAGTACTTCAATAATTTAATAAACATACATACTATATGAATATTTGAAAATAAGGTTACTTAATAAAATATACAACTAGATTTACACTTTTAAAACAAATACTAAATCACTCTTTAAATAATTGTTGCTATAATAGATCAAAAGGAAATACTTACTTTAGAAAATAAACATTAGAAATAATAAATTTTACAAAACTTGCTTTCTATAAAAACAAATTTAAACATTTAATTTGTATTTACAAATTTACTTTTAAAAAACGTGTACTTGGCTATCCAGAGAAAATTCCAACTTCAAGCACTTAAATCAATTTTCCCCAAATCGATTTCCAATTTATTTTATTTGAAATAAGTTTCTTTAATTTCTCAATTCATTTCAAAAAATCCATTAGTTATGGACTTATTATTAATGTTATTATTTTCCGTTTGATTTTAAACCTTTTGACTGAAATATACAAATTCCAGATTTTTCCCAATCTCTTCTTTATTCTTTCAATAATTTAAATCCTAGCTTTAAAATAACGTTTTGTTCTTTTAAATAATACCATTGAATTTTAAAATTCATCAACTTCATGTTTATTCAAATTTTCCTTTCCATCCTCAGGATTCATTTATTAGAATTTTAAAGTTACTTTATTTCTTTTCCAAGTCATTCTTAAATTTATTCTATAATTATTTTACTTGCAATTTCACTTCTTTTATTTTCATTCAAAAATCAATTTATATATATATATATTTATGATAATTCATTATACCCAATTATATCCAATTGCACCATACATTCAATATTCCAATATCATTCATCATAGAAAATTAAATAATCATAACAGAGGGTATTAAACAATTTAAATAAAAGTTGAGGGATCCAGTTGGATCCCTCCAACCTATTTTCCCTGCATCCACAGACGTTAGCACAATATAATACATCAATTCCAAAATATCATACTATATCACATCAATCAATTCAGCCATTCAATCAATTAATTAAATTTAATCATTTAAATTTAAATTTAACTGAGTGAGATTAACTCACCTTTGCTTATGTTTGTAGACCACTTCAATTCTGACTTAGTTTCCAGTTTATAACCTTGTATAAACATTTATAATTTTTATTAATATTCGAATCAATTAAACAATTACATTTCCATCTACTAACTTAATTTACTAGGAATTTTGGGTTTTAAGCCAATAATTTGTTTCAAACAAATTTTCCCTTTAAATAAAATATATTTTTAATAACTAAAATAATTCAATAAGTTTTATTATATAAGTCTACCTTCATAATATAGTTTATTTTTAAAATTAAATAAGTAGATCAAAATATATAGGTTTACTCATTTTATTCTATTTTACTATTATTTCCTGTTTCAAACTGCATATACCATATAAGTTATAAAATCTTCAAACATTTAAAATTCTATTTCTTCCCAAACTTATTTGTAATTAACAACCACATATTAATAAAAGCCTCTGCCTTCAACCTGTCGGTGAAAATATGTGTGAGACAAAAATCAAATACTATTTTATTTTACTTTATTTTTAAAATTAACAGTACTAAAAAAAATAAACATTCGAGTTTACTGTAAATATTTATTAAACTCTAAAAAAAAAATTCTTTCTAACCTATATACGTTAATTTTATAAAAACAAAATTTGTTTAAATTTCACTGCAAATTTATATATTTTTTTACCTGTTTATATATATATATATATATATATATATATATATATATATATATATATATATTATCAAAATTAAACTGAAATGAATAAATTTTCAATACCTTACTGCCTCAGAACTCGACAAGAACATCTCGACACCCACGATTCTCGCACTCCACTGGACTGCCGCTTCCATGCTCGCGTGCGAGCATCCCTTGCCGTCGTCTCCCCCAACTCACACGCGCGAAGACGAGAGGGCCCCATCGCCGTTCTTTTCGCAACCTTTCCAAATCTCAAACCCTAGTTTCGAGCCGCTTCGAAGAATACTATTCCCTAGACACTGTCGCATCCCCCAAACTCACTCGAGCTCACGTGATTCACTCGATATCCCTTCCAAGTCGTGCAAATCGTTGCGACTTCAAACCCTGGCTATCTTGGGCGACGGCGATTCAAAGTCGGCCATTTTTTTTATATACGAGTTCGATTGGAAAAAAAATTCATGAATAGAACTGCAAAAATGAGAAAGAGAGGGTTCGAGTTAAAGTGAATTGAGCTCGGAAATATTTTTCTGAGGGATTTATGATGTATGGGTCTTTTAATATTTTTATATATATATAAATGAAGATGTCTTCTGCCGAAAGATAAAGGATAGCGTGATTTTTGAAAACAAGAATTTGAAATATCCCTTACGTGTTAACAGGGTTAGATTTGAAATGAGTTGATGTTTTGTATGCCGATGCGCGTATGTAGGTCAATCAACCTATATATATATATATATATATATATATATATATATATATATATATATATATATATTTACTTAAACTTTAAATCGTTACGATTTTACAACTTAAAATCTTGACCGTATGGTGAAGATAGCCCTTTTTGGATCAGTTATTAGATTGAATTCAATGTAGATTTCAACGCGTTTACTTATCGTACGCTCACACAATAACTCCGATTAAAACGAAATTTGAAATCCGATGATAATTCAATATTACGGACCCAATGGAACTGGTTTCGTCGAATCCCGAGACTGTGCCTCGGAAGGCTATTTTTAAATTCAATTTAAACGATATATTTTTAAAACTGAACCAAGCACTGTTAAATTCAATTTTACAACTTCTATTATCCTCTGTACTATCAATATAATTTTACAAGCCTTCAAATTATTTTAACAGACTTAAAATTCTAAATTCAACAATTTACCCAATTTCTAATTATTAAATTCTATCATTTAATTATCAATAAATAGCGATATTTGTAATTCAAGTTAAGATTGCTCTATTGAATATTTAAAATCAATTAAATATTCCGATTTTAAATGCTCAAAAGTTCCGGGTCGTCACAGTATACTTGTGATTCACAATTATTTTGTTGTCAATAAATTATCTTGGGTTTTAGATACTGGATCGGGTACTCACATCTATAATTCATTACAGGGTCTTAGGAACAGATGTCATGTGGCAAAGGGTGAAATGACTCTTCAAGTTACTGATGGATCTCCAGTATATGTAACAACGGTCTGAGATTATCACTACCTTTTCCAAATGGATTATTTATAATATTAAATAATTGATATTATGTAAAAGACATTATTAGTATTATTTCTATGTCTTGATTGTCTGACACTGGATATATTTATCACCGCAATAATTATATTATAAACATTATGTTAGATGCCATTAAAGTCTATGATTGTATTTTACATAATAGTATTTATGTGATTAATACTAATTATGTTTATTTTGTGAATAATTCTTCTAATATTGACGTAAATAATAACTACCTTTGGCATAGTAGGCTAAGTCATATAAGTGAGAAATTGCTACATAAATTGAAAAAAAAAGATTTTTACAGTGATTTGAATTTGAATCATTTGATATGTGTGAGTCATACTAAATGGAAAATAATCAAGCACCCTTTTAGTGGGAGCAACGAAAGAGTTAATGAACTTTTAGGCCTCGTACATACTAATGTATATAGCCTAATGCCAATAATTACCAAAGATAATTCTTCTTACTTTTTAACATTTACGGACAATCAAGAGTAGGATATGTAACATTCTTAAATTTTCGACTTTCGAAAATTCAACATCGACACTCACTTTATCGACTGCCGAATATCGAAGGCCGGAAACAGAGAAGTTATGGGTTTTAAAAAGAAAAGAAAGAAAAGAAAGAGAGAAGAGATAGGAAATAGAGAAAGAAAGAGAATTTGAAAATAGAAGATAGAAGAATTTTTTTTTTTAAATAGAACGGGACAGAAAGGAACAACAACAGAATCTCACAATTCGCAGCGGAACAACATATAATAATGAATGAATAATCTTTAAACAAAGAACTATATCAGTTATTGCATTACATCACATTTCATTACATCATATCATCAGAGTGTACAACAACATACAACAACAACAGTGCAGCGGAAAAGAAATACTATATAAATAATACGCCATGCCATCCAGCTTGCCTCCAGCAACTCCAGAATATCCAGAATATCCTGATAAACCTAACTCTTGACTGCCCGTGTGGAAATTGGTGGGCACCCAGAGTTTAGGAAGGAAAACAATAAACTCCGAGTCAGTCATGTGACTGGTGTGAGAACTCAAAACAGTTTATTTATCTTTAAAATCAAAATAGAGGAATATTTTTAAATTCAATTCGCAATGCTTTTAAAAATGAGACTACCATAAGGCCTCCCGCACACACACACATGCAAACGCAGAATCGGAGGAGATTTCTCCTTATGATAGTCAAAGATGCTTGATACGCATTTAAAATAATATTTGATATTATTATTAGTGCATAGTGTAGAGGAAAATCATTTCGAAAATAAAGATATAAATCTTAGCCAACATACGACCATTATCGTATGCCTACTATAGCTACTATCCAAACAGTGGTGACCACCATAAGTGAATAGCAGGTTCTACAACTAATACCGTACAAGTTTCGTATTGGGAATTGGATTTCCAACAAATGGTCAGGCCAAGGAACTTCCCATTGCCACATGAGAATGCCTCTGGATGGACATCCCCGAGAACCAAACCGGATCTCTACCAACACAAGGCCGGGTTACTCCTAACTGAGTAACAACTGACCGAATATGCCATCCCCCGGTCCTTTGGGACCTTTATCCGGGAGCTCTCTAATCAATTCACACAATCATAAAAACAAAGTGTTTCAACATGAGTAAGTATCTGGGCTCCATACCATGATACCACCCTTTTCCAAAAGGAAATGCACATATCCTAAAGGGTGCTACCCCTCATAACCTTGCTGCTTCTTTCCTGTTTTGACCATTCACGGGGTGTGAGGCTCGACGAAGTCACGTCCACAAAAACATACTTTATACAAAAGCCATGCTTTGGGTCAACAAATGATCAACACAATGATCACAAGGATAGACGATCAAATAAACGATCCTATCACAAATAATCAACACAATGATCATTTCAGCATCACTCAGCATATCACATTACCAAATTGGGAATATATCGCTGATAACTTCAACTATATAACCTTTGAGCACATACGTCTCAAAGAAGGGTGTTAAGCAAAGAATAAATTCTCCGCCACCAACAGAAATATATTTGAAAGAAATCGGCTTTATATCTCAAATTGTAATGTCAGACATACAATCCATACAAGTCTGTTCCGGGCTCGAACAGAACCGAAGGCACTTACAAAGAAGTCCTTGCAATCCGGATATTCACAATCCTGATCGGATTCACCATCACATATGGAGAACTCAATACCGTAGCTACTCGATGCAGAGTCAATCGATAGTTCATCCTATCACTCTCGCAAATACCGGTCTTCAACACCGATCTTCAAATGCGATTCACAACGACGTATCACATATTCGGAGTGGGTTATACGACCCCATGGTCCTTTCCCGGTTAACCCGAATAGTGAGCGCTTATTCAAAAATAAGTGTGCATTCAAATTCAATCAATTCACATCAAATACCCATTCAAAGGGAAATACTGATAGTCGGTTATTGAATTATCACTGGATATGCACACATCACCAGATTCCAAATAATTTTCCAAATTATTTATTTTCCAAAATATCTTTACAAGATATATATAATTTCAACACTTCAAAAATAAATCAATATTTATTTTTAACAAGTTCCACTTTCACATATAAATTCCATAATGAATTTATATTTCAAAATATCATGCATATACAATTTCAACTATCCATTTCAATTTATCTTCAAAAGATAAATTCTAAATATTCACTTCATATTGGAAAACATTTCCATACTTATTAAAAATAAGTAATCGACAAATCTTTTTATTTTCAACCTTTGAAAATATTCAATATACTTAAATCGAATTAAGTATATATTTCATTCTTTAAGGAAATCATTCTCTTAACATATTTATTTGGGCCAAAACGAATGTTGCGTAAAACATCGTTACGACAACCCAAAATCACTAGTATAGGGATTCGAAATTAAATAGATATATAAATCCCAATACTATGCAAATATTTCCTTTCGGAAATCATTTACTATAACAATAGTGTTATACCACCATTTCCTTTTATTTCTCGAAAACGTCTATTTCAACAATGAATGTTGAAATCTATGATTTCGAATCTCAACACCTTTTAAAACATCGTTAGATCGTTTTAATTCTATTTAAAATATCACATTCAAAACATTTCTTTAACGTCTTATTCACTATTCAAAAACGTGAATATACTATGTTCACAAATTCCATTATTTCTATTCTTTTTAACTTAAAGGATTATTCACTGTTTACAACGTGAATATAACTCCATTAATAGGTTATAACAATTAACTTATCAAAATAAGTCGTTTGCGGATTTATAAAACAACGTTTATAAATTCCGTTTCTATTTATTTATAAAAACTTCTTTTTTATAAATTCCTTTATTAACCTATTTGATTTCATATCTCAATTATAAACTAAAAGTTCATATTATAAGTCAATTGCTTATAAAACGATTATTTTACAAAATCGTTCTTTTAAAGACTTTCCAAACCATAAATCTTATAACTTATAAGATTTATTTATTTAACAAAATTTATTCTTCAAATAACTTCACAAATTTATAAATCTTACTATTTATAAATTTCATTTATAACTTCACAGTTTATAATTCTATAAATTTCATTCTATTATGAAATTCATTCTCACATCATTCAAACACTTATAAAAACTCGTTTTATAATGTCCATATTTCAATTTATAAATATCCATTTATAAATCTCTTAATATAAATTAATTTATATTATTCTTTTAAAACGTCTTTAAATTTCCTTTATAATCTCATCATTCTGATTTATAAAATAATCAAATTTTATAAATCCTATATTTAAACTTTTAATAATAAACTCTAAAATCTAGTTTAAACTATTTTATAAAATCATTGATCCATATTTCTCAAAAATCAACTTTTAACCGTATTTCTAAAAATTAGCTTTTTAACTATATTTCACAAAACCCATAATTTTATAACTTTAAAAATTATAGCGTTTAATTATTTAAAATGGATCAATTCCAAAAATAAAGTATATTTTCAAAAATCACTTTAAAAATCATTTTAAAATCCCAAAATCTGGGTCCAATGATGCTACACACCAAATAGTCAATCACGACTACAACGATATCATATATCGATATGATAATCCATCAAATATCAAAATATCTGAAATCAAATAAAAACTGTTGAGGAATCCAGTTGGATCCCTCCAACCTGTTTTCCTGCATCCAAAAACATTAGCACAATACCATTCCGTTTCAAGACGAAATACCGCGGTATATGGGATTTTATAAATATATATCCGCTTAATAACGGCGTAATAGGGTCTCATCCGCTAAACAAAAAATGCGGGAAATCAATCAACTGCAATATATACATATGCCAATATATATATATTGCTATATATATAATATAATACCAATTCCACTTCGAGGTGGAATATCGCGGTATATGTGTGTAATAAATAACCTCCGCTTACTAACGGCGTATAGGGTCTATTCACATCCAATATATATATATAACAATCATCATTCAAGCATTCAACCAACACAGTCAAGCAAATTTTAAATCTAACTATTTAAAATTTAAATAAACAATAGAAATTCCTTTTGAGTGAGAAGTTCTCACCTTTATTCCCGTTTGCAATCCACTTCCAATTCAACTTGTTTTCTTCATTTATACCTTGTATAAATATTATACACAATTTATTAATATTCGAACAGATCGAATAATAAATTTTCATTCTTGATTGTTTAATTAATCAATAGTTTTATTTAAACCAATCTCTTTTTAAATAAATTTATTTTAACAAATTTTTCCTTTGAAAATAATTCTAACTATTTATTTAAGTAAATTTTCCTTTGATAAAATATCCTTTAGTTATTAAAATAAACAGATAAATTTTGTTAAAATAATTAATCCTCATATTATGTATTATTTTAATATAAACTTAGTAAATTTAAAATCTATCTGTACATTTATTTTACATTTCTAACTAATGACTTATTTATTTATAAGTTAAATAAATCATTCTTTTAAAATCTACTTTAAGTTTAAACCTTGTTTTAAACATTTAAATATTTAAACTTTTATTTCAAATTAACTTCTCTTTTTATTCTAAATCAACTATTTTTTTTCTTTAACTAATCTTTTTATCAAATAAATTTGAATTCTTATCAAATTTTCTTTAATAAAATATTTTTCATTTGAAACTAAATTTATAATTAACTGATAATTTTGTTTTAACAAATAAATTTAATTTTAAACATATCTTCTTTTATAAATCCCTTTACTGTAATAATTCTATTTATATCCTTAACTATTTAAATTTAACTTATATACATTTACTGTAAATTAATTTCTTTTCTTTCAAAGTTTTATCCATATACTCATTTACTGTTTTCTTAAATACATTTAAATTGAAATTTACATATGTATACAGATTCAACCAAAATTTGATTTTGTTTTTTTTTTCTTTTACTGTAAAAATTTTTCCTTTAACAAATTTAAACATTTTTATTAACAAAATTAAAGACAGAAGAATACCTTCTGCCGACACCCCTAACTGGGCTTTGTCACGCCGAGACGCGCGAAGCCAACAGAGTCGCCCACTTCACTGCCCTAGCCGCCATTGTTGATCACGACCCCCCTCCAAACTCCAAGCACCACCGCACCCTAGATTCATGCGAGCGCCAGGCCTTCGTTGCCTCCAATCGCGCGCATCCACTCCACTTCCCCAATTCATCGCCACGAGTACTATTGAAGTCACCGCCGCACCAATCTCCATTGCGTCGTATGCCACAGTCGTCGCCTCGTGTGTCGTGCCTCGCGCCGCGCCACCACATCGCGACGCCGTTGCGAGCTTAAATCCCTAGCCCCAATCGACCCCAAACCTTGTCGCGCGCGGCCACGTCTCCACTTGCGCCCCTCTTCGCTCGCGCTTGCGACGTCGATTTGGCTGTGGCCATTGTTGTCTTATATTTTTTTTTTTTTTTTTTATTTCTACTGAGGAACGAAACAGAAGGGGGGAAGAGGGCTCGTGTTTTAAAGAGAAGGAGAACGTGAATTTGCAGAATTGAAGGCGTGTTTGTAGCTGAAAGGAGTAAGGCCATGTATACTTCTTTTTATATTCTTTTCATTTATTATTATTATTATTTTTTTTTTTGTTATATTATTATACATATATTTCTTATTTTATTTAAGTTAAAGAATGTTATTTAAACTAACCTCAAATTTATAAATTTACATAAATAATAATTCTCAAATCAAAATTATTATTCCTAGTCATTTGTTCAAATTTTAAATACGAATTCAATATTCAAATTCAACTCCAAAGTCAAATTCAAATTTTTATTCAACTTTAAACAGATTAAATTCTAATATTTAATCGCCAATTTATTCTGATAATAAGAAATTCAATTCAAACCAATATTCAAATATTTAAAATTAATTAAATATTTCAATTTAAATTATTCAAAATTCAGGGTCGTTACAGGATATGTATATCTTATGAATAACAAATCTGATGTCTATGAGAATTTTATTGAATATAAGAACGAGGTAGAAAACCAGACGACCAAAAGATTAAATACCTAGATTTGATCCGCAAGGTGAGTATGTAGGATAAGAGCTCCAACGGTACTTAAAGGATAATGGGATTATCTCTTAGGTTGCATCACCCTATGCTCCACAACACAGTGGTGTTTTGGAGCGAAGGAATCAAACCCTATTAGATATGGTTTGTTCCATAATGAGTAAAGTTGGGTTACTTTTTCGGGGTATGCTCTAGAAACCGCATCACATATGTTGAATTTGATCAAAATATGTGCCTAAGACCATCTATGAGATTTGGTATAGGAAGGAACCCCAACTCAAATATTTGAATGTGTGGGGTTATCTGGCCTACGTTAAGAACGCTGGTCCTTGTAAACTCGAGGCAAGATCGGCATTGTGTAAATTTATAGGATATCCTAGGAAATCAATGTGATATATTTTCTACAATACCGAGGAATAAATGATCATTATTTCTTGGCATGTCTTTTTATAAAAGGAGTTTGTATCAAAATAAATTCTTAGTGAGGTTGTAGACTTGGATGAGATCTAAGAAATTAACACAGAAGCCGAATAGTAAAAAATAAAATTCACCTGTATACGAAAGCATGCAACTTATTAGAAGATCTAACAGGGAATCTAGCCACGAGAGAGATACCATATTTTTCTCGTAGATGACGAGAAAGTAGACTGTGTCTTAGATGATGACACTCCTCTTTCGTTCCAACAAGTAACATAGAGTAAAGACTTTGCATTTTGGTTTGGAGCTATGAAATCTAAAATGGATTTCTTGTATAAACACAAAGTGTGAACTTTAGCTAACATGCCTCAAGGGATGAAACCCACTAGATGCAAATGGTTTTTTAGCAAAAAGATAAATGTATATGGATAACTAGATACTTACAAAACAAGGCTAGTTGCAAAAGAATTTCATCAAATTTAAGGTGTTGATTATGAAAAAACCTTTTCATTTATGGCAATGCATAAGTCCATTTTGGATAATGCTAGCTATTGTTGCATTCTACGACTTCAAAATATCACAAATGGACATAAAGATGACATTTCTAAATTGTTATTTTGATGAGAACCTTTATATGTCGTAGGTCGATGGTTTTGAGGTCAATGGGAGTGAGGGAAAGGCTTGTAAATTGTCAAAATCCATTTATAGACTTAAACAAGATTCAAGGAGCGAGAATAAGTGTTTTGATAAGGTAATCCAATAGTCTAGTTTTTATCAGAACATAGAGGAAGCATGCATATACTATGGGGAATAAGGAAGTGTTATCGTATTCTTAGTTTTATACGTCGATGATCTACTACTGATTGGAAATGACGTTCCTTTTTTGCATTCAGTGAAAGCTTGGCTTTTTAAGAACTTCTTCATGAAGGATTTAGGAGAAGCATCCTATATACTAGGTACAAGATCTATGGAGATAGATCTAAGAGGCCATTAGGATTCTCCCAATGCACTACATAGATAATATACTTAAAAGGTTCACTTTGGAGAATCCCAAATGTGGAAATGTTCCGACGCAATCTGGAATTGTCCTTTCCAAGAAGTACGCTCTTCAAACTGATGAGTGCATGAAAAAGATACTACATGCTTCGGCAACCAATTCCATAATGGATGTCATGATATGTACTCGACCAGATGTGGGAGTACGCATTAGGGTGTGTAAGATGATACCAGTTTAATACCAGAGAAAAGCATTGAAAAGTTATAATACCAGAGAAAAGCATTGAAAAGTTATACTTGAGTATATAAGAAATACTAGGGACTTATGTTTTATATGTGGGAATTAAGATCTCCTTATGAAGGTGTATACAGAATCTAGCTTTTAGAGTGATATGGGCGATTATAACGATCCGGCTTTCTTACAGCCAAAGATGATGTTTAGTACATCCTCAGTATTCGTGTGTCGATCATTTAGCCGTAAAAAAGACAGGTCGTTAGAGGTGAAAGAAAGAAAGATAGAAGAGAAAAAACAAAACAACACATAATCTCACAACACAACAGAACAATATATATTACTCAGCATAATATACTACAAAAGTCATTTCAAAAATGTTACATCTACCCTTGGACAGTCATAACAGGTTGTCTCTACCTAGCGGATACAATATACATATATATTACAGTGGAAAACAAGGTAATAACTAACTATCGACGAAGCTACCCGCTCCAAGCTCCTTTAAGGTAATTCTGCGAAAAAACCTATACTACTTGGCTCCTCATTCAAATTTGAGCACCCAAGTGTTTATGGAAAGAAAATAAACTCCGGGTTAGACATGGGTCTGGTGTAAGTAAAGCATAAGTCTTTAACTCTATAAAAACCTTTAAGTCAAAGGCATCTCGTAAGACCACACTGCACATAAACATGGACGGGTTTTTATCTTACGATAACCAAATCATTGTACATAAAATCTAGTGATATTATAATAATGTTTATGGTTTCAAATAAATATCAAAATAACTGAAATTGTTGCCATATTAAATTCCAACATACCAGGTTCTACAATCAAAATCGTAAAGGCATGTATTGGGGATTGGATTCCATATATGGAAAGGTAAGGGACTACCTTCCAATGGTACACTGCTAGAAAATGCACCGAAGTCCGACAAGAACTTCTCGTACCTCTACTACACAGAGCCGACTACCCCTTTAACATGACCAGCTGGATTACCCTATCCCTTTTTAACACCGAGGCCTTATACTACCACGATGTTTGCACACAAAACAATTCGAATATCAACAATCTAGAATGGTATGGCGGCTCCTAATCATAGCTGACCACTTAGAACTCTGCTGCATACCTTGTTTTTGCCATTTCCTGGTTTGAGGCTCGCAAGGTCACGCCTTCACCTTCTTCCTCCTAGCAGACCATCTTGGAATGCTAATACTGCCCTCCAAGCAGCAATGTAATGCCAGCATTCATCCATGCAAGTTCGTTCCGTGACTGAACAAAGCGCTTGAGAGCTCCGTCTTCAGTTCCTTCCTCTTCAAGATTTCTTCACTTCGAAATGCTGGAGATGGATCGAAGTGGTTTTCGGATAACATATACGATCCTGGTCCCTTTAAAACAACATTCGATAGTTTTCGGTAACTCAATCCTGGTTCTTTAAGAAATAAATTGTCAAAGATAAGAGCGGAGATCATCTCATAACCGTTAATGGATGGATTTCCTTATCATTTGTCCTAGGAGAACGAAATGAGATTTATACGCATGGTACAACTCATCGGGATAGCTGTGCCATATAACTCGTGTGTTTCTCATAGATATTTCCAAAGATTCATGTTGGGTCCAAATTCGATAAACGGTTATTTAATTATCAAATAAACAAACAACAATCAATTCCATTTGAGATTTATTTATCCACAGCAACCAATAAGCCTCAAAACAAATCTTTATTTCAGAAATCTCTTTTCAAAATGCTTGTCTAAAACATTCATGTACTTATCTCATAAGTATACACACAAAACATCTATGAATAACTTCTTACTTCCAAATCATGTTAAAAAGGATTAAACGAATGTTGTTTAAATTGGAGGTAAGGACAACCCTAAACATTATCCCTAGGTGTCAAGTGTGGAACGGATGTTCCATACCATCATTTTTGAAAGGTCAGTTTAGAGAAATCCGGATCTCAAATTCTTTTACTTCTTTCAATGAATCCTTTTTAATCAAATCCATTTCATTCATGAAATCTCTTTTACTTGAAATCCAACTTCATTTCAAAATATTTTCCAGACTCCCAAATTCATTTGTAAACCCTTTTATAAATATTAAAATCATTTATAATAGGTGCTTTCATAAATACCTAAACTTTTTACATAAATTTCTTATAAATATCCAAACCTTTTTATAAACTCCCTTTATGAATATCCAAGGCATTTTCTAAAACTTCTTTTATAAATACCCAAAATAATTTATAAACTTCTTTATAAACCTTCCTGTTCAAGATAACTTCCTAAATGACCTTAAATCAAATTAGCTTCCATTAATAAGAAAATCCATTTTATAAATCTCCCTTATTTATGAAATCTTCTTTGCTTAAAACTCAAATCCATTTATCCAGATTACCTTATAAATTTCCAAATTCGTTTATAAAACTCTTAATAAAAACTTCTTTTTATAACATGGAAAACTATTCCCATTAGTTAAAAACGTCTTTAGGAAACCATTTGTCAGATCATTTTTTTTAAGTATCTTCTTCAAAATGAAATAACTTTAAAATCATCTTCAATAAGAAAAAAATGAAATATTTATCCTTACAAAATCAAAATGAGGCTAAGTAACCACAATGGTGCTTTTAGTTTGGTTTTATTTATCCAGTTTAACATGGCATCACATAACAACAGCTATATAAAGGATCAACACATAACAATTAATCAACACAAGTAAATGTCCTAGTTAATTGTAATAGCATAATGGTGTTTTGTTCTGCCAATGGATGTCATTTAGTTCTTATGATCAATAGTGTTTACTTAAGGATAAGCGACACGGAAATCCCTTGATTTAAAATAATTTTAAAAAGAAAATATTTTAAAACCAAACTTTAAACTCAAAGAGGTTTTAAAATAAATTAAAACCCTTGTAAATGAGAATCAAATCCTTATGTAATTAAACTCTATTTACATGTAATTAATCATCAATTAAATCTTATTAAAACATAATTAACTTTAATAAAAGATTAATCAAATAAAACCCCTTTTTAGAATAATAATTTATTAATAATTATCTTAAATAAATAATTAAGTAATAGTTGATAAATCCATAGTTACAAATTAAATAATAATTTTCTTTAATTAATTGATTAACATTTAAGTTTAAAAACCATTATTAACAAATGATTAAGCACTAATAAACCTTTATTAATTAGTTAATCAGTTAAATAATCAATAAAAGACAAGTAATTCTTCTCTGTTTACTTAATTAGATTTAGAAAACATTTTCAAAAAGATTTCTAAGTGAAAACAAGTTTAGATAGAAAAATAGTTAGATTTCCCGGACTGCACATATAGTGACTATCGCTACACGGACCCGTAATTTCAGAACTTGATTTTTAAGTAAATTAACTTCAAAACTCTATTTTCACACTTTAAAACTTATAAAAATTTATAAAACACCTTTCAAAAAGTTTCTAGGTGGAAACAAATTTCTGATTTGGAAATAGTTTGGTTTTTGCAAACTGCGAGTATAGCGACTATCATTATACGGACCAGTAATTTCAAAACTTGAAATTTTATTTTTAACTTTTAAAACTTCCCCTTTTGAACTCTTATCCACTTTGAAACATGAAAATAAACTTTCTAAAACCAAACCAAAGCTTTAAACTTGAAAACTTTTCACTTTGGAAAAAAAAATCAAACTTTCGACAAAAAAGCATATTTCTACGTCGCTTTTGAGTAGCAGGTTGCTAACTTCATGTCACGAACCCATACACAACAAATAACTCACTTCAAACACCATACCATACCATACATCATAACACTAATATAAGCAATAATATTTTTTCACAATCGTTGACTGGCTTTTTCCAAAATACAAGATTGAGACTTTCTTGCCTACTCAAACTTCGACGTACAAAATTTTCACCAAATCATGACATAATCAAGCGCACATCATATATAACATTCATACACCAATATCCATTATTTTTTCTAACATTAATAAAGTTAACTAATTATTTAAAAAGCCTTAAATTTACTCACCATAACTTATCCAAATCAAACCAAACTTCAACTAGAGCTCGAATATAACCTAGAACCTTGCAAAAATGGACTCAATAAGTTGCTAAGCACCAAGATTGGGCTCGGCGTTGGGGAGTTTGAGTATGGACTTGGAGTTTTAGGGTAGATGGGTGCTTGTATTTTGGAAGTGAGATGTTATAGTATATGTAGAAGTGTTTTTAGCAAAAAAATTGAAGTGTTTTAAGTAGAAAAGAAATGTTTTCTCAAATTAGAAAATATTAAAAGAGGCCATGGATATATTTTCTCAAGCTCTTAGGAAATTTGGAAATGAAGAAGTGGATTGTAAAATGAAAAATATGGAAGGGAATGGGTATTTATAAGCTTAGGAAAAAATCAAAATACGTAAAGTGACTTGAATTAAAAATACACACATGCATGCATCTCCATACCACCAAATCAAGGAATTACCATGATGTGCACTTAAGGTATGGGTTTAAAGGTATGGTGATGCATGAGGGCTTATTCTTTTATTATATATACTTATTAAACAAACATAATATGTCAAATCAAGTATTAATTTAAACTAAGAATGATTTATTCATTATTAACTTACTAATTTACTTAACATGGCATGTGTATATATGTGAGCATGTGTACACTAGTGTGCACAATGTTTTCCAATAACTTTTCAGTGTCGAAAAGTTGAAAGTTCGAAAAACGTTCTTCGGTCATGTTTTCTATTTTTATTTGAACTATCAATATTGGTAAAAAAAATTTGAAAACTATTTTATCATCATTATTAAAAAATTAAAATAGGTTTATTTGTTAATAAAAATCCATTTATTGATTATATAAAATATACTTAAATAGCCTATTTCAAAGTGGCAAAATCCTGGGTCGTTACAAATCTATTTTACTATCATTTGTTATTATTTAAAAGATTCATATTATTTTTAATTTATAAAAACTATTATTTAAATATTTAAAATTTATTAAATATTCAAAAATCAAAGCGGTAAAATTTTGGGTCTTACAGCGATAGTAAGCCGGTATCAGGTTACATCGTTACCATAAATGGTGGGGTCGTTAGTTGGAAAAGTTCCAAATAGGAATCGGTAGTCCCTTCCATGATGGAGGCCAAGTAATGAAGCAACTAAGGAAGCGATCTAGATGCGCAAATTTATGAATGAGTTGGTAGTGATTTCTGACATAGAGAATCTGACGACATTGTTTTGTGATAACAATGCAATGATGCAGATCGCAAATGAACCTAAAGTACATTAGAAATCACGACAGATTCTTTGAAAGTTCCACCTGATTAGAGTGGAGAAGGAAGAAGCCATGATATAAAGAGTAGATACGATGGACAACATGGTAGATCCATTAACAAAGGGACTAGCTCGATCAGTTCTCATCAAGTTGATCGAAGGGATGGGACTGAGATTCCATAATTAGCCTCATGTACATGTTGGAGATTGATAGAGTTATGGGTTTGACCTAGGGGAAATTTTATAATTTACCATAAATTATTAACTCTATAATAAGTTTCTTCAAAATAAAAGGCGTTTTTATATCTATTATATACTTCTTGTAATGTGTTCTAATAACTAATTGTTTAATTTAAGTGTATTCAATAGAAAATCCATAAATGATATGTTTTGCGATAGTTATTAGATAACTACGGAATGACTTATTCTATATTTTTCTGTTGATTAATATAACTAAGGTCAAACATAAAATAACAAAGTGAAAATATTTCACAGCTCTTCTGACTTGAGAATACCATTGAACTTCAATGTGGATAATCTACTTTAATTGTGGCTAAACCATGGCACGTTGACCATAAAATGATTATGGCTGGGTCTAAATTGAAGCATTGGAAGTGAACACTATTCAATAGAGAATTTATCTTCTCGGTTATATGAGATTAGTATCATGGTCAAATGAAGTCAACTCAAAGTCAAAAAATTTGGCTAGAGCACATTGGTTAACCATACTTGCTATTATGAACCAAAGATTTTGTATTTGGACTATACGTGTTGAATTTGGATGATACTGGAATTTTGTTCGATACCAAATTCCATAGGTCCTAATGTGACATGGTTTTAACGAAGAGAATTAGTATAAATAATTGTCGCTAATGAGGACCACTTAAAATAGTAAAATTGGATTTTTTTCGAAACTATATAAGCAACAAATTCACCAAATTGTCACGCCACTAGCTTAAGTGACATGTGAACATTAGTATTCAAATTGTTCGATTTTAATCGCTGGCCAAATTTAAACCTTAAAGTCAAACAACTACAATATCGAATACTCTAAATACCACCTGATTTAACTAAATTATAATTGTTATAGGTTAATTAGATTAATTAATATTTGGGAAATATTATTTATAAATTTTTATTCGATTTATGTTGATCGGTATTTAAAATAGTTCGTGTATAAAAGTTGTACACACACGTATCGATGTACACTTGAATTTGATTTAAATGTAAATTAACTGATATGATTTGAAGTAGCATGCAATCCCATAAGCCCATGGTACGGCCAGCTATCGGATGGGACGAGCGGGTGATTTTTGTTTATATGTTGGGGTTTGAATTAGTAGAGAAAAGAAAAGATATAGATCCTCTATTTCCTCTTTCTCCCTCTTTATTTAAACCTGCTACCCCTTCCATTTTGGTTCAATCTCTCTACTCCTCCTCCATCCCTATAGGCCTTAAGCACCCTTCTCCTCTATATTTCAAACCAAAACAAGATTAAATAAAATATATCAAAAGGTGTAGATAATTTCGATTGGTGGTGCTTTTTGGAAGAGACCGAATTTGATTCAAGAAGTTCCACAAACTCAACATTTGAAGTGCTATGCTAGGCTATAGCCAAGGTAATACTTTTATTCACATCAATTTCGTATATATAGTCAATTATGTTATTATATCAGAATAGAATAGATTATATCATGAATTTTTATATGGGTTTGCTGTTGATTTGTTTATATGTAATATTGTTATTAAAAAATTGCAAATGTCCATTCAAATTTCGGTCATATATAAAAAAATTGAAATTAAACTAATTTTAAAACAGGCTTTTAAATTAAAATTTGAATTTTTAAACTAGTGTATATGTATATATGCGTGTATATATGTCTATAATTGGCATTTATATATACATATATCATTTATATTATTCTAAAAGTATATAAATTAAAAAAAACTGTATAATTTTGTTTGTTTGAATTTTTTTAATATTTTTTAACAAAGCTAGCCGGCATTTATTTTGGGTTGTCCACATATATAAATAAATAAGAAACAAGTGTTCAACACGTGCACCAGAACAGCTAAAAGCAAAAAAAAAAAAAAAAGTTTGGCCACTTTACCAAACTACGAAGACTACTAACCAAAATCTATTCCTCCTCCAAAGAGGAGGATCCACAACCATCATCCGTAGATTCATGCCCAATAATATGAAAAAATCCTAAAAGGAGAGCAGCTAAAGATGGGACAAAATCCACTGAATCTGCAATGTAAAGGAATTTCCTATCTCATGAAACATTCGATAGAAGAGATCGATACAAATCACCAAACTTACCAAGCACTGAAAGAGTAGGGCCATCGTCCTCTACATTATAATATAGAAATCTATCCTTTTTATCTCCGCCTACATATTTGTAAAAACTTCCATCCTTAAGATCATACCTCAGTACAAAAGGCTCACGAATCCAAGCCTGCTCAAACGAAGCCTAAAAAATATCATCGAAGGATGGAAAAGTCGCAATCAATTTATCCTTTGCTCTGTCATCAACTACATCTGTAGGAACATTAGAAACCGAGGCATGGTTTGGGTACAAACCTTCAGGACCCACTTCATGACCGAAGGTCAAGGGAGTGTGATCTTATCTGTAAACGGAACAGGAATATTGACGGATCGAAGAGCACAAGCTTCCATTGGGTGAGCAAAAGAGTGACAAGTCATGCATATATCAGATTTCCAACTGTAATGGACATCAATTACACAAACATACCCTTCCACAATACGAACAGATATCTGGGAAGAAAAAGGATTTTAGGGGTTATTTTGATAAGAGCTCTGGCATACACAAACTTATTGTGAACTACTGTATTAGCATCAAAACATCTAAGACAACCAACAACATTAGTTAACCAATTTAAGCCAATCATGGATTGCAACACAGACAGGATATGAGTAAAAAATGTCCGGACTAGAATAGGTAGAATTTGTTCCTTAGCTTTATCGGCTGTCGAAGTCCAAGGGCTGAAGATGAAAGGTTGACCATCAATAATGAAGGATCCGCTTCAAAAACATGATACCTTTCTTCTTTCCTGGGGAATTTGAAAAGGAACAAAGAGTTATCAAAGTGGACTTGAAGTCCACCCTTAATCTTCCAAAGTTGTCTATAGTGATCTTTTACAACCTGATATGGAGGATTGGAATGTAGGAAAAATCCCATTAAATGCTACAACCAAAATTCAGCATCGGCTTTTAAAACTTCGATTGGAGGAACCATAGCACCGTCAACCTCCTCAATATCAAAAGAGCAAGGAACATAATCACCAGCATTTCTAGGCATTGCAACAAATAGGGAGGACCACTTATGATCAGCTTTGATAGAAACAAAAGCTCGAAGAGCTTCTAGCTTTTGCACAGTAGCTAAATCTAATAGTATTTCATTGTAGGTATTCAAGCAAGCACCTTGCGTGAGGTCAACGGTTCCTGCTTTAGCATGCCCTAAATCTTTATACCCGTCCTTCAACCCAATCTCCTTATACAATAAATCAGCATCATCACAATTTTCAGGTGGATGCCATTAACCACCGACGGAAGAGGCAGCCAACAAAGGAGAGATACGAGATTCCATACCTTCACGTATCTCAGGAGTAAGGACACCTGATAATAGCGGGCTAGATGGATCGATGTCAAGTAGTGACGATTCCAAAGCACAAAACGGATTAACAAAAACAGTGGAAAGCGCAGCCTTAGATGAAGCAAGAGGAGGGAAATCACAATAAGCTACGACATACTAAGGAGGTGGAGAGACGCAATTGGACGCAGATGATAGGATATTGAAGGGGCATCCAAGCCTCTTTAATAAAGCTTGCAGAGGAAATATTGGATATTTTTTTGTTCGGGGGAGGCATGAGGGAGCGAAGGCGAAGACAGAGAGGCCAAGGAAACATTTTAATATTTTTTTAATATGTATTAACACAGGTAGCATGCCCTACCTCATAATTTTTTCTAATATTTATTAATACAAAACTTTAAATGCATTATTATATAGTTATATAAATATAAATATAAATATATTTTTTATAAACATAACATTATATGGAAATATATAAAAAATTCCATACGGATTTTAAATTTTAAAAAATGGAATTAAATCCACATGGATTTCATATGAAAAAAAACAGATTTTATCAAAATAATAATGTAGGGCCAAATATAGGTGCTCAAAATATAATTTTATTTTAAAATGTACGTATATATAATATTACTAAATATATAAGAAAATTAATTTAATACATATAGTTTTCGATTAGAAAATTCGTATGTATATACACACATGTATGTACACACACGTATATGATTTAAAATCTATTTGCGGATTTAAAATTTGAATTTGAATTTAAAAGATATGTTAAATACAAATCTATTGTTAAATTTGAATTTTAGAATATTTTTATATTTAAATTATGAGTAATTGTTTATAATATGAATATGTTTATATATAAATATAAATACTTTTGTAGCATGTGTGTGTGTGTCTATCTGTGTGTGTTTGTATATGTGTGTGTATTTTATATTATACTAATATATTGTATTTATAACGACCCGACTTTTAGACCCTCCATTGTCAATACTAAATACATCCACGGTATTTATGTGCCAAGCACCCATGTGCTGGAAAGACAGATAGCTAGGGTAAAATAAATGAAAATGAATAGAAGAAGAAAGAAAGAATACAACATCGGGATCTCACAGCGAAACGATACTATATAATATCAAAAGACAATAACAAAGGGTTACTTTGAATATTATAAATTTCAGAGTTACAAAACCTAAGTGATATCATCAGCTTGGACAGTTATGACAGCTTGTCTTCATAATGCTGATACATACATAATACAGTGCAACAGAAATAGATAGATAACGGAAGCATCCAAGTCATCTCCTAAACTCTGAAGCTTCAAGAATACCTGCTTGACTCAGTCTGCTCGAAAGAGTATACGAGGAATTTAGGAAAAACAAAAACCACGTGTCAGACATAAGTATGGTATGAGAAAACTCAATATACATGCAACATGTAACATTAACTAATAAGACCATACGAATTACCGTAATGGTTTTCGCCTCAAAAGAAACCAACCATCCGATGAGTGAATATAGTGATATAATAGATAATGTCTAAGGTGTAAAACATAAATTAGAAAATAGTTGTTGTGTGTATGCCACAACAATAATAAGTATACAATGAACACCGCTGAGGCACGTTTGTATATGTGTAAGGATTTCCGTGAAGACCTCCCCAGTCAAGTCGAATCCGACCTCTTGCACAAGGATTAAAGATATCATTCCAAGCATCGTATGTCTCTAGACAAAATATACAACAAGGTAAGCCATAGCTGGTTAACGTCCGGAGGCGTTGCGGCGAATATCATCAACTCCCACTAGCAATATAGATAGAATTTCTAGATCTGGAGTTGATATACCCTATTACGCTTGCAAAACCCTTCACAACTAGGCACCCTACTTAGGTTTTAATCATTTCCGATGTCGTGGCTATCCACGCATCTCTCATATGAGTCTTCATCACTGGAAAAGAACACGAATCTCCAAATGGATTCCAGCATCTCGAACAGATCACGAACCTCCACATGGTTTCAAGCAGCTTGAACTGACCTTGAATCTCCACATATATTCTAGCATAGGTCGAGCAACAAATGATAGCGCTGACCTCTCCCTTGGACTTAATCTTAGGATAGACAGTTCAATTCTATGACATTAGTCTGAAACGATAACGCTAACTTCTTCCTTGGACTTAACATTAGGATAGACAGTTCAACTCTATAACATTTCACTTCACAACCATTTCCAGAACGTAAATCGCGTATATGGTTTGAAGTGGTTATGGATTCAAGTCATCTCATATAAGTACACCCCCCCCCCCCACTTACCGAATGCCACAAAAACAATCAATAAATTTTCGGTTAACTTATCACCGATTCTTTCAGAAACAAACAAACAAACAATGCATACGGGTGGAGATCGTCTCCTATCCGAACAAATTTCCTTATCATTTGTCGTGGAAGAGCTAGAGAGTTTATACAGATGGCATAGCAAATCCGAGATAAATGTACCATATAGCCCTTATGTTTCTTCTAGATATTTCCTAAGTTATTTTGATCAAGTTCGATAGTCGACTAATCGACTATCAAGTTATAAACGATCACTTAGAAATCAAGATTCATATACTTAACATATTTTCGACATTCCAACTTATATTATCCCTCGGTCAAGGGTGAAGTTAGGTAAGTAAGAGCACTAGTTTCATATCAAAGCCTAAAGCGTCACATGGACACTTCATTCTTGAGTCTTACAGATAGATAAGTCTACCTCATCGGCTTTTAGTGTTAAGTATATTATTAGCAACTTCCATAAACAAGTAAGTAATCAACACGATTAACACGTTTTCGACCTTCCCAACTTAACTATTCCTTGGTCAAGGGTGAAGTCAGTAGGTTAGAGCACTATTGCTCCATCCCTACTCGAACATCAATCTTGACTCTCACAAATAGATAAACCTACTTCATCGGCTTCTAATATTAAGCATAGTTAATTACTTCTCAAACAAGAAACTAAACAAATAATGGTTTAGCCACTAAGAAATTCCTAACCACTTTTCAAATCCTTTGTTTATAATTCAAAACCTTTAAAATGATATACATATATATATATATAGTAATTTATTTATTAAACTAGATATTTAATAAAACAATTTAATAGATAAGATATTTGCATAAGATATCAATAAAATAAATAACTACTTTTCTAAAAACTATATATACTTAAAATGCTATTAAAATGCTTATAATAGGTTTTAAAACATATACTGAAAATATTACTTGAAAATAACAATTTTACAAAATATTTAAAACTTGGAAAAACCATATTTTCCTTATATTTAAAATAAACCCTTCTACTTTACAAATTAATTTATTCTTAAAATTCATAAAAATTTCAAACCACCTTTGAAATACTCTAATAAGAGTTATCAAACATAAAAAAATAAAACAAAATACTTAAATTTAAATATATTTTCAAACCTTTAAAGTTCAAAACAAAGGCTAAAACGTGGCAGTTTTGCACAAGTTAAGTTTAGCCACTTTTTGATATGTTAAATAACTATTTAACATTCAAACCTTTTATGACAGGAAGCGTACACAATATACATCACAAATATATTATGAAATCCCTAAAGATCTCTATACAAAGTTCCTTAGAAATTTCCGAACACAAGGCGATTCTTAAGTGCATTAATAGCGACTATCGCTTTAAGAGCACTTTCAAATCCAAGTCCAATCTAAACAAATTTCAACTACAATCTATGTACTTTATTTCAAGGTTATGCCCCAAGTCATACAAGTACATACATATGAATTACGTATGTTATTTTCTTTCAAAGCAAGAAACGAATCAATATTATAACGTATGTCAATATCCATTCAATCACAAAGAAATAATCAATCACGAGCACATGTGCACAATATATTTTCATTCAAGGTGGTGAGTTAGCTCACCCTTAAGCAAGTAAATAAGTAAGATCTAAATTCCCACTACCTACCTTAACTTTGTTAACACCTTAATTCCTACCTTCCACCTTGCTTTGCACTTGCTTAGTGTAGCTATGAAGATTTGGGGCCTGTTTTTCTCCTTTCTTCAAGATCCAAGATGCTAGAAGGTGTTTTGATGTCGTCTCAAGGACCTTGTTCAATTTTGAATTGATTTGGATGTATTTTGAAATTATACTTCTTAAGAAACTTATGAAGAGAAAGGAGATAAGAGAGCTATTTATTTTGTAAATTTGCAAAAGTGATTCAAAGATGTGTGGACATTCTTATGAAGGTTTCAAGTGGGTGTTTCCTACCCTTCTCTTCCCCCCCTCCATCATGTCATAGAAGGCTCATCCCTCCACTTGCCCATCACTTCTCCTTTACACCTCATTTTTAAGTAAACGACCAAACTACCCTTACACACAAATATCTCTTATGTTTTAGAATATTCCACTTCCTTAATGAAGCCAAGTGTATAAATTAGTCCCCAATGTGTTCATAAGTTCATTAGCTTGGTACAAAAGAGTTCGAACAAATTATATCAATTAAAAAGCTGTTTATCGATAAATCGATTTTCAATCACATTATCGATATTTCTTCGAAGAATGTATTTCTGTAAACTAATTTCAAAAGCAAGTTTCTTATCATTATTTATTAATTAAAATATGTTTAACAAGATTATAAGATCATATTTATAACACTTAACTATATTTCATAATGTTACAATATTCAAAGATGAAATGTTCGGAATTACGAGTCACAAAATATTATTGACAACAAATATGTATATGAATAGGCTAACATGTATGTCGTGGTGTAGTCCCATCACTTAGATACGGGACATATACATTATATATGTTGCACGTGCACGTACACATACATGTATATGATACACATACGCATATTATATATCATATATATAATTAAATAAGAATAGGATACACGAGCCATCTAAGATGAGATATGACCCTACTAGACATGATTTTCATATGTTTGTCAGTGAAATTCATTGTGAATCCAAACATATTCACTACTCTACTATTGGTGAAGACCTTGTGCTAACTATTGCTGGAGCCTGTGGTGCTAGTAATAGGGCTATCCTTACTAATTTTAGTTGGGATAGGAAATTTATATACTGCAAGGATTGCTATGGTTTTTGCCTAAAAATTGTGACTTTTTTTGCAAATTATTTGCATGTATTAGGCCCTAAATATTTGAATGATTGGAGTTACTCCTCCTCTACTGAGTAGGACTAGCTCTATGTCATTTATAGTAGTTTAGGTACCTTTGCCTAACTCTCGATATGTATTTTCCTTTTATTAGCTGCTCTGAGCATGTTTAGAACACCTTTTCATATTATTAATAATAGTGGAACGACCGCTATAAAACTGGCTGGCTTTGCCAAAAAAATAAAACCCTTTTATTAATTAAATACATAAATAAAATAATTATTTTATTTAAAATTTATTTAAATTAGATCTAAATTTAGTTTAGATTACATAGGCCCAATAAGATCCAAAATGGTCAAAAAAATCGCTTATTTAACCCACAACATTCTGGCCCACTTCCAATGTATTCGTTAATGAAAAGTGGAATTATTTGCCTCTTCTACCTACCAGCTATTAGCACTTCGTATTTGCAAGTCTTTTTCCTCTTTGGGGTATGCCTTCATTCTTCTCCTAGCTTAGTTTGTAAACCTAACCTGTAGGCTCCAAATTCTTTTTAATTGATGTTAGGGGTTTATTTCTTAGAAAGTGTGAAAGAATAAGAGAACGAGGTTGTATTTATAGCCACAAAATGACTATAAAATATCTAGTATATTACCACACTCTTTTTCTCCTTATTTTTCTTATATCTCATATTTAGACAAAGAAGCAATTCAAACACATCTCGCAGTATCTAGGGTCACCCCCTTTATGACAAACTATTTTTAGTTTTTAGACTAATTAATAACCAATATTAACTATTTAAACATTTATTTTAGCTCATTCCTTGAATTAAGTTAATGAAGAACATTAATGTATTATTATATTTAATTTCAAGGCCTTGGATAAATGAAAGTTATAGAAAACTAATACAACAATTATATTTGTTAACAAGATTTCCTGTTAACATCCCCAATGCTTTTCATAGGATTATTTTATATGGGTTCAACCTTTTGGTTGAGTGGATTTACATTTTTGAAAGAAATGACTACGCCGAAAGGTTTTAAGGTCTTAATTTTAATTCTAACAAGAGAAGATTGATATTGGAAGGTTATAAGAGATTGTTCACCTCACATTGGGATTTGAGTGAAGAACAATTTTCTTTTTGATCCTATCGAAAGGTCTAAGTATGGTCCAAGCATTACGGTTGGAAGGAATCAGCAGTATTGCTAAACCTTTAGTTTGGAAGGTTTAAGAAACCATTTAACCCCCTACCGGAGGGTTTAAGCACAGCTTAAACCTTGCGATTTGACCGAGTCGATGGTCTTGTTAAACCTCCCACTAGGTCGGAGGGTTTAAGGAACCATTTAGACCCTTCGGTCAACTCGTCAGGTTATATGACCTTCGTCCATATCAATTCATTAAGTTTTATCTCCCTTGGAAACTGAAAGTGATTCACATCTCCTTTGAATCCCTTTGGAAGGTTAAGAACCCTTCGGTGGTATCAAATGGTGAGATTGCTTTATTTATCACTCCATTAATAATTTCTGCTTCCTAGATTGATATTCCACTTGTGAAAACCTTTCGAAAAGAATGCATGATCCAAACATATTTAGATAATAATAAGAGCTGATTTAGTATGCCATGAGACTTATATCTAGGACTAATTCACAAGTTATGTTTTCCCTTCTTGAAGTTGATATTAAGTAGGGAAGAAGGAAACTTATGAGGTTATCCAATGATAGTATCATGACATATTCTCAAAATAAATAAAGAATATAAGAAATAAATCATAAATGACTAGCCGTTAATATTAATTAACGCCTAATCATGATCATCCCCCCAAATTCCGAGTCGATCGCAAGCCACAATTCTTTATATTTCTTCATAATGTAATATGATACAAAATTTAAGAAATTAGCCCCCAATCTAATTTCTAAATTGGGTTATAATGTGTTAAGCGGGAGCTATAGTGGTTGTGTGTAGAAAAATGGGAAGAAAAGCGGATCCTGGAACCAGACCCCTTGGGTCTTATTTATAAATGCAGGCAGCCCTCCTCCGGCCTTATGCCTTCATCGGGGATGGAAGGTTGCTTCTCATACACTGTTATAAACCTTTCGGCTTTGACGGAAGGTTTCTTCTCATACACTGTTATAAACCTTTCGGCTTTGACAGAAGGTTGCCTCTCATACACTGTTATAAACCTTTCCTTCCTAACGGAAGGTTTGTTCATTGCTCCTCATCATGGACTGCTGGTAGCTGTCAAAGGGTTCATATATCTCAATGCCTTTATGGACTTCTCGTCTCTTCCATTGGGTTGGTTTCTTATAAGGTATTGTGAACTCTTCGACCTTGTCGGAGTGTTGTTTTTTTACTCTATTACTGCTGAGAGATGCATTCTTTCTGAATGCTTTCGGAAGGAGGTCTTCTGTTGTATTATGGACGCCGCCTTTGTTTAAACTTTTTGGTACCGTCGAAAGATGTCAGATATGTACTTTAGGTTGTTCTAAAGGCTCAATATGCTTCCGAATGGATTATCAATTGAGTTTCTCATTCTGGTCCTATCCTATCTACCCTTCTCGGAAGACGCCTGTTTGAACGACGAACGATGAAGCCCTTTGCCTGCCCCAAAGAGTTCATATCTACGGCAAACTTGTTACCCACATTCCTTCCTTTCTACCAAAAAGACATGGAGTGCTCTTTTTTTCCCTGCTCTTTGCGTTACGTTTGGCAGCCTTGTAATCACCTTCCCTTTCATGCTTGTGAAAGCATTTCCCTAAAGCTACCATATGTTTTTTCTTCTCTAGTGTCATGCAACCCTTTCGGTGTCATCGAAATGTAACTTCTTCCAATACTCTTTACCTATGTGGAAGGTCTCTAAAGTGCCTACTTTATCTTCATTTATATTTTATTACTAACATTTAGCCCCCTCCCCCCATATAAAGAAGGCTTTTGTTCTTTAGGATAAAAATTCTAGGATCACCGAACTGTCCTGCATTCTTCCGGCTAATAATGAGTAACTGAAAACCAGAAAATTCAATTTTCCGTTGATAATGGGAACCTAGAATATTATCTTTGGTGGCGGGCAATAGTTAACTAGGATCTTTATCTCAAATATTTAAGAGTAAAAGCTCAAGATATCATCTTCGGTGATTAACCATTAAATCCCAGGATGCTACTTTCTGGACAACATTTTCTGACAATTAATAATAGAAATTCTAGAATTCTATTTTTGGTGATTGATAACGGAAGACCAGAATATCATCCTCGGTTGTTAATGATAGATGCCCAGAACACCAATTTTGGGAATTAATAATAGAAGACCAAAATACCGATTTTGGTAATTAATAATAGAAGACTAGAATTCCATCGTTGGTAATAATAACTGAAGACCAGAATACCATCTCTGGTAATTAGTAATAGAAGACCAGAATACCATCTCCGGTAATTAATAATTGAAGACTAGAATACCATCTTTGGTAATTAATAATAGATGGCTAGAATACCATCTTTGGTAATAGAAGACCAGAATACTCTTTCCAGTATTAAGTAATAGAAGATTGGGGTATTATCTCTTATGATAGAAGTCCCAAATACCTATCTGGCAAATGTTCACGAGAACAAGTCAGTGACTTCTCTCTAATTTTCTCATTGAATATACCATCCTTAAGCTTTGTTAGTGTTTGACATGCTTTTTCTTTCTCTTATTTGTTTTCCTCAATGCTAGGATTGGCCTGAAATCCTACGGGTATAATTCGAGTTTCAAGGGCTCCTCTTGAAACTTAGCCAGGAATCTGCTTGAGAGTTGTCTCCTCTTGGAATTTGATGTACGGAGAAATCTTCAAAAAGTGCAACATCTTTAAAACTTTCTTCACATACTAACTAAGTTTAGGATCCTTGGTTTGATATACCTGCTTGATTTGATTAACCATCAACTGAGAATCGCTGAGTACTTGTATTCTTGGGATTTTAAGTTGCAAAGCAAGGGTTAATCCTACAACCATGGATTCATACTCTGCTACATTGTTAGTTGCTGAGAATCCCAACTTCATAGCATAGTGTAATTTATGTCCATCTGGGGTAATTATCGTATATCCTGCCCCAGCTCCTTGTTCATTTGAGGTGCCATCCATTAATAGTTGCCACTTGGGTTTTGTATCTTTTTCCTTTTCGGATTGTTCTAAAATGAATGTAACGTTCGAACGGGTTTTCGTTCTCCGAAAATTCGACATCGACACTCACTTTATCGACTGCCGAGAAATCAAAGGCCGAAAACCGCGAAGTTATGGGTTTTAAAAAGAAAAGAAAAGAAAGAAGAGAGAAAAAGAAGAAAGAAAAAGAAAAATAGAGAAAAAAAAAAGAAGATAGACAATTTTTAGAAAACAGAGAATTAGTAAAACAGAAGATAGAAAATTTTAAAAATAGAACGGGACAGAAAGGGAACAACAGAACAACAACAGAATCTCACAATTCGCAGCGGAACAACATATAATAATAAATGAATAATCTTTAAACAAAGAACTATATCAGTTATTACATTACATTTCATTTCATTACATCATATCATCAGAGTGTACAACATCATACAACAACAAACAGTGCAGCGGAAAAAGAAATACTATATAAACTAGTAATACGCCATGCCATCCAGCTTGCCTCCAGCAACTCCAGAATATCCAAAATATCCTGATAAACCTTAAACTCTTGACTGCCCGTGTGGAAATTGGTGGGCACCCAGAGTTTAGGAAGGAAAACAATAAACTCCAAGTCAGTCATGTGACTGGTGTGAGAACTCAAAACAGTTTATTTATCTTTAAAATCAAAAAGAGAAATATTTTTAAATTCAATTCGCAATGCTTTTAAAAATGAGACTACCATAAGGCCTCCCGCACACACACACAATGCAAACGCAGAATCGGAGGAGATTTCTCCTTATGATAGTCAAAGATGCTTGATACGCATTTAAAAATAACATTTGATATTATTATTAGTGCATAGTGTATAACAAATTCATTTCAAAAGTAGAATATAAATCTTAGCCAACATAGACATTTCGAACTATGCCTACTATAGCTACTATCCAAACAGTGTTGCGACACCATAAGTGAATAGCAGGTTCTACAACTAATACCGTACAAGTCACGTATTGTTTCTTTGGATTTCCAACAAATGATCAGGCCAAGGAACTTCCCATTGCCACTGAGAATGCCTCTGGAAAGACACCCCCGAGAACCAAACCGGAACTCTGCCAACACAAGGCCGGGTTACCCCTTAACTGGGTAACTACTGACACGAGCACGCCATTCCCCGGTCCTTTAGGACCTTTTCAACCGAGCGCTCGATATCTAACATCACACCATAATAAATAGAGTGTTTTCAACATGAGTAAGTATCTGGGCTCCATACCATGATACCACCCCTTTCCAGAAGGAAATGCACATACCCTAAGGGGAGCTACAGCAACCCCTAATAACCTTGCCGCATCTTTCCTGTTTTGACCATTTCCGGGATGTGAGGCTCGACGAAGTCACGTCCACAAAAACATACTTTATACAAAAGCCATGCTTTGGGTCAATAAATGATCAACACAATGATCACTAAGATAGACGATCAAATAAATGATCCTATCACAATAATCAACACAATGATCATTTCAGCATCACTCAGCATGTCACATTACCAAAATGGGATATATCGCTGATAACTTCAACTATATAACCTTTGAGCTCGTACGTCTCAAAGAAGGGTGTTAAGCAAAGAATAAATTCTCCGCCACCAACAGAAATATATTTGAAAGAAATCGGCTTTATATCTCAAATTGTAATGTCAGACATACAATCCATACAAGTCTGTTCCGGGATCGAACAGAACCGAAGGCACTTACAAAGAAGTCCTTGCAATCCGGATATTCACAATCCTGATCGGATTTCCCATCACTTAGGGAGTCTCTATACCGTTGCAACTCAGTGCAGAGACAATCGATAGGTCATCCTATCGCTTTCGCAAATACCGGGTCTTCAACACCGATCTTCAATGCAATTCACAACGACGTATCACATATTCGGAATGGGTTATACGACCCCATGGTCCTTTCCCGGTTAACCCGAATAGTGAGCGCTTATTCAAAAATAAGTGTGCATTCAAATTCAAACAATCATATCAAATACCCATTCAAAAGGGAAATACTGATAGTCGGTTATTGAACTATTAATTGATATGCACAACATCACCAGATTCCAAATAATTTTCCCAAATTATTTATTTTCCAAAATATCTTTACAAGATATATAATTTCAACACTTCAAAAATAAATCAATATTTATTTTCACACAAATTCCACTTTCACATATAAATTCCATAATGAATTTATATTTCAAAGAAAATTCATGCATATATGATTTCAATTATTCATTTCCAATTTATCTTCAAAAAGATAAATTCAAAATGTTCACTTCATATTGGAAAATATTTCCATACTTATTTATTCATAAGTAATTCAAAAATCTCTTTTATTTTCAACAGTTAGGAAATATTTAATATACTTAAATCGAATTAAGTATATATTTCATTCTTTAAGGAAATCATTCACTTATACTTATTTATTTGGGCCAAAACGAATGTTACGTAAAACATCGTTACGACAACCCAAAATCACTAGTATAGGGATTCGAAATTAAAATAGATATATAAATTCCAATACTATACAAAAACATTTCCTTTCGGAAATCATTTACTATAACAACAGTGTTATAGTCCACTATTTCCTTTTATTTCTCGAAAACGTCTATTTCAACAATAAATGTTGAAATCTATGGTTTCGAATCTCAACACATTTTAAAACATCGTTAGATCGTTTTAATTCTATTTAAAACATTCACATTCTAAACAATTTCTTTAACGTGTTATTCACTGTTCAAAAACTTGAATAAACTTCTTTAACAAATTCCATCCTTTTATTCATTTTAATTCAAAGGATTATTCACTGTCTAAAAACGTGAATATAACTCTATTTCTAAGTTATAACAATTAACTTATCAAAATAAGTCGTTTGTGAATTTATAAAACAACGTTTATAAATTCCATTTCGATTTATTTATAAAAACTTCCTTTTTATAAATTCCTTTATTAACATATTCCAGTTTATAACTCAATTATAAACTACAAGTTCATATTATAAGTTAATTACTTATAAAACGATTATTTTACAAAATCGTTCATTTAACTTCCCAAATTATTAATCTTAACTTATAAGATTGTTTATTTATCCAAAATTCATTCTTTCGATAACTTTATAAATTTTATAAACCTATTGCTTATAAAATTTCATTTATAACTTCACAGTTTATAATTTCATAAATTTCATTCATTTAGGAAATTCATTTTCACTACATTCAAACACTTATAAAAACTCGTTTTATAATGTCCATAATTCAATTTATAAATATCCATTTATAAATCTCTTAATATAAATCAGTTTATATTATTATTCTAAAACGTCTTTAAATTCTTTTATAATTTCATCATTTCGATTTATAAAATAATCAAATTTTATAAATCCTATTTTTAAACTTTTTATAACAAGTTCAGAATTCCATTTAAACTCTTTTATAAAGTCATAAATTCCTTATTTTCAAAAAATCAGCTTTTAACTATATTTCACAAAAACCATAATTTTTATAACTTTAAAATTTATAACGTTTATTTATTTATAATGGATCAATTCCAGAAATAAAGTATATTTTCAAAAATCACTTTAAAACCATTTTAAAATCCCAAAATCTGGGTCCAATGATGCTACACACCAAATAGTCAATCACGACCACAACGATATCATATATCGATATGATAATCAATCAAATATCAAAATATCTGAAATAAAATAAATACTGTTGAGGAATCCAGTTGGATCCCTCCAACCTGTTTTCCTGCATCACAAACATTAGCACAATACCAATTTCGCTCCAGTACGAAATTATCGCGGTATATGTTCTTAATAAATATTATCCGCTTAATAACGGCGCAATAGGGTCTCATCCGCTAAACAAAAAATGCGGGAAATCAACAACTGCAATATATACATATGCCAATATATATATA
This sequence comes from Allium cepa, assembly GCA_030765085.1. Lineage (NCBI taxonomy): Eukaryota > Viridiplantae > Streptophyta > Magnoliopsida > Asparagales > Amaryllidaceae > Allium > Allium cepa. Next base: position 442,283,621 of record CM060944.1, on the reverse strand, counting down.
TTGATATTATATATAATACCAATTTCACTGTTTATGAAATATTCGCGGTATATGTTTATATTAAATAACATCCGCTTACTAACGGCGCATAATGTCTATTTTAACAATCAATAATTTACAGTCATCATCCAAACATGCATTCAAATATTTTAAATCTAACTATTTAAAATAAAATCGAAATCTATTCGATTGAGTGAGAAATTCTCACCTTGGTTTTAATTTCCGTTTAAGCTTTTATTTCGAATAAAATTAAACGCGCGTTTAATTTTACCCGAAATTCTCACTAACTCCAAACGACTCCAAACCAACTCCATCGCGTAGTGCTCGTCCATACGATTCCAACGCAACTGAGTTTGCATTTTTTCGACCTCGTATGAAAAAGTTACGAATTTTTGAAGTTCGTACACGATTTTAAACATATAATTCACAACATAAATTAACTATCTTTATACCACAGCAAATCCTGGCCGTGAGATCTGCATCCAAGGTCTCTCCTTCATCTCCCTCAACTCACGTTCTATCTCCAGGTCCAAGAATACACGGCCGAACCCAATTTCAAATCTAGGGTTAAATTTAGCACCCACCACACTCAACTTCGACACGATCAGATTGCTCCACCTCGAAGACCACCACACTAGCTCCCCACGGCCCAAACCCCAAGGCACTCGGCCTCCTCCTCCACCTCAGGTTGCGTGCGCAACTGTACACGCACGGCCCCCTATTGCTTCCCCTACGCAACTCCAAACCCCATCAAATCCGTATGGATTGAAAGCTCATCTCGTGTTCTTTATCTTTGTAGTTGATGGCTTCGTGAATCGATGAATGGATTGAGAGATTTTGATGAATGAAATTGGGAAAAATCTGGCCTTAGAAATAGAAAGTGGCGGCTAGCTGATGAAATTAGGGTTTAGCATAATTTTTTTTTATTTGTGAATTCAACTTCTATTTATAGAAAAAGCTAGCGTAAACACTATTCATCCCGGGAATTCCGAACTCCGATTTAGACGCCGTAACCAGCGTACCTAGGGTTTATCCCGCGTTCCGGACACAATGGAACAGGTTTCGGAAGCTAATTCGGAAGTATGTGCGAGTTATGGCTGAAAACGCTCAATTTAAATTAAACCGATTTAAGTCGATTTCTAGGCGTTTTAATTTGTACCGGACAAACGGTAAATCCAAACGACTTGAAATTTGAAACCTTACAATAATATCACATTACGGATCCGATGAAACTGGTTTCGTCGAATTCCGAGACTTTTTGAAAAATGGCTATTTTGACTCGCCAAATTTAAATTAAAAACGATTCGATGCGTTTCGAGCTGCCACGATCAAACGATAACTCCGATTGACACGAAATTTGAAATCCGGTAATAACTAACTATTACGGATCCAATGAAACTGGTTTCGTTCAATTCTGAGACTGTTCAAAAATTGGCTATTTTACAGTCGATTATTAAATATTAAAATATTCAATTTTCACAAATTAACTTTTAATTCGATTTTAAAAGTTCTAAAATATTTCTATAACTCCAGTATGATTAAATAAAATTTTCCAAATTATTTTCCATCATATTTAACTCAATTTTTTTATTATTTCCATAATTTAACATATTAAATTATCGATTTAATTATCCAATTAAATCCAATAATTCAAATAAAAATTTATTTGACTTATAAATTCACTTATAAATATTTAAAATAAATTAAATATTCAAATTTAAATTATTAAAAATTCTGGGTCGTTACAATCTTTCCCCCTTAAAAGAATTTCGTCCTCGAAATTACAAGTAAGAAAGGTTACAAAATCTATTAACTTTCCAAAATTCATAATTAAACTTCTTACAATAACTTTACTAAGTTTTCAAATCATACTTAGTTATCTTTTCAAAAACAATTATATCATTTAACTTTCAACTTTAAAACAAAGTTAAAGTTTTCAAAATTTTCCCAATTTTCTCAAATTTTTCTAACGCCTTAAATTTTCGGAAAAATTCGCCATAGTCTCCTTTGCGCGGCTCGATCCGAAAAAAAAAATGACAGTATATATATCACAAATATACATCTCATCAAGTAATGAGGCATCCCGAAGGGAAAAAGTGTAAAAGTACGATATTTAATCCGAGATATGTACCTTATATTTTATTAGCGAGCGTATACGGCTAATATAGCGCTAAAGCGGACTCCAAATGCGAAGCAAACGCGATCCGCACCTACTAAACTCAACAAACAACATGAGAATCATGCATATATGAAAATAGTATCGATATACAACATATAGCAACATAATAACTATATAAGTCACATAGTAAATGCAACTAAAGCAATATATATTCAACCATCAACCAACTAACATCCATATCCAATAAACATTCATAATCAATAAATATTCATATTCTCATTAATATTTAATGAAATGGTTTTCAATTTAAATCACATTTGATTCATTAATGTTGGAATTTACTAACATTCATTCTCAATTTTAATTAGTTTGCATTCACTAATTAAATCCAATTCACTTTCAATTCTATTCAAATTTATTTACTTCTAATTTGAATTCAATTTCATAGTTTTCAATTTCATTAATTCACTTTCATTAACACTTAATGAATTATATACAATCATCTAACAATCATATAACAATCAATGTATATTTATTTCAACCAAATTCCTTTGCTTATATTCATTCTCATTCAATTTATTCAACTTCTAATAACATTAGATTTTAATGAATTAACACTTACATTCATTATTCCATATCAATTATTCACATTCAATTTATTATCAATTCAATTCATTACAAAGTTGAATTCTATTCACATAACTTAAGTTCACATTCATTTTAATCCACTTGATTATTTACTTCGATACCAATATCAACTTAATTCAATATCTCTTAAGTTATATTTCATTTAACCTTATATTCATTTTTATTTACAACTCATATTCATATAATTTTACTTCTTGTATATATAAGTTTATTTCACAATTGTAAATCACTTTAATTATAATTCTATTCTTATAATTCATTTGCTTATGCAATTACTCTTTTATTTGGATTATTCAAACAACCTAACAATCAACTTATATACACTTTAATAATTCTGAAAAATTATTCCTTTATATATAAAATATAATCAAGTAAAATTATTTCATTCACCCAATTAAAACAATACTGTGTCGAATTGTTCTATTCAAGTGTTTAGAAACCCCTTCGGCATAGTCTTGCGGACCACGCTGACGAAAGTTCATATACCACTCAATAAACCAATCATCACAATATAAAACAATTTTATATTCACTAACAAATACGCTCTCATAGCTATTATTACTCTCAACTCATTCTAGAGTATTGCTGACTCTATCTCTAATGAATTATACCCAACAGAACCATGGTTGTCTCTTAACCATAAGCTTAACCATCAGCTTAACCATCAGCTTAACCATCAGCTTAACCATCAGCTCTGATACCAAATGTAACGTTCGAACGGGTTTTCGTTCTCCGAAAATTCGACATCGACACTCACTTTATCGACTGCCGAGAAATCAAAGGCCGAAAACCGCGAAGTTATGGGTTTTAAAAAGAAAAGAAAAGAAAGAAGAGAGAAAAAGAAGAAAGAAAAAGAAAAATAGAGAAAAAAAAAAGAAGATAGACAATTTTTAGAAAACAGAGAATTAGTAAAACAGAAGATAGAAAATTTTAAAAATAGAACGGGACAGAAAGGGAACAACAGAACAACAACAGAATCTCACAATTCGCAGCGGAACAACATATAATAATAAATGAATAATCTTTAAACAAAGAACTATATCAGTTATTACATTACATTTCATTTCATTACATCATATCATCAGAGTGTACAACATCATACAACAACAAACAGTGCAGCGGAAAAAGAAATACTATATAAACTAGTAATACGCCATGCCATCCAGCTTGCCTCCAGCAACTCCAGAATATCCAAAATATCCTGATAAACCTTAAACTCTTGACTGCCCGTGTGGAAATTGGTGGGCACCCAGAGTTTAGGAAGGAAAACAATAAACTCCAAGTCAGTCATGTGACTGGTGTGAGAACTCAAAACAGTTTATTTATCTTTAAAATCAAAAAGAGAAATATTTTTAAATTCAATTCGCAATGCTTTTAAAAATGAGACTACCATAAGGCCTCCCGCACACACACACAATGCAAACGCAGAATCGGAGGAGATTTCTCCTTATGATAGTCAAAGATGCTTGATACGCATTTAAAAATAACATTTGATATTATTATTAGTGCATAGTGTATAACAAATTCATTTCAAAAGTAGAATATAAATCTTAGCCAACATAGACATTTCGAACTATGCCTACTATAGCTACTATCCAAACAGTGTTGCGACACCATAAGTGAATAGCAGGTTCTACAACTAATACCGTACAAGTCACGTATTGTTTCTTTGGATTTCCAACAAATGATCAGGCCAAGGAACTTCCCATTGCCACTGAGAATGCCTCTGGAAAGACACCCCCGAGAACCAAACCGGAACTCTGCCAACACAAGGCCGGGTTACCCCTTAACTGGGTAACTACTGACACGAGCACGCCATTCCCCGGTCCTTTAGGACCTTTTCAACCGAGCGCTCGATATCTAACATCACACCATAATAAATAGAGTGTTTTCAACATGAGTAAGTATCTGGGCTCCATACCATGATACCACCCCTTTCCAGAAGGAAATGCACATACCCTAAGGGGAGCTACAGCAACCCCTAATAACCTTGCCGCATCTTTCCTGTTTTGACCATTTCCGGGATGTGAGGCTCGACGAAGTCACGTCCACAAAAACATACTTTATACAAAAGCCATGCTTTGGGTCAATAAATGATCAACACAATGATCACTAAGATAGACGATCAAATAAATGATCCTATCACAATAATCAACACAATGATCATTTCAGCATCACTCAGCATGTCACATTACCAAAATGGGATATATCGCTGATAACTTCAACTATATAACCTTTGAGCTCGTACGTCTCAAAGAAGGGTGTTAAGCAAAGAATAAATTCTCCGCCACCAACAGAAATATATTTGAAAGAAATCGGCTTTATATCTCAAATTGTAATGTCAGACATACAATCCATACAAGTCTGTTCCGGGATCGAACAGAACCGAAGGCACTTACAAAGAAGTCCTTGCAATCCGGATATTCACAATCCTGATCGGATTTCCCATCACTTAGGGAGTCTCTATACCGTTGCAACTCAGTGCAGAGACAATCGATAGGTCATCCTATCGCTTTCGCAAATACCGGGTCTTCAACACCGATCTTCAATGCAATTCACAACGACGTATCACATATTTGGAATGGGTTATACGACCCCATGGTCCTTTCCCGGTTAACCCGAATAGTGAGCGCTTATTCAAAAATAAGTGTGCATTCAAATTCAAACAATCATATCAAATACCCATTCAAAAGGGAAATACTGATAGTCGGTTATTGAACTATTAATTGATATGCACAACATCACCAGATTCCAAATAATTTTCCCAAATTATTTATTTTCCAAAATATCTTTACAAGATATATAATTTCAACACTTCAAAAATAAATCAATATTTATTTTCACACAAATTCCACTTTCACATATAAATTCCATAATGAATTTATATTTCAAAGAAAATTCATGCATATATGATTTCAATTATTCATTTCCAATTTATCTTCAAAAAGATAAATTCAAAATGTTCACTTCATATTGGAAAATATTTCCATACTTATTTATTCATAAGTAATTCAAAAATCTCTTTTATTTTCAACAGTTAGGAAATATTTAATATACTTAAATCGAATTAAGTATATATTTCATTCTTTAAGGAAATCATTCACTTATACTTATTTATTTGGGCCAAAACGAATGTTACGTAAAACATCGTTACGACAACCCAAAATCACTAGTATAGGGATTCGAAATTAAAATAGATATATAAATTCCAATACTATACAAAAACATTTCCTTTCGGAAATCATTTACTATAACAACAGTGTTATAGTCCACTATTTCCTTTTATTTCTCGAAAACGTCTATTTCAACAATAAATGTTGAAATCTATGGTTTCGAATCTCAACACATTTTAAAACATCGTTAGATCGTTTTAATTCTATTTAAAACATTCACATTCTAAACAATTTCTTTAACGTGTTATTCACTGTTCAAAAACTTGAATAAACTTCTTTAACAAATTCCATCCTTTTATTCATTTTAATTCAAAGGATTATTCACTGTCTAAAAACGTGAATATAACTCTATTTCTAAGTTATAACAATTAACTTATCAAAATAAGTCGTTTGTGAATTTATAAAACAACGTTTATAAATTCCATTTCGATTTATTTATAAAAACTTCCTTTTTATAAATTCCTTTATTAACATATTCCAGTTTATAACTCAATTATAAACTACAAGTTCATATTATAAGTTAATTACTTATAAAATGATTATTTTACAAAATCGTTCATTTAACTTCCCAAATTATTAATCTTAACTTATAAGATTGTTTATTTATCCAAAATTCATTCTTTCGATAACTTTATAAATTTTATAAACCTATTGCTTATAAAATTTCATTTATAACTTCACAGTTTATAATTTCATAAATTTCATTCATTTAGGAAATTCATTTTCACTACATTCAAACACTTATAAAAACTCGTTTTATAATGTCCATAATTCAATTTATAAATATCCATTTATAAATCTCTTAATATAAATCAGTTTATATTATTATTCTAAAACGTCTTTAAATTCTTTTATAATTTCATCATTTCGATTTATAAAATAATCAAATTTTATAAATCCTATTTTTAAACTTTTTATAACAAGTTCAGAATTCCATTTAAACTCTTTTATAAAGTCATAAATTCCTTATTTTCAAAAAATCAGCTTTTAACTATATTTCACAAAAACCATAATTTTTATAACTTTAAAATTTATAACGTTTATTTATTTATAATGGATCAATTCCAGAAATAAAGTATATTTTCAAAAATCACTTTAAAACCATTTTAAAATCCCAAAATCTGGGTCCAATGATGCTACACACCAAATAGTCAATCACGACCACAACGATATCATATATCGATATGATAATCAATCAAATATCAAAATATCTGAAATAAAATAAATACTGTTGAGGAATCCAGTTGGATCCCTCCAACCTGTTTTCCTGCATCACAAACATTAGCACAATACCAATTTCGCTCCAGTACGAAATTATCGCGGTATATGTTCTTAATAAATATTATCCGCTTAATAACGGCGCAATAGGGTCTCATCCGCTAAACAAAAAATGCGGGAAATCAACAACTGCAATATATACATATGCCAATATATATATATTGATATTATATATAATACCAATTTCACTGTTTATGAAATATTCGCGGTATATGTTTATATTAAATAACATCCGCTTACTAACGGCGCATAATGTCTATTTTAACAATCAATAATTTACAGTCATCATCCAAACATGCATTCAAATATTTTAAATCTAACTATTTAAAATAAAATCGAAATCTATTCGATTGAGTGAGAAATTCTCACCTTGGTTTTAATTTCCGTTTAAGCTTTTATTTCGAATAAAATTAAACGCGCGTTTAATTTTACCCGAAATTCTCACTAACTCCAAACGACTCCAAACCAACTCCATCGCGTAGTGCTCGTCCATACGATTCCAACGCAACTGAGTTTGCATTTTTTCGACCTCGTATGAAAAAGTTACGAATTTTTGAAGTTCGTACACGATTTTAAACATATAATTCACAACATAAATTAACTATCTTTATACCACAGCAAATCCTGGCCGTGAGATCTGCATCCAAGGTCTCTCCTTCATCTCCCTCAACTCACGTTCTATCTCCAGGTCCAAGAATACACGGCCGAACCCAATTTCAAATCTAGGGTTAAATTTAGCACCCACCACACTCAACTTCGACACGATCAGATTGCTCCACCTCGAAGACCACCACACTAGCTCCCCACGGCCCAAACCCCAAGGCACTCGGCCTCCTCCTCCACCTCAGGTTGCGTGCGCAACTGTACACGCACGGCCCCCTATTGCTTCCCCTACGCAACTCCAAACCCCATCAAATCCGTATGGATTGAAAGCTCATCTCGTGTTCTTTATCTTTGTAGTTGATGGCTTCGTGAATCGATGAATGGATTGAGAGATTTTGATGAATGAAATTGGGAAAAATCTGGCCTTAGAAATAGAAAGTGGCGGCTAGCTGATGAAATTAGGGTTTAGCATATTTTTTTTTTATTTGTGAATTCAACTTCTATTTATAGAAAAAGCTAGCGTAAACACTATTCATCCCGGGAATTCCGAACTCCGATTTAGACGCCGTAACCAGCGTACCTAGGGTTTATCCCGCGTTCCGGACACAATGGAACAGGTTTCGGAAGCTAATTCGGAAGTATGTGCGAGTTATGGCTGAAAACGCTCAATTTAAATTAAACCGATTTAAGTCGATTTCTAGGCGTTTTAATTTGTACCGGACAAACGGTAAATCCAAACGACTTGAAATTTGAAACCTTACAATAATATCACATTACGGATCCGATGAAACTGGTTTCGTCGAATTCCGAGAATTTTTGAAAAATGGCTATTTTGACTCGCCAAATTTAAATTAAAAACGATTCGATGCGTTTCGAGCTGCCACGATCAAACGATAACTCCGATTGACACGAAATTTGAAATCCGGTAATAACTAACTATTACGGATCCAATGAAACTGGTTTCGTTCAATTCTGAGACTGTTCAAAAATTGGCTATTTTACAGTCGATTATTAAATATTAAAATATTCAATTTTCACAAATTAACTTTTAATTCGATTTTAAAAGTTCTAAAATATTTCTATAACTCCAGTATGATTAAATAAAATTTTCCAAATTATTTTCAATCATATTTAACTCAATTTTTTTATTATTTCCATAATTTAACATATTAAATTATCGATTTAATTATCCAATTAAATCCAATAATTCAAATAAAAATTTATTTGACTTATAAATTCACTTATAAATATTTAAAATAAATTAAATATTCAAATTTAAATTATTAAAAATTCTGGGTCGTTACAATGAACCTCATACACTCGTCTATGAAATCGGCTAAAGCTTGACCTTTTATAGCAGTTTGAGGCTGATATGATATATTATACTGACTCAATTCAATGTCTCGCTCAATTAACCTTCCAGAAGTTTCAGGCTTGCCAAAGACTTGTTTCAATGGAAAATTGGTCGGCACCTTTACGGGTTGTGCCTGAAAATAAGGCCTTAATTTTCAAGCTGCCAAAATTGGTCAATATGCCAGCTTTTCAATGAATGGGTACCAGATTTCAGCATCTTTTAATCTCCTGCTTACATAATAAACTGTTAGTTGCAGTCCCTTGCCATTTCTAATCAATACCGAGCTCACTGCATGTTTGGAAATTGCCATATATAAGAATAGACCCTCTCCTACTTTGGGGCTGGATAAGATCGGTGGCTTTCCAAATGTAGCTTCAGTGCTTGGAATGCCTTTTTGCAATGTTCCATTCAAAAAAATTCTTCTTCTTGATTACCTCAAAGAATGGTATGCACTTATCCGTGGCCTTTGATATAAACCTGCTTAGTGCTGCAAACTTTTCTATTCAAACTCATAACATCTTTATTTGTCCAAGGTTTTGCCATATCCTTAATGGCTTCGATCTGTTCTGGGCTGGCCTTAATCCCTTGTGCACTCATGATATATCCAAGAATTTTTCGGAATGGACTCCAAAGTTGCATTTTTAGGGGTTGGGTTTCATTTGATACTTGCGGAGCACTTTGAACATTTCGTTCAAATCTTCAAGATGATCTTTCGCCTCTTGAGATTTTACCAACATGTCGTGATGTAAACTCCATATTCCTCCCAATTTGTTATTTAAACATTCGGTTAACTAAACGTTGATAAATTGCTCCAGAATTCTTTAATCCGAATGGCATTACCTTATAACAATAGGTCCCTTCGTCTATAATGAAGCTAGTATGCTCCTCGTCGGGTTTAAACATAGGGATTTGATTGTTCCCAAAATATGCATCCTTTAGGGAGAGCAGCTTATTTCCACTGATGGAGTCGACCAATTGATCTATACTTGGCAACGGGTAACAATCATTTGGTTAAGCTTTATTCAAATCCGTGTAATCTACACAAGTCCGCCACTTCCTGTTATATTTCTTTACCAGGACCGAATTTGCCAACCATTTAGGGTATCGGATTTCTCAGCCCATTTTATTGTAATTTTTTGATTTCTTCCTTTCGGGCAATGGCCTAACCTTATCAAATTGTCTTTTCTTTTTCTTGACCGGAGGAATGTCTGGACCGATATTCAGGGCATGGCTCATGACCGTAGGGCTAATTCCAACTACGTCAGAGTGGGTCCAAGCAATAACGTCCTTATTGTCTTTTAAGAACTCTGTCAATCTTGACTTTAAGTGCTCCTCAAGATTCTTTCTCACTCTGATTATTTTAGTAGAATCGGCAGAACCTATTTGAACTTCTTCGATTTCTTCTACTGGCTTAGCTCTTTCCACCTCACCTCAACAATCTAACTCTGCAACGATTTCACTTTCCTCTATTGAGTTGAAATTCGTTCTCATCCTCTTTCCGTAAACTGCAAAACACCTTGCAGCAATACGTTGTCAGTTTTATCACATTTTTTATTTGCTCCGAATGATGGATGTAGAAATCCATCTTCCAAAGTCTGTAAAGTAATGGAAGAATCAAAATAACAATAGAATTCCCTATTATATTGCTTTAGAGTTGCAAAGCACATTTCTCGGGATGCAAATTGCTCGCCTCAGATAGTGCCCCAGCTTCTTTTAGTGAGGAACTTAATCATTAGATATTTTGGTGAGATGAACGCATCAACCTCGTCGAGTGACGGCCGTCCATAGAAGGCATCATTGAATGATTTCTGATCTATGATCACAAAGGTCATTTCAAAGACTTGGGAGCATGGAGGAAGTCCCAGTGGGACCAAAAGCTTCACTTGCCCAAAGCTGAGTTGTCCCCTTATTGTTGATCCCACAGATAGGCTTGGGACTAGGTTAAAGTTTGTCCTTGGAAATTCCTATCTGATCAAACGCATGGCGAAATACAACATTTACAGCACTCCCTGTATCAACCAAGATTTTCGTGACCACTAGGGACCCTATCTGAGTAGTGATCATTAAGGGTTCATTATGGGGGTGATGGATCCCCCTCCTTAATTCTTATGGATTGATCACTAGCGTGTGAATATTGATGTTGTGCATTGGACTTTTGAGTGGCGGTTCCTCCTGTATAGAAAATACATCCTTATTGGCCTCTTGAATGTATTTACTACGGGCATCCAGAATTCTATCGGCAGGATGTGGTCCTCCATATATGACATCAACCCTATTCTGGGGTGGACTTAAGCTTAGTGGGCCATCTTCCTCGATCACATATACAGTGTTACCGTCAGGATTCCTTGCGTCAGCGTTTGAGGGGAGAGTATGTTGCAGATTCTTCATGAATTCCTTCAACTGCCTTCTCGAATCAATTTCTAAATTATTACAGTCAGTGCCTTACACTCATTGGTCCTATGGCCATTCGCCTTATGGTAGGCACAATATTTGTCTCCTTTCCTTTGCTCAGGGTAATTTCGGGCTTTGAATGAAGTAGGGAAATTGACCTTATCGTGGGTTTATCTAGGTAATTCTATCGGCAATCCCAAATTCAATTCACTGAAAATCGCTTGGGTTTATCATTTCAACCCATAATGATTTTCTTCTATTCTACAAAATCGTTCGGGTATGTATCATTTCAACCTATAGGGAATTCTATACGAACAGGGAACTTGCAGAGTGAGAACAGTTATGAATATAATATAGCATATCAATGACAGATAAAATATGAATAACATGTCATGGTGTCAGATGTCACAAGTGAACAGATATAGATAATAGCATATATATAGCAATATAAATAACTAACAGCAGCATATTTCAATTTTCATTTCAATTGAAATCAAATTTAATAAACATAAGAATGTTAATTGTGAATGATTGCTCATCTTTTGAGGCTAGAGAGAATAGATAACATGACAAGCTACGATTTGAATCACATTCTAGACCATTGACCGATCCAACAACAAATCTCAAAGCGGAGTAAGCCGAACACGGATTTGATGGACAAAGCTGACGGATAAGGAATTGATGAAATAAATCAGATTCTGCTTAATATAAACTGAAAAGAAATACGGTTTATACACAAATATTTTTAAAATCAGTTTTTAAACATACGTATATGTGAAAATCAAACTCAAATCTACCATCTACATAAAACAATATATAAACATAAGTATAAATTTACATACTTACTATATATTAAAAAACCAATAATTATAAAAATTAATATAACTTAAATTATTCATGAACTCAGCAAATCATATATAAGTTTAGAAGTATATATATATATATATGTATGTATGTATATATATCACATTCTTTTTAACACAACATCAATATATTATACATAAAAATTATATAAAAGAAAACGTATATATATTATAAGAATCAAAAGATTAACATACAAATAAAACATAATATACACACACACACACACACTTCATCCTACCAACAAATATATAACAATAGCATATCTCTTAAAAACAATTAAAACTGTAAAAGTAGAATATAAACCAATGAACCAAAAGATGAAAGCTTACATATATCTTCCATACATACTAAAAAAATCATATAAGAACCTTACAAAATCAATTTCAAAAGTTATAGCTCTAAGCCTATATACTATGTGTACTATATATATATTGTTACCTGCATAAATGTTACAGGAGTATAATATATATTTAAATCGGTTCTTAAACAAATATGCACAAAATACACACACACACACACACACACATATATATATGTATATGTATAACATATATGATCCATAACTTATATATAACATAGCAAATATATACAAACCTATTTTACAACTTAGGTAACTTATATAAACCCATATATCAATATATAGCTTATATACACTAATATGTTATAAACTAACATACTAACAGACTAAGACTATTATAAACTAGCATATAATGTATTTTTAAAGTCAATATTCATTATAAAGCAACACAGACTACTTTATTGTAATATATATAAATCAACAGATCCTATATAACTAATAAAAGCTTATATACAAACAAGCTTGTTATATATATATATATATATATATATATATATATGTATATATATATATATATTACAAATGTAAAGGCTAGCAGAACTATTATATATATATATATATATATGCGAACTATATATGTAATCAAATATATGAAGTATAATGTAAAATAATCAAGCATTATTTTGAAAGAAAAACTAAAATATAATACATAAGCACCATCAGAACCTAAAATATACCTACATAAACTACAGGCTGCTGTCTTAAAGTGTGTGTGTGTGTATATATATATATTAATATAGCTTATATACATATCAACCGATTAGAAGCTTCAAAAATATAAAATATATCAACACAGATTGTTGTGTAAAATATATACATTCATAAATATAAACTTATACATCAAAAAAGAGGGCGAGGTAGAGGAAGCAAGGGGAATAGGTGGCCTCGACTACTCAAGTGGTTAAGGCAGAGGAGTGGCTGCCAAAGCTGGGTGCAGCACTCGATGAGGCTAGGTGGCGGAGACAAGAGGGATGGACGAAGTGAAATAGGGGAAGAGCTTTGGTGTGGCAGGTGGGGAGGAGTTTGGCTGTGGCTGGACTATCACGGTGGGAAGAGGTGAGATGGGTTTTAGCCATTGCAGAGATAGCGGAGCGGGTTTGAGGCCGAGGTGGTTGGATCCGGTCACGAGTTTGGGTGGCTGAAGGCCGAGCATGGGGTTGGCTGTTGGGTTAGGGAAGGGACAAGGCAGGGGCTTCTCGGTATTGGTGATGGGATGCGATGCAGGTGGGAAACTAAGAAGGGAAGGAGGAGGCTAACAGGTATCGAATTAAAAAAAAAATTGAAGCTATAATTTTTTTAAATCGGATTGAACAAAATAAATGGGGTGAGAAGAGTGAACGACCAGATATTATGAATGAAACCATTGGAATAGAAAAAGTTCACCCGTTGAATTCAAGAAATATTTATATCAATTGATGGTGGCTTTTAGATTTCTCACGGTGGACAATAAAAGGACACAAGGAAACCAACAGCTAAAACGGATACCGAAATAGATAATCTTTTTGCAGATTTCACTATGTACCGGATGCCGAAATTAACAATTGAATATACCGTAGAGATCATCACGACGAGACGATCACAACGGTATAGAAAATGCTACTAAAACGCCGAAAATAAGATAAATGGAGCAATAGTCCAAATTTGATGAAATGAAACATGACGTCTCCCTCAGAAGATGATTTACAAATTTATTATATAAAAATATTCAGGTTTGAGAAATATTTTATTATCATCAAGTATTAACCGATTTGAATTTAAATAAAATTACAAAAGAAATCAAACTTGCATATTATCAGATGGAAATTTACCATTTGCTATGTTTATATGGACGTATTCTAAATATCAAATTTTTAATTCAAAATTTTGTAATGTAAAATGTCACAAATTTCAGTTAAATTACGTTATAAAAACGATTAAAATTTATGGGTCGTCACATATATCGTATTCTCACGCTATTGTCGATACCATTTAGCTGCGACACCTTGTAGTGTGATTGGAAAAATTCGACATCTCACAACGCCAGAAGCATTGTATAAGTCCATCTTACTATCAAATGCCATCAAATGGTCATCTAGGTCGGGTCGTCACATGATATTTCATGGTTGGGACCTTCACATAAGGTAGTATAGGAGCTGACATGATTTCATCGATGAAAGGTGCAACCCTTCCATTGTCGTTTACTCTTTCATCATCGGTTCTCTTACACCTGGCCTTTAACAGGTCTTTCATAGCTTTTTCCGCCACGTCCTTGAGGTAGGCTTCATTGTCCAAGTAGTTCCTTTTATTAGGTTTGTAGCCATCCCAAGTTGAACTTGCAGAACAATCTTTATCTTCTGCTTGACCTTGATAATTTGCCTTTAGCGGAAGGCCATCCTTCTGTTTTGATGAAGAAATGTTAACTTTACCTTTTGCAGCATCTGTGTTGATTTTCAGATTCCTTCTTGAAGATTCAACTTCTTCACCCACCGTGGTATCTTTCATAGATGATCGGTGAGACAACACTTCATTCAGGAGATCTTTGATTTCTCCCATTTTTCATTTCAGATATGTGGTTTTAGCCACATGTTCTTTTGGCTGAAGACCTTGAGTCGGAACCAGTTGTGGTGACTGCCGAAGCTGAGCTGGAGATGATTGAGGTAGGATGAAAAGTTGCCCCTGTTCCCTATTCCCATGGTTAAAAGAGGGTGATATGTCTTCCTCCAAAGAAGTAGCATGCTCATTCCTTTAACCGACGATAAGAGGTCTTCTTGATTTCATTTTCGCCTACAACAAACCAAATTTAACCATCGATTATATTAATAAAGCAGGTTAGAGGTTCAGGCCCTCTTTCTAGCGCCAAAAATGTTAACAAGATTTCCTGTTAACATCCCCGATGCTTTTCATAGGATTATTTTGTACAGGTTTAACCTTTCGGTTGAGTGGATTTACATTTCTAAATGAAACGACAGGGTCGGAAGGTTTTAAGGTCTTAATTTTTATTCTAACTAGATGGATTGATACCGAAAGGTTATAAGAGATTGTTCATATCACATAGGTATTTGAGTGAAGAACTATCTTTTTCGATCCTATCGAAAGGTGTAAGTATGGTCCAAGCATTACGGTTGGAAAGAATCAGCATTATTGCTTAACCTTTAGTCCAGAAAGTTTAATAAGTCATTTACCCTTACCGAAGGGTTTAAGCACAGCCTAGACCTTGCGATTTGACTGAGTCGATGGTCTTGTTAAACCTTCGGCTAGGTTGAAGGGTTTAAGAAACCATTTAGAACCTTCGGTCAACTCGTCAGGTTATATGACCATCCATATCATTTCATTAAGTTCTTTCTCCCTTGGAAACCGAAAGTGATTCACATCTCCTTTGAATCCCTTCAGAATGTTAAGAACCTTCGGTGGTATCAAATGGTGAGATTGCTTTATTTATCACTCCATTATACTTTCGGCTTCCTAGATTAATATTCCACTTGTGAAAAACCATTTGAAAAGAACGCATGATCCAAACATATTTAGATAACAATAAGAGCTGATTTAATATGCCATGAGACTTATATCTGGGACTAATTCACAAGTTATGTTCTCCCTTCTTGCAGTTGATATTAAGTAGGGAAGAAGGAAACTTATGAGGTTATCCGATGACAGTTTCATGGCATATTCTCGAAATAAACAAAGAATATAAGAAATAAATCATAAATGATTAGCCGTTAATATTAAATTAATGCCTAATCATGATCATCCCCCAAATTCCGAGTCAATCGCAAGCCACAATTCTCTTTATTTCTTTATAATGGAATCTGATACAAAATTTAAGAAATTAGCCTCGAATTTGATTTCTAAATTAGGGTTACAATGTATTAAGCGGGAAAAATAGTGGTTGTTGAGTAGAAGAATGGGAGGAAATTCGGATCTCGAAACCTGACGCAGCGGATTAACAGAAAATCGATATAACGATGGAAGTGTAGCAATCGGTGGATTGAAGATACTGAAATGCCCAAATTCGTTGATCACAGAGATACCGAATTCTAGCTATCTTCGACACGTTGATCGCGCACGATACCGTGAAAGAAGATCTTCAATTCTTCGAGCGTTGATCAAGCGCACTTGATTCCGTGAATCGGCTTCAACAATCGTTGATTCGAGCGCACTCGAATAACCGAAAGTGGAGATAAGAGATTACACTCAACTACCAATTTAGGATGAAATCACACAGCAATCAACAAGAATTTTATTTAAAAATCAACAACCCTCAAATGTACAACACACTCCCTATTTATAGCATTTCACAACACAGCCCCTTAAGTCGTATACGACTTACGACTCATCCCTAGGTCGTTGCCGACCTAACAGACACCCCACATCTCAAACAGTACGCGACTTAAACCATAGCGACCTAAAACGCTACGACTCACGACTTATAATACATGGTACAACACAACCCAGGTCGCGCACGACCTATCAACATACACGGGACGCGACTTACGACTCAATGACTTACGACCTACTATTTACAACACAAAGTACACGACATAACGACTCAACAAATTACGTCACTTAGGACGTAAGCGACTCAACATCACGCGACTCAAGATACACACCCATATTACAACACAACATATAGGTCGGTGACGACCTAAGATACATCACGAATTAACAACGTGAACGACACACGACTTAAACATAACTTCTTCAGCGACTTAGTTAAGTCGTAACCCGGTCACCTCCTTAGATCGTAGCTCGCATACGACCCAAGACTTCAGCTGCCACTGCTTCATCGAAGGATTTAGGTCGTAACTCTTTACTCCTTGCTCTGTTAGGTCATGGCCGACTTAAAATGGTGATGTTAGATCGTAGCCCCTTTTCTTCACACCTGTTAGGTCGTAGCCGACTTAAAGTTGTTTCATTAACTCGCAGCTCCTCTTCATGTAGCTCCTTAGGTCGTGGACGACCTATCGCCTCCAGGTTAAGTCGTGGACGACTTAACTTTTTCTTGAGTCGCGTACGACTTATCACTTGAAGAAATTTTGGTTGCTTATTCTCTTCACTGCCTGAGCTGCATCATCCTCCTCTGGTTAAGAAAAATTCGTCCTCGAATTTGTACTTTCTTCCACCCAAGATTGTTCATCTTCGTAATATGGCACAAGATGCTTAACATTGAACACGTCAGAAGTGCACACATCCTCCGGCAGCTTCAATTTATAAGCATTTTCATTAATCCGTTTCACAACTTCTACAGGACCAATTTTTCTGGCTTTCAGCTTGTTATAAGCGCCTACTGGAAAACGATCCTTTGTAAACACAGCATATACCATATCTCCTTTATTAAATTCAACATTTCGTCGCTTCAAATCTGCAACTTTCTTATATTTCTCATTCGACTTTTCCAATCGTTCCTGAACGATTCTATGACATTCCGTCAAGCTTTCAACAAAATCAGTAGCTCGTTTAACAGTCCCCTTCGGTTGTGGTACTACTGCTAAATCCAACGGTCCCCTAGGTAAATTTGAATATACAATCTGAAATGGACTGAATCCCGTACTACGATTCACTGCATGATTATGAGCAAACTCTGCCTGGCATAACTTCATATCCCAACTTTTCAGATTGTCCTTCACAAGACATCGTAACAAATTTCCCAATGACCTGTTAACAACTTTTGTCTGTCCATCTGTTTGCGGATGATAGGTGCTGCTAAAGTTTAGCTTCGTTCCAACCATCTACCACAAGCTTAACCAAAAGTGACTCAGAAAACGAGTATCTCTATCCGACACAATAGATTCTGGCAATCCATGAAGTCGATAGATCTCCTTGAAAAATAACTGAGCAACATGAACAGCATCCGCCGTCTTCTTACAAGCAATAAAATGTACCATCTTTGAAAACTTGTCTACCACAAAAAATATAGAATCATTCCCCCTTTGAGTTCTAGGTAAACCCAAAACAAAATCCATGCTGATATCAACCCATGGTTTAGTAGGCACGGGTAATGGCATGTATAATCCTGCGTTTGTCGTTGTTCCTTTTGAGACTTGACAGATATGACATCTCTCCACAAATCTCTCTACCTCTTTCCTCATTGACGGCCAAAAATAAGATTGAGAAATTAACTGCAATGTACGATCTCTACCCACATGGCCTTCTTCATGTAATTCTTTAACAATCTTCATTCTCAAGCTACAGTCTGGTATACATAATCGATTCCCCTTGAACAACAATCCATCAACCAACGCAAATTCATCAGTATCTCCCTCTTTGACCTTCTCAACAAATTTCTTAAAGTAATAATCTTCTTCAATAAGTTCTGGCAATAATTCAAAACCTGTCACTTCAACTTTCATCATTGTTAATAAATGACTCCTCCTACTCAAAGCATCAGCTACACGGTTCGTCACCCCTGACTTGTGCTTAACGACAAAAGTAAACTGCTGTAAATAGGCAATCCACGATGCATGCATTGCTGAAATCTTATCCTTCCCTTGCAAATGCTTCAAAGCTTCATGGTCTGTGTAAAGAACAAATTCTTTCTGAAACAGATAGTGTCTCCAATGCTTAACAGCCTGAACAATTGCGTAAAACTCCACATCGTACGTGCTATACCTCATCTTTGCTCCTGATAACTTCTCACTGAAATAAGTAACGGGTTTACCACTCTGACTCAAGACTCCACCAATTCCCATCTTCGACGCATCAGTATGCAATTCAAACAACAACTGAAAATCTGGTAAAACAAGAATTGGTGCTGTCGTCAATAGTTCCTTGATCTTCTCAAAAGCAACCCCCGCTTCCTCTGACCATACAAACTGTTTCCCTCTCATGCAATCAGTAACTGGAGCCATCACGCTATTGAAGTATGGAATGAATCTTCGGTAGAATGACGCTAGCCCATGAAAACTTCTCACTTCCGTAATTGTCTTTGGCTGTGGCCAATTCCTGACTGCTTCAACTTTATTCTGGTCCACCTGTATACCTTCTCCTGACACAACATATCCTAGAAATAAAACACTATGCGTCATGAACACGCATTTCTTCATAGCAGCATAAAATTGTTCCTCACGAAGAATAATCAGCACTTCCCTCAAATGTTGAACATGCTCCTCCATACTCCTGCTGTATATCAGAATATCATCGAAATAAACCACCACGAACTTCCCAATGAATGGTCTAAAGATTTGATTCATCACCCGCATGAATGTACTAGGTGCATTTGATAAACCAAATGGCATAACCAACCATTCGTATAACCCCTCTCTCGTCTTGAAGGCCGTCTTCCATTCGTCTCCAGGTCTAATCCGAATTTAATGATATCCGCTCTTCAAATCAATCTTCGAAAATATAGTAGCCCCACTCAACTGATCTAGCAGGTCATCCAATCTTGGCATAGGAAATCTGTAGCGAACAGTAATCTTGTTCAAAGCTCTACTATCGGTACACATTCTCCATGTTCCATCCTTCTTCGGCACCAACAAAGCTGGTACTGCACAAGGACTCAAGCTTTCCTGAACACGTCCCTGCTCTAATAACTCTTCCACCTGCCTCCTCAATTCTTCATGTTCCTTCGGACTCATCCTGTAATGTGGCCTGTGTGGTTATACGGCCCCTAGCACAAGATCTATCTGATGTTGAATATCCAGTAACGGTGGTAACTTCGTTGGCAACTCTTCAGGAAACACATCACTGAATTCTTCCAATACCGGTTTTACTTCCTCTGGAACTTCTACAGATTCAGTGGCTTCATGTCCAATCAATAAATACCTATGGACTCTCTTCTACTGCTTCAATAAATTCCTTCAAAGTCAATAAAGTCTTCAGCTCCTCAATCTCTTCAGATTTACTCTCTTCCTGTTGTCTCTTCTTCGAAACTAAAATAATCTTAACACCTTCAAGCATAAAGCTGTAGCTATTGGTCCGGCCGTCATGCTGCACTGCTCGATCATACTGCCATGGTCTTTCCAAAAGCAAATGACAAACATCCATCTCGACTACATCACACCAGATTTCGTCTTTATATTTCTTCCCAATAGAAAATGGAACTAGAACTCGCTTATCCACCTTCACCTCTCCTCCTTTTCTTAACCACGCTAACTTGTAAGGATTAGGATGTTTCTCCGTCTTCAACTTCAATTTTCTTACTGCTTCTGTTGAGATAATATATTGTCACAACTCCCATCATCAATGACGAACTTGCAAACCTTTCCCAGAATAGTGCATGTGGACTGAAATATGTTATTCCTCAACCAACTAGCTTCTTCTTCTTGCTTCGGTATTAAACAAGACCTCCTCATCATTAGATTACATCCTTCATCTCCTGATGCGATATCCTGTTCATTCTCCTCAACTGGACTATCTTCACTTTCAACAGCATCCTCACTTTCAACTTCAGCTATCCTAGTTCTCTTCTTCGGCTTCGGACACTCATTACTCTTGTGACCCACTTCCTGACAATTGTAACACTTGAAACTGTTGTTGACCTTCGTCTTCGCAACTTCATTCACAACTGGTTTACTGGTAGATTTAGGAACACTAGAGCTTCCACTAACACCCTTCACTTGATTGTTGGAATTAGTAAACACACCACCTCCACGCCTTCCCTGCTTCTCCCAAGCCAACGCTTTCTGATGTGCTTCCGCCACAGATCTTGGATCGAACATATTAACCATATCCTGGATCTGCACCCTCAACCCTCCAACAAACCTAGCAGACAATTGTTCCTCCGTCTCCATTATATCATTCCTGGAAATGAGTTGGTAAAATTCATCTGCATACTCATTAACTAACTTCGTCCCTTGCCTTAGATTCTGCAATCTCTGGTACATGAGTGATTGATAGTTGTAAGGTAAAAATGTAACTCTCATCAACTTCTTCATCTTATACCATGATTCAATCTTTGACTTTCCCATTCTCTCCCGTGTAAGTTTAGTTTGCTGCCACCACGCCAAAGCTCTCCCCCTCAACATAGTAGCAACCAACTTCACTCTTCTATTCTCTGGAACCTCCTTGAAATCAAAGATCTCTTCAACATTGGACAACCAGTCTAAGAATTCTTCAGCTACCATTCCACCCTTGAATTCTGGAATTTCCATCTTCATACCCGATTCCCATCGACGATCTTCTTCAACATCTCGATATGAATTTCGAACTTGGTCTCGATCTCGATAATGCATGCTAGCTCTATCGCCCTCTTCATTGGAATCAAATGTACGTCTATATCGATCTCGACCATCAACATCCCTTTGATCACGCATATCTCTTCTACTATGTCTCTCTTCATCTCTATATGGCTCATCTTCAAACTCACGTGGAGTTCTTCTCTCTTCATGTCCATAGTCATGGTGATCTCTTCTTGACGAAATTGATGTTTCTCTTCTCTCTCTAAAAGATTGCGGTGATACCCTCCTTGCTTCCGTAACCGATGGTGAAACTCTGTTTCCTCCATGGTTCGAGATTGGTGATCTCCTCCTTTGATTTTGATTCAAGTCATTCATCAACTTCTCTAACTTTCCAATGCCTTCATCAAATTTATCATTAATACGTTGTTCCATTTGCTCGGCTTCTTCTCTTCTATACAACGCTTCAACATTTTGATGACGATTAGCTCTTCTCGGCGGCATGATTGATTCAATACAATCTTCAAACTTCACAACTTTCCAAACCCCACAAACAAACAAAGCACGGCTCAAACTTCAAACAAACTTCACCAAGGCTCGGCTACTTCTCACAAGTATACACGGCTTATACTTAGCTCGGCTCAACAAATGATGCACGGCTCACACCCTTCTCCAAAAATTCAAACACTTTCCGGACTTTTGAACCAAAATGAAATGGATCGAAAGCTTCTAACTTGTTGCAACCTCAAAATGAACACGATGAACTTCAACTTCAAATTCCTTGGCTCCAAGACTCGTCTTAGCTATGGTTGGCTAAGTCAAGCTCCGATACCAAAACTGACACAGTGGATTAACAGAAAATCGATATAATGATGGAAGTGTAGCAATCGGTGGATTGAAGATACTAAAATGCCCAAATTCGTTGATCACAGAGATACCGAATTCTACCTATCTTCGACACGTTTATCGCGCACGATACCGTGAAAGAAGATCTTCAATTCTTCGAGCGTTGATCAAGCGCACTTGATTCCGCGAATCGGCTTCAACAATCGTTGATTCGAGCGCACTCGAATAACCGAAAGTGGAGATAGGAGATTACACTCAACTACCAATTTAGGATGAAAGCACACAGCAATCAACAAGAATTTTATTCAAAAATCAACAACCCTCAAATGTACAACACACTCCCTATTTATAGCATTTCACAACACAGACCCTTAAGTCGTATACGACTTACGACTCATCCCTAGGTCGTTGCCAACCTAACAGACACCCCGCATCTCAAACAGTACGCGACTTAAACCATAGCGACCTAAAACGCTACGACTCACGACTTATAATACATGGTACAACACAACCCAGGTCGCGCACGACCTATCAACATACACGGGACGCGACTTACGACTCGATGACTTACGACCTACTATTTACAACACAAAGTACACAACATAACGACTCAACAAATTACGTCACTTAGGTCGTAAACGACTCAACATCACGTGACTCAAGATACACACCCATATTACAACACAACATATAGGTCGGTGACGACCTAAGATACATCATGAATTAACAACGTGAACGACACACGACTTAAACATAACTTCTTCAACGACTTAGTTAAGTCGTAACCCGGTCACCTCCTTAGATCGTAGCTCGCATACGACCCAAGACTTCAGCTGCCACTGCTTCATCGAAGGATTTAGGTCGTAACTCTTTACTCCTTGCTCTGTTAGGTCGGGGCCGACTTAAAATGGTGATGTTAGATCGTAGCCCCTTTTCTTCAGACCTTTTAGATCGTAGCCGACTTAAAGTTGTTTCATTAACTCGCAGCTCCTCTTCATGTAGCTCCTTAGGTCGTGGACGACCTATCGCCTCCAGGTTAAGTCGTGGACGACTTAACTTTTTCTTGAGTCGCGTACGACTTATCACTTGAAGAAATTTTGGTTGCTTATCCTCTTCACTGGCCTGAGCTGCATCAAAACCGGACCCCTTGGTCTTATTTATTGACACAGGCGGCCCTCCTTCCGGCCATATGCCTTCGTCGGGATGGATGGCTGCTTATCATACACTGTTATAAACCTTTTGGCTTTGACAGAAGGTTGCTTCTCATACACTGTTATAAACATTTCGGCTTTTACAAAAGGTTGCCTCTCATACACTGTTACAAACTTTTCCTTCCTTATGGAAGGTTTGTTCATTGCTCCTCATCACGGACTGCTGGCGGCTGTCAAAGGGTTGATATTTCTCAATGCCTTTATAGACTTCTCGTTTCCTTCGTTGGGTTGGTTTCTTATATGGTATTATGAACACTTCAACCTTGTCGGAGGGTTGTTACTTTACTCGATTATCACTGAGAGATGCATTATTTCTAAATGCTTTCGGTAGGTAGTTTTCTATTGAATTATGGACGTCGCCTTTGTTTAAACCTTTCGATAATGTCAAACAATGTCGGATATGTACTTTAGCCAGTTCAAAAAGCTTATTATTCTTCCGAAAGGGTTGTTAATTGACTCGCTTAT
Organism: Allium cepa; assembly: GCA_030765085.1. Classification (NCBI taxonomy): domain Eukaryota; kingdom Viridiplantae; phylum Streptophyta; class Magnoliopsida; order Asparagales; family Amaryllidaceae; genus Allium; species Allium cepa. The sequence goes on along the minus strand of CM060944.1, from coordinate 442,259,219 downwards.
TCTAGCCATATCCTCTCTAGATGCCCGTTTGAAGGACGGATGATGAATCCCTTCGCCTGCCCCGAAGGGTTCATATCTGTGGCAAACTTGTTACCCATATTCCTCCATTCCTATCAAAAATACTTGGGGCGCTCTTCTTGTGCCTAGTCTTTGCGTTATGTTAGCAGCCTTGTAATCATCTTCCCTTTCATGCTTGTGAAAGCTTTTCCCTGAAGCTACCATGTGCTTCTTCTTCTCTGGTGTCATACAATCCTTTTAGTGTCATCGAAAGGTAACTTTATCTGATACTCTTTACCTATGTAGAAGATCTCTGAAGTGACTTCTTTATCTTTATTTATATTTTATGGTTAACAGTATTAGTTTCCAGCATTGTAATTTATAACCTTTATAAATTGATTTAATTAAGCTGAGTTTGAAAATATGCTGATAAATACTATTATGTGACTACTTGGTGCAAACTCAATTACCAAAAATATAAATATTAAATATTATATAAACTTTGCTAAAGCACAATAGTGGACATGACCACAGTTGGTTGCTGATCATTTTGTTGAAATCAAATTTCTAATACATTAAAGTTACACCCCAAGTGAGCATACGTTCTACATTACCTTTTTTCCATCATTGTATCATTAGTATATTTAGAGTTTGGTCAATGATCATAAACTCTTAATAGTTGACTACCAGTTAATCTGTTAGTCTGTTAATGTTCACCGATTAATCATCGTACTCTAGCGGGAGATTTTGACTGTAAGTTGACTACCAGTTACAATGATGTTGATCTTCAATGATAAAGGAGGCGAACCCGCTCTTGGGTAGCGTTTCGCTTCAAATGGTTCAATGAATATCGTACTATGGCAGTAACCTACGCTCAAGTCTAAAGATTACAGTACATCGTTACATGAGATTCTCTATTTTGACTGAATTGTATTCTACCTATAAAAGGCTCTTGCTAAGTTATTTTGTGATTATTCTAGACAACATAAGTACGTAATCCCTTGATGCCCCTTACAGTCATAAGTAATTTACAACCCACTATATAGGGAAAGTTGAATACACTAGTTTCGACATATTTACCAATATATTTTTCTTGATACATCTTGACTAGGAACATGTGAGGATAAGTATTTTAAATGCATGGATCAATACTCATGATTATGAGCACATTCACAACTGTAATCGACCAAATAAATCTGCTATGAATTTTTTACATATATATTTAATTTTTTCGAATCATTAATTATATCACAATATGATAGTGTATACAATAAAAATTGAAACCAAAAACATATTTTATTTCAAACAAGAGTTTTATAAGGAGTTAAGTTATGCAATGAATTACATAATTGTCCACATGGCACACCCTTAATTTTATTAATCTCTCACTTGCATTGAGGGGCAATATGGTATTCATGCTTATACCTTCAATTGGTCTTCCTACGTTAGATTGAGAATGGACCTAAGTAAATGGATGTACAATATTATCTTTAGTATATACTTTCCCAATCATCATTTCTTCGCCATTAATAAGTTGTCTTATCATATGGAATTTATGGAGAACGTGACTCAATCATTTGTGAGCTCACGGTTCCTTAGTAATATGTGTTGCCATATTATTGTCATAAAATATATTAGCATAGGAGCTTCAGTATTGGAGATCACTCATATCTCTTCAATGAATTCGCATATCCTCACTACTATTTATGACATCGTTTAAGGCCATGGACTCAACCTCCATGGTCTAATCTACCACAACTTCTTGTTAGGAACTTTTTCAACTTACGACCTTTTCGTTAAAGGAAAAGCCAGTTCCCAAGTCTAATTTACTCTTGCTGGCGTCACTTTGATAGCTTGAATCTGAGTACCCCTTTACAAGGAGCCCGTTTTTTCACATAGATTAGAAAACAAATCCTTGGTATTTCTTAAACATTTTAAAATAACACTAACTGTTGTCTAAAGGATTTTTCCTTGATTTGATTGATATCGACTAACTACACTAAGTGCAAAAACAGTATATGAACTAGTACATAACATAACATACACGATGGATCATATCGTCAAGGCAAAAGTAAACCTATTCATACACTGTATTTCCTAATCCATAGATGGAGAGTCTTTCTTTAAAAAAACAATTTTATGTCACGTTATAACATTTTCATGCTTGGAATTTTCCATACTAAAACTTTTTAGTACGGTATTTATATACATGTGATTGATCATAATCAAATATAGTATAGACACTTAAAATTCACAATATTGTCACGTTAGAAAACTATTGCCAATTTCCACATAAGATTTCCTATTTTATAATTAGGAAAATTTCGGCCCACATCCTTATAATTGAAAATAATTAGACCCAAACCCCTCTCAGTAAAAACATATAAAATACATCCCTCTTTTTAAAATATTAAACAAAAATTATCCGCATACCCTTACCTGCTTCCAATCTACATAAAATCATTACGGGAAAAAAAAGTAAACTCACTCAAAGACACCAATTCAAAATCGAAGAAACTGCTAGTTCCAAAAAACCTAATTCGAATAGATAATTTGGAAACTACCGATCGAAGACACTCTCAATCGAACAAAGATTCGCAATTAAAGAACAGATCGAAATGAGTTCCCAGAAAAAGGAAAATATCTACAAATTTATAGAAAGTAGTATTCAATGTTCAAAAATCACAACCAGTGACATTTATTGTGAACAACATTTATCAATACGAAAAGAAAATCCTAAAAATAAAGAAGAAAAGGTAATATAAACCGAAATTTTATTGTTTATATTGATAATGACAAATGTTTGACAGGTAAGATTTTGGTTGATAATACTACTTCAATTTACGTATAAATTTAAAAAAATATTATACATGCAAATATTTACATGGCAAATATTTGACATAACATATGTTCATCAATTATTGCTTGATATATAAGTGAAATTTTACTGTATATATTGATTATGGAAAACATTTAATATGTACAATTTTTGTTGATGATAGACCGAAATAGATGTTGCTAAAAGTATACAAAAAAATGAATAATGAAAAGAGAAAATATTTTCTGGTAAATATTTGTCATAAGTTATTTCTATCAGCAACTGCTTGAAATATTACAATTTTTTTACTATAAATGCTGAGAATGCCAAATATTTGACGTGTGTAGTTTTGATTAATGGTAGGTTCTAATTGTAGCATACAATTAGATAATGAACCAAGGATGAAAAATATTTGCATCCAAAGATTTATTTTTGAAATAGCTAAATATATTACAAAAACCTTTACTGCAAATATTAATAATGTCAAATACTAGCTCTGGTTCATGGCAGATTGAAATTATAGTATATAATTACATGATGAAATGAGGATGGAAAATGTTTGCTAAATAATTTATGTCGGTAATTTTGTGGATTTAATTTTTTTAGTGGAAATACTAAAAATGTCAAATATTTATCAAACAAAGTTTAGATTATTGGTAGATTGAGGTTGTAGTATATATAAACATTTGCATAAAAATCATACAATATCAAATATTTGCCATAAATATCTGCCTCGTAAATATGGGCTAGCAAATATTTTTCATGCTCATATTTGCTACTCATATATATGTGACACTAATTTGACAATATTAAAACATTTACACGTACCACAACAAAGAGGATATAAAGTCATGACACAGAAAAATACTACCGCGCCAAGTCAAGAGTTTTGCAAATTTATTCGAATCTTCTAATTTGCAACTTCAACGTCTCCTTACATACCACAAACCCAAGTCCTTAAAATCTGAATATCCAACATCTCCAACATCTCCAACATGTAAATCTTTAGAATACCGAGAATCAAAAGAAGATGTTGTCCTTTCATTCTTTAAAAGAAAATAACCACCAAGAAGCAGCGCTACAAAAACACCTGCAAAGAAACAAAAAATAGAAGTGCAAAAGGATATTGTAGAAAGCTATAGAATAGCTTAAAGTCTTTCCATACATTGCTAGAAAATTTACTAGAAGAAGAGCCATTTCTAAAAAGAACGCAACATTTTTGGAGCAAGCTTCGTTTTTCAACATGAGCAATCCATTCTTAGAAGGAGCTATAATAATCGAAGACACATCAAAAGAATCAGCTCATGTAGATATGATCTTAGACTCGTTTATAGTAGAAGAAAACTGTTTTTATTTCGGAGACATGAAAAAAATTGTAAAAGAAAGTGACATCGCATCAATTTTTGGTTTCCCAAATGAGGGCATCACAATCAACACTAATCAACACTACATCTCATTGAAGGAATCAGATATAAACTCTAAAATAAAAGCATTCGAACAAATATATATTGGTAATTAAAAAATGGTCAAAGCAAAGGAAATATAAATAAGCATTTAATTAGCTTTGAAGAGGCAAAAACTAGAAAATACAATCGATGTTGTGAGGTTGCTATTCTCCAATGCAAACTCTGCATTTCCTTTGGTGCTGCTACCATACATTTATAAATTGAAGAAAATAAAAAGTATATCATGGCTAGCAATAATCGAAAAACATTTGATTGAACAAGTGAAAAAAAATGCATCCGAGAAAAATACATTGATGCGTAACTCTGCTATTGGTAAACTCTAATAACCATTTTATCTTTTATAATTTCTATTATAAACTAAACTAAATCGTAATATCTCTGTATGTTGTATTGATTCTTGGATAAAAAATAATAATTGCTATGAAAATAAGTTATCAACATAATGAACAGACTTTCGCAAGATGAACACTACAATGTAACTCCAAGCAATATTGAATACTTCCTTGCCAAAAGGTAAAACTAGAAATAATACCACTAAAATTCTATAATAAAAAGTGAATGGAAATAAATTGCCTGGCTGATATTTGATCACTCGGATTTCTAAATAATTGCAAAAAGTATATTTCCCAATCGGTTTTTTAAGCATGAAAAAAGTAAAATATTTTTTTCCTAATTTGTAGAAAAAGGAAGAAAAACAAAGAAAGGCAAAAGAGCTATAATCCGCTGAACCTACATCAACTAAATAAAATATCCAATCGTCGATGAAAAATATGAAAAAATCAACAACAACTGAAGGACATGAAATTGGAAATAAAAAAGCTAAAAAAAGGATGCAATTCGGAAAAAGGAAAATAAGATGTTGAAAAAAGAAAATGAAATCTTGAAAAAAAATGAAGGAAAAACAAGAAAATGATGAAGATCAAGCAGCTGAAAAAATCAAGCAGCTGAAAAAGAAGAAGAATGAATTTCGATGAAGAAGTAACAAATGAAAACATTGATGAGGATTATGATGCTGAAAGTGATGAAATTGAAAGTGATGATGAAGATGATGATGATGATCAAGTTGATGATGATGAAACAAATGATGCTGATGCTGACAATTATAATGAAGGAAATGACGCTGATGGTGATGGTGCTAATGAAAATGAAGGTTAAGGTGATGATGATAATAGTGAAGATGGTAAAGATTAAGGTAAAGATGGTGGTGGTGCTGATGAAGATAAATGCGATGGTGCTACTGATAATGATGCAAAGAAAAAGAAAATTAAAATGATGATTATGATGGCAACAACTAAAAAGATGATAGTCAAAATGTAGTTGGAGATGAATCTGCAGATGTAGTTGTGTATGTAGTTGGAGATGATAGTGATGACCAGAATATCTACCAATATGAAATAGCTATCATACCAAAGATAAAATGTGACAATGAAGAAAAAGTGGATGTTAAAGAAAAAAGAAAACATCAACTGAAGGAAAAAATGGCCCAAAAAATTGTAAATGTTTAGAATATAAATCAATTTTCTATAAAAAAATTCAACCTAAGAAATATTTGCCATGCAAATATTTTCCATCCATATGCTAGCAAATAAAATAGTTAACCATTGAAAACTATGACAAACCAGGTGAAAAATCAGAAGAGTTGATGGTGAGCAAAGTTTGGTGGTGAAGAGAAAGACAAAAAAAAAGAACAAAGTTTGTCATCATGTTCGAAGTTATAATATCCAAATACATAAAAAATTTATGTCAAATATTTTCCACAAAAATATTTGTCAAAGAAAATATGACAAAAAATATTGTATTCAAAAATAATTATTTTTTTAGAACCTCCGTTCTATGGTTTCAATGACGACTATACAATCATATATATTATACCTTATCAAGATTATAGCTGTATATAACAAAGACTTATGGACCATGCAATGATTAGTAAGGTTAAAATCGTGTATTATGAATCATAGAAAAATATTGTAAGGTCTCCTTGAGTATATATATGCACACACGAATTCATATATTCAACATTGGCATTAAAAAATTGTGATATTAAAACATGGCCACCTATGGACATCTGCGAGAAAGCCACAGACGTCTGTGAATATTTTTGAGAATTTAATTCCTGAAGCCATAGACGTATGTGGTTTTCCCACAGACGTCTGTCATATAGCAACTGCTCTAATCTGAAAAGATGCTTCATTTCATATTGAATAATAACATCCCCTCTTCAACGGTTGCAACCATCAAAACAAATAGAGTTTATTTAAACAGTAACAACTCCGCATATGCATCTACTCAAACGTATATATACCTCAAATATTGAGAATTGCATAATTAATTCTAATATATTCTCTTGATTTCTTATTGCACTCTATTTACATATTTTCGCGTACATTGCTTACATATTCTCAATCTGTTATAAACAAATATTATTTTGGTTAAACCGTTTCCTACAACTCAATGCACTCACACTCACATACTCAAAGGAGATCATAGGAAGAATTGTACAATTAGTCAAAATCCATGTTATTTGGAACATAAGGTTGTTAGAGAAATACATTTTGTATTAGCATATTCCTCCGGGCGAACCATGTTGAATATGCGCTTTGCGCTATATGATTTTTGTTTGATGATAATAAACATATATACATTCATATAAATGTATTTGGTAATGTACTATTTTGTTTTTCATAGTTTAAATAAATATTTGTTGAATAAAATTAAATTACACAGAATTCGAATTTGAATTCAAACAGAACAAGTTAAACAGATTTTGAATTCAAACAGAAACTTTTATTCAAACAAACATTTATTACAAATTGTAAATAGTACAATTTCATGCTCTCACTATACATGTACATTTTTGATTACAATCACATCACATTTACATCACGACCTTACTACATATCTCTCACACTCATATTTTTTTGTCTTCAACTATAATCCGGTTTGAATCCAGCATCTGAGTAATCTGCAAAAATATTTTAAACGCAGTAAAATTGAAAGAGAAATATTTTTGAAATTTGAAAGAAACGATGATTTTGAAAACATTGTTTGCCTCAGTTATTTGGGTTGTTCGTCATCATTTTTGACTGTGCAATATCTGTGCATATCGATATTTTTTATCAGGGACAGGTAATTACAAGTGGCTGCAGTACACACGTGTACATTCGTATACGTGTGCACTGCCTCGCCAACTCGTGTGCAAAAATCAAACAAAAGCACAGAAATCAAAAACAAGGTCAAACCCAAGATAGGTTCAACTCAAAGCACCACTGACCAGACATTGCAAACACAGTCTCAAGCATGAAACAAGGTGCACCAGACCAGATTGCAAAAATAATCAAATATACACAAATGCAGCCCAATAGACTACAGCAACACAGTAACAAACAGAAGTGCACCAGTACAAACTAAAGTCGAGACAAAGCAACTGTTCTTAACAGCAAGTTCAAACCAAAGCACAAAAGAACACAGCAACATAAAACTGCAGTGGACAGCAAATGCATCAACATGCCACAGGACATAGTAATGCAACAGTGGCTAACCAGAAGTGAAGATTGCAGCAACATCAAGTGACAATGCAAGCAAAAACTCAAGAGCAACAGTGAATGGGGCAAAGCACAAAAGTGCACAATGACACAGTGAACCAAACAGTCGAAGACATGAATGCAACAAAGTTCACAAGTGCAGACACAAGGGCAGTAATACAAGATCAAGTGACAACACAGAGCAGTGATAATGAAACAACAGTACAACAGATGGCAGTGGACAGTACAAGACTGACCAGAATACAAATGAATCAAGTCAGGCATGAAGACAATGCCAACAACAAAAAACAGCAAGTCAGTGGCAAGACCACAGTAATACAACAGAGAAATGCACAAGCATGATACAGAGAATACAGTATGAAGACCAAGGCTGCAAATGTGTTATGCTGCAGGGATGAATACAACATGAATCACTGCAACTCAAGGAGATAGGGTCGACCAAAAATCCAAATGCACAAAAGCATGATGCAAACTGAACAACTTACAAATATGCAACCATACAGCAGTCATGTATGCAACAGGTTCAAGGCCAGAATGTCCAGTTACAACTACAAGCGTGACGCAGTGAACAATGCAACATAAAGCAACAGGGATGAACACTGTAAACATTGAAGCCATGGATATGATTCAAGAAATCAAAACAGTGCAGTGATGATCAGGGCACAAAACCAAGCAAGAAATTCAAGTGTGTAAATTTGACAAAGTCAAATATCTCAAATCACAAAATCAAATTCAAGCTGAGAATTCTCTACCGTGTCAACCAAGGAATCAAGTGCATACGAATTTGATTAAGTCAAAGAAATCTCAAGCATCAATACATAATCGAACGACCAAAGCAATTTTTTGAAATAATCAGTCGAACGCAGAAATAGGAAATAAAATCCTATTAAAACCCTAATCATCATCGGCATTTCAATTCGATCGAGTTCGAGTATCAAATTAGAAAAGCAAAAGGAGACAACACATACCGAATTCACAAGCATCAAAACTCGATCGAGCAACTGCAAGCAAGCTAGGGCAACAAATCACAGGTCAATTGAAGAAACCAGAGCCATAATTGCAACGAAGAACCGAAGCCCTAATTGCGACGAAGAGCCGAAGCCCTAACTGGATCAAAAGGGAACGAAGCCCTAACTGGAACGAAGCCGCCATTTTTTTTTCTCACGAACAAATAAAAAGAGGATCGGGTGAAATAAGGAAAGTGGGCCGGTGTTCAAAAACAAAAGGGGGTCTTTGTTTTTTTAATTAATATTGTTATATTAATAATGTTAATTAGTTTAGGGCTATTTCGTTCTTAATTATTGTTTTTTTCTTATTCTACGAATCAAAGAGTTTAGGTAAATCACCACCTAGGTTTTAGGTTGTGTCTGATTGTCTATTTAGAGTTAGTTCAGTAAGCAGGGGTTGCGAGTTTGCAAAACTCTATAGGCGGTAGCAGGGTTTGCAAGTCTGTTAGAGTGTTTGTAAGCGTGATACTGTTTAATTCTAATAGAAATCTGGGAATGCAGCAGTAGGCAGGGGTTGCCGAAGCTGGGTAAATCTTGTGTGTGATTTATTTTTCAGTATATCTATTTCTGCAGTTTATTTTTGTATTTAAATTAAGAAAATTTGCTATAACCCTATTCACCCCCCCCCCTCTAGGGTTAATTTAGATCCTACAAGTGGTATCAGAGCCTGGTATTTTTAACTCTAGAGTCATGAGTCTACAAAATAATGCTTTTTCTGAGGGGCAATCTATTGCTAGGCCACCCATGTTTAACGGGAACGATTATGCTTATTGGAAAGTTAGGATGGGTATCTATCTCAGTTCTGTTGATTATGAAGTTTGGGATATTATTGAAACTGGCTATAAACCCCCCACTATAATCGTTGGTGATACTGAGATTCCTAAACCTAAGGATAGGTGGGATGCAAACGATAAGAAATTGAAAACGACAAATGCTAAAGCCATGAATGCTTTGATATGTGCTCTAGATAAAAATGAATTTAATAGAATTTCTCATTGTACAACAGCACAGGAAATATGGCATACTTTGGAGGTGACACACGAAGGAACTTCTCAAGTCAAGGAGTCTCGGCTAGCCCTGTTCAGCAATGAATACGAAAACTTTGTGATGGACAAAGGCGAGAGCATAAAGGATATGTTTGGACGTTTTTCAACCTTGGTATACAATGCTAGAGCGCTTGGGAAGGTATTCACTGAGGTAGAGCTTGTGCGAAAGATACTACGAGTTTTACCAATGAACTTTGAGGCAAAAGTCACGGCAATCCAAGAATCGAAAGATCTAAGCAAACTAAGCATGGAGGAGTTGATTGGAAACTTGATGACATATGAGCTTGAGCTAAAAGCAAAGGAAGAACGCAATAACTCCGAACCAAAGAAGAAGACGGTTGCCTTAAAGAGCAAAGAAGAAAGCGATGAAGAAGAAGAAGATCCAATTGAAGAGCTTGCAATGGCTGTCAATAATCTTAAAAAATGGTCAAGATTCAAGTCACGAAAGAAGAAAATAAGTGGTAATAAGTCAAAGAATTCTGACGATTCCGACAATGAATTGACATGCTATAACTGCAAGAAGCCTGGCCACTTCAAACAAAAATGTCCACTTCTCAAAAACAACAAAGGAAAGAAAAAGAAAAAGAAGGCTTTTGCAGCAACTTGGGATGATGAAGAAGGAGAGGAAGTTTCAAATAATAGCTCAGAGGAGGCTAACTTGTGTCTTATGTCAAAATCGGATTCAGAAGCAAGCTTAGAGGAATCTAGTGAGGTAAGTAACTATTCTTATAAAGAACTTGTTTCAATGTGTTGTGATTTTACTAAAATGATTGATACTCTTGAATCTAAAATTGAAAGACTAAAATCTGATAGGAGAGAACTTGTCCATGAAAATTCTAGGTTAGAAACTGAAATTGAAAATATTCAAAACCTAGAATGTAAAAAATGTAAGATTTTAGATTCAGAATTATCAAAACTGAGGAATAACTTTGAAAATCTTGAAAGTGAAAACTTGAATCTTAAAGAAACCATCGACACTAGGAGAAAGGATTTTATTAATCGATGCACCTCACTTGTTACTGAAAACTCAACATTAAAAACCAAAGTCCAAAGTCTTGAGAAATCTTTGAATAACTTTTCAAGAGGCGAAAAATCTTTCAACATGCTATTAGGAAATCAAATTTTTGCTAACAACGGGAAAGGACTAGGTTTTGGGAAAACACAAGTTGATGATAATGCAAAATATAAGAATGTCTTTGATAGATGTGAAATATATAGATGTCGTAATAAAAATGATAGTCATAGGAACAAGAACACAAAATTTATACAAGTTTGGGTTCCTAAGAATTCTAAAAACAAATTTCATGTTTATTGGAATAAAAATAAAAGGACTAAACAAGTATGGATTCCAAAGGGATTGTTTATTCACAATGCTTCTATCACTAATAACATTGGACCTAAGAGTTTCTCTAGGTCATCTTCCTCTCTTCTTATGTAGGTCTGTTGGCGGGCTAAGGAACAACAAGAATGGTTTTTAGATTCAGGTTGTTCTAGACATATGACAGGTGACAAATCGAAGTTCCTTAGCTTAGAGAATTTTAAAGGTGGAAATGTGATCATGGGAGACAATAGCAAGTGTAAGATTATTGGCAAAGGTGAAGTTGGTAACGGTATTTTTTCTTTGACTAATGTTTTATACGTTGAAAATCTGCATCACAATCTCATTTCTATTAGCCAACTATGTGACAAAGGTATGAACGTGATTTTTGATAGTGATACTTGCAAAATTATTGATAAATCTTCTAGTAACATTGTTTTTATGGGCAAAAGAAAAGGGAATGTTTACTCACTTTCATTTGATAATCTAAAACTTTCTAGATGTTTGGTAGCCACTGACGAAGAGGCATATTTATGGCATAGGAGACTTGGACATGCTAGCATGAGTCTCTTAGAAAAACTCGAATCAAAAGAATTAGTCAGAGGGTTACCACATCAGAAATTTAAAAATAATAAAGTGTGTAAAGCATGTTCCTTGAGCAAGCTTAGTCGATCATCATTTCGTCCTAAAAACATTGTTAGCACATCAAGGGTCCTTGAATTAGTTCACATGGATTTATTTGGACCAAATGAAATTTCAAGCTTGAATGGAAAACGTTATTGTTATGTATTGGTTGATGATTATTCTAGATTTACATGGGTTTACTTTTTAGCCAAAAAGTCTGAATCTTTCGAATATTTTTCAAAATTTGCAAAACTTGTTCAAAATGAAAAAGGAGTTACAATTAAAACTTTGAGAAGTGATCATGGAGGCGAATTTGAAAATTTTGAATTTGAAAATTTTTGTGAAGAAAACGGTTTAAAACATGAATTTTCTGCTCCACGAACACCTCAACAAAATGGGGTGGTTGAAAGGAAAAATCGTACATTACAGGAATTGGCTAGATCCATGTTAAGTGAGTATAATCTACCTCTAATCTTTTGGGCAGAGGCAGTGAATACTTCGTGCTATGTAATGAATAGAGTAATGATTAGACCAATACTTGGCAAAACGTCTTATGAACTGTGGCATGAAAGGAAACCTAACATTTCTTATTTTCGTATATTTGGGTGTCCTTGTTTCATTCTTAACACGGGTGATCAACTTGGAAAATTTGAATCAAAGGCTGATGATGGAATTTTCATGGGCTATTCAACAAGGAGTAAGGCTTACAGGATATATAACAAACGAACAAAGACAATTGTTGAGTCAATCAATGTGAAATTTGATGAATCTGATCTGGAAAAAACGACTGAAAGGATGGTTGACGATGAAGTAGATCCTGAAGGCACTGAAGAAGGGACATTTAGTAAGAAAACTGAAAGGAGGACTGTTGATGCTGATAAATTAAGGTTCAAACCTAATCATCCTCCTGAATTAATTATTGGTGATCCTACGGAAGGTATACGTACTCATTCTTCATTTGATGAAAATTTATGTGCGTTTTGTTGTCATAGTGGTTTTATTTCTGAAATTGAACCTGATTCTGTTGAAATGGCTCTTAATGATGAAAATTGGTTTTTAGCAATGCAAAATGAACTTAATCAATTTGAGAGAAACAAAGTCTGGAATTTAGTTCCTAGGCCTAATGACTATCCAATTGTAGGGACTAAATGGGTGTTTAAAAATAAATTTGATGAATCAGGAAATGTAATTAGAAACAAGGCTAGGTTGGTTGCAAAAGGTTATAACCAAATAGAAGGCATAGACTTTGATGAAACATTTGCTCCAGTTGCTAGGTTAGAAGCCATTAGAATCTTGCTAAGTTTTGCATGCTACAAGGGTTTCAAACTTAAACAAATGGATGTAAAAAGTGCCTTTTTGAATGGTGATTTAAAAGAAGAAGTTTTTGTTGAACAACCACCCGGTTTTGAAAATCATGAATTTCCAAATCATGTGTATAAGCTAGAAAAAGCATTATATGGTCTTAAGCAAGCACCAAGAGCTTGGTATGACTGCCTCTGTACATATCTTTTGGAAAATGGTTTTAAAAAGGGAAGTGCTGACACGACTCTGTTTCTATTACATAAAGAACATGATTTTTTGATTGTTCAGATTTATGTGGATGATATTATTTATGGTGCTACTAATGAGCTTTTGTGTGAGAATTTTGAACAAGTCATGCAGGCTAAATTTGAGATGAGTTTGGTTGGTGAATTGAAATACTTTCTTGGATTTCAAATTAAGCAAAGCAGTGATGGTATCTTCATTTCACAATCCAAATATGTGTTGGAGCTATTGAAGAAATTTGGAGTCGAAAATTCCAAACCATTGAGAACTCCTATGAGCCCATCAACAAAGTTGGACAAAGATGAGAAAGGAATTGCAATTGATCAAAAGAAATATCGAGGGATAATCGGTTCACTTCTCTATCTTACTGCTTCTAGACCTGATATTATGTTTTCTGTATGCTTGTGTGCACGTTTTCAAGCTAATCCCAAAGAATCTCATTTAAAAGCTACTAAACGAATTTTGAGATATCTTTCACACACACACAAATTTGGACTATGGTACCCCTCTTGTGAAAATTTTGATTTAGTAGGTTATTCCGATGCTGATTATGCTGGTTCATTAGTTGACAAAAAAAGCACTAGTGGGACATGTTTCATGCTAGGACATTCATTAGTCTCATGGTCAAGTCGGAAATAGAATTGTGTTGCATTATCCACCAATGAAGCAGAATATATTGCTTTGGGAAGTTGTTGTGCTCAAATTCTATGGATGATGCAAACTCTTTCTGATTTTGGCTTAGTCTATAAACAAGTCCCATTAAAATGTGATAGTAGGAGTGCTATAGATTTGTCAAATAATCCTGTTCATCACTCTCGCACAAAACACATTGATGTGAGACACCATTTTCTTCGAGATCACATTGCTAAAGAAGACATTTGCATTGAATATATTTCAACAGAAACTCAACTTGCTGATATTTTCACAAAACCTCTCCCCGAAGACAGATTTTCCAAATTACGTTTAGATTTGGGAATTATAGAGGTTGACTAATCATTTTTTTAAATTTTTTTTTTTTTTGATTTTTGAATTTGATTCTAAATGACAATTTTTTTAACTAATCTAACTCCCTAATGATTATCGAAAAGATGAATCGTGATTGAAAAAGTGATGAGTGTTGATATTTATCATATATTAAAACTCGAGAAAATATAATTAGGAAATTTCTTTAGAATTTCATAACAAGAGTTATAAAAACTTTTTGTTGGGTAATAATTCCATGACCATTTCTATTTCTATCATCTTTCTATCAAACATTACTCATCAAGAGCATATTTAGTATGTAAATTTGTGGTAGTTTACAAAGGAAATCATTTGTTCTTCAATATCTTTAAATCAGTGAAGGAAATTATTTGTGCTTCAATTTATTATATTCAGCAATTAAAAATAAATACCCAAAGTATTCACTCTCATTTAAAAGTCCTCACGGTCATGCATGGGTGAATTACTTGGATTTTTTGATTATGTGCTTCCATGCTCATTTAAAAGTCCTCACGGTTATGCATGTATGGAACGCATATTAAAAATAACTGATTTAATAGACAAGTTGATTCTAATCCCATTTAAAAGTCCTCACGGTCATGCGTGGTTAGAAGATACTTGATTTCATTTTTTTTAAAATTAAATTGGAATACTACTAATCTCATTTAAAAGTCCTAACGGTTATGCATGGTTAGTAGATATTCAAACTTCCAGAAATAAATATACCACAAATAGACATAACTATATGAATTTTTGATGATTCTATCTTCATCACTTCTGAAAGTGGAATATGCGCTTGACAAGGGTAATTATGATTTTGTTTGAATTTTATTGAAATTTGATATTTATATTTAATTGAGTTAAATGTTTGATTCATGTCGACCATTTCATCCCTATTTTATAACACTATTATTCTTTTGCTGATAACAAAAGGGGGAGAGAAAAGTTAAGATTTTTGTCGAATAGAATCAAGCAAAGGTCAAATAATTTTCATTGTGCATATAGGCTCTCTTATATATTTCTATGCATATATGTAGGGGGAGCATTGTGTAGAGAGGGAGCATTCAAATAGGGGGAGCAAATGAAATTATCAAATACATTTAATATGTTCAAAATCTTAAATATATGTTTGTTATCATCAAAAGGGGGAGATTGTTGAATATGCGCTTTGCGCTATATGATTTTTGTTTGATGATAATAAACATATATACATTCATATAAATGTATTTGGTAATGTACTATTTTGTTTTTCATAGTTTAAATAAATATTTGTTGAATAAAATTAAATTACACAGAATTCGAATTTGAATTCAAACAGAACAAGTTAAACAGATTTTGAATTCAAACAGAAATTTTTATTCAAACAAACATTTATTACAAATTGTAAATAGTACAATTTCATGCTCTCACTATACATGTACATTTTTGATTACAATCACATCACATTTACATCACGACCTTACTACATATCTCTCACACTCATATTTTTTGTCTTCAACTATAATCCGGTTTGAATCCAGCATCTGAGTAATCTGCAAAAATATTTTAAACGCAGTAAAATTGAAAGAGAAATATTTTTGAAATTTGAAAGAAACGATGATTTTGAAAACATTGTTTGCCTCAGTTATTTGGGTTGTTCGTCATCATTTTTGACTGTGCAATATCTGTGCATATCGATATTTTTTATCAGGGACAGGTAATTACAAGTGGCTGCAGTACACACGTGTACATTCGTATACGTGTGCACTGCCTCGCCAACTCGTGTGCAAAAATCAAACAAAAGCACAGAAATCAAAAACAAGGTCAAACCCAAGATAGGTTCAACTCAAAGCACCACTGACCAGACATTGCAAACACAGTCTCAAGCATGAAACAAGGTGCACCAGACCAGATTGCAAAAATAATCAAATATACACAAATGCAGCCCAATAGACTACAGCAACACAGTAACAAACAGAAGTGCACCAGTACAAACTAAAGTCGAGACAAAGCAACTGTTCTTAACAGCAAGTTCAAACCAAAGCACAAAAGAACACAGCAACATAAAACTGCAGTGGACAGCAAATGCATCAACATGCCACAGGACATAGTAATGCAACAGTGGCTAACCAGAAGTGAAGATTGCAGCAACATCAAGTGACAATGCAAGCAAAAACTCAAGAGCAACAGTGAATGGGGCAAAGCACAAAAGTGCACAATGACACAGTGAACCAAACAGTCGAAGACATGAATGCAACAAAGTTCACAAGTGCAGACACAAGGGCAGTAATACAAGATCAAGTGACAACACAGAGCAGTGATAATGAAACAACAGTACAACAGATGGCAGTGGACAGTACAAGACTGACCAGAATACAAATGAATCAAGTCAGGCATGAAGACAATGCCAACAACAAAAAACAGCAAGTCAGTGGCAAGACCACAGTAATACAACAGAGAAATGCACAAGCATGATACAGAGAATACAGTATGAAGACCAAGGCTGCAAATGTGTTATGCTGCAGGGATGAATACAACATGAATCACTGCAACTCAAGGAGATAGGGTCGACCAAAAATCCAAATGCACAAAAGCATGATGCAAACTGAACAACTTACAAATATGCAACCATACAGCAGTCATGTATGCAACAGGTTCAAGGCCAGAATGTCCAGTTACAACTACAAGCGTGACGCAGTGAACAATGCAACATAAAGCAACAGGGATGAACACTGTAAACATTGAAGCCGTGGATATGATTCAAGAAATCAAAACAGTGCAGTGATGATCAGGGCACAAAACCAAGCAAGAAATTCAAGTGTGTAAATTTGACAAAGTCAAATATCTCAAATCACAAAATCAAATTCAAGCCGAGAATTCTCTACCGTGTCAACCAAGGAATCAAGTGCATACGAATTTGATTAAGTCAAAGAAATCTCAAGCATCAATACATAATCGAACGACCAAAGCAATTTTTTGAAATAATCAGTCGAACGCAGAAATAGGAAATAAAATCCTATTAAAACCCTAATCATCATCGGCATTTCAATTCGATCGAGTTCGAGTATCAAATTAGAAAAGCAAAAGGAGACAACACATACCGAATTCACAAGCATCAAAACTCGATCGAGCAACTGCAAGCAAGCTAGGGCAACAAATCACAGGTCAATTGAAGAAACCAGAGCCATAATTGCAACGAAGAACCGAAGCCCTAATTGCGACGAAGAGCCGAAGCCCTAACTGGATCAAAAGGGAACGAAGCCCTAACTGGAACGAAGCCGCCATTTTTTTTTTCTCACGAACAAATAAAAAGAGGATCGGGTGAAATAAGGAAAGTGGGCCGGTGTTCAAAAACAAAAGGGGATCTTTGTTTTTTTAATTAATATTGTTATATTAATAATGTTAATTAGTTTAGGGCTATTTCGTTCTTAATTATTGTTTTTTTCTTATTCTACGAATCAAAGAGTTTAGGTAAATCACCACCTAGGTTTTAGGTTGTGTCTGATTGTCTATTTAGAGTTAGTTCAGTAAGCAGGGGTTGCGAGTTTGCAAAACTCTATAGGCGGTAGCAGGGTTTGCAAGTCTGTTAGAGTGTTTGTAAGCGTGATACTGTTTAATTCTAATAGAAATCTGGGAATGCAGCAGTAGGCAGGGGTTTCCGAAGCTGGGTAAATCTTGTGTGTGATTTATTTTTCAGTATATCTATTTCTGCAGTTTATTTTTGTATTTAAATTAAGAAAATTTGCTATAACCCTATTCACCCCCCCTCTAGGGTTAATTTAGATCCTACAAACCAAGGGTTATTTGGTCAAAGGAAATACCGAAGGGCAGCTTTGGGACGTAGGACGGGAGGTCCAAACCAGTATAAAATATATGGTGTGATCGCTTTTATTATTTACCTTCTTTATATTCGGTTATTATTCCATGCTTAGTATAATTTGTAACATACGCTCTCACATTTACATATATAAGTTGCATTATATAAAGATCCAACAATATTACATTTGGTATCAGAACATGATTATTTCAGTCTATAGTAACACGTAGTTGAAAAAATCATTAATATGGCAAACACTTATCAAGAAGGTCAATCAACTTCGCGTCCTCCACTATTTACTTGTTCTAACTATGCTTACTGGTCAACTGGTATGAGAAGTTTTATGGAAGCAAATGAGTTAGAAATATGGCTAGCAGCTCAAAACAAATATGAAGCACCTAACACCGACATTAGTACTTAGACTGATACACAAAAAGCAGCAACATCCAACAATGCAAAAGCCATGAATGTAAAGTTTTGCTCACTTAACAAAAATGAGTTTTCACGTTTCATGCTTTGCACCACTGCATATGATATGGCGCACTTTGCAAGTCACGCATGAATGAAAAACTAAAGTCAAGAAAATTAAAATTTCGATTTTACAAAACCAATTTTCATCTTTTAAAATGAAAGAAAATGAATCAATTATTGATATGTATGCTAGATTTCAAACCATTTAACAAGATACTCATTACACATGGAGTCAAATTTATCGATTTTGATTTGGCTACACGAATTTTAAACTCTTTGACAAATGAATGAGAAAGAAAAGTTTTAGCCATCGAAGAAGCCAACGATCTTTCTCAACTCAAAGTCGAAGAGCTAGTCGGAAATCTGCTGTTGTATGATGCTAATTTGTAGGCCAGAAAGGATCAAAATCATAAAAAGAAAAGCATAGCATTCCAAGCAAGTAATGAAGATTCAGACTTAGACGAAGATGAGATTGTTTTTATTGCAAAAAACTACAAAAAATTCAAAAAGTTCAAGAAGATGACCAGATTTCAAAATAGTGGCAAACCAAACTCCTCAAATCAAATATCGATTAAATGCTATGAGTGGGAAAAATTTGGTCACGTGAAGAATGATTGTCCACAGCTCAACAATGATAAAAAGAAAAGCAAGTTTAAAAATTCAAGAAAAAGAAAAGAGTTTCTTAAGTAACATGAGACGATTCGAATTCATCTTCTTCATCTGACAGTGATAGTGAAAGCAACTCAGAACAGACGATTATGTGTTTATGGCTAACACTGATGAAGTACGTCCTGAACTTACTTATGAAGAGATAATGGAAATTAGCATTGAATTAGATGGTAAGTATGGAGAATCAAAAAAATTAAATAAGGAATATGTAGTAAAGTTAACTAGAACAGAATTAGAAATTGGATTATTAAAAGCTAAAAAAATAATCTTAAAAGAAGAATTATAAATTATTCAAAAAAAATGTGCAACTTTATTATCTCAAAATGACACCTTGTTACATGATTTAGAAAATTAAAAGTTAGAAAAAGGTTAATCATGAAAAAAAACTAGAATTACAAGCAAATTTAGATTCCACCAACATTGAAATTTGTGATCTTAAAGTAAGTTAGATAAAATAACAAATAATGTAACAAAATTCAATAAAGGAAAGAAAAAATTAGAAAATTTGATTAGAATATCTAAACCATCTAGAAACCGAAATGGATTGGGTTTTAAAAGCAAACAAAAGACAAAGAACGATAGCGTATTATACACAAAATTCAAAAAGCCGAAGTTAGAAGCAAAGATTAAGAAATCATATCAAGTATGATCAAAATATGGATTCCCAAAATAAATATAAACTAATTAGACAAAAGCATATTGATGAGCATTTAAAGAAAGTCATATATAACAATAATTACATTTCTAAAGGAACCAAAATCTTCTTGGATATGGCTACCTTCTTCCACTAACACGTAGGACCCTAAAAAAAGATTATGGGTACCAATTAAATTCTTCTTATTCTGCAGGTACCCAAAATTAAAATAAAAAGTAAAGAGAAACGGATACTTGATAGTGGTTACTCCAAGCACATGACTGGAAATGTCCATATGTTATCCAATATAGCATATATCAATGGTGGCACTGTGACATTCGGAGATAATTCAAAAGAATTTGCCATTGGCATTGGAGAAATCATCAAAATCGATATTTCTAACTCTCCTATCATTACAAATGCTTTATTGGTAGAAAAATTAAAACATAACTTATTAAGTATAAGTCGATTATGTAACATAGGATTTTAAATTGATTTCGAGAAATATAAATGCATATCTTTGACCAAAATAAAAATCTAGATTTTGAAGGATTTAGAAATCGAAACATATATGTTTTAAACATGAACGTAAAAAAGCACAAATTCATGCTTAGCTGCAAATCATAATGATCCATGGTTATGGCATAAACGTTTTTGTCACATAAATTTTAAAAATTTAACAAACTAGCTAAAAATGAAATAGTTAGAGGATTACCTAAGGTCAACTACAAGGTTAAAAACCTGTGTGACGCTTGTCAATTTGGTAACTAAGAAAAATCTTTCAAATCTAAAAAGGAAATTTCCACAAAGCAATCTCTCGAACTACTTCATCTAGATTTATTCGGACCGACTCAAGTATACTCAATAAATCATAACAAATATGTTTTTATAATCGTTGATGATTTTTTGAGATATACTTGGACATGGTTTTTAAGACATAAAAGTGACACATTTGAAATGTTCAAAATTAGTGCTAAACGGATTAAAAATTCGATGAACTTAAAAATTAAAAGTATATGAAGCGATCATGGAGGCGAATTTGAAAATAAACTATTTACAAATTTTTGCAAAAAAAAAAGGAAATTAGTCATAATTTTTCATTTCAACGTACACCTCAATAAAATGGTGTTGCAAAAAGTAAAAATCGAACTTTACAAGAGTGTGCACGAACCTTACTAAATAGTAGTAACCTACCAAAATGTTTTTGGGCTTAGGCTGTTGCTACCGCATGTTATGTATTGAATCGTGTAACACTTAAACCAATGACTAAAACACATGTTATGAAATATTTTTCAAAAAGAAACCTAAAGTATTGTATTTTCGAGTATTTAGATCAAAATGTTTTATTTCAAACACAAAAGACTATCTAGGAAAATTCGATTCTAAAGCTGATGAAGGAATTTTTTGTTGGCTATTTGGATCGAAGAAAAGTATATGGAACTTTTAATAAACGGACAAACATTATACAAGAAAGTCTTCAAGTATCATTTGATGAAAACTTTACAAATAATAAAAATGATGATGATGAAGAAGAAGTTATAAATAAAACTAATATACATATACGTGAAAATAATAATAATAATAATAATAATAATGTGATAACTTCACCACCTAGGATATTAAAGGACCATCCAATTAATAATATTATCAGTGATTTAAATACAAAAGTATTAACCAGAAAACAGTTGAATCAAATGAATCAAGTTGGATTTGTATCAAATTTTGAACCTAAAAATTATAAAGTAGCATCAAAATATGATGTTTGGATTATTGCAATGCCGGAAGAACTTAACCAATTTCAAAGAAATGACGTACGAGAACTTATACCAAGACCAAACGATCAATCTATAATTGGAAAAAAAATGGGTTTTTAAAAATAAAGCTGATGAAAATGGAAACATTGTTCGAAATAAAGCAAGATTAGTAGCTCAAGGATATAATCAAGGAGACATTTGCTTCGGTAGCACGTCTCAAAGTAATATGAACATTACTTGCTTTCGCATGCCATCATAGTTTTAAACTTTTTCAAATGGATGTAAAAAGTTCTTTTCTAAACAGCTTTACAAAAGAAAAAGTTTACGTTGAACAACCTCCGCTATTTGTTCATGAGAAATAATATGATCATGTATTTAAACGTAAAAAGGCTCTATACGGATTAAAACAAGCACCTCGTGCTTGGTATGAAATCTTAAAAACTCATTTACTAAATTCCTGTTTTCAAATTGGTAAAATAGGCTCTACTTTATTTATAAAACGAGAAAACAATGACATATTAGTTGTACAAATATATGTTGATGATGTTATTTTTGGATCAATTAATGAAAAACTATGCAATGAATTTTCTGATATTATGAAAAATGAATTTGAAATGTCACATATGGGTGAATAAAACTATTTTTTGGGTTTGCAAATAAGACAACTAGAAAGTAGAATTTTTATAAAGCAAGAAAAATACTGTTGAGATTTATTAAAATGCTTTGGAATGGAAAATATCTCAAGTAAACCGACTCCGATGAGTACTACTTTATATTTAGATAAAGATGAAACTGGAAAAGATTTCGATCAAAAATTATACCCAAGTATGATAGGATCTCTATTATATTTAACAGCTAGTGGACTGGATATTATGATGAGCGTATGTTTATGTGCAAGATTTCAAGCACAACTTAAGGAGTCTCATCATCGAGCAGTTAAATGAATTCTATGATACTTAACCCACACCAAAGAATACAGACTTTTCTATTCTAAAGGAAGCTTTTTCGAACTTGTATCATAGGATGATGCAGATTTTGGTGGTTGCAAGACGGATAGAAAAAGTACGAGTGACATGTCATTTCATTGGTCAATCTATGGTTTCATGGTTTAGTAAAAAGAAAAATTGTGTATCTCTATTGACATGTGAAGCCAAGTATATATCAGCGGCCTTAGCCTATGCGTAAGTATATAAGTGCAATAAACTCTTCAAGAGTTTGGTAAATCATAACAAATTCTCCTATATATTGTGATAATACTAGTGCTATAAATTTATCAAAAAATTCTATTAATTATTCTCATACAAAACATATTGATATGCATCACCATTTCTTAAGAGATAATGTTGAAAAGGGAATTATATCACTCGAATTTGTAAATACCGAAAATCAAACTCCGGATATTTTTACCAAACCACTGAGCGAACTAACTTTTATAAAATTAAAAGAAGATCTAGGAATATGTTCTTTCAATGAATTGGTGAACTAAGATAAAAATTTATTTATTCATATAAATTACACAATATAACTTTTGTAAATTAATTACAAATAATTTTATCCTCATAAAAACTAACTAACTTCTGTTAGTATTATATGGTTAAAAAATTTGTTTTAACAAATAAACTTCTATATATAGTAAAAATAACTTTTATATAAAACCAATTTTTTTCTGCAAATTAAATACATATTCATTTGCAAACCATTTCTATTCAAAATGTATTTCGATCACGATTCTACTTTTTCGACTATCGACTATAGTTCACCATCATCGAATAGCACTTATGTATCACCAACTAAATCCACACCTCCATCAAATCGATCAGCCTCTCTAAACATTATTGCATCACCTACATATCACACTAAGTTTTCTCGTAAGGAAAAGAAATTCGAATGGTCAATGGATCTAGAATCCACGTCTTTCAACAACAAAGTTGATGAAATATATCGTTATCAATAAGAGATGATAGGAGTTCAACGAGAAATGTTTTATGAACAACGACGCCAAGGATCTCATCTTAACTTTCTCGAAAAATGCATTCTAGCAATTTGTGGACATTTACCAATAAAAAATTGCATACATCAAAAGTCTCCTCGTTTCAAAGAAACACCTATCAAAGCTTGTAACATTACTCCAAGAAACTTATGCAAGTCAGACCATTAAACTAAGACTAGATTGATACTCCAGCTCATTCGAGTTAGTCACCGCTAAAGCCGTTGGTAGAAGAAACAAAAGTTGAGCCAAATTCATGGGATTTACAACAAATTAAAAGGTTCGACCACTCGAACAAAAACTAAGATTATGATAACAATTCGTCTAAATTATTTCCTCTATATTGTAATTTATATATATTATTGTTGTATGAATTTTTTTTAATGACAAATAAACATTCTTAAGCAAATATATTCTGCACAGATAGGCACAGACGTCCGTGGGAAAACACACAAACGTCTGTCACTGATTTTAGAAAAATATTTCTTGAAACTGCCGACGTCTATGAAAACCCTACAGACGTCTGTCGTTGGTTTTGGGAAAAATTTCCCTTAAACCACAAACGTCTTTGATAGCCCCATAGATGTCTGTCATCAATCTATGGCTCAAATTTCTACAAGCCCTACATATTCATTTTTACCCCCATTTCAACTTTTTACCAAGCTATTTTCAATCTACACCAAAACCCTAGTTCTTAAAAGCTCTAATTGCTCAAAAATGGCACCCAAGGCAAAGACTCTCGTTAACAAAAGATCCAAGAAAGGTCAATTTTCATCTTCTTAATCACTCCTAGTTACCGATGTCCACATCCAAGAGTGGCTTTGAAATAGCACGATTGCTAATAAGATATTTGAAGAGCTATAACAAAAAAACCTTCATTTCGGCCCTTTCTACAAGTTGTGCAAGTTTGGCGAATATGGAATTCAAGAACTAACCATGTCTTCAATGTCGAGATTTGATCAATTTCGACAAAAACGAGGTGAAAATCGATCAACTTTCATTATTTCTTTTTTACGCCAACTTGAGAATGACAACTATTGGTTATGGGCAAGTGTTTATGGTCGCATTTTGAAAATAAGCGTAAACACAATTGGTTGTATATTTGATTGTTTTTCGTCCGGACTCGATTTAGAAGAAATTTCCGACCATAGAAATTTGCCTCATGATGAAATCACACATCAAATTTGGGAAGATAGAATGCCATAGTGGAAATCAGTTTACTTACGACCAACGACTCGATTATTAAATCGAATGATAATCAATACAATAATTCTCCGCTTAGGAAGTCATGAAAAAATATACGAAAACGATCACAAAGGCCTCTATGCTATATTTGGTGGGATACAAGTAAACTGGGCTAAGTGTATTCATGACGAAATAAAAAGCTCTTGGTCTCATCACCAACGCACAGTTATATATGCACCATATATTATCCGTCTCTTATATAGTCTCGGGATACCGTATTATGTTTCTCATTTTGAAGAAATCCCTATCAAGGAGAGCGGTATAAGATTTCTATCTTTAATGCACCTTCCCCAATGACCACCTCTAATCATCTCGCTTGCCTAATGGACCATGCAATAAGAACAACAAATCTATCCGGGTCCTTAGCATCCTCCCACTCCTCAACAAACCCACTCACGTCGTCCTTTATAGCAGCTTGCCTCTTTTAGTCAAACTACTGAATACTATTCTGATTCGGAGAATCAAGAAGCTTGTATTGAACCAATGCAAATCCACGATTTAACACTTAAAAATCAAAAGTTAATCACGGTCAACCAGCGGGCTTTGAACTGTAAAATGGCTGGCTTAGAACGATCTTTTTCAACACGAATGACTAAGATGGAAAAAACTTCAAAAAAAATCATATCAACCTTAGGAAAATTAATGAGAAAGGTACGTGGCAGATGATCCTCTCGATCCTCATCTATTCTGTTACCTACACCACCTCCTCAAACACAAACACCAATTTACCATGCTCCTACTTCTCATGAAGAAACTTCTCAAGATAAATGGAAGATATTGAGAAAGACCAACCTAAAGAGGAGGAAAAAGATAGTGATGATATGTCCTTATCCAACCCTCGCCAATTTCAACATCAACCTTACATGGCTTTCCATTTAAGAAAATGAGGAGCATAACGATCAAACTAATTGGCCAGCAGTATACGAGCAAAACCGTTCAGCATACTGAGAGTATTATAAAAATCATGGTGGATTTTTGTTAAGCGAAATTTTTGAAAATTGGATTTAGATTTGAAAATGTACAGAACAGTCAAGAAGAAGTTATTTTGCTATTTACTGAAATTTAATATTTATAAATTTTGTTATGAACGGTTAAAAGAATTTATAAAATGAAGAATATAATGATGGGAATTTTGAAAAGCATCTATAAGTTTAGTAAAAATCAAAATTTTTAGTTAATTAAATTTATCAAATAGGAATTTATTTCTAAGATTAAATAGTTGCTAATAAAGGGAATTTAGTTTCAAATTTAAATTTTTAGTAAAAATAATTTATTAAAAAGGAATTTTGCTAAAAAATTAGAAGTATTAGCTTATTTAAAAATCTATTTTAATAACTAAAAATAATTTGTAAAAGAATTTGTTAAAATAAATTTATTAAAGGAATTCTAGTTTAAGATTTAATTCTTCGATTAGATAATTTTAAAGAAGAAAATTTGTTTAAAACAAAATCATTGGTTAATTAAACAATCAAAAATGGAAATTTGTTATTTAAATTGGTTCGAATGTTAGTTAATTTGCATAATATTTATACAAGGTATAAAACAAGGAAATCGAGTCAAGATGGAAAATGGATTGCTAATAAAAGCTAAGGTGAGAACTTCTCACTCAAAAGGGTATTTAAATTTTAAATAGTTATATTTAAAATTTGTTGATTGATGGATTGTTGTTTGATTGTGATATTAGATATAATAGGATATATCTATATATAGCAATATATATAGGCATATGTATATATTGCAGTTGATTGATTTCCCGCATTGTATAGCGGATGAGACCCTATTGCGCCGTTAGTAAGCGGATAATATTTTATAAATCCCATATACCGCGATATTCCACCTCGAGGTGGAATGGGTATTGTGCTAACATCTGTGGATGCAGGGAAAACAGGTTGGAGGAATCCAACTGGATTCCTTACAAATATTTATTTGCTTGTAGATATTGTGATGATTGTTGATTTTCATATCGATATATGATATTTGTTGCCGTGATTGACTATTGGATGCTGTTGCATCATCGGATCCATTTTTAAAGTTAAAAATAATGATTTTGAATTTAAAAGAATTTTAAAGTGATTTTTCAAAGTATAGGTTTTCATTAAAAATTTTGAATTGATTCATTCTAATTAAATTAAAACGTTATAAATTTTCATGTTATTGAAAATTAATCAAGATTTTGAGAAATATTACTAAAGGTAATTTTTAAAATAAATAGATTTATAAAATAGTTTAAATTTTGGGTTTATGAGTCATTATAAAAAGTTATATAAAAGATTTTAGAAATTGATATCTATAAATTCAAAATATTGGAATTATAAAACGAATTTATTAAGTGTTAAAATGATGTATAAAATGAGTTTCATTAAAAATTATAGATTTATAAATTGTGAAGGTTATAAAATGAATAGATTTTGAAAATAAAAGATTTATAAGTAATTAACTTATGAAACTGGAGTTGGGCATTTAAATGAGATATTCATAGAAATTGTAAATAAAGGAGATTTTATAAGTTGAAGTTGTTATAAAATATAAAGGAATCTTATAAGTAACGAGATTTAAAATTTGTGAAGTTTAAAGGAATGATTTGGTAAATGTATGAATTATAAGTACTTAACTTATAATATGGACTGTTGGTATATAATTGGGTTATATAAATTTAATTGGATTAATAAAAGAGATTTATAAATCAAAGTTTATAAATAGGAATGGAATTCATAAACATTGTTATAAATTCGAGAATCAATTGAATTTGATAAATTGAATATAGGAATTTATTAAAGGAAATATATTCACGATTTTGGACAGTGAATACAGTATTGAATAAAGTGGTCATGTTTGGGAAAATGAATATTATGAAATGGAGTTAATTATTTTAAAAGATGTTTTAAAATGTATTATGAATCGAAAACATAGATTTCAACATTTATTGTTGAAATAGACGTTTTCGAGAAATAGAAGGAAATGGTGGACTATAACACTGTTGTTATAGTAAATGATTTCCGAAAGGAGATATTTTGTATAGTATTGGGATTTATATATCTATTTTAATTTCGAATCCCTATACTAGTGATTTTGGGTTGTCGTAACGATGTTTTACGCAACATTCGTTTTGACCCAAATAAATGTGTTTAAAAGGCCGTTTTCCTTAAGGAATGAAATATATACTTAATATTGATTTAAGTATAGTGAATATTTTCAAAATGTTGAAAATAAAATAGATTTGTGAAATACTTATTCTTAAATAAGTATGGAAATGCTTTTCCAATATGAAATGAAACGTTTTTTGAGAATTTATCTTTTTAAAAGATAAATTGAAAATGAATATTAGAAATCGATTTGAAAATCATATATTCATAGATATTTTGGAAATGTAAATTCACTATGGAATTTATAAAGGGAATTGAATTTGTTTAATAATAAAAAATAAACGTTGATTTATTTTTAAAGTGTGGAAGTTTATATCTAGTAAAGATATTTTTGGGAAAATAAATAATTTGAGAAATTATTTGGAATCTGATGATGTTGCGCATCTTTATTGATAGTTAAATAACCGACTATCAATATTTACCTTTAAATGGGTATTTGTTGTGATTGCTTGAATTGGATGCCACACTTATTTTTAAAATAAGCGCTCACTATTCGGGTTAACCGGGAAAGGACCATGGGGTCATATGACGCATTCCGAATAGTGATACGTCGTTATGAATTGCATTTGAAGACCGGTGTTGAAGACCGAATAATTGTGAAAACGGAAGGATTACCGTCGAGTTACTCTGCATCGGCTGATCTCCGATATAGAGGTTTTATCACCCTTAGTGACGGGATGTCCGGACGTGATCAGTGAATATCCGGATTGCAAGGGCTTCTTTGGAAGTGCCTTCGGTTCCGTTCGATCCCGGAACGGACTTGTATGGATTGTATGTCGACGTTACAATTTGAGATGTAAAGCTGGTTTCTATCAAATATATTTATGTTGGTGGCGGAGAATTTATTCTCTTAGCTTAACACCCTTCTATGAGACATACGAGCTCAGAGGTTATATAGTTGATGGTTACTAGTGATACATTCCCGAATTGGTAATGTGGCATGCTGAGTGATGCTGTGAAATGATCATTGGTTGATCGTTTGTGATAGGATCATTTGTTTGATCGTCTATCTTGATGATCATTGCTTTGATCATTTGTTGACCCAAAGCACTGCTTTTGTAAAGCGTGGCTTTGTGGACGAGACTTCATCGAGCCTCACACCCCGAAAATGGTCAAAACAGGAAAGATGCAGCAAGGTTGTTAGGGGGTAGCGCCCCTTTAGTGTATGTCATTCCTTCTGGATAGAGGTGGTATCATGGTATGGAGCCCAGATACTTAACCTATGTGGTTACTACAAATTTATTACTTTGTTGTTGTTGAAAATCGGGGATCCTCGGATATAGATCGGTTACGATCGGGGAATGACATATTTGTGTCAGTTGTTACCCAGTTAGGGGTAACCCGGCCTTGTGTTGGCAGAGATCCGGTTAGGTTCTCGGGACGTCATTCTAGAGGCATTTCCATGTGGCAATGGGAAGTTCCTTGGCCTGACCATTTGTTGGAAATCCAAAGAAACAATACGAGCCTCGTACGGTTTTAGTTGTATTACCTGCTATGGAATGTGGCGGTAACCTGCTATTGAACATAGTAGCTATAGTAGGCATACGATAATGGTCGTATGTTGGCTAAGATTTATATTCTACTTTCGAAATGATTTTTCTACACTATGCACTAGCAATAATATCAAATGATTCTTTTTAATGCGTATCAAGCATCTTTGACTATCATAAGGAGAAATCTCCTCCGATTCTGCGTTTGCATTGTGTGTGTGTGTGCGGGAGGCCTTATGGTAGTCTCATTTTCTAAAAAGCATTGCGAATTTATTTAAAAATTGTCCTATCCTTTGTTTTAAAGATAAATAACTGTTTTAAGTTCTCACACCAGTAACATGACTGACCTGGAGTTTATTGTTCCCTTCCTAAACTCTGGGTGCCCACCAATTTCTACACGGGCGGTCTAGAGTTAGGTTATCAGGTCATTCTGAATTCAGGTGTTGCTACAGATATCTGGAGGCGAGCTGGATGGCGTAGCATATTATCTATTGTATATAGTATTTCTTTTCCGCTGTTTGTTGTTGTAAACTCTGTTAATATGATGAATGTAATGTGATGTAATGTATAAAATGTATAGTTCTTTTGTTTTAATGATTATTCATTTATCTATTATATGTTGTTCTGCTGCGATTGTGAGATTCTGATATTGTCTGTTGTTCTTTCCTGTTCTGGTATTTGTTTTTCTGTTCTTCTTCTCTCTTTTTCTCTCTGCTTCTACCTCTTTCTTCTTTCTTAAACCCTCATGGTTCGATTTTCCGGCCTTCGATTAGGCAGCATTTGATACAGTGGGCGTATTAATGTCGATTTTTGGAAGTCGAAGAATCGGGTCCTGACATCCATAGTTAATCTTCTTATAATAACTTTACTAAGTTTTCAAATCCTACTTAGTTATCTTTTCAAAAACAACTACTATTGTTTAACTTTCAATTCTAAATCAAAGTTAAAGTTTTCAAAATTTTCCAATTTTCTCAAATTTTTTCTAACGCCTTAAATTTTCGAAAAAATTCGCCATAGTCTCCATTGCGCGGCTCGATCCAAAAAAAAATGACAGTATATATATCACAAATATACATCTCATCAAGTAATGAGGCATTCCGCAGGGAAAAAAGTGTAAAAGTACGGTATGTAATCCGAGATATGTACCTTATTTTTTATTAGCAAGCATATACGGCTAATATAGCGTGAAAGCGAGCTCCAAATGCGAAGCAAACGCGATTCGCACCTACTAAACACTCAACAAACAACATGAGAACATGCATATATGAAAATAGTATCAATATACAACATATAGCAACATAATAACTTTATATGCCAACATAGCAAATGCAACAAACAACAAATGCAAACATCAACCAACTATCATCCAACTAACATCCATAACCAATAAATATTCATTCACATTCTCATTAATATTCAATGAAATAGGTTTTTAATTTAATCACATTTAATTCATTAACAGTGGATGTTTTTACTAACATTCATTTTTAATTAGTTTATATTCACTAATTCATATTCAAGTTGATTCACTTCGAAATCAAATTCAATTCCATTTAAGATTCACTTAACTTCCAATTGGATTTCAATTACTTTAGCTTTCAATTTCATTAATGCTTAATGAATTATATACAATCAACTAACAATCATATAACAATCAATGTATATTAATTACAACCAAATTCCTTTGCTTATATTCATTCAATTTGGTTTAACACCATCACTTTCAATTGGTTTAATTAAATTGATTTTCATTCAACTATTCAACTTTCCAATAACATTAGATTTTAATGAATTAACACTTATATCCATTATTCCATATCAATTATTCACATTTAATTGATTAATATTCAATTCATTAATTCAATTCAATTGCTAAAGTTGAATTTCATTTACATAACTCAAGTTCACATTTATCACTTAACTTTATTAATTTACTTCGATACCAATATCAACTTCATTCAACATCATTTAAGTTATACTTCCATTTTACAAACATCACTTGTTTTTACTTAACTTAAGTTCCCACTTATAAATCAATTCAGATTCCAATTCTAAAGTAAATTTTCCATTTAACTTTAAATTCATTTTTTATTTACAACTCATATTCATAAATATATTCATATAGTTTCACTTCTCATATATATAAGTTTATTTCACAATTGTAAATTACTTTAATTATAATTCAATTCTTATAATTCTTTTTACTTATACAATTCTTCTTTTATTTAGATTATTCAATTAGCTTATTCAATAACCAAACAATATACATTTTAATAATTTTGAAAAATTATTTCTTTATATATAATATAATCAAGGTAAAATTATTTCATTTACTCAATTTTAAAATAATACTATGTCGAATTGTTCTATTCAAGTGTTTATAAAACCCCTTCGGCATAGTTGTACAGACCGTGCTGACGAAGGTTCATATGCCACTTAATAAACCAATCATCACAATATAAAACAATTTTATATTTACTAACAAATACGCTCTCGTAGCTATTATTACACTCAAACTCATTCTAGAGTATTACTGACTCTATCTCTAATGAGTAATACCCAACAGAACCATGGTTGTCGCTTAACCATATGCTCTGATACCACCTGTGAGGACCCGCAAATCCGTACTCCTTGAATATACACTAATCTCCATTGATTAATTCAAGATGAACAGGAATACGAATTCTCAATGTTTAAGAAAAAGAAAGAGAGAGAAGAAGAGGGAAAAAGATAGAAAATAGAGAGAAAAGAAAATAGAAAATAGAACGGAACAGAAAACAACAGAACAATATTAGAATCTCACAATTCGCAGCGGAACAACATATAATAGATAAATGAATAATCTTTAAACAAAGAACTATACCAGTTATTACATTACATCACATTTCATTTCATTACATCAGAGTGTACAACAAACAACAACAAACAGCGGAAAAGAAATACTATCTAAACTAGTAATACGCCATGCCATCCAGCTTGCCTCCAGCAACTCCAGAATATCCAGAATATCCTGATAAACCTTAACTCTTAACTGCCCGTGTGGAAATTGGTGGGCACTCAGAGTTTAGGAAGGAAAACAATAAACTCCGAGTCAGTCATGTGACTGGTGTGAGAACTCAAAACAGTTTATTTATCTTTGAAAACAAAATAGAGGAATATTTTTAAAGTCAATTCGCAATGCTTTTAAAAATGAGACTACCATAAGGCCTCCCGCACACACACACAATGCAAACGCAGAATCGGAGGAGATTTCTCCTTATGATAGTCAAAGATGCTTGATACGCATTAAAAAGAACATTTGATATTATTACTAGTGCATAGTGTAGAGAAAAATTTATTTCAAAAATAAAGATATAAATC
The DNA here is from genome assembly GCA_030765085.1 of Allium cepa. Classification (NCBI taxonomy): domain Eukaryota; kingdom Viridiplantae; phylum Streptophyta; class Magnoliopsida; order Asparagales; family Amaryllidaceae; genus Allium; species Allium cepa. Next base: position 442,226,326 of record CM060944.1, on the reverse strand, counting down.
TTAGCCAGCATAGGCATTCCGCACTTATGCCTACTATAACTACCATGTTCAATAGCAGGTTACCGCCACATTCCATGGCAGGTTATACAACTAAAACCGTATAAGAACGTATTGTTTCTTTGGATTTCCAACGAATGGTCAGGCCAAGGAACTTCCCATTGCCACATGAGAACGCCTCTAGAAGGACGTCCCCGAGAACCAAACCGGATCTCTGCCAACACAAGGCCGGGTTACCCCTAACTGAGTAACAACTGACACGAGTATGCCATCCCCCGGTCCCATTGGACCTTTAACCGAGCGCTCGTCACCATCATCACACAATCATAAATAAAGTGTTTCAACATGAGTAAGTATCTGGGCTCCATACCATGATACCACCCTTTCCAGAAGGAAATGCACATACCCTAAAGGGAGCTACCCCTCATAACCTTGCTGCATCTATCCTGTTTTGACCATTTCGGGGTGTGAGGCTCGACGAAGTTACGTCCACAAAAACATACTTTATTCTAAAGCCACGCTTTGGGTCAACAAATGATCATAGAAATGATCACCAAGATAGACGATCAAATAAATGATCCTATCACAAATAATCAACACAATGATCATTTCACAGCAACACTCAGCATGTCACATTACCAAATTGGGAATATATCGCTGATAACCTTCAACTACATAACCTCTGAGCTCGTACGTCTCAGAGAAGGGTGTTAAGCTAAAAGAATAAATTCTCCGCCACCAACAGAAATATATTTGAAAGAAATCGGCTTTACATCTCAATTTGTAATGTTAGACATACAATCCATACAAGTCTGTTCCAGGCTCGAACAGAACCGAAGGCACTTACAAAGAAGTCCTTGCAATCCGGATATCCACAATCCTGATCAGATTTCCCATCACATATGGAGAACTCTATACCAGAGCAACTCGGTGCAGAGTCAATCGACAGGTCATCCTATCGCTCTCGCAAATACCGGGTCTTCAACACCGATCTTCAATGTTATCCATTACGTCGTATCACTATTCGGAATGGGTAATCCGAATAACGAGCGCAATAATTTAAAAATAAGTGTAGCATTCAAATTCAACAAATCCCAACAAATACCTTTCAAAGGTAAATATTGATAGTCGGTTATTGAACTATCAATGGATATGCACACATCACCTGATTCCAAATAATTTTCCAAATTATTTATTTCCAAAAAATATCTTTACAAGATATATAATTTTCACACTTAAAAAAAAAATCAATATTTATCTTTAAACAACTTCCCTTTTCATTCATAAACTCCATAGTGAATCTATATTTCACAATATCCATGCATATACGATTTCAATTATTCATTTCAATTTATCTTCAAAAAGATAAATTCTCATAATATTCAATGAAATATTGGAAAACATTTCCATACTTACTTATTAAGTAATTCTCAATCCATTTATTTTCAACACTTGGAAAATATTCAATATACTTTAATCGAAATTAGGCATATATTTCATTCTTTAAGGAAATCATTCTCTTAACATATTTATTTGGGCCAAAACGAATGTTGCGTAAAACATCGTTACGACAACCCAAAATCACTAGTATAGGGATTCGAAATTAAAATAGATATATAAATCCCAATACTATACAAAACATTTCCTTTCGGAAATCATTTACTATAACAACAGTGTTATAGTCCACCATTTCCTTTTATTTCTCGAAAACGTCTATTTCAACAATGAATGTTGAAATCTATGGTTTCGAATCTTAACACAACTAAAACATCGTTAGATCGTTTTAATTTTGTTTAAAATATCACATCCTAAACATTTTCTTTAACATATTATTCACTATTCAAAAACGTGAATATACTACGTTAACAAATTTTATCACTTCTATTCATTTTATTTCAAAGGATTATTCACAGTCAAAAATGTGAATATAACTCCATTAATAGGTTTCAACAATTTACTTATCAAAATAAGTCGTTTGCGAATTTATAAAACAACGTTTATAAATTCTATTTCTATTTGTTTTATAACTACTTCCTTTTATAAATCTCCTTTATTAACCTATTTCAATTCATATCTCAATGATATACTAGAAATTCATATTATAAGTCAAATACTTATAATTTATTTGTTTGCAAAAAAAATCGTTCTTTTAAACTTCATAATTATAAATCTTATAGCTTATAAGATTCAATTATTTACCCAAAACTTATTCTTCAAATAACTTTACATATTCTATAAACCTACTGTTTATAAAATTCCATTTCTAACTTCACCGATTATAATTCTATAAATTTCATTCATTTATGAAATTCATTCACAATTCATTCTAACACTTATAAAAACTCGTTTTATAATTCAAATATTTTCATTTATAAATTATCAATTTATAAATCTTTTATATAAATCAATTTATATTATTATTCTTTTAAAACATCTTTAATCCCCTTTATAATTTCACCATTTTGATTTATAAAATAATCAAATTTTATAAATCCTATTTTTTAAACTTTTCACAATAAATTCTAAAATCCCAATTTAACTATTTTATAAAATCATTAACCCCATATTTTCAAAAATCAATTTTTAACTATATTTCTCAAAAATCATAATTTTTATAACATTAAAAATTATAACGTTTATTTATTTAAAATGAATCAATTCCAAAAATATTTTATAAACGTATACTTTCAAAAATCACTTTGAAATCCTTTTAAAATTCCAAAATTTGGTCCAATGATGCTACATACCAAATAGCCAATCACGACAACAACGATATCATATATCGATATGATAATCCATCAAATATCAAAATATCTGAATTCAAATAAAAACTGTTGAGGAATCCAGTTGGATCCCTCCAACCTGTTTCCTGCATCCACAAACATTAGACAATACCAATTCCGCTCCAGTACGGAATTATCGCGGTATATGGGATTTAAAATATTATCCGCTTAATAGACGACGCAATAGGGTCTCATCCGCTATACAATGCGGAAAATCAATAACTCCAATATATACATATGCCAATATATATATATATATATATATATATTGCTATTATATATAATACCAATTTCACTGTTTATGAAATGTTCGCGGTATATGTTTTTAATAAATAACATTCGCTTACTAACGGCGCATAATGTCTATTTTAACAATCAATAGATAACAATCATCATTCAAACATGCATTCAAATATTTTAAATCTAACTATTTAAAATAAAATCAAAACTGATTCGATTGAGTGAGAAGTTCTCACCTTGATTTCAATTTCGTTTTAGCGATTTATTTCAAATAAAATTAAACGGACGTTTAATTTTACACAAAATTCTCACTAACTCCAAACGACTTCAATCCAATTCCATAGAGTAGTGCTCGTCCATACGATTCCAACGCTTCCTGTTTCACGCATTTTCGACCTCGTATGAAAAAGTTATGAATTTATGAAGTTACACGAATTTTTTTATTTATAAATTACAACATATATTCTCTTTTAAAACCTAACTTGATCACTGCCGTTCATTACTTCTGAAGCAGATCTGGGCCGTGCGCTCTCTCCCCCTTCTCCCTCTTTCACGCGCGTGAAACTCCAGTAGCCGAACCCATTTGCACGATCTAGGGTTCCATATTTCCACCACCTCGACGAACTCTAGCCCGATCAGACAACACCATACGAAGCACCATCGACACGCCTACCTTCGGCCAGAGCAAGGTGGCACTCGTCCCCCCTCGGCACGAGAAAAACGTGCTCAAAGTACATACGAACGCGGGTCATTTTCTTCCTCCACGCCCCTCTTAATCCCATCTCCACCGTTGAGATGATAGTACTCGACACTCTCTACATTTTTGCAGTTGAAGGTGAAGCCCAGAAATGAGTAGATCACGAGATAATTGGAGGAGAAGGAATCAAAGTCTCGGCCATTGATTTTTTAAAACTGGCGGCTAGAAGAAGATGAAACCCTAATTTTTTTTCTTTTATTTTTTTGTGAATTATGAGCCTATTTATAGGAAATATCGAACACTATTCATTCCGTTTTTTTCCGAACTCCGATTCACGCGTCGTGACCGGCGTTTCTGGGGTTTACCCCGCATTCCGGACACAATGGAACAGGTTTCGGAAGCTAATTGGGTCATCTGTGCGAGTTATGGCAATAAACGTTCAATTTAAATTAGACCGATTTAAACAATTTTCTAGGCGTTTTAGCTTGCACCGAACAAACGGTAAATCCAATTGACACGAAATTTGAAACCATACAAACATTACGGATCCGATGAAACTGGTTTTGTCGAAATCCGAGACTTTTTGAAAAATGGCTATTTTAACTCGCCAAATTAATATTAAAAACAATTCGATGCATTTCGAGCTGCCACGATCAAACGATAACTCCGATTGCTACGAAAATTGAAATCCGGTAATAACAAACTATTGCGGATCCAATGGAACTAGTTTCGTCCAATTCTGAGACTGTTCGAAAATTGGCTATTTTCGCAAGTCGATTTAATATTAAAATATTCAATTTTCACAAATTAACTTTTAATTCAATTTTTAAAAGTTCTAAAATATCATTCTAACTCCAATATGATAAAATAAAATTTTACAAATCATTTTCAATCATATTTAACTCAATTTTCAATTATTTCCATAATTTAACATATTAAATTATCGATTTAATTATCCAATTAAATCCAATATTCGAAAAATAAATTATTCGACTTAAAAATTTCACTTATTAATATTGAAAATTAATTAAATATTAAAATTTTAATTAATAAAAATTCGGGGTCGTTACATACTTCCCCCCTTAAAAGAATTTCGTCCTCGAAATTATCAAGTAAGAAAAGTTACAGAATCTATTAACTTTCCCAAAATCCGTTGTAACGACCCAGAATTTTGAAGAATTTAAATTGAAAATATTTAATTAATTTTAAATATTTGAATGATGGTTTGACTTGAATTCCAAATTTTCATAATAAATTGGCGATTAAATTATAAAATTTAATCTATTGAAAGTTGAATAAAAATTTGAATCTTCAATTTTAAGCTGATTAAAAATATTTCAACAGCTTGTAAATTCTAGATTGATAATACTGAAAATAATAGAAGCTTTAGAATTAAATTTGAAACTGCTTTGTTCAGTTTTGAAATTATATCGTTTGAATCGATATTTAAAAATAGCTTTCCGAGACACAGTCTCGGAATTCGACGAAACTAGTTCCATTGGGTCCGTAATATTGAATTGTTATCGGATTTCAAATTTCGTATTTTTCGGAGTTGATATGTGAGCACACGGTGAGTAAACGCGTTGGAAATTTGAATCAAATCCAATTTGAATTTAAATTATAAATGGTCAACATCAGCCACCCTACTCTCTGCTTAAAATCACGTCGTTCTTATTTTATAATGACCAATAGTCCTTCCCTCAGCCAGAAATTACGCCTAAAATCACGCGATTTCCTCTGCAAAGACAATATCTCTCGTCCTCTCCCTCTCCAGTATTCAAATTCGAAGAAAAAGAAAATGGTAAAAACAATGGCCGAACTCCCCCATTCGATCCAATCGAAATAGCGACCCTCGCTTCCCCTTTCTCTCTTCAGTAAATCGAATAGAAAAATCAAATGGCCGAAGCCTGTTTAAATTTATGCTTCCCTCTTTCAAATCAAAAACAAGCACCCAAATCGAATTGAAATTAATGGCCGCCGCATAAGGAAATCACCATCGACCGAAGACGAAGTCGATTTCGTCCTCAATCTAAATCAAAAATCGAATCGCTCGAGCGCGAGCAAGGAGGAGGAGCTCGAGTAGCTCGGTCGAGTGAGGCAACGCGGATGGGCTAGGGCGATTAGGGCTTGGAGCTCGCGAGCAAGTGCGTGGCCGGGGGGGGGGGTTTTCAAGTGCCGCGATGGCGTTTCAGGAGGCGAAGATACGTTTGGTTTTGAGGGCTCGGCGTTGGGTTTGGATGGCGACTGCGAGGTGCGGCGACGACTTGATTTAATCGGAGGCGAAGAGTACTCGGGTTAGATGTCGAGGTGGGTCGTATGATGGTGGTGGCACTGTCGTGGCGAAGGAGAAGAGGGCCGATGTCAGGGAGGTTTGACAATTTGGGGGATTTGTCGATCTCAAGCAGTGGTCGTTCGTGGCCAGTTTCGGCAGTGAAGGTATAATTTGAATAATTTAATTTAAATTATTTAGTTAAATTTTATAATATATGCATTGTGTTTATATGGATATATATTAACAGTAAAGTATAAGCGAAATTTTTAATTTAATTTAGATTTGAAAATGTACAGAACAGTCAAGAAGAAGTTATTTTGCTATTTACTGAAATTTAATATTTATAAATTTTGTTATGAACGGTTAAAAGAATTTATAAAATGAAGAATATAATGATGGGAATTTTGAAAAGCATCTATAAGTTTAGTAAAAATCAAAATTTTTAGTTAATTAAATTTATCAAATAGGAATTTATTTCTAAGATTAAATAGTTGCTAATAAAGGGAATTTAGTTTCAAATTTAAATTTTTAGTAAAAATAATTTATTAAAAAGGAATTTTGCTAAAAAATTAGAAGTATTAGCTTATTTAAAAATCTATTTTAATAACTATAAATAATTTGTAAAAGAATTTGTTAAAATAAATTTATTAAAGGAATTCTAGTTTAAGATTTAATTCTTCGATTAGATAATTTTAAAGAAGAAAATTTGTTTAAAACAAAATCATTGGTTAATTAAACAATAAAAAATGGAAATTTGTTATTTAAATTGGTTCGAATGTTAGTTAATTTGCATAATATTTATACAAGGTATAAAACAAGGAAATCGAGTCAAGATGGAAAATGGATTGCTAATAAAAGCTAAGGTGAGAACTTCTCACTCAAAAGGGTATTTAAATTTTAAATAGTTATATTTAAAATTTGTTGATTGATGGATTGTTGTTTGATTGTGATATTAGATATAATAGGATATATCTATATATAGCAATATATATAGGCATATGTATATATTGCAGTTGATTGATTTCCCGCATTGTATAGCGGATGAGACCCTATTGCGCCGTTAGTAAGCGGATAATATTTTATAAATCCCATATACCGCGATATTCCACCTCGAGGTGGAATGGGTATTGTGCTAACATCTGTGGATGCAGGGAAAACAGGTTGGAGGAATCCAACTGGATTCCTCACAAATATTTATTTGCTTGTAGATATTGTGATGATTGTTGATTTTCATATCGATATATGATATTTGTTGCCGTGATTGACTATTGGATGCTGTTGCATCATCGGATCCATTTTTAAAGTTAAAAATAATGATTTTGAATTTAAAAGAATTTTAAAGTGATTTTTCAAAGTATAGGTTTTCATTAAAATTTTTGAATTGATTCATTCTAATTAAATTAAAACGTTATAAATTTTCATGTTATTGAAAATTAATCAAGATTTTGAGAAATATTACTAAAGGTAATTTTTAAAATAAATAGATTTATAAAATAGTTTAAATTTTGGGTTTCTGAGTCATTATAAAAAGTTATATAAAAGATTTTAGAAATTGATATCTATAAATTCAAAATATTGGAATTATAAAACGAATTTATTAAGTGTTAAAATGATGTATAAAATGAGTTTCATTAAAAATTATAGATTTATAAATTGTGAAGGTTATAAAATGAATAGATTTTGAAAATAAAAGATTTATAAGTAATTAACTTATGAAACTGGAGTTGGGCATTTAAATGAGATATTCATAGAAATTGTAAATAAAGGAGATTTTATAAGTTGAAGTTGTTATAAAATATAAAGGAATCTTATAAGTAACGAGATTTAAAATTTGTGAAGTTTAAAGGAATGATTTGGTAAATGTATGAATTATAAGTACTTAACTTATAATATGGACTGTTGGTATATAATTGGGTTATATAAATTTAATTGGATTAATAAAAGAGATTTATAAATCAAAGTTTATAAATAGGAATGGAATTCATAAACATTGTTATAAATTCGAGAATCAATTGAATTTGATAAATTGAATATAGGAATTTATTAAAGGAAATATATTCACGATTTTGGACAGTGAATACAGTATTGAATAAAGTGGTCATGTTTGGGAAAATGAATATTATGAAATGGAGTTAATTATTTTAAAAGATGTTTTAAAATGTATTATGAATCGAAAACATAGATTTCAACATTTATTGTTGAAATAGACGTTTTCGAGAAATAGAAGGAAATGGTGGACTATAACACTGTTGTTATAGTAAATGATTTCCGAAAGGAGATATTTTGTATAGTATTGGGATTTATATATCTATTTTAATTTCGAATCCCTATACTAGTGATTTTGGGTTGTCGTAACGATGTTTTACGCAACATTCGTTTTGACCCAAATAAATGTGTTTAAAAGGCCGTTTTCCTTAAGGAATGAAATATATACTTAATATTGATTTAAGTATAGTGAATATTTTCAAAATGTTGAAAATAAAATAGATTTATGAAATACTTATTCTTAAATAAGTATGGAAATGCTTTTCCAATATGAAATGAAACGTTTTTTGAGAATTTATCTTTTTAAAAGATAAATTGAAAATGAATATTAGAAATCGATTTGAAAATCATATATTCATAGATATTTTGGAAATGTAAATTCACTATGGAATTTATAAAGGGAATTGAATTTGTTTAATAATAAAAAATAAACGTTGATTTATTTTTAAAGTGTGGAAGTTTATATCTAGTAAAGATATTTTTGGGAAAATAAATAATTTGAGAAATTATTTGGAATCTGATGATGTTGCGCATCTTTATTGATAGTTAAATAACCGACTATCAATATTTACCTTTAAATGGGTATTTGTTGTGATTGCTTGAATTGGATGCCACACTTATTTTTAAAATAAGCGCTCACTATTCGGGTTAACCGGGAAAGGACCATGGGGTCATATGACGCATTCCGAATAGTGATACGTCGTTATGAATTGCATTTGAAGACCGGTGTTGAAGACCGAATAATTGTGAAAACGGAAGGATTACCGTCGAGTTACTCTGCATCGGCTGATCTCCGATATAGAGGTTTTATCACCCTTAGTGACGGGATGTCCGGACGTGATCAGTGAATATCCGGATTGCAAGGGCTTCTTTGGAAGTGCCTTCGGTTCCGTTCGATCCCGGAACGGACTTGTATGGATTGTATGTCGACGTTACAATTTGAGATGTAAAGCTGGTTTCTATCAAATATATTTATGTTGGTGGCGGAGAATTTATTCTCTTAGCTTAACACCCTTCTATGAGACATACGAGCTCAGAGGTTATATAGTTGATGGTTACTAGTGATACATTCCCGAATTGGTAATGTGGCATGCTGAGTGATGCTGTGAAATGATCATTGGTTGATCGTTTGTGATAGGATCATTTGTTTGATCGTCTATCTTGATGATCATTGCTTTGATCATTTGTTGACCCAAAGCACTGCTTTTGTAAAGCGTGGCTTTGTGGACGAGACTTCATCGAGCCTCACACCCCGAAAATGGTCAAAACAGGAAAGATGCAGCAAGGTTGTTAGGGGGTAGCGCCCCTTTAGTGTATGTCATTCCTTCTGGATAGAGGTGGTATCATGGTATGGAGCCCAGATACTTAACCTATGTGGTTACTACAAATTTATTACTTTGTTGTTGTTGAAAATCGGGGATCCTCGGATATAGATCGGTTACGATCGGGGAATGACATATTTGTGTCAGTTGTTACCCAGTTAGGGGTAACCCGGCCTTGTGTTGGCAGAGATCCGGTTAGGTTCTCGGGACGTCATTCTAGAGGCATTTCCATGTGGCAATGGGAAGTTCCTTGGCCTGACCATTTGTTGGAAATCCAAAGAAACAATACGAGCCTCGTACGGTTTTAGTTGTATTACCTGCTATGGAATGTGGCGGTAACCTGCTATTGAACATAGTAGCTATAGTAGGCATACGATAATGGTCGTATGTTGGCTAAGATTTATATTCTACTTTCGAAATGATTTTTCTACACTATGCACTAGCAATAATATCAAATGATTCTTTTTAATGCGTATCAAGCATCTTTGACTATCATAAGGAGAAATCTCCTCCGATTCTGCGTTTGCATTGTGTGTGTGTGTGCGGGAGGCCTTATGGTAGTCTCATTTTCTAAAAAGCATTGCGAATTTATTTAAAAATTGTCCTATCCTTTGTTTTAAAGATAAATAACTGTTTTAAGTTCTCACACCAGTAACATGACTGACCTGGAGTTTATTGTTCCCTTCCTAAACTCTGGGTGCCCACCAATTTCTACACGGGCGGTCTAGAGTTAGGTTATCAGGTCATTCTGAATTCAGGTGTTGCTACAGATATCTGGAGGCGAGCTGGATGGCGTAGCATATTATCTATTGTATATAGTATTTCTTTTCCGCTGTTTGTTGTTGTAAACTCTGTTAATATGATGAATGTAATGTGATGTAATGTATAAAATGTATAGTTCTTTTGTTTTAATGATTATTCATTTATCTATTATATGTTGTTCTGCTGCGATTGTGAGATTCTGATATTGTCTGTTGTTCTTTCCTGTTCTGGTATTTGTTTTTCTGTTCTTCTTCTCTCTTTTTCTCTCTGCTTCTACCTCTTTCTTCTTTCTTAAACCCTCATGGTTCGATTTTCCGGCCTTCGATTAGGCAGCATTTGATACAGTGGGCGTATTAATGTCGATTTTTGGAAGTCGAAGAATCGGGTCCTGACATCCATAGTTAATCTTCTTATAATAACTTTACTAAGTTTTCAAATCCTACTTAGTTATCTTTTCAAAAACAACTACTATTGTTTAACTTTCAATTCTAAATCAAAGTTAAAGTTTTCAAAATTTTCCAATTTTCTCAAATTTTTTCTAACGCCTTAAATTTTCGAAAAAATTCGCCATAGTCTCCATTGCGCGGCTCGATCCAAAAAAAAATGACAGTATATATATCACAAATATACATCTCATCAAGTAATGAGGCATTCCGCAGGGAAAAAAGTGTAAAAGTACGGTATGTAATCCGAGATATGTACCTTATTTTTTATTAGCAAGCATATACGGCTAATATAGCGTGAAAGCGAGCTCCAAATGCGAAGCAAACGCGATTCACACCTACTAAACACTCAACAAACAACATGAGAACATGCATATATGAAAATAGTATCAATATACAACATATAGCAACATAATAACTTTATATGCCAACATAGCAAATGCAACAAACAACAAATGCAAACATCAACCAACTATCATCCAACTAACATCCATAACCAATAAATATTCATTCACATTCTCATTAATATTCAATGAAATAGGTTTTTAATTTAATCACATTTAATTCATTAACAGTGGATGTTTTTACTAACATTCATTTTTAATTAGTTTATATTCACTAATTCATATTCAAGTTGATTCACTTCGAAATCAAATTCAATTCCATTTAAGATTCACTTAACTTCCAATTGGATTTCAATTACTTTAGCTTTCAATTTCATTAATGCTTAATGAATTATATACAATCAACTAACAATCATATAACAATCAATGTATATTAATTACAACCAAATTCCTTTGCTTATATTCATTCAATTTGGTTTAACACCATCACTTTCAATTGGTTTAATTAAATTGATTTTCATTCAACTATTCAACTTTCCAATAACATTAGATTTTAATGAATTAACACTTATATCCATTATTCCATATCAATTATTCACATTTAATTGATTAATATTCAATTCATTAATTCAATTCAATTGCTAAAGTTGAATTTCATTTACATAACTCAAGTTCACATTTATCACTTAACTTTATTAATTTACTTCGATACCAATATCAACTTCATTCAACATCATTTAAGTTATACTTCCATTTTACAAACATCACTTGTTTTTACTTAACTTAAGTTCCCACTTATAAATCAATTCAGATTCCAATTCTAAAGTAAATTTTCCATTTAACTTTAAATTCATTTTTTATTTACAACTCATATTCATAAATATATTCATATAGTTTCACTTCTCATATATATAAGTTTATTTCACAATTGTAAATTACTTTAATTATAATTCAATTCTTATAATTCTTTTTACTTATACAATTCTTCTTTTATTTAGATTATTCAATTAGCTTATTCAATAACCAAACAATATACATTTTAATAATTTTGAAAAATTATTTCTTTATATATAATATAATCAAGGTAAAATTATTTCATTTACTCAATTTTAAAATAATACTATGTCGAATTGTTCTATTCAAGTGTTTATAAAACCCCTTCGGCATAGTTGTACAGACCGTGCTGACGAAGGTTCATATGCCACTTAATAAACCAATCATCACAATATAAAACAATTTTATATTTACTAACAAATACGCTCTCGTAGCTATTATTACACTCAAACTCATTCTAGAGTATTACTGACTCTATCTCTAATGAGTAATACCCAACAGAACCATGGTTGTCGCTTAACCATATGCTCTGATACCACCTGTGAGGACCCGCAAATCCGTACTCCTTGAATATACACTAATCTCCATTGATTAATTCAAGATGAACAGGAATACGAATTCTCAATGTTTAAGAAAAAGAAAGAGAGAGAAGAAGAGGGAAAAAGATAGAAAATAGAGAGAAAAGAAAATAGAAAATAGAACGGAACAGAAAACAACAGAACAATATTAGAATCTCACAATTCGCAGCGGAACAACATATAATAGATAAATGAATAATCTTTAAACAAAGAACTATACCAGTTATTACATTACATCACATTTCATTTCATTACATCAGAGTGTACAACAAACAACAACAAACAGCGGAAAAGAAATACTATCTAAACTAGTAATACGCCATGCCATCCAGCTTGCCTCCAGCAACTCCAGAATATCCAGAATATCCTGATAAACCTTAACTCTTAACTGCCCGTGTGGAAATTGGTGGGCACTCAGAGTTTAGGAAGGAAAACAATAAACTCCGAGTCAGTCATGTGACTGGTGTGAGAACTCAAAACAGTTTATTTATCTTTGAAAACAAAATAGAGGAATATTTTTAAAGTCAATTCGCAATGCTTTTAAAAATGAGACTACCATAAGGCCTCCCGCATACACACACAATGCAAACGTAGAATCGGAGGAGATTTCTCCTTATGATAGTCAAAGATGCTTGATACGCATTAAAAAGAACATTTGATATTATTACTAGTGCATAGTGTAGAGAAAAATTTATTTCAAAAATAAAGATATAAATCTTAGCCAGCATAGGCATTCCGCACTTATGCCTACTATAGCTACCATGTTCAATAGCAGGTTACTGCCACATTCCATGGCAGGTTATACAACTAAAACCGTATAAGAACGTATTGTTTCTTTGGATTTCCAACGAATGGTCAGGCCAAGGAACTTCCCATTGCCACATGAGAACGCCTCTAGAAGGACGTCCCCGAGAACCAAACCGGATCTCTGCCAACATTAGGCCGGGTTACCCCTAACTGAGTAACAACTGACACGAGTATGCCATCCCTCGGTCACATTGGACCTTTAACCTATTTCAATTCATATCTCAATGATATACTAGAAATTCATATTATAAGTCAAATACTTATAATTTATTTGTTTGCAAAAAAAATCGTTCTTTTAAACTTCATAATTATAAATCTTATAGCTTATAAGATTCAATTATTTACCCAAAACTTATTCTTCAAATAACTTTACATATTCTATAAACCTACTGTTTATAAAATTCCATTTCTAACTTCACCGATTATAATTCTATAAATTTCATTCATTTATGAAATTCATTCATAATTCATTCTAACACTTATAAAAACTCGTTTTATAATTCAAATATTTTCATTTATAAATTATCAATTTATAAATCTTTTATATAAATCAATTTATATTATTATTCTTTTAAAACATCTTTAATCCCCTTTATAATTTCACCATTTTGATTTATAAAATAATCAAATTTTATAAATCCTATTTTTTAAACTTTTCACAATAAATTCTAAAATCCCAATTTAACTATTTTATAAAATCATTAACCCCATATTTTCAAAAATCAATTTTTAACTATATTTCTCAAAAATCATAATTTTTATAACATTAAAAATTATAACGTTTATTTATTTAAAATGAATCAATTCCAAAAATATTTTATAAACGTATACTTTCAAAAATCACTTTGAAATCCTTTTAAAATTCCAAAATTTGGTCCAATGATGCTACATACCAAATAACCAATCACGACAACAACGATATCATATATCGATATGATAATCCATCAAATATCAAAATATCTGAATTCAAATAAAAACTGTTAAGGAATCCAGTTGGATCCCTCCAACCTGTTTCCTGCATCCACAAACATTAGCACAATACCGATTCCGCTCCAGTACGGAATTATCGCGGTATATGGGATTTAAAATATTATCCGCTTAATAGACGGCGCAATAGGGCCTCATCCGTTATACAATGCGGGAAATCAATAACTCTAATATATACATATGCCAATATATATATATATATATTGCTATTATATATAATACCAATTTCACTGTTTATGAAATATTCGCGGTATATGTTTTTTAACATCCGCTTACTAACGGCGCATAATGTCTATTTTAACAATCAATAGATAACAATCATCATTCAAACATGCATTCAAATATTTTAAATCTAACTATTTAAAATAAAATCGAAACTGATTCGATTGAGTGAGAAGTTCTCACCTTGATTTCAATTTCGTTTTAGCGATTTATTTCGAATAAAATTAAACAAACGTTTAATTTTACACGAAATTCTCACTAACTCCAAACGACTCCAATCCAATTCCATAGCGTAGTGCTCGTCCATACGATTCCAACGCTTCCTGTTTCGCGCGTTTTCGACCTCGTATGAAAAAGTTATGAATTTATGAAGTTACACGAATTTTTTTATTTATAAATTACAACATATATTCTCTTTTAAAACCTAACTTGATCACTGCCGTTCATTACTTCTGAAGCAGAACTGGGCTGTGCGCTCTCTCCCCCTTCTCCCTCTTTCACGCACGTGAAACTCCAGTAGCCGAACCCATTTGCACGATCTAGGGTTCCATATTTCCACCACCTCGACGAACTCTAGCCCGATCAGACAACACCATACGAAGCACCATCGACACGCCTACCTTCGGCCAGAGCAAGGTGGCACTCAGCCCCCCTCGGCATGAGAAAAACGTGCTCAAAGAACATACGAACGCGGGTCATTTTCTTCCTCCACGCCCCTCTGAATCCCATCTCCACCGTTGAGATGATAGTACTCGACACTCTCTACATTTTTGCAGTTGAAGGTGAATCCCAGAAATGAGTAGATCACGAGATAATTGGAGAAGAAGGAATCAAAGTTTCGGCCATTGATTCTTTAAAACTGGCGGCTAGAATAAGATGAAACCAGAATTTTTTTTCTTTTATTTTTTTGTGAATTATGAGCCTATTTATAGGAAATATCAAACACTATTCATTCCGTTTTTTTTCGAACTCCGATTCACGCGCCGCGACCGGCGTTTCTGGGGTTTACCCCACGTTCCGGACACAATGAAACAGGTTTCGAAAGCTAATTCGATCATCTGTGCGAGTTATGGCAATAAACGTTCAATTTAAATTAAACCGATTTAAACGATTTTCTAGGCGTTTTAGCTTGCACCGGACAAACGGTAAATCCAATTGACACAAAATTTGAAACCATACAATAATATCACATTACGGATCCGATGAAACTGGTTTCGTCGAAATCCGAGACTTTTTGAAAAATGGCTATTTTAACTCGCCAAATTAATATTAAAAACAATTTCGATGCGTTTCGAGCTGCCACGATCAAACGATAACTCCGATTGCTACGAAAATTAAAATCCGGTAATAACTAACTATTACGGATCCAATGAAACTAGTTTCGTCCAATTCTGAGACTATTCGAAAATTGGCTATTTTCACTAGTCGATTTAATATTAAAATATTCAATTTTCACAAATTAACTTTTAATTCGATTTTTAAAAGTTCTAAAATATCATTCTAACTCCAATATGATAAAATAAAATTTTACAAATCATTTTCAATCATATTTAACTCAATTTTCAATTATTTCCATAATTTAACATATTAAATTATCGATTTAATTATCCAATTAAATCCAATATTCGAAAAATAAATTATTCGACTTAAAATTTCACCTATTAATATTTAAAATTAATTAAATATTAAAATTTTAATTAATAAAAATTCGGGGTCGTTACAAATATAGCTAAATTCGTTTATTTAATCGTTTATGTTCTTTTATGACCTATGTTATTTGACTTCTATAACGATTCTGTACATCTCTTGTTAAAACTTTATTTTATGATCTATTTTTTGTTTGACATATCTATGATTATATATCTATTTTATTTCTGCATAATTTCTTTTGTTTTAATAATGACAAAGGGGGAGAAATATACGCATATATTCAGGGGAAGATAAAATTAAGCACAAGTTATTATTATAACTAATGATTGTATAGTTGTCATCATCAAAAAGGGAGAGAATATTAGAACCTCCATTCTATGGGGTCAATGACAATAACTATACAATCGCATATATTATATCTTATCAAGATTACATGTATATACTACAAGAGATTATCATGCTAAAAAATATCAAGACTTGAAGAAAAACAAAGACTTATGGACCATGTTATGATTAGTAAGGTTAAAATCATGTATTAGGAATCTTAGAAAAACATTGTAAGGTCTCCTTGAGTGTATATATATATGCACACACGAATTCATATATTCAACATTGGCATAAAAACTGTGATATTCGAATTTGGCCACCCATAGACGTCTATGAGAAAGCTACGGACATCTGTGAATATTTTCAAGAATTTAATTCCTGAAGCCACAAACGTCTATTGTTTTCCTACGGACTTCTATCATATAGCAACTGCTCTAATATGAAAAGATGCTTCATTTGATATTGAATAATAGCATCTCCTTTTCAATGGTTATAGGCAATAAAACAAATAGAGTTTATTTTAACAGTAAGAACTCTTTATATGCATATACTCAAATCTATATATACTTCTAAGATTGAGAATTGCATAATTAATTATAATCTATTCTCTTGATTTCTCGTTACTCTCCATTTATATATTTGTGGATACATAGCTTACAAATTCTCAATCTATTATAACCGAAATATTATTTTGGTTAAACCACTTCCTACAACTCAAAGCACTCATACTCGCAAACTCAAAGGTGGTCATAGGAAGAATTGTACTACTAGTCGAAATCCGTGTTATTTGAAACACAAGGTTGTCAGAGAAATACTTTTTGTATTAGTCTATTTCTCCAGGCGACGCGAGGGTTATTTGGTCAAAGGAAATACCGAAGGGGAAATTCAGGACTACACGTAGGACGGAAGGTCTGAACCAGTATAAAATATCTAGTGTGATCGCTTTTATTATTTACCTTCTTTATATTCGGTTATTATTCTCTACTTATTATAATTTATAACATACACTCTCACGCTTACATATATAAGTTGCATTATATAAAGATCCTATAGTATTACAATTTTCACAAAATATATTCATTATAAATAATTAGTTATTACAACAAGTAGCAAATTCAGAGAAAATTGAAACTCGTAAAGCTTTGGAGCAAAACGAAGAAGCCACATTGAAACAAAAAGTTAAGTAGCCAGCAAAAATATTCCGTATGCCAAATAATAACCAAACACTAATGATACATTTATTGTAGAAATTCAAGAAAAACAAGACAAAATAAACACAGCACATCAAGAAACTATTACAGAAGGACATCAAGAAAAAATAGTACAAAATGGAAAGATATATATTTTTAATCAAAAATCATTTTGATATAAAAAATATATGTCAAATATTTGACATATACTAACTATACAATTATAATAGATGATAAAAAGAAAGGTAGATTGCGTATTGACTTTTCAACATTCTATTTACTAACACCTTGAAGTGAGAGCCAAGAAAGCAGTCAAAAAATAACCCAAGAATCAGAAAATATTCAATAAAAAGTGGTCCTAGATTACAAAATCAAGCTTGATATGAGGAGAAAATGTTGAAAAAAAACAAACAAAAGTTTCTCCTTCTTCACTCTCGAAAGGAGTAAAAAAAAAAGAACCAAAAAGAGAAAAAGCAAAAGATCCATATTTTCAGTATCCTACTCCTAAAAAAAGACAATAACGAAAGAAATTAGATAAAAACAACAATAACAAAAAAAAGATGAAAAAGCTCCTCAACCTGAAATGGTATCAGACGAAAGCATAGAAACTGATCGCGGTGGGTCCGAAATAAAAGAAAAGACAAAGGTATCGGTTAAAAAGCAAGCTTGCAAGAGAATGGTTCATAAAAGAACAAATTCATGAGCTTCAAGCTTTTTATGAAGCAGATGGAAATATGTAAGTTATTTTATTAAAATATAAAATACAAATTTACAAACAAACATAGGTACATGTATGTATTCCTTATACAAAAATTTATCAGCCAGATGTTTGCCTGGTAAATATTTGGCAGAAAAATGTTTGCCTGGTAAATATCCACATACCAAAGTATCAATTTCAGACATAAACCATAAATAAAGTTCATATATTATATTTTAACTTACCATAATACATACTAGTAGTATTCTTTACAAATTATTAAAATAGAAAATTTGCATACTATAACCCGGAAAGACACTAAATAAAAGGAGTGCATATTTTCAACAAGCTATTAAACAAATTGATCAACTTAACAGTAGATAATTCAATATAATATTATTAACCGAAAATAAGAAAACTAATATATAGAATCTAATTTCTATGCAGGTTATAGACTGATTCTCAGAAATAAAACTAATGCCAAATCATGAGGATATCATATACTTAAAGTCCTACATAGCGATATAAAATACATAATAATGCAAATACATATCACTCGAAAATTTGGAAGTTAATTAAATTATAAACACAGGTACTAATAATTCAAGACTTCTAAATAACATATGATGCTTTGGTAGTTAAAGTGCTGGAAGAAGAAGAATGAATTGCACAAAATAATTGATACCACTGCATAATAAAAATCATTATACAGCAATGGAGTATAATGCAACTGATAAAATCTGGAAACACTATGATTCCCAAAGGTCAAGAAACTTCAACTGCTCACACAAACAACAAGCAAAAGTAGCAGTACCGTGTATATTCCGACAAAACTTTAAAATAAATTTATTGAATTTATTAATATTTGCAAAGAGACAAAATAATGGATATTTTGAAGTCAATTTATGCAAAAATGAGAAACAACCATCATAACTACAGAACAGAACAGTCAACTTTGTGAATTATCCACAGCAAAAATATCATTTGTAAGTATAAAGTTATAATTTTTTTTTGGAAATGGTACTTTACTAAGAAACAACGAAAACTCATATACTTTCATAATATGTCTCATCAAAACCTTGCAACCACCAAACCTAAATTGATACCTTACAAGAAGAAAATAGTACACACTATTCCATATATTGACTAACATCGGAGAATAAACCGAAAACAAGGTTCATATGAATCCAGCGTATTTGTTAAACAATAGTAAAGCGTAAGAATTTTGTACTCTCTTACTAATTCTAGGAATTTCCTTATCTCCTCTTCGTTCTCTTTAGATATTTTATTTTCATATCCCTTTAATTTATCGTTATTATAATTATTGTTATTATGTTTCTATAGGTTTCCTTTTCTATTGTTTTATATTTAAATACCAAAATTTAATAATATTTAAATTATTTACATATTCCTTTCAAGTTTTCTTCTATTATTTTACATTTAAGACTGTATATTAAAGTTAATTAGATGATAATAAATTTAAACTTTTTAAATAAATAAAATTATTACATTCTAAAAAAAGGCAATTCAATGTGCGTTCCATACTCATATTGACAAAACTGGTAAACTAATTTTTCATTCAACCCCATAAAGTTTAAAATTTCTATACTCATATACAAACTATTACGTTGTTCTACTAATTTTCTCTGTCATTTTACATTTAAATACCAACATTTAATAGTTTTTATAATTATTTACGGGTCTCCTAAAGTTTCTTATATTGTTTTATATTCAAGTCATGTATTTGAATTTATTAACTGATCTTAGATTTAAACTTTTTAAATAAATCCAATTAACAAATATTTATTAAACGATCTAATAAAATTAAAAAAAAAGACAATTAAATGTGTATACAATATTCCTATTGGCACAAATGGTAAAACCTTTTTCATTTAGGTCCGTATAATTCAAAAAATTACAAGTATATACAAAATTTTATTGAATGCCATTACATTATTCTACATTCAAGCTCACAAAATTTCTTTCTTTCAAAAATTAGTATTTTAATACAAAAAAATAAATACATAACATTTTCCTTTCTAAAGTTGGTAGTCCATTATAAACAAATATATGCACAATCTTTTCTTTTTAAAATTGGTACATCATTACAAACATATATAACAATTTTCCTTTCCAAATTTGGTATGTAAAGTAGATTCTTTGTCATTAATAAGATTTATTTTTGCGAGGAACGACATTGCAATTAATGATAAGTGGTGAATGTTTGTATTATATTATATAGAAAAATAATAAAAAATTCCAGTTAGAATGCTTTAGTAAAAATGTTATATTTTTTCCATTTACATCCGTAATTTGTAATAATCAATGGACAAAAAATATACCATATTTTGATTAGAAATAATTTCATTTATTATTTTATTGTCTTTTAGAGGTAAATGTTAAATATTTTTTCGAAAATTTTATGATATATAAAATTGTTAAGACATGAAATATTGTATTAAAAATCAGTTTCAGATAATTAAAATGACAATGTGATTTGTAACGTCTTATTTTCACATAGTATTTCTTTAAGTAGCTAAATAAATATTTTGTTTATCACTTTGATAATATTATATACTCATTTTTGACAAAAAAATATGCTGTAAAATTTTTTAATGGATATAAATATATTGATTCATTAACGTTGCACTTTCATTTTTAGGTATTTTCTCCAATTCTTAAGTAAATATCTAAAAATCAATTTATATATCATTTAATTTTTAGTCAAATGTATCAAAGCTTAATGTCAATTTCAAAATCCATGTACATGAATATTTATCCATAAAATTTTATAAAAATATTAATTTCAAAATTAATTAAGAATACTAATTTTTATTTTATTTGCTTAACAAATATTGAATCCTAAAAAATAAAATATAAAACGTATTTTTATCAACAAAAATTGTAATTGAATTTTATTCAAATATAAAGTACATATATCTCAAAACAATAATTAGACACATAGAAATATGCTAATTTCAATTTATAACTCATTTATTCTAATATGTATTTTATAATAAATTATATTCTTTAAAAATATTTACAAGAATATTTTTCAACCACATACCGTGTGCAACGCACGGGTTACACGCTAGTCAGATAGAGGAGAGCGTAAAATTAGATAAGCACTCAAAACCATAGTTTTGAAAACCGAGCCGTATGCCAAACCGCGATGATTGAAAGTTCGAGGTTCTAAGGGTCGACCAATCGAATAGTTAGGACCGTGCATTTTTATTTTTATTTTTATTTTTTACTTATAGTTTAATTAGATGAAAAAAATAACATTATGGTAATGACATAAACATAACCATAAATTCAATCTAATATGCAAACTCATAAACAATAACATAGTCCACGGTTCACAATATAACATATTGCACATTAACCAAAGTACTTCATATATTATTGTTGCTAGTTTACTAGTTTAGATCAGCACACCTTCTCATAGCAGTATAGCACAACAAACAAAAATATCCAAATTTTTAGTTACCATGACAAATCGAAAGGACGAGCAACTGATTGATGTCAAAACAACACTTCTTTTACAACTATCAATTTCTACGCAGTAAACTCTTCTTCTTAACA
Source organism: Allium cepa (assembly GCA_030765085.1). Taxonomy (NCBI): domain Eukaryota; kingdom Viridiplantae; phylum Streptophyta; class Magnoliopsida; order Asparagales; family Amaryllidaceae; genus Allium; species Allium cepa. The sequence continues at coordinate 442,204,324 of CM060944.1, read as the reverse complement.
CTCCTATTTATATTATAACATCACAATTACTCTTATATTCTTCTTCACTTTAGAAAGCATTGTGAAAAATACGATTAAGATAAATTTTGACATTTTGGATACCTCAATGACTCATGGTGTCCATGCGTGGAGGCTCTTGCTTGGCGATTGCACTGGCTATTTTGGTGGTGATTGCGGTGAAAAATTTGATGGCTTAGAAACTAAGGTTAGAAAATAATGAAATAAAGGCACGACATGGTTCTTTAAGGTTAAATCGCTAGTTTTTTGACGGTTCTTTGGTTCAACATAGGGTTTAGACGGATGTTAGGTCCAATTCACCTTCGGAACGCAGCGTTTTACATCCACGGTTAACCGTGGTTGGAACGCGGTACGGTCTTCAAAACACGGCTCAAAACCATCTAAAGAAATTGCAGGACCCATGGAAAACAACACAAAAGAAGCAAAAACAAAATTAAGAAAAAAAAGGAACACCGCCTACTCGATATTGGGGACCTGCTGTTACGCAATCAAACGCATGCAGAGAACTAATTGATTTCTAGTTCCAGAGCAGCAATTACTTCCAGCCAAAAAATGTCTAAAATATCTCGAAGCAACCAAGGAGGAAATTAAACTGAAATCCACCGTAGTTCTAGCCTTCGAAGCACCGGATAGATGAAGCTCTAAGTTCAACAAGAAGTGTTGGAAAACAATGATCTTCAGTTGAGTCGTGAACAACGTCACTCTCTTGAAGACGTTTCGGCGATCTGTTATGTTGTGCAAGCAGTTCATACTAATCGTCCCCGCCTATAGGATAAAACAGTCTTTTTGTATTGTGGTATCGGTTGAAATGATTCTATTTACACTCAAAAACGTAAGCTCAAATTTTTGGATTAAAAATGGGTTTGAACGAGATGTAGTTCTTTTTTGTTTCGTCTCTTTGTCAGTTAAGAAGACGGAATAACAAAAAAATGTTGTTGGTTGTGGGGAGACGTGGTCTCAAAAAACGGACGGGTCTAGTCTGATTTGACCGTTCCAGCCAAAAATATAAGTGTTACACCCCCACAAGCTCAAACCCGAACCCAGCCCGGTCCCGGTGTAGTGGTCAAACATGAGAGCATGATTGGTGCCCAAAAACCCAACTTAACTTGTAAGAACATATAATCGGATAACGTGGGACTATTCTTGTTTACAGAGGAGCGGCTTACTCAATTTTTTAAAAAAGTCACTTATTTTCTAAAACATTTTCCAACAAGAAGCAAAACAGATGAAGTCGAGCGTCTCTCTAAGTCATGTCAACCCATCGGAATTTTGGTCAATCTTGATACCAAATTTCGCAAGATAAGCTCTTCACCTTTTAAGTGATGTGTTGTGATTTTGGAATGTGTTAATAGGTCTTTACAATCTTGAATAATCAGCAGCGATCTGACATCTTTAGGCATTTGAATCCCGTTAAAAATTCTCGAGTTTGTTCCGCTCCAGATATGCCAAATAAGGGTAGTGATAGAAATATTTATCAGGTGTTTAAACATCTGTGACCCCTGATTGAAGCTAGCAAGTTGGTCGAAGATAAGTGTATTATCACAACTGTTAGGACTCATTATTTTCAGCTTATTTTTATGTTAATCCATAAAGGGTAAAAGTACGGACAGGTGAAAAACAAGTGGTCTCTATTTTCCTAATATTGAAAACATAGGTTACATGTCCGATCAATGTTATTGTTCCACTTTATGATTTTGTCTTTAGTATTGATTTTGTTTAGTCTGACTAGAAGAGCACAGAGGGACATTTTAGGAGCACACTTTAGTGTCCCAAATCATTCTACACTAGTCAAATTCCGCATATTTTTTTTCAAGTTTGGTTCTAAGCAGATTTGAAATCAAATTTGTCGTTACTGTTTGGTAACCAGCACCAAAAATCCTTTTCCTCCTGTTGGTAAATTTTTATATTTTTGACTGATTGATGCATAGAGGTAGGTAAGAAATTTATGTTTCCACTCCGTTCATCATTAGCAAGGAGGTAGGAGACTTTGTTGTTGGGGCCACCTATTGTTGCTAAAGCTTGCCAACCAAGTTTGTCTATTAAGGAGGCTCCATTCAACCAAGATTCAAACCACAAATTTGTGTCTTCACCGTTAACTATTTTCCTGTCAATGAAACCCTTACACCATTCTTTAGCTCTGATAAATGTTTTTCATGTAGGCGAGGAATTGTTGTCCATATGAATAGTCCAAAATTTTCTTTTTTTGCAGTACTTGTTATGTATACACTGTGCCCAAAGGCTATCACCCTTAAAATATTACCATACAAGTTTGATGGTAATAGCCTTTGCAACATCCTCTAGTCTTCTTATGCCAGTGCCACCTTCTAATTTGATTTTAGACACAGCATCATAAGAAATTCTATGAGATTTGGATTTCCAAATAAAATTAGCACAAATAGACCATCCTATTGAATACGCTAACTGTGATTTGACTAAATTGCATCCAGAAGCTGATCATAGGGAATAGAACAGCTTCGATTAACTCGATTCTCCCACTTATTTAATTGCTTACTGCTCCAGTGGTTGAATTTTTTTATTAATTTTATCATTCAATGGACCAAAGTCTTTAATTTGTTGTGTGAGAGAAGACTAGATACATTATAGGCAGGTTAGCAGAATTGACCCTAAGAATTTATGTTAATGATTATCTGTTGTTGACGCCTTTACTGACAAACATGTTTGATTTTTTCTCATTCATCACAAGCCCGGTATTATTTTGGATTATATGCAGCACTCTGTTTATTGTATTAGCATTACTATGGTAGCTTTTGACATGATAAGAATATCGTCAGCATACAAAAGATTGGTAATTATGGTTTCCACTTGGTAAATTGGCTGCAAATTTTCACTTAGAAATTCTAAATCAGGCATGATTGTTAGAAACTCCATGGAAATCGAAAATAAATACAGGGAGAGGGGATCCCCTTGTCTTAGAACCCTACTGCTATCGAAGTACACAAAATGTGACCCATTAACTAGAATAGAGAATGAGGGAGCGGAGATACATTCATAGGCTAAATTAGCAAACTTGTAGGGGAAGCCCATACAAATTAGCATACGATGAACAAATTCTGTATCAATCCTATCATAGGCTTTGTGCAAACCAACTTTCAGGCATAGATTGTTTGAATTTTGTCTATTAAAACCTTTGACCATTTCATATGCCATTAATGAATTTTCAGTTATCAGTCTACCTGGTACGAATGCATTTTGATTCATAGATATGAGATCATTCATATCGTCTTTCTTTTTGTTACATAATAAATTTGCTAGAATCTAATAAGTGCCATTACATAAAGAAACAGGTCTATAGTTAGTGATTGTTTCAGGGTCAGGTTTTTAGGAATTAAAGAAATGAATGTATGATTAATTTCTTTGATAATTTTACTTGTCTTCTGTATTCCCACCATAGCTTCCAATAGGTCCATTTTGATTTGTACCCAATGCACTTCAAAAAAAATTTGAGTTCATGCCATCTGGACCAGGTGTGCTGTTATCGTCAATTTGAAAACGAGCAGCTTTAACCTCATCTATTTGAAATGGTTTGGTCAGGTTATTTCTTGCATTTTCTGAAAGAATTTTCTTACAAGTGATGCCTGAGAATTGATTGCTTGTCACTGGTGCATTGAATAGGCCTGGAAAGTAAGATATTGCCTTCTGTGCAGTACTATCTAATGCTAATTGTAAGTTTCCACTTGAGTCAAGAATGTATTTCCTATGTTATTTGCCTTTTAGGAACATACATTTTGCTATGAAAAAATTTAGTAGATTTATCACCCTGAGTCAGTCATTTAAGCTTTACTCGCTAATTGTTCTGAACTGCAGCTTTTCGCATCACGTCAGAAAGGTGTTCTGTTTTTTGAGCATGATTCAAAGCATTGACATCATCTGTAGGATTGTTGACAAGTTGATCATATAAAACATTAGTCTCTTTTCTCATTTGCTCATAAATGTCATGATTGCTAATTCTGGATGCTCTCCATGATTTTAATACTCTTTTTGTAGCTTTTAACTCATTAATAAGTATAAAGAGAGGATTCCCTTGTACATTGGAGCTCTAAGACTGGTGCACTATATTATCATATTCATTATTCATGCACCACGAGTTATTATACCTGAATGGAATTCTGGGAATATCTGAAGAAATGGACTTAAACTGGATAGAGATAGGAGTGTGATCACTTAAAGAATGATCCCCAAAGCGTGTACCAAATTTTAGAAATATATTAATCCATTGGTTTTTTACAAAGACCCTGTCTATTTTTCTATGAATTGAGAAATTTGTGCCCCCTCTCCAAGTGAACAAGTTTCCAGAGAAAGCTGGTTCAATAAGATTAACCAGACTGATCCATATGAACGTACTACTGTTTCCTTTCCTGCTTGCATAGATGAATATTGCGTGTTGGCCTCTTTTTCATGTTTGCTTTCTGCTAGCTGTTGGTGACAACTTTGCTGATGTCTGCTAAATTGTTGGTGCATTTTGAACACCAGTCAGATTTTTGTACAACTGCTTATCTACAAATGCCTTACTCATGCTTTCTTCATTTATATGCGTATGTTGTATTTTTAGTGTACTGTTATGGGTACCGGTTTTGGTACATGTCACCAAGGATCATCAGATTTAGTTATGTTACAGGGTGGCTGCACCAGTTAAAGGCCGGAGTTTGGTTATGCAGGCAGCGACTGTCCGTATGGTGGGGTTGTTTCTTATCTCACAAAGTTTCCGAATTCTCAGTCTGCAGGTCCAGCAACAGAACACGAAGGTATCCAAATAGTTCGGTAGTAGTTGTTGTTTAGCCATTTGTGTCTGCCACTTGCAAGTTGCAACTTGATCTGGCGAATTTATATTACCTACTGTTAACCTTTTTTTCATCCTTACTATGGTTAATATTACCCTTATTGTGGTTAATATCATCTTCACTTTGCCCCATGACAAAAAGTATTTAAGTTATAATTCTTCTTATCTTCCTAAGAGACTGCAGCTATAATATTCTTTTTCAATTTGGTTACTGCATTTAGTTTTCAGGTATTATCTCTTTCCACCCTATGGAGTTATACTTATTGTTTTTGAAGATAACCGGCTTACTCTGTGCGTACCACCGCTCTCACTTTATTTTCCTTACCATAGACTACAATTTTGAGGTTTAACTGCATGCAAATATAGTACATGTGATACATGAATACTGATATTAACCGTAAAGTTAAATTAATGTATTACTTTTAGTGGGTAGTTCTCATGACCACAGTTGACCAAAAAAGCGAAAGTAGTTTCCTGATTCAAGCCTGAAATTTAAAGATGTTTCATGTAGGGCATGTATTATTTCTGAGTAGGACTATTCTTTTATTTATTGTCATGTTTCTTGATGTAACCGTTTGACTAATCAAATGGCATTTTGTTGTAGAATATTTGACATTTTGATTGATGATCCACTGAAGTAACAAATCGTCTACTGAATTCGTTTTTACATGGTTTGGTTCAAAAAAAAAACAATTCGGTTACCACATTTTTTCTATGCAAAAAACTACATGACAGCTAGAGAAGTGGTATATAATCTAGAGAATTATGCAAGATAACTGATAATACATTAATGAATTTTTTTTTCCAATGTAGCCCGTTGCTATCATGTTTTCATTCCTTTACTTTCTTTAGAAGATAGTACTTTCTTTCCGTTAGTGGTCTGAAGTTATGACCAACACTCTGTTTGATTTCTAATAGAATCTGATAAGAATTAATTTTATTTCAACTTTACATATTTAATGAGTCTACTCACAGTTCATAGGTACTAAATGAACCTTTTATACAAGTGGTCATTTCAACTGCTATTTCGTTCAAATTTGGCTTAATTTTTTTGTCCAAAAAGAATTTCGTTTTTTTTACTTACAGAAAAATTTCATTCTCACAACATATTTCATTTTAGTTTCTAAACAATGCAATGCCTATCGCAATTGATAAACACTATAAAACAATGTCATTACCCAATCCCAGTCAAACATATACTTTTGATTTGATACAACTCAGGCGTAAATTCATGTAAAAGAGGAAGTTTATGTTTAACATGACACTTCACATACATCATAATGCTCACACCATTGATATTTTCTTTAAAGCACATTTCATGTTTCTCCAATGATTTGTTCAATCATAAGGCCTCCTTTATTGGTTTTTTCTCACTTTAATATGCCAAACCTTATATGAAGTTGAAAAGATGAATTTTACAACTGACTTAGCGTAAATTGCTATTTTCCCAAATGTACATGCTGATCAATGAGATAACTATTAACCCCCTTTTTTGTCTATAGGCATTCACCCCCCTGATATTATTTCTTTTATGAGAAAAGAATGATTCTGTTATATTCACCCTTTGGATATGCTTGAACACGTCCAAGTTTCAGCAACGTCTTGATATTTTCTAACCTTAACATTAACTACTACTGTTAGAATGTGTACAATTGTGTAAGAATGTTGATAATATTCAAAATAATTTCAAATTATCAGACTGAATTGATCATGTTCCAACCTGCTATAACCATAAATATGATGCAATGTGCCTACTGGCCATCTATGGACTTTACTATACCAGAATGTTACCACTGTTGCTTTCGAAATATAATTTCACTACGGCAATGTTAATGCTTTACTACTTGAGAAGTATCAACCTGCTATAACCATAAATATGATGCAATGTGCCTACTGGCCATCTATGGACTTTACTATACCAGAATGTTACCACTGTTGCTTTCGAAATATAATTTCACTACGGCAATGTTAATGCTTTACTACTTGAGAAGTATCAAAATATAATTTCGCTACGGCAATGTCAATGCTTTACTACTTAAGAAGTATATATGCACACAAAAATGTTTCATTTGCTCTTCTGTCATTTTTTTCCCAATCTGATAATTACTTCAACTATCAACACCGACCATTGACAATATATAACTTACCATGCATTCCCTATCATAGACTTAACTCTCTACGCACTGTTGTTTTCTTTCGTGCCTTCTGACCACCGATAGAACATGATGGCCATAAATAATTTACATCAGATAATAAATTAAATGATATAACGCTGCTTTGCTGTGCAGAAAAATTCTCACATCATGTAAATGATATAAGCTTGCCATATGTATTTTGTCAACGAAGCTGCTGTTTTGGATGTATCAGTCAGTTCTTGAAATGGTTTCATGACATACATTGATTCTCCGTTTAAGATAAAATTTTATACCTCACGCAGTGAACTGATTTTTCTGCTGGCTTATTCATCAACATGTTTCTCTAGCTAATACACACATACATATTGCTATATAATAATTTAAGTTCAATCCGTGTTTCAGGTCCACATATCTTCCATGATCTGACAGGACTGATGAATATTGCACCCTCTTGCTCTTTGCCCAAGCAGTTCGTTGAACCATTTTTTACGTATTTACTAAAACTTTACCCACTCAGGTATGTACATAATAAAGTTATACTTTGTTCTTACATTCGTAGATAACTACAAGCGCAAAATAAATTTACTGAATGTTTATACCTGGTCGTATAATTTGTTTATAGTTGTGGTTTTTTTAGCATATATGTATGAGCAAACATGTGGGATGATTGGTATTTGAGAATGGTTTAGCATTTATGGTGGGAGGGGAAGTTGGTTTTGATTAGTGGTTACAAAAAATTACAGTTCGCACAGCTTAGTATTTTGAAATAGTGGAACACAGGGATTTTAACAATGTTTTATTTACAACACTGTCTGTGAACAAAATTTCAGTACATAGTTAATTGACGATCTGTCATATTTGGTTTACTGCTCTTCAACTTCAGATTTTATTATTTTACTTGGATTTTACCACACCTTTTTTTTCTATACGCATCATTATGTATGACATTGACTTTATTTGCTTTCATATGTACTACATGTTTGTATTTTAAATAACAATCCGCTCTGTTTTAGCTTACTACGTATGACTGCCGTTGTTCCGTACGATGCCATTACAGATACACACACATTGTTTGCTATGATACATGAATTTGAATAACAATGTCCACTAATGTGTATTTGCAAAATATGCTCAACACTACGATGTACCATTCCATTTCCGCTGCTTATATTACGGACCCGATGGTATATCGACGCCCGTGTGCGAAGCACGGGCCACTCACTAGTTTTTCTATGAATTGAGAAATTTGTGCCCCCTCTCCAAGTGAACAAGTTTCCAGAGAAAGCTGGTTCAATAAGATTAACCAAAATAATGCAATTTAAGAAGTCAGTGTCACCCATTGAGGTGTTATTTCCCTGATTTATCCTTTTGTAACCGGACAATATTGAGTTAAAGTCGCCTACTATGATCCATGGGAGATTGAAGAGGTTTGATTGATCGGTTATGTACTGCCATAAATCTAATCTCTGTTCTGAAGAATTAAAGGCATAAACAGCCGTGTATAACAGGCTAACACCATTAGCATTGTGAAGGATTCCAGAAGTATACTGACAATTAGAGTGGAAAATAATATTAGACCATTGATTTGAGTACCAAATTATGAGTATCCTACTTTTCTGGTCAGTTCTACCTTTCACTTTCAGTTGATTAACCAAATAATTCCAGGCAGGGTTATCAATAACATTTCAAAGAAGATAGGCTTTAAATTCAAAAGCAGCATCTTCGGGCGTAGTCTTCCTGCCTGTCTTTGATCTGGTAGCATAATGGGCTTTGGAGTTCTGATCAGTTTCTGTGGTAGGAAGCTCGTCGAGGGCATGCATCATTTGGCATTGGATTTCATTTTCGTTGTTTGTATCTAATAGGATTGAATCATTGTTATTGTCTGTCTTTGTTTGCATCATATTTTGATTAATGTTGGAATTATCCGGGGTGTCATTTGACTGAAGCGAGTTCAGCTTTAATAGAGATTTTGGACTGTTATTATGTATAATAGAATCATGCTGAATATTTTTAACGCCTGTCAATTTACTAAAGCTGGAATCCCAAAAGCAGGTCAATCACGATGGAGGAACAAATGAAATGGAAGTGGATGGTACTGTGCATAGCAATGAAAATCCTTCAAACAATGGTACAGAAGAACATGCGCATCAACAAAATATGGACACTGTGAACGACAGTGTTCACATGGATCAGAACATAAATACACTCCAACACAATTCAAAGCAGCATCCATCAACCAGTTCGGACAAAAATATTATAAATGTCAAAAATTAATCGGATGCCCAACCTAATAGAGCACATATGGATGCAAAAGCTAACTGGATGTCTAATCTAATTAGGTACATATGAAAACCTATCTGTTACCGAGGTATATTGGTGTGAGCTTACCACCAAATAAAAAGGCTAATTAAGTGTCTAACGTAATCAAGTACATATGTATATAAAAGCTAATCGAATGCACAGTCTAATCGGGTAAGTATGAATGCAAAAGCTAACCTGATGTCTAACCTAATCAAGTACGTATGAATGCAAAAGCTAACCGAATGTCCAACCTAATCAAGTACATATGGATACAAAAGCTAATCGGATTTCCAACCTAATTTGGTATATATGAAAACCAATCTATAATTGAGATATTTTGGTTAACTGAGCTTACTACTGAATACAAAAGTTAACCAAATGTCCAGCCTAATCGAGTGCATATGAATGCAAAAGCTAACTGAATCTCCAACCTAATCAGGTAAATAAGGATGCAAAAGCTAACCATATGCCCAACTTAGTCAGGTATATATGAAAACCAATCTGTAACCGAGATATATCGATTAATCGAGCTTACCATTAAATGCAAAAGCTAACCAAATGTCCAACCTAATCGGGTGTATATGGATGCAAAAGCTAACCGAATGTCCGTCCTAATTGGATACATATGAAAACCAATATATAACCGAGATATATTGGTCAATCAAGCATACCATCAAATGCAAAAGCTAACTGAATGTTGAAACTAATCAGGTACATATGGATCCAAAAACAACTGTATGCCCAACCTAATCGGATACACATGGATGCAAAAGCTAACTGGATGTCCAACCTAATCGAGTATATATGAATGCAAAAGCTAATCGAATGGCCAATCTAATCGACTACACGTGGATGAAAAAGCTAACCATATGTCCAACCTAATCGGGTACATATAAAAACCAATATGTAACTAAGATGTATCGGTTAACCGAGCTTACCATCAAATAAAAGTTAATCGAATGCATAACCTAATCAGGTATGTATGGATGCAAAAACCAGCCGAATGCCTAAACTAACTGGGTGCGTATGGATGAAAAAGCTAACCATATGCCCAAACTAATGGGGTACACATGGAAACAAATCTATAAGCAAGATATATCGACTAACCGATCTTACCATCGAAAGAAAATTACTAATCGAAAGCCCAACCAAATCAGGTATGCAACGATGAAAAAGCTAACTGAATGCCCAACCTAATCGAGTACGTATGGAAACCAATCTATAACCAAGATATATTGGTTAATCGAGCTTATCACTGAATGAAAAAGCTAAACCGAATCCCAACCTAATCGTGTACATATATATTCAAAAGCTAATTGGATGCACAATCTAATCGTGCCTATATGATTACAAAAGCCAACTGGATACCCAACTTAATCGGTTGCGCATGAATGCAAAAGCTAATTGGATTCCCAAGCTAATTGAATACATATGTATGCAAAACTAACCAGTTGCCTAACCTAATCGAAGATATGGAAACTAATCTGTAATCAAGATATATTGATTAACTAAACATACCATCGAATGAAAACGCTAATCGAATCTCTAACCTAATCAGGTATGTATGGATGCAAAAGCTAACCGAATACCCAACCTAATCAAGTACATATTGTTGAATATGCGCTTTGCGCTTATATGATTTTTGTTTGATGATAATAAACATATATACATTCGTTTAAATGTATTTGTTAATATACTATTTTATTTTTCATAGAATAAATAAATATTTGCTGAATAAAATTAAATGACACAGAATTTGAATTCAAACAGAAATTTTATTCAAACAAATATTTATTACAATTTTGAATAGTACAATTTCAATCTCTCACTATAACTATACAACTTTGATTACAATCACATCACATTTCACATTTACAGTTAACCTCACTACATATCACTCACACTCGTATTTTTCTTCAACTTCCTTCTAGTTTAAATCCAGCATCTGAGAAATCTGCAAAAATATTCACTAACGCAGTAAAATTGAAAAAGAAATGTTTTTGCAATATAAAATGAAATATGGTTTTTGAAAATATGATTTGCCTCAGTTATTTGGGTTGTTCGTCATCATTCACACTTGTTTTCATCACAAAGTCGTGCATATAGATATTACAGGGACATGTAACCATAAGTGGCTGCAATACACACGTGTACATTCATACACGTGTGCACTGCCTCGCCAACTCGTGTGCGCAGCCAACAATAGCAAGTGTGCAAGCACAACTTCACAACAAACAAAGCAATGCACTATGCAATGTACAACAAGTCCAACATCCTCAAATGAAGTACAAAGCTCAAGTCACAATGTCGAGCATGCATGAAACAGTGCAATGAACCAGTAATACAAATGCAACAGTGAAGCTACTGAAGGCAACATGAAGCAATGTACATGCACCAGTGATGAAAGCTACAAGATACACAAGTTTAGTTCAAATACAAGTGATACAAGTGCAACACAGTTGCAAACAACATACCAGAAGTTCAAATATCACACAAGTACAAGCCGCAACAGTATGCACAAGTCCAAACAGTTATCAATGAGTATATGGAAGGGTCAGGAACTCGACAGGCACATATGAATACAAAGTACACACGTGCAACAGTTCATGTATGAATCAGTGACCAACCACAAGACCACCAGGCAATTAACCAGAGGCAACCACAAGTGCAAGAATAAACCAGCATGAATGCAACATGGCTAAGATGTCTCAAATAAACAAAACATCAAATAGACCATGGAACAGCAAAGTGATCAAACAAACAAGATCAGGGCAGTGGACAGTACAAGCCAGCAAATGCAACGACCAAAACCAGTTAAACAAGACACAGCAGTGATCAGATGAATCTTGAAATGCAACAAAGTGAAATGGAGCTCACTGAAAAATGCAATGCAAATGCAAATCAAAACAGAGAGTATGGTGATGCAGTCAACAAGGCAACAGTGCAGGTGAACAAATGTGCAAATGCTCTAGACCACACAGTGCATATATGTCAAACATGAATGCTACGACTTCAAATGAAGACCAACAAGCTACATGATGAACAAGTGCAAACTGAATGCAACAAGCATGAATAAAGTACAGTGTCAATCTCATGTATGCAACAGATAATGAAACAAGGTGCACCAGACCAGGTTACAAGATGATCAAGGCAGACTACAAGTTCAAGTAAAAGTGCAGACTAACTTAAACAACAACAATGAACAAGATTTCATGTAAACAAAATGAATACATCATGAATTATATCAGTGAACATCAGTGAACAAAATCACATCAAGGCTGCAAATGAAATGTACACCATGATATCCAAACCAGAGTTCAATGCATATGAGATCATGCACAAACATATACATGATCAGAAACAGTCCAGTGAAATGTAACAATGCAAACTCGAGCACACAAACAAAAGACTACAAGTTCACAGTGAAGAACTATTTCAACAGTATGGCCAAAGTAAATCAACTGGTCAAAGCAAATGTCAGTACCGTGATGAACAAGGTTGAATAATTCACAAATCAGAAATCAAGTGTGAGACAAATTGAAACAGTCAATGCCAAGTCGAACCAGCAAAATCAAAATCGTGATAAGCAAGGCAATTCAAAGCCGTGTGAATCAAGCTACTAGAAATAGTCGTATTGAACAAGTCAGATTAATCATCAATCGTTCAAACATCATCAAGCGGCAGAGAAAAAGGAATTGAAAAATTCAAATATATTTAGACGAACGTAATTCAAGGAATTCGAACGCATATATAACCCAATCATCACTGGCAATTTCAAGCATCGAGTTCAAGTATCAACTTAGTAAAGCAAAAGGAAACAGTACATACCGAATTCACAAACAACGAACTCGATCAAGCAACTGCAAACGAGCGATAGTCAACCATCAGAGAAGCAGTGAGCTAGGGCAACATATCTCAGATCGAACGAAGAAATTGAAGCCCTGATTTACACAAGAGCCAAAGCCCTAATTGGAACAAAGGGAACGAAGCCCTAAACAGGACGAAGCCGCCATTACTCTCACGAACGAGACAAAAGGATCGGGTGAAATAAGGGAGTGGGCTGGCCTTATTATTAAAAAAGGGGTTTTGTGTTTTAATTTTTATAAAAGGGCTTTATTATATTGTTAATTAGGGTTTAGGGTTATTTTCTATTGTTTTTTAATTATTGTTTTTATTTTACGAATCAAAGAATTTGTAAATCACCACCTAGGGTTTAGGTAGTGTCAGATTGTCTAGTTAGAATTAGTTCAGTGAGCAGGGTGTGCGAGTTTACAAAGCTGTATAGGCGGGAGCAGAGTTTGCGAGTAAGCGAAGCTCTATAGGCGGGAAGCAAAGTTTGCGAGTAAGCGAAACTCTATAGGCGGAGCAGGGTGTGCGAGTCTAGTAGAGTGTTTGTGAGCGGGAGCAAATGTTTGCGAGCAGGGTGTGCGAGTCTAGTAGAGTGTTTGTGAGCGGGAGCAAATGTCTGCGAGTCTAGTAGAGTGTTTGTAAGCGTGATACTGTTTAATTCTAATAGAAATCTGTGAATGCAGCAGTAGGCAGGGGTTGCCGAAGCTGGGTAAATTTTGTGTGTGATTTACGTTTCAGCATATTTATTTCTGCAGTTTTGTTTCTGTGTTTAAAATCAAGAAAAATTTGCTATAACCCTATTCACCCCCCCTCTAGGGTTAATCTAGATCCTACAAGTGGTATCGGAGCCCAGTATATTTTTTATTTAACTCTAGAGTCATGAGTCTATAAAATAATGCTTTTTCTGAGGGGCAATCTATTGCTAGGCCACCCATGTTTAACGGGAACGATTATGCTTATTGGAAAGTTAGGATGGGTATCTATCTTAGTTCTGTTGATTATGATGTTTGGGATATTATTGAAACTGGCTATAAACCTCCCACTATAATCGTTGGTGATACTGAGATTCCTAAACCTAAGGATAGGTGGGATGCCAACGATAAGAAACTGAAAACGACAAATGCTAAAGCCATGAATGCTTTGATATGTGCTCTTGATAAAAATGAATTTAATAGAATTTCTCATTGTACAACAGCACAGGAAATTTGGCACACTTTGGAGGTGACACACGAAGGAACTTCTCAAGTCAAGGAGTCTCGTCTAGCCCTATTCAGCAACGAATACGAAAACTTTGTGATGGACAAAGGCGAGAGCATAAAAGACATGTTTGGACGCTTTTCAACCTTGGTATACAATGCTAGAGCGCTTGGGAAGGTATTCACTGAGGTAGAGCTTGTGAGGAAGATACTACGAGTTTTACCAATGAACTTTGAGGCAAAAGTCACAGCAATCCAAGAATCGAAAGATTTGAGTAAACTAAGCATGGAGGAGTTGATTGGCAACTTGATGACATATGAGCTTGAGTTAAAAGCAAAGGAAGAACGCAACAACTCCGAACCAAAGAAGAAGACGATTGCTTTAAAGAGCAAAGAAGAAAGCGATAAAGATGAAGAAGATCCAATTGAAGAGCTTGCAATGGCTGTCAATAATCTTAGAAAATGGTCGAGATTCAAGCCACGCAAGAAGAAAACAAGTTGTAATAGGCCAAAAGATTCCGAAAATTCCGATAATGAACTGACGTGTTATAACTGCAACAAGCCTGGCCACATCAAACCAAAATGCCCACTTCTCAAAGACAACAAAGGAAAGAAAAAGAAAAAGAAGGCTTTTGCAGCAACTTGGGATGATGAAGAAGGAGAGGAAGTTTCGGATAGCAGCTCGGAGGAGGCTAACTTGTGTCTTATGGCAAAATCAAATTCAGAAGGAAGCTCCGACGAATCTAGTGAGGCAGGTGAGTTTTCTTATAAAGAACTTGTTTTTATGTGTTCTGATCTTACTAAGGTAGTGGATACTCTTGAATCTAAAATTGAAAAACTAAAATCTGATAGGAGAGAATTTGCTCGTGAAAATTTTAGGTTAAAAACTGAACTTGAAAATATTCAAAACCTAGAATGTAAAAAATGTAAGATTTTAGATTCAGAATTATCAAAACTGAGGAATAACTTTGAAAGTCTTGAAAATGAAAACTTGAATCTTAAGGAAACCATCGACACTAGGAGAAAGGATTTTATTAATCGATGCACCTCACTTGTCACTGAAAACTCAACATTAAAAACCAAAGTCCAAAATCTTGAGAAATCCCTGAATAACTTTTCAAAAGGAGAAAAATCATTCAAAATGTTATTGGGAAATCAAATTTTTGCTAACAATAGAAAAGGACTAGGTTTTGGAAAATCACAAGATGATGATAAAGGTAAAAGTGTTGCTCGATCTGAAATAATTGGAAATCATGTTGAAAATCATAGTCATAGGAACACAAAATTTAATCAATTCAATTTAATGAGCACGTTTTGTAGAGAATTTGGACATAATCGAAATAATTGTTGGTATAGACCCAAACACGTGGAAACTATACCAATTTGGGTTCCAAAAGGCACAAATATAAAATCTTTGAAAGTCAAACAAATTTGGGTGCCAAAAGGAACATATATAAATAGTTTTGGGTCTCCACAAACATATGTTTCATATTCTGCCACTAACAATCATGGACCTATAAAAACAAATAGGTCACATAAATCTTTCATCGTGTAGGTGTGGTGGCAGGCTAAGGAACAACAACACTGTTCTCTGGATTTTGGCTGTTCCAGAAACACAACTGGCGACAAAGCAAAGTTCCTTAGCCTAGTTCAAAGGTGACAGAATCACAATGGACAATGACGAAAAATTATCGTAAAGGTAAAATAGGTAAATTTATTTTTGAACGATATATCAAATGTGATAATCTGCACCATAATCTGAATTAAATCAGCCAATATTGAGATAAACAAAAGATGATGATTTTGATGTTATGATTCTTTTTCAAAATATTGACCAACCATCTTTAAATAGAATTACTTGGAGTAATTATGATGGTTGACTGATTCGAACTTAATTGATATGATTTTTTGACTTGTTCTTATTTATGACATTGATTTGTGCTTAATTGATGACCAATCAGATTTTTCAACTTTGAACTAATCCATATAAATTTGTTTGGTCAAATGAAGGTATTTGATTACTCATGCTACATGTAGATATATTTTGGTCACTACTTGTAAATTTGCACGATTTCAAATTTCATGTGAAAGCTGTTAAAAAGGATTTTTTGAAATTGTTGAAACTTTATGAAATTGTTGAAACTTTATGAAATTGTTGAAACTTCAAGAAATTGTTTTTGAAATAATTATGATGATGATTGATTGTTGATTACTCATGAATATAATTGTTTATCCTATGGTTTCTGAAATTAACATCATGATATTTGTTTGAGTGTTAACACGGCTTCAATTCAAATTCAAAAGAATGTCATTTAAACTGATGTTAAGTTTGAAATTCTTGGTGCACATTTCATGGTTTGATTCAACGAGTGAATATTGAGTGAAATTTAAATTCAGATGCAGTTTACACTGGTAATATAGTTGATAGAAAAATTATTAGTGTAACGTGATTAATTCTTGAAACATTCATTTGCTGCATCGTTTCTCAAAGAAAATATCTGCATATTTTTCACTTGAAATAATTTTCAAATAGCAGAAAATTTTCTTATAAAATCCCCTCGAGAAAATCATGTTTGACCATATTTACAGCTTAATCATTTTTGAAAAATTGATTTTATAATTTTTAATTTGAATTTAAATGACAAATTTTGACTAATCTGACTCCCTTTGATTATCGAAAAGATGAATAGTGATTGAAAAAGAGATGAGTGTTGATATTTATCATATATTATAACTCGAGAAAGTATAATTAGAAAATTTCTTTAGAATTTCATAACAAGAGTTATAAAAACTTTTTGTTGGGTAAAAATTCCATGACCATTTCTATTTCTATCATCTTTCTATCGACCATCACTCATCAAGATCATATTTAGTATGTAAATTTGTGGTAGTTTACAAAGGAAATCATTTGTTCTTCAATATCTTTAAATCTGTGAAGGAAATTATTTGTGCTTCAACTTATTATATTTAACAATAAAAATAAATATCCAAAGTATTCACTCTCATTTAAAAGTCCTCACGGTTGTGCATGGGTGAATTACTTAAATTTTTGATTATGTGCTTTCATGCTCATTTAAAAGTCCTCACGGTTATGCATGTATGGAACGCATATCAAAATTAATTGATTCAAATAGACAAGTTGATTCTAATCCCATTTAAAAGTCCTCACGGTCATGCGTGGTTAGAAGATACTTGATTTCATTTTTTTAAAATAAAAATTGTGAATACTACTAATCTCATTTAAAAGTCCTAACGGTTATGCATGGTTAGTAGATATTCAAATTTCCTGAAATAAATATACCACAAATAGACAGAATTGTATGATTTTTGATGATTTTATCCCCATCACTTCTGAAAGTGGAATATGCGCTTGACAAGGGTAATTATGATTTTTGTTTGAGTTTTATTGAAATTTAATATTTATATTCAATTGAGTTAAATGTTTGATTCATGTCTATCACTTCATCCCTATTTTTACAACACTGTTATTCTTTTGCTGATAACAAAAGGGGGAGAGAAAAGTTAAGATTTTGTCAAATAGAATCAAGCAAAGGTCAAATAATTTTCATAATTTTCAATTTGCATATAGGCTCATTTACATATTTTTATTTGTATGCATATATGTAGGGGGAGTATTGTGTAGAGAGGAGCATTTAAATAGGGGGAGCAAATTGAACGATCAAATACATTTAATACATTCAAAATCTTAAATATATGTTTGTTATCATCAAAAGGGGGAGATTGTTGAATATGCGCTTTGCGCTTATATGATTTTTGCTTGATGATAATAAACATATATACATTCGTTTAAATGTATTTATTAATATACTATTTTATTTTTCATAGAATAAATAAATATTTGCTGAATAAAATTAAATGACACAGAATTTGAATTCAAACAGAAATTTTATTCAAACAAATATTTATTACAATTTTGAATAGTACAATTTCAATCTCTCACTATAACTATCCAACTTTGATTACAATCACATCACATTTCACATTTACAGTTACCTCACTACATATCACTCACACTCGTATTTTTCTTCAACTTCCTTCTAGTTTAAATCCAGCATCTGAGAAATCTGAAAAAATATTCACTAACGCAGTAAAATTGAAAAAGAAATGTTTTTGCAATATAAAATGAAATATGGTTTTTGAAAATATGATTTGCCTCAGTTATTTGGGTTGTTCGTCATCATTCACACTTGTTTTCATCACAAAGTCGTGCATATAGATATTACAGGGACATGTAACCATAAGTGGCTGCAATACACACGTGTACATTCATACACGTGTGCACTGCCTCGCCAACTCGTGTGCGCAGCCAACAATAGCAAGTGTGCAAGCACAACTTCACAACAAACAAAGCAATGCACTATGCAATGTACAACAAGTCCAACATCCTCAAATGAAGTACAAAGCTCAAGTCACAATGTCGAGCATGCATGAAACAGTGCAATGAACCAGTAATACAAATGCAACAGTGAAGCTACTGAAGGCAACATGAAGAAATGTACATGCACCAGTGATGAAAGCTACAAGATACACAAGTTTAGTTCAAATACAAGTGATACAAGTGCAACACAGTTGCAAACAACATACCAGAAGTTCAAATATCACACAAGTACAGGCCGCAACAGTATGCACCAGTCCAAACAGTTATCAGAGAGTATATGGAAGGGTCAGGAACTCGACAGGCACATATGAATACAAAGTACACACGTGCAACAGTTCACGTATGAATCAGTGACCAACCACAAGACCACCAGGCAATTAACCAGAGGCAACCACAAGTGCAAGAATAAACCAGCATGAATGCAACATGGCTAAGATGTCTCAAATAAACAAAACATCAAATAGACCATGGAACAACAAAGTGATCAAACAAACAAGATCAGGGCAGTGGACAGTACAAGCCAGCAAATGCAACGACCAAAACCAGTTAAACAAGACACAGCAGTGATCAGATGAATCTTGAAATGCAACAAAGTGAAATGGAGCTCACTGAGAAATGCAATGCAAATGCAAATCAAAACAGAGAGTATGGTGATGCAGCCAACAAGGCAACAGTGCAGGTGAACAAATGTGCAAATGCTCTAGACCACACGGTGCATATATGTCAAACATGAATGCTACGACTTCAAATGAAGACCAACAAGCTACATGATGAACAAGTGCAAACTGAACGCAACAAGCATGAATAAAGTACAGTGTCAATCTCATGTATGCAACAGATAATGAAACAAGGTGCACCAGACCAGGTTACAAGATGATCAAGGCAGACTACAAGTTCAAGTAAAAGTGCAGACTAACTTAAACAACAACAATGAACAAGATTTCATGTAAACAAAATGAATACATCATGAATTATATCAGTGAACATCAGTGAACAAAATCACGTCAAGGCTGCAAATGAAATGTACACCATGATATCCAAACCAGAGTTCAATGCATATGAGATCATGCACAAACATATACATGACCAGAAACAGTCCAGTGAAATGTAACAATGCAAACTCGAGCACACAAACAAAAGACTACAAGTTCACAGTGAAGAACTATTTCAACCGTATGGCCAAAGTAAATCAACTGGTCAAAGCAAATGTCAGTACCGTGATGAACAAGGTTGAATAATTCACAAATCAGAAATCAAGTGTGAGACAAATTGAAACAGTCAATGCCAAGTCGAACCAGCAAAATCAAAACCGTGATAAGCAAGGCAATTCAAAGCCGTGTGAATCAAGCTACTAGAAATAGTCGTATTGAACAAGTCAGATTAATCATCAATCGTTCAAACATCATCAAGCGGCAGAGAAAAAGGAATTGAAAAATTCAAATATATTTAGACGAACGTAATTCAAGGAATTCGAACGCATATATAACCCAATCATCACTGGCAATTTCAAGCATCGAGTTCAAGTATCAACTTAGTAAAGCAAAAGGAAACAGTACATACCGAATTCACAAACAACGAACTCGATCAAGCAACTGCAAACGAGCGATAGTCAACCATCAGAGAAGCAGTGAGCTAGGGCAACATATCTCAGATCGAACGAAGAAATTGAAGCCCTGATTTACACAAGAGCCAAAGCCCTAATTGGAACAAAGGGAACGAAGCCCTAAACAGGACGAAGCCGCCATTACTCTCACGAACGAGACAAAAGGATCGGGTGAAATAAGGGAGTGGGCTGGCCTTATTATTAAAAAAGGGGTTTTGTGTTTTAATTTTTATAAAAGGGCTTTATTATATTGTTAATTAGGGTTTAGGGTTATTTTCTATTGTTTTTTAATTATTGTTTTTATTTTACGAATCAAAGAATTTGTAAATCACCACCTAGGGTTTAGGTAGTGTCAGATTGTCTAGTTAGAATTAGTTCAGTGAGCAGGGTGTGCGAGTTTACAAAGCTGTATAGGCGGGAGCAGAGTTTGCGAGTAAGCGAAGCTCTATAGGCGGGAAGCAAAGTTTGCGAGTAAGCGAAACTCTATAGGCGGAGCAGGGTGTGCGAGTCTAGTAGAGTGTTTGTGAGCGGGAGCAAATGTTTGCGAGCAGGGTGTGCGAGTCTAGTAGAGTGTTTGTGAGCGGGAGCAAATGTCTGCGAGTCTAGTAGAGTGTTTGTAAGCATGATACTGTTTAATTCTAATAGAAATCTGTGAATGCAGCAGTAGGCAGGGGTTGCCGAAGCTGGGTAAATTTTGTGTGTGATTTACGTTTCAGCATATTTATTTCTGCAGTTTTGTTTCTGTGTTTAAAATCAAGAAAAATTTGCTATAACCCTATTCACCCCCCCTCTAGGGTTAATCTAGATCCTACACATATGGTAACCAATATATAACGAAGACATATTAGTTAACCGAGCTTACCACCATGCAAAAGCTAACCAAATGCTCAACCTAATCAAGTACATATGGATGCAAAAGCTAACTGAATGTCCAACCTAATTGGGTACATATGGATGCAAAAGTTAATCGAATGCCCAATCTAATCGAGTACATAAGGATGCAAAAGCTTACCGGATTCCCAACCTAATCGAATATGTATGGATGCAAAAGCTAATCAGATGCCTAATTAAATCGAGTAAATATAGATGCAAAAGCTAACCGGATGCGAACCTAATCAGGTACAGATGTAAACCAATCTATGATCGAGATATATTGTTTAATTAAGCTCACCATAAATACAAAAGCTAGCCGAATGCCCAACCTAAGTAGGTACGTATGGTTGCAAAAGATAATCAAATGCCCAACGCAATCGAGTAAGTATGGATGTAAAAGCTAACTGGATGCCTATCCTAATCAAGTACATAAGAATGCAAAAGCTAACTGGATGCCAAATCTAATCGAGTACATATGAATGCAAAAGCTATCGAATCCCCAAGCTAATTGGGTACATATAGAAACCAATCTATAACGAAGATGTATTGGTTGACCGAGCTTACCACCGAATACAAAAGCTAATCGAACACCGAACCTAATCGAGTACATATGGATGCAAAAGCTGACCGGATGATCAACCTAATCAAGCACATATGGATTCAAATGCTAATCAAATGCCCAACCCATAACCTATAACCAATTTAGAACAAAAGTTAATCAAGTTAATCATAAATACAAAATCTAGTCAGTCTAGTCATGAATACAAAATTACAACAGTTAAACGATATAACAAAGAAAGAAAAAGCAAATATAAACCTAGCAAATATTTGCCACGAAAATATTTGACTGATGTAGAACCTAATCAGAAACATATGGATGCAAAATCTAACCATAAGAAAAACCTAATCATACATGTATGGATGTAAAAGATAATCATGTACACAACCTAATCAAGTACAAATATAAAACTATTTATAACTGATTTAGAATAATGACTAAGCAAGCTTCTTTAGCACACCTAAAAGATAAATTATATTATCAAGAAAACACGTATATATGCATGATAGATGTGTAACAAGAAAATATAAACAAATAAATATATCATTATCAAATATTTGCTTGACAAATATTACCCAGGCAAATATTTGCCAGACTGATTATTGTCACAATGCTATTAACCAAACGAAAAAAATACAGTGTAAGCATACAAATAAATAAAATAACAAAAAACCATTTAATCCAATAAAACAATACATGATATTAATAGTCTTCAAATATAAAACCAATAATTTATAAAAATTACACTTGACTTCTTTACAGACAAAATCTTTTGCTATCACCTAATTTTATACACAAACTACAATGTTTATATTCATTTACCTCATCGGCTAACTTAATCCGTTCAAAAGAAGGAGGCCGTCTGACACCATATCATTTCTTAGGAAGATGAACTTTAACATCTTCAGGTACAACATCTTCCATTTGAAAATTAACAAGTTGATGGGTCGGATGAGAATAAGATGCCCGAAAAAAGGATACTTTGAAATAGTCCTCGATATAAGAATAAACATACAAATCGAAGCAAGAATTCATCTAATAGCATGAGCACATGGAAACCTATGAATGTAAAATAAGTTATAACTACATCATAAAACACTCAAACCTAAACGATAAAATTGAGTTGATTGAACTTCATAAACATCAGTAATAGAATTAGTAACTTTCATTGAATACCCTCAAGGTATAAATGCCTTAAACACTTTTTCATAACAGAGCATACTTGACTATTCCAAGTTTTACTTAACTAACGTCTATCAGCATAAGTTCCACGAGCTTCAAATGAATTCTGTCTAAATATGCAATGATAGGTAAATATTTTTCATCTAAAATCCATTTGTTAAAACTTTCTGAATAGTTAGAACTCATTTCCCCATACAGATTTCCAATATAAAATACATTAGCAAACTTTTCAAAAGGCAAACCATGCAAAAAATATCTACTTCAACCCCACAAATAGTTTTGAACTCGGACAAAGTTTAATTAAATACGTTTAATGTAGCAGCATTAGCAACACGATAAAACAATAAAATAATCCATTTCCTTTTGCCTTCAAGATGCCTTTTTGTTAAAAAAAACTCTTCGTTATTCTTCAAATGATAGTACCAAAAATCATGAGCTGGACTTGGAAAAACTTGTGGAATAACAAGCAAAAGATCGGTATGTCGATCAAATACAAAGGTGAAATCATGATCATTATTACGTAACATTTCTCTAAGCTTTGTTAAAAAACAATACCAGTTAGGTTTATCTTCATGAGATACAATGCCAAAAATTAGTGGGAAAAAAATTAAAATAAAATAAAAATAATTTTTCACATCATCAAACTAAAAATAAATGCATAAAATATGTAACGACCCGTATTTTACATATCGGAGGACTGTAAATTATTGATATTAGGGTCGTATGATTATATAACTTTGGACAATTGCTATTAGAGACATTTTTCATTCTTAGAATTTTTATTAGATGATTTTGACCCTAAAAATCTTGTATGGCCTATAACTTTTGATAGGGTCTGAACTATGGCCTAAAACTACTTCCATTAGATCAAGATGATGGTTTCTCTTTTCGTATAGTGGTCGTAATAGGAAAACAGACTTATCATTTTGGAGATATGACTATTTGAAGCTCCACTTGATTTTGAACTACTTCCTGTGTAATTAAGGAGATTATCGGCTAAGCCCAACACCTATTCGGGATTAACACCCAAAGGGGCTGATGGGAATTCTCTTTGTGATTTCACACTTTCCAAAATAGTTAGAGAACCATCATTAACATTCTCTAGCCTTAAACCACCCTAAACCTTACTTTAATTAGCCAAATCTTGTCACTGGAACAAGGTTAGCAAGATTAGAACTTATATTTGGGGGATTTGCTGTTGGAGATACTTAGAAGCTACTGTTCATTCTTGGATTTCGTGCTGTTTTGGATTTCTTGGGTTTTAGGTGAGTGGTTAGAACCTCTCACTTTCTAATTTGTTAATATACACCATAATATAAATTTTGAACCCTAAAATGTGTTTTAACCCTCATCTAATCACATATATTGATTTTACAAAGTTTGGAGTATTTGTATTCTTATGTATCTCCTTTGTTCTTATAGTTCATCTATTATTCTGCCCTAAGATTTAGGCTCTAATTTGATGTGTATGAATGTTTGTTTGCTTGAATATAATTTCATAAGTTAAGCGCTTAAGTTTATGATGTTTGTTTGGTTGAAAACATCAATCCAATAACAACTTAGAATTAGGTACAGATTCTTGGATCGGTGATGATCCAAGAATTCAACTTCACCCAAATTTGATGCGATCTGTGTGGATCAACAGGGAAGACCTCATAAAGCTACACTTCAAGTCTAAGTCATTTGGAGTTTATCTGCTCGAATTATGTGCAAAAGAAGATGGATTGGTGATAATGTGCAAATCTTTGAATGGTAGAGGTGTGTTCCAAGTCGTGCTCAGAGGGCTTACTTTAAGTCATACTTAGGTCGTTTGCATATATGCTTTGGGCAATGTTTAGGGAGGAAAAATGTCCAAATGTTGGATCGGTACCCTCAGATTGGTACCGGTCCAAGAAAGGCTTTGGATCGAGTTATTTCGAGTTATGTACGTACTAGAATGGAGTTAACTTGAGGGTTAAGGAATCATCTATGTATGGGATCAATGGTACCCATGGCTCAATACTAATGCATGTGGTGACTTTGTTCGGTGAGAAGATGGTTTGATGGTGGAGCATGGTTTGATCCATGGTGAACTGTTGGACCAGTGCTAAGGTTGGATCAGGGTAAAGGAAATGAAGCACTCCAAGTTATTTGTGCATTTGCTCTGGGTCGTTCACATGTTCACTTCAAGTCTTGCTTTGAGTCTTCGTGCATGAGCTTTCTTCGAGTCACATCTCCATTTCTTCGAGCTAAGGATTGGGTCGGTACTAAGTTATAAATTCGACAGAGAATTTTCGACGATGATGACACGCAATTCGATGATGATTTCTTGATGGGGAGTGACGACTTCGATGATGAGATGGTTGTACTTCGAGATGCAGAGTAAGGGACTATAGGTCGGATTAAAGTAGCTATTGAAGGAAGATTATAGGACAAATGATGATATTCTACGACTGAAGATGATTGTCGATAATCGTTTTGAACTGCAACGACTTTGGACCAGAATTGTAATAATAGTTCTAGGATATGCTCTACCGCGGATGGTGTATGCAAAATGATCATTAATTTTCGTAGGTTTCAAGTGTACTCATGAAGAAGGGGTATGTGAGGATTCTCACTTGGGCATACGGGGAGCTCCAGATCATATGTTGTTTCTACCTGTTTACCTTGGGCTGTCTATGAAGGTGCATCTATTTCCTGGCCTACGTAGTGGAATGGATTCGAGTAATGAGAGATCATGACGTTGAGTAATCCTTGACTATAGAGGGAGGTTATACGAGTGTCATATACCCAACACACTAAGTGAGTGAATGCGAAGATGGATGATGGATGTTATGTTTTCTTTGGTTGCTTATTATCCTAGAGATGTCACACAACATAGATATCATTGATGTAGATATCTAGACACCCATTAGTACTATAATGTATAGTATACTCTGATGATTATGATATCGAGTAGCATATATTATGTATTGCGTGCTAACTCTGTGGATGTAAGGACATGCAAGGTATGATTTTCCATACCATCTATCCTAGTACATCGACTTTGTAATATTCGAGATTTTTTACTGCTCACTCCAAACTATTGTCTGACTTGGGATTTTATACTTTGCTTCCTATTATTTGGGTATTCTTAATTGAGTAGATTAGGGATTTTAGGTATGGCGAGCATGTAGAGCTAAACAAGTAGAGAGCAGAAGGCTACGTTCCCATGTATTATATTTATGTATTATTGCTTATTTCCATTGTGTGGCACTATGGAGCTTATTAGTGCTATTATCTATTCATATACAGTTTCTTATTTGAGTTATTATTGGTTGTATAAACTCTATCACATATGTTGTATAGCTATATGGATCTATATGCTCTAATTTCTATGGTTCATCAATTATTATTGTCTTGTTAATTTTGTATCTTTAGAGACTATTATATTTTATTCTATGTATTTTGGGATATATGAAAGGTTCTATGATTGATTTACTTTACTATAACCTTGACAATCATCCTATATAGACCGAGCACTGTTGCAGCACATTATACAGGTTATATATTAAGTGGCTGTAGTTTTGGGCGATCGTCACATTTGGTATTAGAGCTTAGGTTTCATGGTTTAACCTAACGGATATCGTGGTTTAGTCAAGATAGAGTAGGAGTTCTCACCCTACGAATGGATCGAGAGTGTGTATATATACGAGAGCGCATACTTGTAATATTTTGGTTTTCAAAACTATATAATAGTATATATATAATGTGAAGTCACACTACACAAAGAAGTAATACTTAAGTAGAATTCCTTATAGAGAAGACGATCGTCCTTATTACAGATTGAAGGATGAGTCATCAAACAAGGAATGGTGCTAGGAACTCCATCTATAATGTTGAAGAAGGAGCTGGCTTGGGTGCTGTTAATCCCAACCTGCAAATGATGTTCAATTCCATAATGCGAAACATTCTAAATGCTCAAGTAGACGCTCTGAATGTTGTTGTTGATGGTGTGCTTCGGGGCAGGTGCCCAAACCGCTAAGCTGGAAAAGACTTTGCTAGTCCATATGGCAAACCATTCAATGGAATAGAGTCGGCGATGGAAGTTCAGGATTGGCTTGATATCTGCAAAAGGATTTTCGATGAGTTAGAGCTGAATGATGCCATGAAAAGGTGATTAGATTCCCGACAGCTTCAAGGGAAAGCCATGAACTAGTGGAATGCAGTGAGAGCTACTACTCCCAAGACAGTTCACTTGGGGCCAGTTCAAAGCCAGATTTGAGAAAAAAATTATTTCTGCAGCTGAGATGTCAGTTCCATTTCATAAGTTTTTGGATCTGAAGCAAGGGGATATGAATGTTTTCGAGTACGTTGCTGAGTTCAACACCCTGTTGAAATATAGGATGTCCTTCATCAACACTTCGTTAAAGAAGAATGAGAATTTTATCATTAACTTAGACGGCTACTTGGGGCGGTGACTCGTGGGCCACCTTGACTAGACTTTTAAGATAATAGTCGAGAAGGCCCCATGACATGAGAGTCTATATTCGAAACCGAAAGCTATTATTTCCAAAGAGGAGCCAAAGCCACAATCAAGCAGGGAAGGCAAGAAAAAATGGAATAAAAAAGGAGGAAGCAATTTCAGAGCAAAGATATCCAAAAGAAGAAGGTAATGCATGGACCGACTTGCTACAAACGTAGAGATGAGGGTCACTTTAGAAGAGATTACAAAGCTGAGGGGAGAAAGTGCTACAACTGCAATAAGTTTTGGAATATCAAGAAGTAATGTCCTGATTTACTTGAGCAGAAGTAGGTAGTGGATGCGCGGAGTGCTCTACCGACGAAAGAGAAGGGGAAGCGCATCGTTATTAAAGGTATTCTTTATATTCATGATGTTCCCATATGTCTTTTGTTTGATACCGAAGCTTTGCATTCCTTCATATCTAGTGATTTGGTAGATAAGTTAGGATTTGAATCCAAACTTGTTTACCGACCTTTGATTGTTACAAACCCTATTAGAGGCTACACTAACATTTGTATGGTTTTTCGTGGTTTTTTTTATCAAGTCATGGATGTTCTTTTGGCTGTGATTACTTTGTTTTGAGTTTGCGGGATTTGGTATTATTCTGGGTGTGGACTGCCTTTATAGATATGGAGTGATAGTGGATTACGAGAAGTCACTGGTGATGATAAGGGTAGATAATGAGTGGATGATAGTGTTAGGCTGCCTACCAGACTATGAGGTTATAGTTAGCTTTCTATATTAGCTTAATATCCTTTGATAAGGATTATCTGAACATATTTGAGGAGGTGACCAGAATTCCTCCACACAAAGAGATCGAGTTATGTATTGATTTAGTTAAAGACATTAGACCAATAGTAATGCCTTTGAGGAGGATGGCACCTAGAGAGCAACGGGAGCTCAAGGTGCAAGTGAATGACCTATTGCAAAAAGGGTTCATTCACAGAAGTATATCTCAGTAGGGAGCGCCTATAGAATTCGCTATGAAGGAAGATGGTTCATTTAGAATATGTATTGACTATCGTAGTCTGAATTAAGTTACGAGGAAGAACAAGTGTCCGCTCACACATATTAATGAGTTGTTTGACTAGCTTCACGGTTGTAAAGTATTCTCTCATTTGGACCTTGCGATGAGATTTCACCAACTGAGAATAGTGAAAGAGAGTGTGTCGATTACAACATTTCATATGCCATCTGGTTTCTATGAGTGATTGGTTATGTCATTCGGGCTAATTAAATGCCCTAGCATACTTCGTTGATCTCATGAACCATGATTTCAGGAGTCAACTAAATAAATTTGTTCTTATGTTCATCGATGATATTCTCATCTACTCTGACATAAAGGAGGAACACAAGATGCAGTTGAGAATCATGCTTGAGGTGTTGAGAGAGCACCGAATGAAACCAAAGTTTTCTAACTATCACTTCTGTAGGAGAGAAATGTGATTCGTGGATCACGTTTCTGAGCAGGGCAT
Organism: Allium cepa; assembly: GCA_030765085.1. Lineage (NCBI taxonomy): Eukaryota > Viridiplantae > Streptophyta > Magnoliopsida > Asparagales > Amaryllidaceae > Allium > Allium cepa. The sequence goes on along the minus strand of CM060944.1, from coordinate 442,175,453 downwards.
TATCGTGGTCCTACAAAAGTCATAATAATTCAACATTGGACTAGACCCCAAAATGCTATGGATGTGGGAAGTTTCTTCGGGTTCGTTAGATATTATACACGATTCATCTAGGAATTCTCCAAAGTACCTACACCATTGATGAAAAAGAATCAGATTTTTGCTTTGAACGCGTGACGTGAACATGCATTCATGGAAAGAAAAGTTAACGAGTGCACCAGTATTGAACATTCCGAGCGAAAATGTAGAGATGACGATATACACTGATGTTTGTGGTATTGATTGGGGGCGGTATTGATGTAGAGAGGCAAATTTTTTGCATTTGCTGGTTGACAATTGAATTCGCATGAGAAGAAATACATGACCTATGATTTAGAGTTAGCAGCGATTATATTTGTGCTGAAGATTTGGAGGCATTATCTTTTACGAGAGTGGTTTGAGCTCGCCGACAATAAATCATTGAAGCTTATCTTTTCATTGAAGGATCTTATCCTTCGTCGATAATGATGGTTAGAGTGCCTACCCTCATACAATTTGATATTGCATATAAACAGGGGAAGGGAATACGATTGTTGATGCATTCAGTAGGAGCGTTGATGCATTCAGTAGGAGACATGCCGGCTTAGGAGCTATGTTCCTTAAGTGAATGTAGTTAGAGTATATCGGTGGTTATGACTTCCGATTGAGATGCGAACTAGGGTCGATGATATTGGCGAGCTTGATCATTAGGCCTACTCTAATTAACCGGATCAGTACTATTCAAAGGCATGATGCCAGATTAGTTGAGATCATTGCTAAGATTCAAGATAGAGTAGAGTATAAAGAGATGAGATGGTATGGACTCAATGAAGATGGTTGGCTCCATAGATATGAGGGATTATTTGTTCCCGATGTTGATGGGTTGAGGAATGAGGTGCTACGAGAGTGCCATCATTCGAGATTGACTATCCATTTTTGAAGTAATAAGATGTACCGTGATATGAAGCAGACCTATTATTGAGAAGGGATAAATAAAAACATTGAGGCATTCATCTCGAAGTGCATGAACTACCAGTTGATTAAGGAAGAGACAAAGAATCCTAGTGGTTTGATGCAACCACTAGAAGTTCCCTAGTGGAAGTAAGAAGAAGTTTTGATTGATTTCATCGATGGTCCACTTAGGACTAGAGTAAGGTATGATAGCATTTGGGTCCTAATTGATTGATTGACAACGATTGACAAAAAGTGCCAGATTAATACAAGTCAAGTCAAGTAGAATGGTAGCTAAACATGCCAAATTATATGTGAAGTAGATAGTACGATTCCACTATGTGCCTAAGAGCATTGTAAGTGACCAAGACCCTTTGTTGACTAGTGGGTTTTGGAAGAGCTTACAAGAGGCGTTGGGGACAGAGCTATATTTGAGTATGGCTTATCATCCTCAAACCGACGGCTGAACCATGAGAGTGAATCATATCTTAGAAGGTATCTTGTAGGCTTGTATACTTAACTTTGGAGGCTCGTGGGATGAGCACTTACATCTTATTGAATTCGCATACAACAACGGTTATTAGTTCAGTGTCGTTATGACACCATTAGAAGCATTGTATGGATGATCGTGTAACACTCCTTCATGTTGGTGGAAAGTGGGTGATAAGATGATACTCGGGCCATATATTATTAGAGAAACCTCAAAGAAGATCGAGATCATTTGGCATTATGGTATTTGTCTAGATCTCTCCATTGAAGAATTTGATTTAGTTCGGTAGTAAAGGGAAGTTGACACCGAGATTCATATGTCCTTTTCTGATACTAGGGAGGATTGGGAACCTTGCTAATAGAGTCGACTTACCTCAAAGAGTGGTAGAAGTGCAATATATGTTCCACGTTTCTCATTTGTGTGGAAGTTTATGCATGAATCAGACATAACTTTCGCACTGGATCAACTACATCATATCGAAATTGAACTAGAGGCTTCTAACCTCGTACGCCTATTCAGATTGTTGGATGTGATACAAAGCAGCTTAGGAGGAAGATAGTGAAGGTTCAGTGGAGTGAAAGCAAAGGCGGCTACACTTACAAGAGTGAGGGGAGTGAAAGGATGGCTTATACAGAGCTCTTTACTTGGTGAGACTTTCTATTTATTGCTTTTACTTTCACCTATGATATCATGAATTATACCTTAGTGTAGTATCATGTGTGCTAGGATAAGCTTGGATGTTTCCTATTTCATCTTTTTTTTTGTATGCATGTTTGATGTGTGATGGTTGCCTATTTCATCTTTTTTTGTGTATGCATGTTTGATGTGTGATGGTTGCCTATGCTCGTATATGCTTCATAGGCATGGAGGATTGCCTTATTGATTTTGTTTAGGTTTTCTAAGGAGAAATTTCTAAAGGTGGAGAATGTAATGACCCATATTTCACATATCAGAGGATCATAAAATATTGAAATTATTTTTATTTAGGGTTGCATGATTCTATATGTAACAACTGTGCTATAACACCGGCACCCAAGATACCTGCATAATGTGCTGTAGCAGTGCTCAGTTAATGCAAGACGATCATCAAGGGTTTGTAAAGTAAATAAATCAGTCACAGAACCTGTCATATATCTCACAGCGCAATGAATAAAAGATGGTAATAAGCATCCTGGATATAAAACAGTCAAGAAGGTAAATAACTGGATGAATGACATAATCAGAGTAATAATTCCATATAACATGTAGTGTAAAAAATAGAGTTACACATCAAATAATAACTCGTAAGTAACTGTCCCTTTTTGTACCGAAAATGGGCACAACACTCTTCGGAAGTTTTTGAAGAGATAAAAGTGAAGAATATAAATTTAAAATGAAGATTATCTAATAAAAACTCCAACAAACAATAACACAAATGCACAGACAAGCAATTTAGACTGGTTCGGCGTGTTGCCTACGTCCACTATGAAGTTTTTGGGATTTTATTGATTCTCTTTGAACGATTACAAGTGATTACAGTGAACAACAGTCAAGTACAGCTTGGAATTCGAATTCAACAGCAGGGTAGGATGTAAATCTCAATCCGGCAGAGTCTGGGCGCTTGAGAATCAAAAGATCCTTATTCTGTAGGCTCTAGGGCTCTATTTATAGGTTAGGAGGCTGATATTTCACTCAAACTTCGGAAGACTCCTTCTGGCACGTGAGGGGGCCCATGCGATCGGTCCCGAAGAGTTTCGGCTCGTTTGGTGATCGATACGAACTCAATTCGTATCGATCGAGACTGTATCCGATGGAGGTGGAACTTAGCGAGAATAATCTTTAGCTTGCATATAGTCATCTGTGAAAATTTCGTAGCATTTGGACCAGTGGATCTTGAGCTATGATCGATACGAGCTTGAGTTTCTCGTTGGCTATTTGGTTCGAATCCATCAATTCGAATCGATCCACTTCGAATTAATGATGCAATGCCTCTGTGATGACGCGGTGCGCATTCCTCGCACCGATCCTCTTTTTGCTATGAGTTGGCTGTTTCGCATCCGTGAATCTCGCCTCATTTGCATTGACGACCATTGCGTTGATCCAGGCTCATTTGACTTGATGGACACGAACAAGCCATTGGACGTGGATTCGAACAAGAGCCCCTAATGGGTACGAAGTAGTTATCGTCTGATGGATGCGAAGTAAGGTCATCTGATGGATACGAAGAGCGGTTTCCTGATGGATTCGAACTAACAGAACCTGATGGGTTCGAGTAATCACTTACTGATGGTTTTGAACTGTATGATTGCAAATGATTGTGTGCTAACGGATTCAAGATAGATGGATACGAGGATATTGTAGCCCTGATCGATATGAAGACGGTGGATTCGAATAGAAGCTCAACCATGGATACGAGCTGTGTTTAGCTGGATGGATACAAAACAGGATCTAGACGATCGTTACGAAATGTACGCTTTGTCGATGGATACGAACTTGATCGGTACGAACCGAGGATTCTTGATGGATACTAGACCGGTCAGTGCGAAGTTGATGAATTCGAAATATGCCTCACTGATGGATACGAAAACATGGCTTTTCCCTTCAACTTGCACCTATTATAACTTGAGCATGCGAACTCGGATTGACTTGAAATTTGGAACACTGGCTTTCACGGCTTCGCTTGTCGTGTCTTACTGATTATAGTCTGATCCAGACTCGGACAAAATTCATCGATATCCATAACGAACCAGTGCGTACCCGATATCCGGGACGAATGTCCCTTAGTTCTTAATATGTTCCTCGATATCTCGGCCTTGCCAAAAGGCTGGATAACATTTTGCCTTTTGGAAAGGCCGAGATATGAAGGAACATATTAAGAACTAAGGGGCATTCGTCCCGGAAACCGAGTACGACTGGTTCGTTATGGATATCGATGAATTTTGTCCGAGTCCGGATCAGGCTGTAATCAGCAAGACACGACAAGCGAAGCCGTGAAAGCCAGTGTTCCAAATTTTAGGTCAATCCGAGTTCGCATGCTCAAGTTATGATCGATGCAATTTGAAGGGAAAAGCCATGTTTTCGTATCCATCAGTGTGCTATATTTCGAATCCATCAACTTCGCACCAACCAGTCTCGTATCTATCAAGAATCCTCGGTTCGTACCGATCAAGTTCATATCCATCGACAGAGTGTACATTTCATGTCGATCGGCTAGATCCTGTTTCGTATCCATCCAGCTAGACATAACTCGTATCCATGGTTGAGCCACTATTTGAATCTACCGTCTTCGTATCGATTAGGGGTACACTACCCTCGTATCCATCTGTCTCAAATCCGTTAGTGCACAATCATTTGCAATCATCCAGTTTGAAACCATCAGTAAGTGATTCCTCGAACCCATCAGGTTCTGTTAGTTCGAATCCATCAGGCAACCGCTCTTCATATCCATCAGATGACCTTGATTCGCATCCATCAGACGATAACTACTTCGTACCCATTAGGGGCTCTTGTTCAAATCCACGTCCAATGGCTTGTTCATGTCCATCAAGTCAAATGAGCCTGGATTGACGTAACGGTCATCGATGAAAACGAGGCGAGATTCATGGATGCGAAATGGTCAACTTGGAGAAAAAAGAGGATCGGTACAAGGAATGCGCGTCGCGTCATCACAGAGGCACGTGCATCATCGATTCGAAGTGGATCGATTCGAATTGATGGATTCGAACCAAACAGCCAACGAGAAACTCAAGCTCGTATCGATCATAGCTCAAGATCCACCGGTCCAAATGCTACGAAATTTTCACAGAACACTACATGCAAACTAAAGATTATTCTTGCCAAGTTTCACCTCCATCGGAGACAGTCTCGATCGATACGAATTGAGTTCGTATCGATCACCAAATGAGCCGAAACTCTCCGGGACTGATCGCGTGGGCCCCCTCATGTGCCAGAAGGAGTCTTCCGAAGTTTGAGCGAAACATCAGCCTCCTACACCTACAAATCGATCCCAGAGCCTATAGAAAAAGGATCTTTTTATTTCCAAGCGCTTAGACTCTGCTGGATTGAGATTTATATCCTACACTTGCTGTTGAATTCCAATTCCAAGCTGTACTTGACTGTTGTTCGCTGCTTTTAATCGTTCAAAGAGAATCAATAAAATCACAAAAACTTCATAGTGGACGTAGGCAACACGCCGAACCACTCTAAATTGCTTGTCTGTGCATTTGTTTTATTGTTTGTTGGAGTTTTTGTTAGATAATCTTCATTTTAAATTTATATTCTTCACTTTTATCTCTTCAAAAACTTCCGAAGAGTGTTGTGCCCATTTTCGGTACAAACACTTTGGTGCTTTCACTGAGAAATAAACCAGATTTTCTCCTGCTCTTTGGATCTATCGTCGATATCGGATTGCATAAATCTAAGAGAAAGATCCAGATCACTATTCTGAATTCCTTCCATCCTATTCAGATCTGCACAAAGTCTAGGAAAGGAGTTCAATCCTCAAGATGGTTAGTACAAGGACCACTTCCCATGTTGTCGATCAAGAATGTCGGGATAGACAAAATCCCACGCATCTACCTCCATCCAACCAAGACACTGTCGGACCCTCATATCCGTCGGGCCCGGTTACTAGGAAAGAGTTCCAGTTATTGCTACAGGAGTTGACACAGAGTCATCAATAGCTAACAAAACAGTTGCACGCAAATGCCAAGCTGACCAACCAGTTAAACCGCCAGAAGCGCAGAAGATCTAGAAGAGACCAAGTTTCGCACTCCTCCACAGAAAGTACCGCCTCGTCAGGCTACAACCATAGATCCATTCGTCCTCGACCGGACGAAGGCTACGCACACGTCGTTGGACATCAGCCCGCCTTGACCATTGGGCAGCTGAGAGTTGGCCCCTCGGCCAGCTTCCATACTAGACCCTCTTCCTGGGGAGGAACTATTCCTCATTACATTGTAGATAACCGTGCTACCACCGCCGCGGTTGAAACAGGGATTGATGCCCGGAACCAACATGGATGTACTCTTGAACCTTACGTCCCAGAAGCCGTCGAGCCAAGGAGGCGAGACGTGGACCGTCGACAGCTCCCGATCCAGCCTCGCAATGTGGAACCCTACCACACCTTGGCTCCACATGTGCAGAACGTTCAAATGCCAGACCTTCCGGTTATGATATGTCAAATGATCCGTGAAAGTCAGGGTCTTACCAACGACGAATGAGGAATCTCCTGTAGTCACACCCCCTTTACGGATGACATACTTTTTGCCGAACCTCCTCGACGATTCAGAATGCCCACTTTACCGATTTATGAAGGAAATTCAGACCCAAACCAGCACATCCTGAAGTATGAGTGGTTGATGAATGATGCAAGAGAGGACGACGCAGTAAAGTGCCATAGTTTTCCTATCTCTTTGGGGGGTATTGCCACCATGTGGTTTACGCGATTGCCGCCCCGATCCATTTCTTCTTTTGATCAAATGGCCACGAAGTTTGTAGAACAGTTTCGTATGCATGTTGTTAGGCCTAAGGATGTTAACAATTTGTCTAGCATCACTCAAGCTCCCAGGGAGACGCTTAGACACTACTTGGAAAGGTTTCATGCTGCATGTGCATAGATAAGTAGCCCCAATGACAATTTGATCTTAATGGCGCTGACTAAGGGAATTGATCCCGACTCTGAGTTTGGAAATTGATTAGCTGGGAAGCCTCCCGAGTCGTTGGACCGTTTCTACTTCAAAGCCGCCCAATTCTTAAGGTGAGAGGACGCGAAACAGTCTAGGCAGCAGGACGACATGGGACCCAATAATGAAGGGATTTAAAGCAATGTGGCAGTTAAATAGTCGGGTGAGAGTTCTGGAAAAGTACAGCTGAATATACAGAACAAGCAATCTCAACCGAGAAATAGTGATAATCAGAATAAGAAACAGGATCAATACCGTGGCCCGCGATGTAGGGCTCCAATGTTTGATAACTACATACCATTGAATACGTCGCTAGAGAACGTATATTGGTAGACTTGCAATGCTATGCAATATAAGAAGCCTGCTCTGAAGCCATCTTCGGAGAGGCAGATTCAAATGGGAAAATTTTGTAGATTCAATGAGAGTTATGGCCACAATACCAATGAGTGTAGACATTTGCAGGACCTCATTGAGAAATTAATGAGGGAGAGAAAGTTAGATCAGTTCGTGCGGGCGTCGCAGTCTGGTGGTGCGGGCCCGTCAAACCAAAATCGTGTGCAGAATCGAGAAAGGCAAGAGGAACCCTCTCGTACAGATGGGAGATTGGTAATAAATACAGTAAGTGGTGGTCCCAATCCAGTAGACCGAAGCTGGAGGGAAATGGAGTTGTATGCCAGCTCTATCAGGCATGCTTACTTCGAGTGTTGCGGTAGTTTTGATGAAGGGGCTCCGGCCAAACAATAGAGATCAATGACTGATGACATCATGTTCAGAAGCCGGGATGGTGACAGGGTCGAAGCCCCCACTATTGACCCACTAGTCATATCTGCCCAGGTTGGTCCTGCTTGGATGAAGAGGATCTTGGTTGACAGTGGGAGTTCAGTAAATATTTGGTTTGAGAGAGCTTACGATCTGATGAAAATGGAAGCCAAGGATTTAAAAACTTGTCAATCTAGAATGCACGGCTTCCATTTCAGTGCCAATATACCCATTGGAGTAGTGGAGCTGCCAGTGGAGCTGGGAGTTGGCGAGTGCCGGAGAGTACGGATGTTAAAATTTGTTGTGTTAGACATTCAATCCCCCTATAATGCATTTTTGGGCCGACCGGCCCTCGCTGAATTCAGGGCAGCAATTCCCCCATGGTGTTTAACTCTGAAGTTCCCCACCGATCGTGGAATTGGAGTCATTCAAGGAGATCAGGCTGCTGGGAGAGCCTGTTATGTTGCTGAGCTGCGTGAGGAGCAGCGAAGAGAGAAAGGAAAGGGCGTAGAGGAATCTCTCTACGTCCGCTTTGCAGATAATTGACAATTGGTTCTTGGGCCTCGGCCTGGGAACCGAAACCAATTCCAGAGGGATCTTGACCTTAGAGACAATGAAAACAAGGATGAATCAATAGAAAGTCAAGCTTCTTCGGCCGAACTGATGATCGATGTTTTGATCGGTTATGATGATGATGATGATTCGAGAATGTTAAAGATTGGGTCTCAGCAGAGCCAAGAGACGCAGTAGGAATTGGTTGAATTTCTCTGGACGAATCTCGATGTGTTCGCTTGGACACACTCTGACATGTGTGGGATCTCGCCGGAGATCGCGAGCCACACCCTGAATATTGATCCGCGGTGGATCCCAATCAAACAGAAAAGGCGTGGTATGGATCCAGAGAGATCTGCAGCCCTTAAAGAAGAGGTCGATAAGCTAAAATCAAACGGATTTATTCAAGATGCTTTATACCCGGAGTGGGTATCCAATCCCGTACTTGTCCGAAAGCCGAATGGGAAATGGAGGACATGTGTTGATTATTCTGATCTAAATAAAGCTTGTCCAAAAGACAGTTTTTCACTTCCCAGGATTGATCATCTTGTAGATTCAATAGCTGGACATGAATTATTATCTTTCATAGATGCTTATTCCGGCTACAACCAGATACCAATGCATGTACCCTACCAAGAACATATTAGCTTCGTAACCGACCCGGGACTCTACTGCTACAAAGTTATGCCCTTTGGACTAAAGAACGTCGGAGCAACATACCAACGTCTAATCAACCAGATGTTCGCTAACCAGATCGGAAAGACCATGTAGGTTTATGTAGATGACATGCTGGTAAGTCGCGGTTCTCCACTGATCACATCAAAGATTTGGAGTCAATGTTCAACATCCTTCGAAAATACGGGATGAAGCTCAATCCGCTGAAGTGTCATTTTGGAGTCGCATCCGGAAAGTTCCTTGGGTTCATTGTCAATGCTCGAGGAATAAAAGCCAATCCAGAAAAGATCTGGGCAATCAGAAATTTGCAGACAAGCAAGTTCAGAGTCTCAACGGGAAGGTACCAGCATTGAGCAGGTTCATATCGAAGTCTACCGACAAATGCATCCCCTTATTTGATCTGATCCGAAAAGGAAAACGAAACTTCGAATGTACTACAGAGTGCGAGGGAGCATTCCAAGCGCTGGTTCAACATCTTCCCACACCGTCGATTTTATCAAAGCCTATCGACCATGAGAAGTTGTATATTTACCTGGCGGTATCAGAAAATGCGATCTGTGCTGCCCTAGTTCGGGAGGAAGGCCGAGTGCAGAAACTAGCCTATTATGTTAGCATGCGACTAACCGGAGTTAAGAGAAACTATCCAAAGCTAGAAAAGTTGGCCTACTGCCTAGTCATTGCCTCGAGGAAGCTTCGTCCATACTTTTAGGCTCATCCTGTAACCGTGTACACCGATCAGGCATTACGACAGGTCCTTATACGGCCTGAGACGTCTGGTAGATTGCTTAAGTGGAATATCGAACTGAGTCAATTCGATACCACCTATATGCTAAGAAGAGCCATTCAAGGTCAAGTCCTAGCGGATTTTATAGCCGAATTCACTGTCCCAGAGGACATGCCCGAAACCAGTCAATCTCCCGAATACATCTGGAAGCTGCATACCGATGGTACATCCAACGCTCGGTGCTCAGGTGCTGGGGTAGTACTTGAAACCCCTGAGGGCCGGCCTACATGCTACGTTGTGAAATTTGAGTTTCGTGCGACTAATAATGAAGCCGAGTATGAAACTTTACTTGCTGGATTGAAGTTAGGCTGCGATTTGAGAATTATTGCTGTTGAAGTTTACTGTGACTCTCAGTTAGTCGTATGCCAGGTTCGGGGTGAATACCAAGCCAAGGATAGAAGACTAGCGGCTTATCTAGCTTGAGTCCAGGAAATACTTGATCAATTTGATTATTATGCCATTTTCTACATACCCCATAAGCACAACAAGAAGGCTGATTCGTTGGCCAAGTTAGCAAGTACGGGTGAAGCACAGCAGATGGGACCTGTTCCTGTTGAAATTCTATCTTCTCCCAACATTGATCAGATGGAAACGGATTTTATATTTGAAATCGCTCGTGACAAGGAGTCATGGATGACCCCATACCGAAACTATATCGAGCACGGAACACTGCCTAAGCGTAGGAGTGAAAGAAGACAGATTGTTCGAAAAGCCTTGCGGTTTACCATTCAGAATGGAGTCAAGTATGGAAGAGGATATTCCGTTCCTCTCCTCCGATGTATTGCACACGATGAAATCAAACGAGTGTTATATGATGTGCATGAGGGAGAATGTGGCGATCACACCGGGAGGCAAGCTCTCACCAAGAAAGTACTCCGATATGGATATTACTGGCCAACTGTGAACCGTGACGCATAATACTATGCAAGAAAATGTGATAAATGCCAGAAACATGCTCGAATTCCAAGAGCCCCACCTATTGAGATAACCCAAATGGTCAGTCCCTGGCCGTTTGCAGTATGGGGCATTAATATCATTGGTACTCTACCTCTTGCCAAAGGAGGAGCGAAGTATGTCATCGTCGCAGTTGATTACTTTACTAAATGGGCTGAAGCAGAACCTCTTGCGACAATCACGATGAAAAAAGTAATCAACTTCGTAGTTCGCAATATCATCTGCCGATTTGGTCTCCCGCATACCATTATCACTGATAACAGAACCCAATTCGATAGTGCTGAATTCAAGAATTTCTACCAACGATTCCATATCCACAACAAATTCTGTGCGGTTACACACCCTCAAGCGAATGGCCAATATGAAGCTGTTAATAAGGTTATCAAATCTATTTTGAAGAAGCGACTGGAAAAGGCCGGGGGAAAGTAGGTTGATGAACTACCTATGGCTTTATGGGCTTACCTAACGACCTACAAGTTCGCGACCGGACCACTCCATTTTCTCTATCTTACGGCTCAGAAGCTGTTATTCCAATCGAAATGGAAGTACCTTCTCATCGTGTGACTTATTATGACCCAAAAACTAATGCCATATTACTCGCTGAATCTTTGGACTTACTGGAGGAGAAGCGTGAAGAGGCTGATTTGAGGGCAGCTGCATATCGAAATCGAGTCGCCCGATTATACAATGCCAAGGTTCGACCATGGACCTTCAAACTTGGAGATCTCATTTTGAAAAGAATTTATCCGGTTCCTTCACACATGAAGCCAAATTGGGAAGGACCGTATGTGATCACCCAAAAGCTTGGAGATGGCATGTTCAAGTTATCGACCATTGACTGTCTTACTTTGCCGAGAGCTTGGAATAGTGAAAGCCTCCGTCGCTACAACATATGACAGGCTTTATTTATTTGATTCATTCCCTTATTTGCAATTTGTTTCCATATCTCAAATTTTGAATTTGTAATAAGGCAACTGACTTTGCCATATTTTCTCATTTCAGCAATAAAATGCCATCTCTTCGAGCCAGAGCTGTGATTTATTGAGTATGACGTACGACATCACGATGCACGGAGAGCTAAGTTCCATCAAACGATGGAATTTATTCAAATAAGGAATAACTGTGATATGACTGATTGCTCACTAAATGAAACCCGAGCTCGGGGGCAAGTTACTATGCTAATATCAAAGAGGATTGATACACGACAATCCTTAAAACAACTCCAAACTCCCAAAGTGTGAGTCGGAGCATAGAAATCCTGAATATGGTTTTGGAGAGGGAAGGCTCGTCTGCCTAACGACTTCGACCATGTCCAAACCAAGTTAGAGGAGGATGGACTCATCCATCTAACGACCTCGCTTGTTAATTTGGGGTGGATGTGATCCGACCATCCACGATCCCGATAAATTTATCGTTCCTAGAGTGTGAACAACCTCCTAAAAAGTCTAAACAGATGTTACTGACCATCTGCCGACTAACTCCAAATTCCTGGAGTGCGAATTGGAGTATAAACATCAACTCTAGGTTCCCGGAGTGCGAACCGGAGTATAAACACTAATCCACATTCCCGGAGTGCGAATTGGAGGATAAACATCAACTCTAGGTTCCCGGAGTGCGAACCAGAGTATAAACACTAATTCCAAATTCTTGGAGTGTGAATTGGAGTATAAACATCAACTCTAGGTTCCCGGAGTGCGAACCGGAGTATAAACACTAACTCTAAATTCCCGGAGTGCGTATTGGAGTATAAACATCAACTCTATGTTCCTGGAGTGCGAACCGGAGTATAAACACTAATTCCAAATTCTCGGAGTGCGAATTGGAGTATAAATGTCAACTCTAGGTTCCCGGAGTGCGAACCGAGGTATAAATGCTAACTCCAAGTTTCCAGAGTGTGAATTGGAGTATAAATACCGAGTCAAAGTTCCCAGAGTGCGAACTGCGCTACAAACGTCGATAACTCTCGGATTCCCGGAGTGCGAACCAGATTATCGATCACGGATTATCCTCAATCCCCATAGTGTGGAAAAAATATAAAAATTACTCGGGTACAGATGGCCACTCATAAATTAGGTTATGTCCCCAAAGTGTGGACATGTACTTAAAAAACTTCACTAGATGTAATCGACTGTCGAAGTGCAAATGCTGATCCCTAGAGTGTGGATGCGACTATTTATAGGTAAGCGAATGTGATGTAATAGCTCGACTTACGCTTGTTTCTACATCAATATGACGATGTTAAACTCTAAAAATAGAGACAAATCACGATCGCTTGCCGATCTTTACAACTTGTTCCCGAAACCGGGGACAGAGCTTAAGTGTTAACCGTTGGCTGAAGCAGTACGAGGTCTAAAGTCCAACTTGATCTCTCGGTACAACCCGTGCTCATGATTTTCAGACTTGGCAAATAAAGAACTCAAGGGTTGAAACTTCACGAGTACGTGGGACCAAGATCCAAATTCTTTGACGCTTAAGTATAGCAAACAAAAATAAGAGTTGAAGCAACAAAAACAAATTTTTATTTCAACTAATCAAAAGCAGAGACATATATACAAGTTCTCCCAAAAAATTCCTACTAGTAGGGTCCGAACCCGCATCTATACACGGCCTATAAAGGAAAGACAAGTTCTTAGCTAACAAAAATTTGCACCGGAAGGGCCTATCTACTCCTTAGCCTTCTCCGTTTTCCTCCTAAGTGTAAACCCGACAGAGCCACCAATAATTTTTCTCTTTTGATTCTTTACTCTTTGGCGGATCATCTACAAATGGAGGCATAATATCAACATCCTCCTTCGAACTTGAATCTATGGGAATGCTCCCTGCAGGAGGAGTCGGAGGAACTGGATCTACGACCGGGGGTAGAACAGACGTACTGATATCAACAAGCGTACCCCTGGGTGATATCATCCTAAATGGAGTTGGGCCAGATGCCGTCAATCCACCCTCAGAAATACTGCCATGAGCCGCAGCCTCCATCTCTGCGTTGATTTCAGCTTGTATCTCTGCTTCATGAGCAGCACGGGCTCCACTGTGGGTAGTAGTGGTCTATGTCGAAGCACAAGAGGCAGGTGGAAATCCACTAAGGACGAACGGTAAGTCCGCGAAGGGGTCGCTTTGTCAGCCCAGGAGCTCATTCATCATTTTTCTCATCAAAAGAAAGGGAGCTCCCTTGTGTTACCTCGATAGGCGCGGCCGTGGTCATTGTAATCGCCTCGGTAATGATGGCCTCCTGCAATTGATGTGATTCCTGGATTGCAGGAGGCGCTGTCAATGTAACTTCAGTCACTGGGCAAGGAAGAAAAGAAGTTGTTAGGGCACACTTCAAAACAAATCCTTCATTTCAGATACACATGAGATTCGTTCAGCGTACCTTCCTCAGTTTGACCAGCGGTTGGATGAACGGCTTCGGATGAATGCTCCTTAATAGGAGATAGACGTGGCTAATCTGGGTCGTAAGCTGGGACAGGCTGGGGCTCAGTCACTAGAGCGGGATCGGGTCGAGATGAAGTAATAATTTCTGAGCTTGTAGCATGATGCTCGACTCCGGAGCCTTTCCCAATTTCTTGGTGCTGGGTGCCGAGTCTTTCTTTTGCGTGAGAAATCATAAAGTCATGAAGAACCTTCTTCTCATCATCATTCAGTATGCGGTTCTCCAGCTCAGACTCGTCGAAAGCTCCACCCAACTCCATCGCTTTTTCTTCCTCAACCAATAAGCTCCAGGCGTTGTAGAGATGAGTCGAGTAATCATCGAGCCAAGACAGATCTCTATGCCTCAGTACATTGGCATTATAAGTTACGAGAAGCTCTGCTATATCCGCCTCGAGCTTGGTTTCCACCAGCCGAACCTTCTCATCCACTGCAGCCTCAACCTCGCGGACCTTTTCCATGGCTGCATCTCTCTCCCTTTGAAGCACTACTGCTTGATCGCATGCTTCTTGTGCGGAAACGTTAGCAGCATCTTTTTCCTTTATGATTTTAGAGATTTTGGCCTTAATCTCATTCAGCTCTTTCAGGGCTGCATCCCATTCAGCGGTCACGATGGTGTTCCTGTGACCTATATCCTCCACCATGGCATAGTGTTCCCGTTTCATTCTGTCCATCACCGCGTGGGCCTCGTCGGCTTTCTTAAGAGCCTCAATCTTAGATTTGCGAGAAGACTCGGCCTCACTATTGATCGCTTGAATGATCCGATCTTTTTGGCCGAGTTCTTTCTCTAGCCTTTCAATCGTGGCTGCTCGGTCAAAGGCCACCTTCGATGCCTTTTTCGCGATTTTCGACCACTCCTGATACTAGAAAAATACGTCCGTGACATAATCATGCACTGTATTTTCGGCCGACGCCGAGATCCTTTTCAAGCGCGGTGGAAAGACAAACCGATCAAAACAAATGTCAGTAAAATCCTTTCTCAGCTAAGCGAGCCTCATCGCTCCGTCTCCAGTGGGCTCGACGAGGGCCTGTGCAGTAGTGGAAGGATCTGTAACTTCAGTTCTATGCTGAGATTCATGCCTAGATGATTGGGAAGATTGTTTATGCCGTGTAGCTTCCGAAGGTCGTGGAACATGAACTGACGGTGGTACCGGAGCTCTGGGAGGTGGCGTGTGAGACTGAGACCTACGCCTGTAATCCTTATCTCTGTCAGACCATTCCTGACTAGAATATCCTTGATCGTAGTCCCTATCTCCTTCCTTCCTATGCGATTCTAGTATGACGAAGACTTGCGTTTGCTGCGTGGACTACCAAGCATTGAGCCTTGACCGAACATGCTATCTGCAAAGCAAAATAGAAACGAAGTTAGTAATCTTTCACCGTGGGCGTATTACAGTCAGAAATCGTGTAGTGCCGTGAAGTGTGAATGCATATGAAACCCCCCGACCAACCGGATGTGTCGACCACGCTAGTGGGTAGAGACTCGCTTAAAACTAAGGCGTATTAGAGTTCATCCAATCTGGCATCATGCTGCATGGACACGTCGTCCGAAATTGGAAGATCGGCAAGCCCTTCGTAAAGATTTTCCATTCTTGGGAAAGACATCTCAGAAATTCTAATTTCGGAGGTGGGCCGGGACGTGACCATAGATTTCCATCTCCCCTTTTGGATTTCTTAAAAACGGCTGCCTTGCCTTTTCTCTTTTCTTTAGAATCGTGGGCTGCATCCGCAGGCTCGGCCAAAGGTTCATCGTCAGTATGGGTTCTTTCAGAGTCAGCTTCTTCAACTATGACAATTCTGGGCTTATTACGCTTAACTCATTCCCTCGAGATGGTCCTTAGTGCGCCATCGAGCCTTATACTTTGTCTTCACTCGATTAGCTTGAGAATCCTAAGATTTCTATCCGTCAAGACCAAGTCGATGTTCCTCTCTTCGCTTGGGACCTCTTGAAGAACCCGAACTATCTCCTTGTAATATTTGCCTTTGGGTCGCTGGATTATTGTTGTAAAGAAAAAGAGATATGAGTTTGGTTTCATCTACAACTGTCTTGTCGACTACTCGAGAAGATTGCAATATTCACGTCTAAATAGCCATCGCTTGGCAAATCCTGGGGGCATCTAACATAGAACCACTCCGTCTTGAAGTAGCTCAGCCTAGTCCAAGACCACGTAATTATTTAGCAATTTCTTACAGCCTTTAGGTAGGTGAAAGATGGACTGTCTGTTCGACTCTTGAAGTTGAACAAGTATCTTAGCTCGGTCAGATGGGGTGGTCGATAGAGGTGCTCCATAAATGCAATGAATAAGCTATTCAGTAAAGCATATCCGTTTGGATGTAGCTGAGATGGGGCAATCCCTATAAAAGACAACACTTCTCTTATGTATTGATTGAATAGGGGAAGCGTCCCGGCTGTGCACGCATGTCGATTGAAGGCGGTATACCCCTCCGGTGGATTATATGGTCTGTCATTTGGTCCTGGCAATATTACGTCGTTCATCGACAAACCATTCCTTAAGCATATTCTCCCTAGCATATCTTCAGAAATATTGGACGAAACAGAGTCTGGCGGACTATTGATAAAGGATGCATCAGGTGCCTCGTCCGGAGCCAGATCGATAACTTCGGCCTCGACGTCAGGTATCTCAAGTGTGGGAGGAATTATACTCTGAGTTTCCTGTGGCTGCGAGTTTGGAGTTTCCATAACTAACTAACTCACAAAAAATTATCATTAGACGACAAAGAGCCCATGTGTTCCCCTCGTGTAGAGTGTGTGTTGTGCAGTGCAGTGCTATGCATTACTTGAAAATATTTTGTAGAGTTCAAGAAAAATTTGCAAACGACAAAGATAATCGGAATCCAGTTGGAGTGACCGTCATCGCTGACCGTCAACACCATACCATCCAGATGTTAGCGATCGATCAATTAAAATTTCTTATAATGTTGTTAAGTTATAGTTCCATCAACGAGCTTCGAAAGGCAGTCAAATGTGCAGTTCTACGGTCAAGTC
Organism: Allium cepa; assembly: GCA_030765085.1. Lineage (NCBI taxonomy): Eukaryota > Viridiplantae > Streptophyta > Magnoliopsida > Asparagales > Amaryllidaceae > Allium > Allium cepa. The sequence continues at coordinate 442,158,177 of CM060944.1, read as the reverse complement.
CGATTATGTAAGGCAGAATCTCGTTGGAGTCGAATGTTCAAATGTGCAAAAGTTCTCTAGATCAATCAAACTCCAGTTTGGGATCATCGCCATAGCTCAAATTAGTGACGAGTCAGGGGCCTCTTTTTTGTATCGGTCAAATTCAAAACGATATGTTTTGTATCAATCGAATTCGGATCGATACATTTCGTATCGACTAAGTCGAGCCAATTTCGTATCGATCACAACTCGAGGACGTCCCATCGATTACATTCACAACTATCGAAAACGTTGGAGTTCGTATCGATCGCTTGCTCAGAATTTAGATCCATCGATACGAAATGCATCTACCTAGGATCGATACGGACACCGTTGCTCCTCAATCAACACTGCATCAATGCAATCCCTACATCCGGTCGTCGATACGAAATCAAGCCGCGATCTTTCTTTCCATCGATACAAAATGGAGGCCAAACAATCATCAATCGATTGCTCCATATCCTTAACCCATTCTTCTCCAACCTACACGAGCGTCGCCATGGCCAATCTCAACCGAACCTTGGCCCAGATCTGGCCTTAGCGCTTGCCAAAATTGGCGATCGGCAAATATAGGATGGATCTGAAATTTGAATTCTGTCGCGTGGAGTTTGTCATAGCTGATTCATTACCTAGATTGAAGTTGAAATTCGAAGGATTAAAAGAATGAATCTGATCGATTTGAAGAAAGCGCGCAGTTCCTCTTTTGTCAAATTCATGGATCGGTGCGAATGTAGAAAATAGGGAAAGCAGCAGTAAAATGTAAAAAGTGAAAAATGGCCAAGTCAATGGGTATTTATATGGATCCTAGGGAGAAAGAGGGTCGATCCGCCTCCCAATCAATATGACCCGTCACTGCAGGTCAACACTCTGATCGAGTCGAACGGCGAGTTCGAATCAATCGGCCCAAGCTCCTATCGATTCGAAACGGTAAATAGATCCATTGATACGAAATACACGATGAAGATAGCTCTGGAGGCAATTGAGTTCCATCGGTTCGAAGTCCTTACTCGCATCGATAAGTTCACAGTCACGGTCCATTATTGCGAACTGTCCTGTTCGAACCCATTGGTTCCATCGATACGAACGGCAGTGTCGAATCCATCAGGGCACGTACACATCGATGCGAAATATCCATGTCGCATTCATCAATGCAAAGTCCGCCAACACGACAGCAACAATCTAAACTTCTACATCGATTCAGGGGAGAATCGATACGAAGGAGCATCCAAAAACAACCATCAAGTATTGTTATAGTGCACGTCTCATATCGATTCAGGAGAAGACTGATACGACACTCAATACGAGAAAAATGACAACGACTCGTGAACGTGCAATGTTGACAAGAGTCAGACTAGCATATGTACGTCTGAGCACTATTATACAGCAACGCAAGGTTACAACCTTCAACAAAGGAGCAATAACTATTTAGAATGAAGATTGCAGTTTTTCAAAGCACATCATGCTACCACAAGACGTACTTTGAGGGTCAAATGTTATCCCGTCTTTTGGCAAGGCCGAGATATCAAGGAACATATTAAGAACTAAGGGGCATTCATCCCGGATATCGGGTACGCACTGGTTTGTTATGGATATCGATGAATTTTGTCCTAGTTCGGATCAGGCTATAATCAGCAAGACACGACAAGCGAAGCCGTGAAAGCCAGTATTCCAAATTTCAGGTCAATCTGAGTTTGCATGCTCAAGTTATGATCGGTGCAAGTTGAAGGGAAAAGCCATGTTTTCGTATCCATCAGTGGGCCATATTTCGAATCCATCAACTTCGCACCGACCAGTCTTGTATCCATCAAGAATCCTCGGTTCGTACCGATCAAGTTCGTATCCATCGATAGAGCGTACATTTCGTATCAATCAGCTAGATCCTATTCCGTATCCATCCAGCTAGACACAGCTCGCATCCATGGTTGAGCCTCTATTCGAATCCACCATCTTCATATCGATCAGGGGTACAATACCCTCGTATCCATCTGTCTCGAATCCGTTAGCGCACAATCATTTGCAATCATCCAATTCGAAACCATCAGTAAGTGATTACTCGAACCCATCAGGTTCTATTAGTTTGAATCCATCAGGCAACCGCTCTTCGTATCCATCAAATAACCTTGCTTCGCTCCATCAGACGATAACTACTTCGTACCCATTAGGGGCTCTTGTTCGAATCCACGTCCAATGGCTTGTTCGTGTCCATCAAGTCAAATGAGCTTGGATTGACGCAACGGTCATCGATGCAAACAAGGCGAGATTCATGGATGCGAAATGGTCAACTCGGAGCAAAAAGAGGATCGGTGCAAGAAATGCACGCTGGGTCATCACAGAGCCACGTGCATCATCGATTCGAAGTGAATCGATTTGAATTGATGGATTCGAACCAAACAGCCAACGAGAAACTCAAGCTCGTATCGATCATAGCTCAAGATCCACTGGTCCAAATGCTATGAAATTTTCACAGAAGACTACATGCAAGCTTAAGATTATTCTCGCCAAGTTTCACCTCCATTGGATACAGTCTCGATCGATACGAATTGAGTTTGTATCGATCACCAAACGAGCCGAAACTCTCCGGGACCGATCACGTGGGCCCCCTGACGTGCCAGAAGGAGTCTTCCTAAGTTTGAGTGAAAAATCAGCCTCCTACACCTATAAATAGATCCCCCGAGCCTACAAAAAAAGGATCTTTTGATTCTTAAGCGCCTAGACTCTGCCGGATCAAGATTTACATCCTACCCTTGCTGTTGAATTCGCAAGCTATACTTGACTGTTGTTCGTAGTAATCACTTGTATTCGTTCAAAGAGAATCAATAAAATCACAAAAATTTCATAGTGGACGTAGGCAACACGCCGAACCACTCTAAATTTCTTGCCCGTGCATTTGTATTATTTTTTGTTGGAGTTTTTGTTAGATAATCTTCATTTTAAATTTATATTCTTCACTTTTATCTCTTCAAAAACTTCCGAAGAGTGTTGTTCCCATTTTCGGTACAAATAGTCCCTAAGTAAATAAGGCACTTGCATGTTCCATAGTTCTATGTAACGAAATAGCAAATGAGAACATATAATAATATGAGAGAATAGCATCCTGCTCTCCATTTGTCCAGCTGCACATGCTCATCAGACCTGATATCCCTAATCTACTCGTTTAAGAGTGTCTAAAGTAGTAGGAAGAAAAGCATGAAAACCCAGGTCAGACAACAGTCTGGTATGATTAGTAATAAATATATAAATACTAATATGCCACTATAATAGGAAAAATGGTATGAAGGATCATACCTGACGTGTCCCTTTATCCATAGAGTTAACACATATACAAAATGTACACTACCCTACATCGTAGTCATCATGGGTGTGCCGTGCATCAAAGTAATAAGGAGTATCTGGATATCTACATCAACTATATCAACATCAGGTAATATCTCTAGGTTGATAAGAAATCAGATAAACATAGCATACTCAATCGACCAGGAAATTAACTAACCATCACATCAGTTAGGGGTTGCTGACTATCATATCTAGAATAAAGAGCCATCATGCTTCAGGAACTGTCAATTTCTCAGTATACCCCACATCACGAGTACCCTATGGATCCTTGAGTGTTATTGGTCCCTTTGCACACATCATCTACAGTAGAGTACATCTTGGAATTCGTCTCACAACTCCCATCATGAAGTCATCGCGATCGGGATGATTCTATACTATCGACATCACGTAGAATACCATCATATGTCCTATAGCCATAATCTTACATTTCCCTCTATCCAACCCATAGTCCTCAGCTCTTCATCTTAAAGCACAACCATCCATCATTGAAGTCATCATTCTAAATCACGGAATCATCATTGTTGGGTCGCGAGTCATCGTTGTAAAAAATCTTGGAAAAAGTCATCGAAAAACTCAACTCAAATTTCTAGGTTCTGGCCCAAAGCCAAACCCGAGAATTCTAATGTTTGGCCCGAAGCAAACCTTGGCCCGAAGTCGTGCCTGAGTAATTTCAGAAAATCCCTAAAGTATGCCCAAAGATCGGTACTGATCCCTAGCTTAGGCTATTTTTTTCTCTTACCTTCATCGGTCTGATAGTGCCCTAGGTCAAGCCTAAATCTTTGCCTTTCCAGCTTGAAGTACAACCTACACCAATCCTTCTCCACCAATCTGAACTTTATGGAGCCATAACTCAACCATACAAACTCCAAACGACTTGAAACATAGCCTTACGATGCCTTCTTTGTAACCCATTATCGATCTTACCAAGTTTGGGACAAAATTTAGGGATCATCATCGATCCCTAACCATCGATCCATAGGCTCAAAAATCACCATCGATCCATGCTAACCTCGATCCCGCACTTCATACATAAGTTAGAACATACCTCACCATACCCCCATCCCGTTCACGAGTCCAACGGACATCGTCATGGATTGGTACCGATCCATGGGGACGATCCCAGACTCAGTCAAAATATGTGATTTAGCTCCACTTCCCTTCATACCATTTCTTTGCTCCAAATCATGGTTCGCACCCCGATCCCATGCTCCAACCTATGGCTCTCCACTGATCCCTGAGATAGAACTTCTCCACCAATCCATGTTTCAATGGCTATAACTCAAGCACACGAAGTCTAATCGACTTGAAACTTGGAATGTGGTCTTATGGGGCCATCCTATTCGCCCATATCGATCGCACCTGGTTTGGGAAAAAATTAGGGATCATCAGCGATCCCTAAGCATAACGATTCCTCAAATAGATCACATAGCTATGTCTCCATTTGATCGACATTTTCAACCACTTAAACATCACAAAATCATGCAATCATCATAGATAACCTATACTAACAAGCATATAAGCAAACACGTTAATATGAATCATAAATCTATGTGGCGGTCTCCTTAAGTACACATGGTATCCCTAAGAACAGGATTTTACAAAGCTAATCCAAATTACCTTAGAATTTTATATGTTGCTTAGAAAGGTTTAAAAATGTGTTTTAGAGTTTAAAATCATTTAAAGACATCGGTTAACATGGGATAATTAGTGAGTAGAGGCTTAAAATCACTCGGTAAAGTCCTAAGCAATCCTCTCAAAGTCTTATGACAAACCCAGTGATGAAAAATAGCTCTACGGTGATCTCCTACAACTAATCTTCACTCTAACACGATAATCTCGCTAATCTCCATCTAATGATATGTTTAGGCTAATTAAAGTAAGAGTTTGGATGAGATTTTGGGTAAAAGATTGTCGATGTTGAACTTCTCTCTATTTTTGGAAAGAGTGAAATGATAGAAGAAAGCCTCATCAACCCTAATCCTATGCTAATCCAGAAATGGGCCTCAGGCCATGCCATTAACCAGCTAATTACTCAATAAGCTATCTAAAATCAAGTGAAAATTTAGATAGTGATATTTCCTTGATGATATGACCGTTTTCCTACTGTGACCAATCTATGGAAAGAGAAACCATAATTCCCATCTAATGAAAGTGGTTTAAGACCTATTTTGCTCCTATCAAAAGTTATATGTCATACAGTTTTTTCAGGGTTAAAATAGTCATATAGAAATCCGGCAAAAATCATAGATGTGGAAATTGTCCTTAAGAGTCATTTCCAAAAATTTCAGAATCATACGATCTCGTATATAAAACAATATAAGTATTCTAAAAACCTCCGATACGTAGAATACGGATCTTTACATTCCCTCTCCATCGGGAATTTCACCCATGAAATTCCAAACAAAATTCAATAAGGTCATCCCGCCTGCTTAACAACCATAAACAAACATAGGCAACCGTCACAATCAAGCATGTATACATAGCAATCAAATGGAAAAAGGAAACATCTAAACATATCTTAGCATGCAAGATACTAAACCAAGATATATACTTCATGATACCATAATTGAAAGTAAAAGAGATAAATAAGAAGTCTTAACAAGTAAAGAGCTTTGGATAAGTGGTCCTCGCGCTCTCCTCGATCTCCCAAGTGCAATCATCTTCACTTTCACTCCGCTAAACCTTTACCAACTTCCTCCTAAGCTGCTTTATTTCATGTTTGACGATACGAGAAGCCCTATGAGGTTTCGAAGCCTTTGGTTCGATCTCGATATCGTCTAGTTGACCCGATGTGATAGTTACGCCTAAGTCGTGCATAAATTTCCGCAAGTGAGAAACATGGAATGCATTGTGCAATCTTGCCATTCTTTGAGGCAAGTCGACTTTGTAAGTAAGGTTCCCAATCCTCTATAGTATCAAATAAGGACCTAAAAATTTTGATATCAACTTTCCTTTACTACCAAATCGAATGACAATTTTCAACAGAGAGATTTTGACAAATACTAGGTCGTTGATAGAGAACTTCAAGTCTCGATGTCTCTTATGAGCATAACTTTTCCATCTGACTTGGGCAGCTTTCATCCATTTCCAGATGATCACGGTCTTTTTCGATAACTCTTTAATCATATCTGGCTCAAGTATCAGTTTCTTGCCAATTTTCCATCAACACGAAGGAGTGTCGCATGGTCGGCCATATAATGCCTCGAATGGTGTCATACCAATACTAGACTAATAGCTGTTATTGTATGCGAATTCAATCAGATGTAAGAGATCATCGCACAAGCCTCTAAAGTCTAGTATGCAAGCCTACAAGAGATCTCCTAAGATATTGTTATCTAGGTTTTTAACCCAGCAGAAACCAATAGGAAACCGGACAACCTTTTATAGACGGGATGGTCAGAACTTAATTAGAAAAGGTAGGACAAGAGATCGACAAGGGCCAAGATATACGACTAAAACAACGACTGGAATCAATGAGGCCAAGAGATCGGCATTCCTTCTATCCAATCAACAACTGAATGTAAAATGCTAGCGACTTGCCATCACAACGTAACAACAACGAAAAAAGTGTAACATCCTGTCTTTTTGGATGGTTTAAATCTACAATAAACCACACACATCAGACTCAAACCATTCAAAAGGGTAGAGTGTTATGGGGTAAATAAGAAAAAGGAGAGAAAGAAAGAAACAAATACAAAATCTCGTAGCGGAATGACAAAATATAATAATCAAATAAACAGTTCATGAAGCTGTTTACAAATAACATTGATTATTATTTTTATAATACAGATCAAATTTACATAAAAAGGAATAAATAATAAATAAATGCAACAGAAAAACATGATGTAGTGGAATAAATATAATAAATAATAGTTGTATAAAATCTTCGTCTTCATCCTCCAAAAAGCAGTCTTCGATAAAACGAAAATCTCATACTGACCCGAGCAAATTAAAAAGACAAAACACACGACTTAGAACTAAAAGATCTTACGTAAATTAAATCAACAATAAATAAATATGAGCGTAGCAGCGTCAGAGATGTTTACGGGGTTTGACATCTTCTATCAGTATCTAACGTGAGTGCAGTAACTTAAGAGATGTTCGGGATTACCATCTCCTAAGGGCCCATTAAACTATCTACTATGCAGTACAATATGCTATTATAATAGTGTCTATAGTAAAGTATTGAAATAGCGTTAAGGCACTACCTATATCCCCTTTAACACATTTTAATATATTCGCATAGTCCATATAGTATCGTAATTCCTCCATAAATTGGAGGGCTACCAGAGGGCACTCCATAGGTATGGTACAAACCAAACTCATAGAAGGTGTGATAGGGCATGTGAACATGGCACTCGACGCAATGCCACGGTAGATATGCCAATTGCGGATCCGGACTGGTGGTAACGCATATCTGCTACCATCGCCCAACTCGGAACACACTTCCATAATCAAAATCGAGGAATAGCCACCAAACCATCACAAAGTCATAATATGGCATCGAAAAAATGTGTCTGATCGAAGATGCTACCTCACTTGGCCTGATGTGACTCCTTTTTTGTCACATTGTAACATTCCCGGATTTTAGCTAGGATTAATTTGATAATAAATTCAATTTTTCGAATTGAATTAAGAATATTGGTAGTTTATTTTGAATTTTTGGATTTAATGATAAATTTATTTGAAAATATGTGTGTGTATATATATATATTGAAAGCTAAATAAGGAAACAAAATAGATTACATAATTAAATAAAGTAAGAGTTTAAAAAAATTTATAGATAAATTTAACCAAGGGATTTAAATATAAATATACAAACATTTACAAGTGCAAAGGAATTAATATCGTACTATTACAAGTGTTAACAAATAAATACAAGTGGCAAATTTCTTTCTCTTAAAAATTTAAAATGTAATGTAATGTATAAGAGAAAATTAAAGCTAATGCATGTCCTCAAAATTCTTTCATCTTCAACCCGAAACCAAAGATACAAAACAAAGAAACCAGAAGAAAAAAAATTCAAAAGCAAAATTCAAAACTGAAACAAACTACAACCTAAAAACCAAAGAAAAGTAAGGCCTCTATTCAAAAATGTTAAAACCTGGAAATCAAAAACCAACAAGATCAAAGTAAAATCAAAGATCTGAAAGCAAGCTTCAGATTCAGGTTCAAAGCTAAAACAATTGGAACAAATCAGAGAAACGGATCAGAAATTAAAATGACTGGAAGTTCAGGTCCAAATTCAACCTGGAAAGCAAAGTTTCAATCTGGAAACAATTCAACATTAAGCCTAGAATTAAAGCCTGTGACCAAGAAAAGACCAAGCAAGCTCAGAAGCAATCATCACCAGGGTAAAGTGAAAACAAATTAAAGAAGCAAATAAAACTTCTATGCTCTATTAAACAACTACAGGTGAGCAAACCTATCAAACCCATTATTATATCTGAATGTTTGATAATGCTTGAAGATATGATGGTTGCATTGATATAAAAAGAAAAAATAATCTAATTGCATGCCTGAACATTTAAAGACTTTAGGAGTGTGCATGTCTGTTTACAGGCACACTTACCCTTGTTAAAAATATGTACAGGCTGATATGAAGGAAAGGAAAAAATTCAATTGCTCTTTACATAATGGATTTTAGGCTTCGATTTAAAAATGAAAAATGTTTGTAAAACTGTAACATCAATTTAAAAATAGTTCTAAGAAGAAATATTTTGAAAATATTTTGAAAATCGAATATCACAGTGATGAGCAATATTTGTCAGAAATTCGAATGACTTAACTTCAAATTTTAATTATATGAACAGATTTGTATTTCAAAATTACGATTTTTGATAATAAATTCAAGATTTTTAAATTCACATTTGTTGAGAAATTTGGGTTTGAATAGAATTGCGTTTTTCGTAAAATTCCGTTGATCAACAGGAAATTGAACTTCGGGGTCGTTGGTGAAGTTGCGAGGAGGCCACGGGTGTCGACAAAAATGGTGGCTGAGTTTCTCATAGGTCGTGGTAGCGGCGTTGGGTCGTGGTAGCGGCGTTGGGTCGTGGTAGGGTTCAAGAAATCATTTTGTCGATCGGGTTTTCGAGGGAACTGCGACTTCGACAAGATTTTTAGGGGATCGGTCAGTGGTGGTTCGAAGCATGGTTGAATGGCGAGGCTGAGGCTAGAATTTCAAAGTTTCTGGTAGCGTGGTTTGGTGACGGTGAGGTTGTTGTCATTCTGGTTTGGTTTCAGTTTGGTGATGGGTAGCTCAATTTCGATATACGGCGAGTTCGACGTTTCTAGGTACTCGAGTTGATTGTTGAGGTCATCGGTGATATGTAGAGGGCCACGGCGATGGTCAGAGAGGCGTCGACCGGTTGTTCATGTGCACGTGGTATTTTTGATGTTTGAAGGTTGTTGAAAGATTTGGGGAGATGAAGTTGCTTGGGGAAGTTCGAAATTTTCTCGGGTGGTTGCTCGAGAAGTTTGGGGTTTGGTTCAGGGAAAAGAGTGCTTGGGCTCGGGTACTTATTTTTATTTATCAGGGTTTTAAAATTTAAAAGGAAAACTTTGTTTCAGGTTTTAAAATTTGAAGTATAAATCAGTTTTAATGTATGAATGAATTTTCAAACGATATATTAAGCCAGGTTTTAATAAAAACAATTCAAGTTTTAAAACAAAGTTTTCAAAGATTTAATTTTGCAATAAATGCTTTTAAAATTTATTTGATTATGTATTAGGTTAATTATCTCATTGTTTTCAAAAATATAATAATGTAATTAAGTAATGAATTAAGATAAAAAGGTTGACCTTTAATTAAGGTAGATAATTAAAGGTATAATTAATGGATTAGTTAATTAAAGTAATTAATTAAAGGTTTACTTACTTAATTACTTAAAGAATAATTTGTTAATGTGATTAATTTATGGTTAATTAATTAATGTAATTAATTAAGATGGATAATTAAAGGTTAATTAAGTAATGATTTAAAGGTTAATTAAATTTTAATTGAAGGGTAATTAATTTGTAATGATAATTAATGTAATTAATCAAAGTTTAATTAGTTTTGGGTAATTAATTAAAAGATAATTAATTAAGAGTTAATTAATTAATAAGATTAATTAAGATTAGTTAATAAGATTAATTATGATTAATTAACTAACAATAACTAATTAAAGGATAATTAATTAAGGGCTGATTAATTAATGTAATTAATTAAGGATAATTAATTAAAGAATAATTAAGGGTTAATTATTTAATGATTAGAGATTTATTCATTTATTAATTAAGGTTAATTAATTAATAATTTAAAGTTAATTAATTATTTAAGTTTAATTAATTAAAATAATTTGTTATTAATGTTAGTTAACCTGGATTGGTGATTAATCTGGTTTCAATTAATTAGATGATCAATTAATCTTCCTTATGGATGATTGTATTCTATTGAATGCTATGAATTGTTTGATATCTCCACTATGTGGTGCTTTGTGATATGAATTGTTTTAATTCAAGCTATGATGAATGTATTTTATTTTATCTATGATTTATTTATGGATCTATGAATGGAAGATAAGCGTTATAGAAGTATACCGCTTATCTACAATTGATGTGCTTGAATTTGTGATTATTGAATGATGTTGCACTATTGTGTGTAACCCCTAGACTACACTATACACACACAAATATGGATTGCACGAGGAAATTGGTTAAGTCATAGATTCTTGAAAAAAATTTAAATTTGAATTTTGAATCCAAAAGGTTTTGGAAATGGAATTGGGTTAATGAGAAAAACTTTTGAAAAGGGAATTTTCAAAGATAAAGTTTATTTTGAATAACTTGGTAAAGTTTTGAATTTTAAATAATTTGATTTAAACTGAATTCAAGATTTGAAATTGAATTCTATGTTGGAAATTATGGTTTAAAAATGTTATACAAGTTATAAATGTGTTTATATGGGTTTGTAAACCATTTTAAAGGTATTTGTTTTTGGGAATTTGAATTTAACCCAAGGGCTTTGACTTGTATAAATGAAATTGGATTCTTCCGAAACAAAGACTATTTGTTTTCAAATAATAATAGCTTTCATATGAAGAAAGGATTTCCAATTTATATCGAAAGATTTCAAGTTTGAAATAAAATTGTGAATTGCTTTTGAAAGCTATGAATGAACCTTTGTGAAAGATTGTTAAACTTAATTTTAAAATCGGAGAGAATTTTAAATGGTGTATCTTTTATATATAAAAGATTTGAAATGGGAATTATTTTGAAAGTTATGAATGGATCTTTGAAAATAGCTTTGAAAGCTATAAATTGAGTCTTTGAGTTAATAATTGGATGAGATAATCCAATTTGAAAAGGAAGTTGTTTTGAAAAGCCATGAATGAAGCTTTGTGAAATATTGGGGAACTTTGTCAAGTAAATCTTTTTGTTTAAAAGATTAGAAAATGATAATTTGTTAAACCATTTGAAAGGAATGTTTTGGGTAATAAGTTGTGACTTGATCGAAATCCCAATATCCATATGTTATTAAATATTGCGCTCATTATTCAGTTTAGCCGGGAAAGTACCTTGTGTCATGTAACTCATTCCAAATAATGATACGACGATATGGATAGCAATTAAAGACCGGTGGTGAAGACCTGGTATTTTCGAGAACGATAGGTTGACCAGTCGAATGTCTCTGCACTGAGTCGCGCTTGTATAGAGATCTCCATATGTGATGGGGAGTCCGATCGGGATTGGGAATACCCGGATTTGCAAGGGATTCTTTGGAAGTGCCTTCGGTTCTGTTCGAACCCGGAACAGACTTGTATGGATGTGTGTCTGACATTACACTTTGAGATGTAAAGCTGGTTTCTATGAAATACATTTCTGTTTGGTGGCGGAGTTTTATTCTCTTAGCTTGACATCCTTCTCTGAGACATACGAGCTTAGAGGTTATGTAGTTGATGGTTACTAGTGATACATTCCCAATTTGGTAATATGGCATACGAAGTGCTGCTGATCATTTGTTGATCAAAGCATGACTTTGTGAAAAAAAGTGTAGCTTTGTAGATGTGACTTTGTCGAGCCTCACAACCCGGTAATGGTCGAAACAGGAATCGTTGCAGCAAGGTTATTTGGGCGTGGCTCCCCCGGAGGGCATGACCATTTCTTTCTGGATAAGAAGTAGTATCATGGTATGGAGCCTAGATATTTACTTATGTTGATTTTGAAAGTGGTATCATGGTATGGAGCCCATAAACTTTATTGTGTGGTTGTTGGTGTCGAGGCCTCGGATAAAGGTGGGTAACAACCGAGGGATGGCATACTCATGTCAGTATGGGCAGGGGTAACCCAGCCTTGCATAGCAGAGATCCGGTTAGGTACTCGGGGATGTCCCTCCAAAGGCTTTCCATTTTGTGTGGGAAGTTCCTTTGACTGAGCATTTGTTGGAAATCCAATCATCCAATAAGCGCCCTTTACGATTGCAGTTGTGTAACCTACCACCTCAGGTGGTAGCTATAGCAGGCATAGTATAATGGTACCTATGTTGGCTAAGATTAATATTATACTTTCGAAATGTTTTCCACTATGCACTAGTAATAATATCAAAAGGATTTTCGTGTATCAAGTATTTTTGACTGTCATAAGGAGAAATCTCCTCCAGGTGTGCACTTGCATTGTGTGTGTGGCAGGAGGCCTTATAGCAGTTTCATTTTTCAAAAAGCATTGTGGATTTCAATTTTAAAATCTTTTGTTGTTTGTTTCAAAGATAAAACTGTTTTGTTTGCTCATATCGGTCCCATGACTAACCTATAGTTTATTGTTCCCTTCCTAAACTCTGGGTGCCCACAATTTTCCACACGAGCAATCTAGAGTTGGGTTTTCAGATAATCAAATAATAGGTGTAGATTCGATAGCCTTCGAAGTCTTTGGTTTAGTTGCTTTCAGTGTTTGGGAATCTTCTTCGGTCTTTGGATAACTGACCTTGCTTATTACAACTTGATGGAGTTCGAGCTAGTTTTGTATTGGAGATGGAGTTTTTAGAGTTTGGCATTGAAGATATTGTCTTTCCGCTGCTGTTGTCTCTGTTATTGTCTTGTATCTATCTTTGACATATTGATAGTCATTTATATTTGATATTCAGTTGTATCAGATATTGTATCAATGTTGTATATTGATATATTCGTTCTTTCTTCTGCTGTGTTGTTATACTTAATGTGTTATAAGCTCCGGCGAGCCAGATTCGGCGTTTGAATCTGCGGCATTCGAGTATAAGTGAAGTATGGGTGTCGATTTTCAAAGGTCGGGTCAGGGTCATTATAATTGGTATCAGAGGTAAAGGTTGAAACTTTAGATCAGGAGTATAACACATTAGGTAACTCATTAGAGATAGGGTGAAGTATACCTAAGAATGAGTATATCCCTAAGATATCCATCCATATGCCTTAATAAGTTCTCTTACAATCCGCTGATGGTGAGTATGAGTGCAAGAAGAGGACGAGATAGGGGACAGGGAAGTACGACTACAAATGGTCGATACCCTGAAATAGCGGAAACAACTTTCTCTATCAATCTTCTTTTGATCTTCATCCAATTTCAATTCTTTGATGGTTTCGTGGCAACTACAGAAGGAGCTTTGGTGTGATGGTGGCTCTGCAAATCGTGTGGATAAGTTTCCATCTCGTATTCTCTTCATTAAATTCCTATCAGCTTTCCGTTTTTAACTCTAATAGATTTGAATATTTATTTGAAATAAATTGGTAAATTAAATATGAAGATTTATATCGATAAAACGATTTCGATTAAACTCAAATTTTAATTTTTTGTTGTAATTTCTAGTGAGTATCAAAGTTCGAAGAGGGACAAGTTAATATATACTTTGGAGTATTCCGACCTAAGTTGGAATCCATACCTTGTGTTTGAGAGTTATGGAAGATTAAATCCAATTATCTATTGTTTGGGTCTCGAGATATTCTACGAACGACTAGTTATTCCTTCGAACTAACCAGTGTCCCTGCATATTCATAGATCAAGTGACCCGAGTATCTTGTGAAATATTGAATGAGTTTGTTCTCATAATTATTGGTAATATTCTGATTTGGTAAACCAAATACAGAATAGATAATCGGCCTGATTAATGAGTCGATTCTCTATCTTTGTGTGTCCATTCTTTGTTGTCTCCTTGGCAAATTTCAGGGACAAAATTTTCTTAAAGGGGGAATCTGTAACATTCCCGGATTTTAGCTAGGATTAATTTGATAATAAATTCAATTTTTTGAATTGAGTTATGAAATTATTGTTAATTTATTTTGAATTTTTGGATTTAATGATAATTATTTAAAAATATGTATATGTACATATATATATATATATTGAAAACTAAATAAGGAAACAAAATAGGTTACACAATTAAATAAAGTAAGAGTTTAAAACAAATTTATAAATAAATTTAACCAAGGGATTTAAATATAAGTATACAAACATTTACAAGTGTAAAGGAATTAATATCATACTATTACAAGTGTTAACAAAAAAGACAAGCGACAAATTTCTTTCTCTTAAAAATTTAAAATGTAATATAATGTATAAGAGAAAATTCAGGCTAATGCATGTCCTCAAAATTCTTTCATCTTCAACCTGAAACCAAAGATACAAAACAAAGAAACTAGAAAAAAAATTCAAAAGCAAAACTCAAAACTGAAACAAACTACAACCTGAAAACAACAAAAAAGCAAGGTCACTGTCCAAAAACGTTAAAACCTGGATATCAAAAAGCAACAAGATCAAAGTAAAATCAAAGATCTGAAAGCAAGCTTCAGATTTAGGTTCAAAGCTAAAACAATTGGAACAAATCAGAGAAATGGATCATAAATTAAAATGCCTGGAAGTTCAAGTCCAAATTCAACCTAAAAAGCAAAGTTTCAATCTGGAACCAATTCAACGTTAAGCCTAGAATTAAAGCCTGTGACCAAGAAAAGATCAAGCAAGCTTAGGAGCAATCATCACTAGGGTAAAGTGAAAACAAATTAAAGAAGCAAATAAAACTTCTCTGCTCTGTCAAACAACTAGAGGTGAGCAAACCTACCAAACCCATTATTATATCTGAATGTTTGAAAATGCTTGAGAAATATGATGGTTTCACTGATATAAAAAGAAAAAAATCTAAATGCATGCTTGAACATTTAAAGACTTTAGGAGTGTGCATGTCTGTTTACAGGCACACTTACCCTTGTTAAAAATATGTACAGGCTGATACGAAGGAAAGGAAAAATTCAATTGCTCTTTACATAATGGATTTTAAGCTTCGATTTAAAAATGAAAAATGTTTGTAAAACTGTAACATCAATTTTAAAAATGGTTCTAACAAGAAATATTTTGAAAATCAAATATCATAGTGATGAGCAATATTTGTCAGAAATTCGAATGACTTAATTTCAAGTTTTAATTATATGAACAGTTTTGTATTTCAAAATTACGATTTTTGACAATAAATTCAAGATTTTTAAATTCATATTTGTGGAGAAATTTGGGTTTGAACAGAACTGCATTTTTCGTAAAATTCCATCGATCGATAGGAAATTGAACTTCGGGATCGTTCGTGAAGTGGGCGAGGAGGCCAAGGGTGTCGACAAAAATGGGGGCAGAGTTTTGCATAGGTCGTGGCGTGGCGTTGGGTCGAAGTAAGGTTTAAGAAATCATTTCGATCGATCGGGTTTTCGAGGGAATTGCGACGTCGACAAGATTTTTAGGGCAATCGGTCAGTAGGGGTTCGAAGCATGGTTGAATGGTGAGTCTGAGGCTAGAATTTCAGAGTTTCTAGTGGCATGGTTTGTCGACGGCGAGGTGGTTTGTCATTCTGGGTTGGTTTCAGTTTGGTGATGGATAGCTCAATTTCGATAAACGGGGAGTTCGACGTTTCTGGGTACTCGAGTTGATTGTTGAGGTCATCGGTGATATGTGAAGGGCCAGGTGATGGTCAAAGCGGCTTCGGCCGGTTGTGCACGTGCACGTGGTATCGTTGATGTCTGAAGGTTGTTGGAAGATTTTGTTGTTTATGCGATTTTATGTATGTGATTCATGATTTTGTATTATCTTTTTCCTTGGTCATTATAGTACTGAGTTTCATGTCTTCTGATGGCTTCGGTCTTGACTTAAACTTCATTTAGCTGTTCGTTTGATCGCTATTCATCCCGACTTGGCTTGACTCTGACTTTGGTTACTCTGGTTCATTTTATATTGTCACTTCCCATGTATTTGCAGTTTGCATTTTTGGGTTCATTATATTTTTTTTTTGCAGTATAAAATAAAATATGAATTTTGGAAATAATATTTGCCTCGGTTATTTGGGTTGTTCGTCATCATTTAACTTTGAATTCATCATACACGAACAGCTTGTGACATACACAGTGTATCACTGTATATGCCACAAGGTCGTGCACACCGATATATATACACTTGATAAATTTACAGGGACAGTTGAGCACAGGTCAAACCCAAATTATCGGATTCAACTAATGTGCAATAAAATAATGTCACAAACTTCAGCACAAGGTCAAATCCGAGCTTCAAGTTGGATTCAACTCAGGTGTAATTTCGAAAAACAAACAAAATGCAAAGGTCAAGTCACTGCTATCATGACTCAACTCAAATGCAACATTGACTATACAGTCTCAAGTGACAGCAAAACACAATACAACATTTCAAGAATGTTAACTGACTCGAATATCACAAACATGTATCAGAGAGCATATGCAAGGGTCAAGCAAGTGATATATGCAAACAAAACAAATGGATGCAACATATGTAACTACTATGCAATGCACAACAACTAGTGGAGCAGGGTCAAATAACCAAGTGCACCACTGGCCATACAACAAAGCAGAGCAACTACAACAACCATGTCATATACAGTGAAGTACAACATCAAGCTCAATGAAACAGACATCACAAAAACAAGTTAGTCAATATGTTCAAGACAAACTAGTACAGTTTGCATATTGAAACCAAGTGCATGAAGACTTCATCAAGATGCAATCATACATATATGCAGCAGACTCGAGTACACAATGAAGACTACAAGTTCAAGTCCAGTTACGACCAAGAATAAGGCACAGTATATTTCAATGCTGCAAGACACAAGTATACATGAATATACATATATGGTGACACAGTAGTATGTTGAAGCAACAGAGTTACAGAACTCGAAGTCAAGTGATAAAAATAAAGTTTAAAAAGTCAGTGCCGAAGTTCAGATGGTAATCAAGTTAAAGCCATGATCAATAAAAATCGAAGTCGTGAAAGAAATCAACATCGTCTAAATGAAATCAAATGACCTTTGGGCCGGGTTATATTGATAAAGAATTTAGTTTATAAATTAGGGTTTTTGTTTTCTAATTGCGTTTTAATTTGTATTTTGCTTTTTAAACCATTGAAATTTCTAGTCGTCTGACTAAGGGACAAACTACGTGGCGTAGTTTGAGAATTCGCAACTCAGCGGCTGAGTTGTGGTAGGGTTTTGAGCATAGAGTTAGGTTACTCACGAGCGGGTATCGCGAGTTTACGTGTGTAAGTGTATGACTACTTAATTTCTAGTAGAAACCTTGGGTGCGGCACGTAGGCAGGGTTTTGCCGAAGCTGGGTAAATTCTGTGTCATTCTATTTCTGCATTTATTATTCTGCTATTATCTGTGCTGCTATTATTTTGTGATCTGTGTTGAAATAATTTTATAAGCTTCCACAATAATTTTTATAATTAACAACATCACCATATTCACCCCCCTCTAGGGTGAAATCGATCCTACAAGTGCCATCAGAGCTAGGTTCAAAAGCCGTTTTTGTTTTAAAAATTTGATTTTACAAAAACCAATTTTTGTTTTAAAAATTTGAATTTTTAAAATGGCTACTTTTGCTGAGGGTCGTTCCAATATTACTCCTTCTATTTTTGATGGAACAGATTTTTTGAATTGGAAATTGAAAATGGAATTTTATTTAAAATCTGTTAATGTTAAATGTTGGGATATTGTTGAAAATGGGTGTGATATAAGAGATAAGAAAATTATCTCAATTAATGCTCTTGCTATGCATATATTATATTCTCATATTAATCAAGATAATTTTAATTTCATCTCTCATTGTGAAAATGCACAGGAAATCTGGAATACTTTCGATGCAATATATGGTGCAAAAGTCAACAGCAATGAGAAATCCACCACAACCGACTCAGTTAAAGAAATGTGCTTGACAGGATTTGTAAAAAGCAGTTGTGATGAGGATGATAATGATGGAGCAGCTGAGCTGGAATTACTAATGAAGAAATTCGAAAAGTGGAACCACAAATACGGAAATCCAGCTCTAAATCAACAATTGAAAAGCAGAATAATTAAAGCACTAGACAGCTCGGAGGAACACAGGATCATTTGCAACAAACCCGGTGATATCAAGCCCAATTATCCTCGAATTCAACACGGCATTGAAAAGAATTCAAAAAGGAAAATTTTTGCAGCCATGTGGAATACAAGTGATGAATATAATCAAAGTTCTAGCAGTGTGAGTGAGAAAGCAGATATGTGCCTTCATGGAAATATAACTGATAGCGACGATGACGAGCCAAGCGGGGTATCAAAACTCACTCACTCTGAATTACTTATTTATTTCCACGAAGTAAATGGCTGTTTTGAACGACTGAGGGAGAAGTATGCCAAACTTGAATCACAAAAAGATACTTTGATAGAATTAAATGAACAACTTGACCAATTAGTTGAAAACTATCAAAGTAGGATCCCTAAGTGTGATAAGTGTCCAACATTCAAAGAAGAAATTAAAAAATCAAAAATCAATATAAAATCACTTGAAAAGGAAATCCTGATTTTAAAAGAAAATGAAAATACTAGGAGAGAGAATTCTATTAAAAAGTGCACACAATTGTTAAATGAAAATGAATCTCTCAAAACACAAGTCCAACAATTGCTAACGACTTTAGATAAATGTCAAAAAGTAAAAAATCGTTGAATATGCTATTAGGAAAGCAAACAGGTAATACGGTTAGACAAGGACTTGGATATAATCAATCTGAAAATGTTGAAAGCAATATTAATCAAGTCAATTCAATGTGCACAATTTGTAGAAATTTTGGACACAATCAAAATAGTTGTTGGTATAGACCCAAACATGACAAAACTATACCAATTTGGGTTCCTAAAGGCACAAATATAAAATCTCTCAAAGTTAAATAAATTTGGGTCTCGAAGGGAACAATTATAATTAGTTTTGGGTCTACACAAAATTATTTTTATAAATATTCTGCCACTAACAACCATGGACCTATAAAAACAAATAGGTCTCAAAAATCTTTTCCCGTGTAGGTGTGGTGGCAGGCTAAGGGACAACAACAATGTTCTCTGGATTTTGGCTGTTCCAGAAACACAACGGGCGACAAAGCAAAGTTCCTTAGCCTAGTAAAAAGGTGACCAAATCACAATGGACAACAACGAAAAATATCGTAAAGGTAAAACAGGCAATGGTATATTTATTTGATCGATATATTAAATGTGATAATCTGCACCGTAATCTAAGTAAAATCAACCAATAATGTGATGATGAAATAATGATGATTTTGATTCTGACTTATTAAAAATTGTTGGCCAATTATATTCTTATGCCAAAAACACTATAAAAATCTATAGATTCTTTGGATTACTTCATATACATTAGTTTGGATTAAAAATAGTGTTTTATTGGATGATAATACATTTGGTTATAATATGGCTAACTCTATATTCACGATTTTTGATTTTTTACATGACTTCAATTCAAATTCAAGAAAATGTCACTTAAAAAGCTGTTAAAATTGATTTTGAGATATTTTGTTGCACACTGCATGGTCTATCAAATTCAATTAATGATAATTTGGAGTAAAAAAAAATTCAGATACAGATTACACTGGTAATCTAGTTGATAGAAAAATTACTAGTGAAACGTGATTTGCTTAGACATTTAGTAACTGCATCGTTTTTCAAAGAAAATATCTTCATATTTTTTATTTCAAATAATTTTCAAATAGCAGAAATTTTTCTCATATATCCCCTTCGAGAAAATCATTTTTGACCATATTGTCAGATAAGTCATTTTTGAAAAATTGATTTTATAATTATTTTTAAATTTGATTTTAAATGATTACATTGACAATCTGACTCCCTAATGATTATCGAAAAGATGAATAGTGGTTGAAGAAGTGATGAGTGTTGATATTTATCATATATTATGACTCGAGACGGTATAATTAGTAAATTTCTTTAGAAATTTAAACAAGAGTTATAAAACTTTTTGTTGGTAAAAATTCCATGAACATCTCTATTTCTGTCATATTTCTAACGACCATCACTCATCAAAATTCAATATAGTTTGTCGATATGTGGTACTTTAAAACAAGAATCATTCGTTTTTCTTTTTATATTTTTTAAAATAAAATAAAAATAAATAAATAAATACCAAAGTATTCACTCTCATTTAAAAGTCCTCACGGTTATGCATGGGTGGATTACTTGGAATTTGTTATGTGCTTCCATGTTCATTTAAAAGTCCTCAGGGCTATGCATGTATGGAACGCATATCAAAATTGATTTTTAAAAATAAACAAGTTGATTCTAATCCCATTTAAAAGTCCTCACGGTTATGCGTGGTTAGAAAATACTTGAATTTTTTTTTTTAAAATAAAATTGGAATACTGCTAATCTCATTTAAAAGTCCTAACGGTTATGCAAGGTTAGTAGATATTCAAATTCCTGATATAAATACACCACAAATGGACACAACTGTATGGTTTTATATGATGACATCATTTTCATCGTTCTAAATGTGGAATATGCACCTAACAAAATATTTATGATCTTTGTTTGATTTTTTATTGAAATTTAATATTTATATTCAATTAAGTTTTAATGTTGAATTAATATCGATCACTTTATCTCTATTTTCACTAACACTATTACTCTTTTGCTGATAACAAACGGGGGAGAGAAAAGTTAAGATTTTGTCAAATAAAATCAAGCAAAGGTCAAATATTTTTCATTTGCATCTAGGCTAATTTGCATATTTTTATTTGTATGCATATATGTGGGGGGAGCTTTGTGTAGAGAGGAAGCATTTAAATAGGGGGAGCAATTAGAGTATATCAATGATCAAATACATTTAACATATTCAAAATCTTAAATATATGTTTGTTATCATCAAAAGGGGGAGATTGTTGAATATGCGATTATAGATTTTTGTTTGATGATAATATATATATATATATATATTCATGTCAATGTATTTGTTAACGTACTATTTTATTTTTCACAGACTAAATGAATATTTGCTGAATAAAAATAAATAACACAGAATTTGAATTCAAACAGAACTTTCTATTCAAACAAATATTTATTACAATTTTGAATAGTACAAATTCGAGCTCTCACTATACATACACAATTTTGATTACAATATAAATTTAATTACATCACAATCTTTCATTTACAAATGTCCTCACTACATATCATTCATTCACTCATAATTTGTCTTCAACTTTATTCCAGATTGAACCCAACATCTGAGCAATCTGCAAAAATAAATATTGACGCAATAAAATTGAAAAGGAAATATATTTTTTGCAGTATAAAATAAAATGTGAATTTTGAAAATAATATTTGTCTCAGTTATTTGGGTTGTTCGTCATCATTTAACTTTGAATTCATCATACACAAACAGCTTGTGACATACGCAGTGTATCACTGTATATGCCACAAGGCCGTGCATACCGATATATATACACTTGATAAATTTACAGGGACAGGTGAGCACAGGTCAAACCCAAATTATCGGATTCAACTCAAGTGCAATAAAATAATGTCACAAACTTCAGCACAAGGTCAAATCCGAGCTTCAATCTGGATTCAACTCAGGTGTAATTTCGAAAAACAAACAAAATGCAAAGGTCAAGTCACTGCTATCATGACTCAACTTAAATGCAACATTGACTATACAGTCTCAAGTGATAGCAAAACACAATACAACATTTCAAGAATGCTAACTGACTCGAATATCACAAACATGTATCAGAGAGCATATGCAAGGGTCAAGCAAGTGATATATGCAAACAAAACAAATGGATGCAACAGATGTAACTACTATGCAATGCACAACAACTAGTAGAGCAGGGTCGAATAACCAAGTGCATCACTGGCCATACAACAAAGCAGAGAAACTACAAACAACAACAACAACCATGTCATACACATTGAAGTACAACATCAAGCTCAATGAAACAGACATCACAAAAACAAGTTAGTCAATATGTTCAAGACAAACCAGTACAGTTTGCATATTGAAACCAAGTGCATGAAGACTGCGTCAAGATGCAATCATACATATATGCAGCAGACTCGAGTACACGATGAAGACTACAAGTTCAAGTCCAGTTACAATAAAGAACAAGACAAAGATCAGAAGCAATGCAAGTGAGACAAGGCTACCAATCATATCAGTAGACATATATAAAACAATGAATCCAACAATGCAAACAAGTCACAAGGGCCAAGTTAATGATACACATACTCGAGCTCATGACAGTACAACCCAAAATACAAACTGCAAATACATGGGAAGTGACAATATATAATGAACCAGAGTAACCAAAGTCAGAGTCAAGCCAAGTCGGGATGAACAGCGATCAAACGAATAGCTAAATGAAGTTTAAGTCAAGGCCGAAGCCATCAGAAGACATGAAACTCAGTACTGTAATGACCAAGGACGAAGATAATACAAAATCGTGAATCACATACACAAAATCGCATAAACAAATTCATAGTGGCCGAAGTCAAAGTGCCAAAGAACTCAAAGCCGAGGCAATCAATAAATCAGTGCCGAAGTCAATGTTGAACAAGTCAGTGACGTGGTGGTAAAGAAACGAGCAAAGTCAAAATCGAAGCATTGTTAGCCAAGCCAATAATATACGAATTGAAAATGTCAAAGAAATCATCAGCATTAAAAAAATATCGAACGGCCGAAGCAAATTGTTGAACAAATCAAATGAACGCAAACAAAGGAGAACGAATCCATATATAAACCCACAGAATCATCATCAGCATGGAGCAATCGAGTTCGAGCATTCAATCAGAAAGTAAAAGAGCAAAAATTACTTACCGAAGCTATACCACAAACTCGATTAATTTCAAAGAGCCAAGAGCAAATCAGAGAAGCGTGCGATGGACAAAGCAAACAACGTGATAAATCTTCCATTCGATCGAGCAACCAAAGTCAGCATCTTTGAAATTAGGAAAGCCCTAACTTTTTGAAGGAAGAGGAACGAAAAAAACGCAAGCCGCCACTATCACAAAGGATCGGGCCGAAGGAAAATAAAGAGAAAAGAAAAAGTGGGCCGGCATAATAAAGAAGGAGATAACACGGCCGTAATTTCTTAATTGATAATATTGGGCCGGGTTATATTAATAAATAATTTAATTTATAAAATTAGGGTTTTTGTTTTCTAATTGCTCTTTAATTTGTATTTTTCTTTTTAAACCATTGAAATTTCTAGTCGTGTGACTAGGGGACAAACTACGTGGCGTAGTTTGAGAATTTGCAACTCAGTGGCTGAGTTGTGGCAGGGTTTTGAGCGTAGAGTTAGGTTGTCAGTAGGGGGTGTCGCGAGTTTACGTATGTAAGCGTGTGACTACTTAATTTCTAGTAGAAACATTGGGTGCAGCACGTAGGCAGGTTTTGCCGAAGCTGGGTAAATTCTGTGTCGTTCTATTTCTGCATTTATTATTCTGCTATTATCTGTGCTGCTATTATTCTGTGATCTGTGTTGAAATAATTTTATAAGCTTCCGCAATAAATTTTATAATTAACAGCATCACCATATTCAACCCCCCCTCTAGGGTGAAATCGATCTTACAGATTTGGGAAGATGAAGTTGCTTGGGGAAGTTCGAAATTTTCTCGGGTGGTTGCTCGAGAAGTTTGGGGTTTGGTTTGGGGAAAAGAGTGCTGGGGCTCGGGGTTTTATTTTTAATTATCAGGTTTTTAAAAATTTAAAAGGAAAACTTTGTTTTAGGTTTTAAAATATGAAGTATAAATCAGTTTTAATGTATGAATGGATTTTCAAACGATATGTTAAGCCAGGTTTTAATATATTAAAGCAATTCAAGTTTTAAAACAAAGATGTTAAAGATTTAATTTTACAATAAATTCTTTTAAAATTTATTTGATTATGTATTAGGCTAATTATCTTATTGTTTTCAAAAATATAATGATGTAATTAAGTACTGAATTAAGATAAAAAGGTTTATCTTTAATTAATTAAGGTAGATAATTAAAGGTATAATTAATTGAATAATTAATTAAAGTAATTAGTTAAAGGTTTACTTGCTTAATTACTTAAAGAATAATTTGTTAATGTGATTAATTTAAGGTTAATTAATTAATGTAATTGATTAAGATGGATAATTAAAGGTTAATTAAGTAATGATTTAAAGGTTAATTAATTGAAGGGTAATTAATTTGTAATGATAATTATTTAATGTAATTAATCGAAGGTTAATTAGATTCGGGTAATTAATTAAAAGATAATTAATTAAGAGTTAATCTACTAATAAGATTAATTAAGATTAATTAATTAAGGATAATTAATTAAAGGATAATTAATTAAGGGCTGATTAATTAATGTAATTAATTAAGGATAATTAATTAAAGAATAATTAAGGGTTAATTATTTAATGATTAGAGATTTATTCATTTATTAATTAAGGCTGATTAATTAATAATTTAAAGTTAATTAATTATTTAAGGCTGATTAATTAAAATAATTTGTTATTAATGTTAATTAACCTAGATTAGTGATTAATCTGGCTTCAATTAATCATATGATCAATTAATTTTCCTTATGGATGACTGTATTCTATTGAATGCTGTGAATTGTTTGATATCTCTACTGTGTGGTGCTTTGTGATATGAATTGATTTAATTCAAGCTGTGATGAATGTAACTTATTTTATCTGTGATTTATCTGTCGATCTATGAATGGAAAATAAGCGTTATAGAAGTATACCGCTTATCTATAATTGTTGTGCTTGATTCTGTGATGATTGAATGATGTTGCACTATTGTATGAAACCCCTGGACTATGCTATACACACACAAATATGGATTTCACGAGAAAATTGGTTAATTCGTAGATTTTTGAAAAAGTTTTAAATTTGAATTTTGAATCCAAAATGTTTTGGAAATGGAATTGGGTTAATGTGAAAAACTTTTGAAAAGGGAATTTTCAAAGATAAAGGTTATTTTGAATAACTAGATAAAGTATTGAATTTCAAATAATTTGATTTAAATTTGAATTCAAGATTTGAAATTGAATTCTATGTTGGAAATTATGGTTTAAAAATGTTATACAAGTTATAAATGTGTATATATGGGTTTCTAAACCATTTTAAAGTATTGGTTTTTGAGAATTTGAACTTAACCCAAGGGCTTTGACTTGTATAAATGAAATCGGATTCTTCCGAAACAAAGACTATTTGTTTTCAAATAATAATAGCTTCCACATGAAGAAAGGATTTCCAATTTATATCAAAAGATTTCAAGTTTAAAATGAAATTGTGAATTGTTTTTGAAAGCTATGGATGAACCTTTCTCAAAGATTGTTAAACTTTGTTTTAAAATCGAAGAGAATTTTAAATGGTGTATCTTTTACATATAAAAGATTTGAAATGGGAACTATTTCGAAAGTTATGAATGGATCTTTGGAAATAGTTTTGAAAGCTATAAATTGAGTCTTTGGGTTAATAATTGGATGAGATAATCCAATTTGAATAGGAAGTTGTTTTGAAAAGCTGTGAATGAATCTTTGTGAAATATTGGTGAACTTTGTGAAGTAAATCTTTTTGTTTAAAAGATTTAAAAATGGTAGTTAGTTTAAATCATTTGAAAGGAATGTTTTAGGTAATAAGTTGTGACTTAATCAAAATCCCAATATCCATATGTTTTTAAATATTGCGCTCATTATTCGATTTAGCCAGGAGAGGACCTTGTGTCATATAACCCATTCCGAATAATGATACGATGATATAGATAGCAATTGAAGACTGGTGGTGAAGACCGGCTATTTTCGAGAACGATAGGATAACCCATCAAATGTCTCTGCACTGAGTCGTGTCGGTATAGAGATCTCCATATGTGATGGGGAGTCCGATCGGGATTGGGAATACCCGGATTTGCAAGGGCTTCTTTGGAAGTGCCTTCGGTTCTGTTCGAACCCGGAAAATACTTGTATGGATGTGCGTCTGACATTACACTTTGAGATGTAAAGCTAGTTTCTATCAAATACATTTCTGTTTGGTGGCGGAGTTTTATTCTCTTAGCTTAACACCCTTCTCTGAGACATACGAGCTTAGAGGTTATGTAGTCGATAGTTACTAGTGATACATTCCCAATTTGGTAATGTGGCATACGAAGTGTTGCTGATCATTTGTTTATCAAAGCATGACTTTGTGAAAAAAAGTGTATCTTTGTGAATGTGACTTCGTCCAGCCTCACAACCCAGTAATGGTCGAAACAGGAATCGTTGCAGTAAGTTTATTTGGGGGTAGCGCCCCCTGAGGGTATGACCATTTCCTTCTCGATAAGAAGTAGTATCATGGTATGGAGCCCAGATATTTAGTTATGTTGATTTTGAAAGTGGTATCATGGTATGGAGCCCAGATACTTTACTGTGTGGTTGTTGGTGTCGAGGCCTCGGATAAAGGTCGGTAACGACCAGGGGATGGCATACTCGTGTCAGTAGTTACTTCCAGGTAGGGGTAACCCAGCCTTTTGTAGCAGAGATCCGGTTAGGTTCTCAGGGACGTCCCTCTAGAGGCATTCCATTTTGTGTGGGAAGTTCCTTTACCTGACCATTTATTGGAAATCCAATCATCCAATACGCGCCCTTTACGTTGCGGTTGTATAACCTGCCACCTCAGGTGGTAGCTATAATAGGCATAGTATAATGGTACCTATGTTGGCTAAGATTAATATTATACTTTCGAAATGATTTCCACCACGCACTAGTAATAATATCAAAAGGATTTTCGCGTATCAAGCATTTTTGACTTTCATAAGGAGAAATCTCCTCCAAGTGTGCGCTTGCATTGTGTTGTAGTAGGATGCCTTATGGAAGTTTCATTTTCCAAAAAGCATTGCGGATTTCAATTTTAAAATCTTTTGTTGTTTTTTTCAAAGAGAAAACTGTTTTGTTTGCTCATACCAGTCCCATGACTGACCTGGAGTTTATTGTTCCCTTCCTAAACTCTGGGTGCCCACAATTTTCCACACGGGCAGTCTAGAGTTAGGTTTTTAGATAATCAAATAATAGTTGTAGATTCGATAGCCTTCGATGTCTTTGGTTTGGTAGCTTTCAGTCTTCGGGAATCTTCTTCAGTCTTTGGATGACTGACCTTGCTTAGTAAAACTTGATGGGGTTCGAGCTAGCTTTGGATTGGAGATGGAGTTTTTGGAATTTGGCATTGAAGACATTGTCTTTCCGCTGCTGTTATCTCTGTTATTGTCTTTTATCTATCTTTGATATATTGATAGTCATTTGTATTTGATATTTAGTTGTATCAGAAATTGTATCATTGTTGTATATTGATATATTCGTTCTTTCTTCCGCTGTGTTGTTATACTTAATGTGTTATAAGCTCCGACGAACTAGATTCGGCGTTTGAATATGCGGCATTCGAGTACAAGTAAAGTACGGGTGCCGATTTTCGAAGGTCGATTCAGGGTCGTTATACACATCTAAGCTGACTCACGAGAGTCAGGGTCACGTAAATACCTAATATAGAATCGTTCACCAAACCATCCTACTTCATTTCTGGAATCTCCACCATGTACACACTTGTTAAAGTGGTTTTCGGTATTGGCAGAGAGCATGACAGTATTCGGTCCCGGTCAGTTTAACAACCAAATGCTTATTTCACACCGGATGGTTCTTTTTCATTTAAAAGTCAATTCACAATTGATATCAGAATCACATATTCTCAGAACTATATCACTTTCGAAATCATATTTTCAAAATAGGTTAAACCCTTGTTTCAAATCATCATATTTACTCAAAATATGTTATTAAATCCCAACTTAGGTTATTACATCATTTGGTCGTATTCTACTTAAAAATCAAGGATTTAAAATATTACTTCCACTTTACAAACCTGAAAATTAGAAAGTAGTTTAGATAGTTTAAATTAGTTTTAAAAATAGTTCAAGATAGTTTAAAATAGATTAAAACAGATTAATATAGTTTAAAATAAGTTAAAATGGATTAATATTTTTTAAATAGATTAAAATAGATTAAAAGTTTTAAAATATATTAAATAGATTAAAATTAGTCAAAATACTTTAAATAGATTTAAAACAGATTAAAATATGATAAAATACTTTAAATAGATTTAAAATAGATTAAAATATTTTAAATAGATTTAAAATATATTAAAGTAAATTAAAATACTTTAAATAGATTTTAAATGATTTGAACTAACTAGAATAGATAAATTTAGTTTAAAAGTTGAAAATCTTAATAATTTAGAACTGTAAAGAACATTTACAGTATATATTAAGAAAATAAATTTGAAATTAGCACCAAATTTAACTATTTCTTTCATTTCAACCAATCTGCACCATATCCAAAATTTAATCAAACCCAATTTTACGTCTTGAAATATCAATTTTAGCTATTCCAAGTCCAATAAATTTCAAAGTTACAAAATTTCAATGTTTCAATAGATAAATTTCGATGATTTCATTTATACTTCAAAATCAACTTTAAAATTTCAATGTAAATCCTTTAAAGAATTACTTAAAACAATTCAATTTATATAAATCGAATTCTATTTCAAACATCATTTAACTGGGTTCAAGGTTAAAGATTTAAAATCATTTAATATAACCAATCCGGTGTCCGTATATAATTTTCTACCCCATGGTCAAGTGATACGGGTATTTATCATTTCAATCTGCGATTTAAAATTTTACGGTTATATATCATTTCAAACCGCAATTTCGAATTAAATAAAATCCATAAAATTGCTCGAATCTATCATTTCAACCCATAATGATTTTTTCCTAATCTATAGATCATTCGGGTATGTATCATTTCAACCCATAGGGAACTTGCAGTGTTATAACAATATATAATATAACGTCCAGTCATCTAATATCAACAAATCAAACATACATCACAAGCATCATCCAAATCAACCAATAAGCATTAATAGATAACTAATTATCATTAGCAGATATTCAATTGACAATTAAATTCAGTAGTAAATTAAATAACGATTAAATGCAATAAAGTCAAATTTAACTAGCATGACAATTTAAACATACCAAACATCAATCATTTAATTTCTAATCACATCATAAGTTTAAATTAACTAACATAAGATAATTTAGTACTTGTGAGTGGATTAAAACACTTACCTTTGATTTTAGCCCCTAAAAATCCAAACAGAAGCGCAAAAACTCAACAGTCTCCAAATTCAACAAAATCAATTTTATGTTTTCCGAAAATTATGAATCCAACATAATAAATCACGTGTGAATCAAAGTTTACATGCAAAAAATATTCATGCCATAAGAGATATTATTAAAATAAAAATTAGTACACATAAAAAAAATGGATAAAAAAAACCTAATACTTACATTTTTCTCAAGATGAGGATTAAGGAAAATATTGAAGAACAACTAAGATGGGGACAGGACATGTACAAAAATTGAGAAAAAAAATCATGTTTCATAAAAGAAAGATTTTGGATTTGCAAGAATGAGCTTTTGAATATAAGGTGTTAGCAGAAACAAAACGCAAATGAAGAAATAAGCTGCAGTTTGTTTATAATTAGGAAACCAAGGTGCAGGGACAAAAATAAATATCACTTTTTATCTTAAAAGCTCCAGGCATTGCTAATGCATAAGGGAATGTGCAGAGGAATGAAAAAGTTTGCAAACCAAAGTAAAATTTTATTTACGTGAAAATGAGGTGGCAAGAATTAAATACAACCTAGTAGTCTAGGCTCATGTATTAAATAGAAGGAGAAATAAACGGATCAAGTATTAATAATAAGGCAGCTATTTTAAAACATTCGTGCAACAATTAATAACAAAAGAAACGAAGGATTAATTTTTTTGAAACATGACCAAATTAATTTTATTAACTCAAATAATATTCAAATTTGTACGCATTTAGGTTTTTGTCGACCCATAATAAAAAAATTATACTTACCTTAAAAATGAAAACGTTCAATTTAGTTATTCCGAATTGATCTTTTATTTCCATTAAAATACCTTTTCAATTTAACACAAAACGTGCGTTTCTTTTGTTAAATCTATTAATTACAATCAACGTTTTCTTTCATTTTAATTGAAATATTTGAATTATATTAGTTGCAATTACTTACAAAGTTAAATTTCAAAACAGACAACTAAAATGAATGAAAAATAGAACAATTGTTTATTTAAACACGTTTATAAATTTATTGTTTATACATAAGAGTAATAAATAACTTACTGAAATAGATTATTTTCTTACCATGGAATCAATCTGTAAGCTAAAACACAGTTCAAATAAACATGTATTTCTTCCTTTAAAATCAATCATTCTATTCTTTATTTTAACGAAATTAAACCTACATTCACAAACGAAACATTCATATTATTTGACGTAAATTTTCTCTTCATTAAATCAAACTTTTCTTATATTTTCACAAAACATATGCTAATTAACTACACCTATTAATTTACAATTTATTATTCTCTCTCCTATTAATTGAAAATTTTCAATTATATTAATTTCAGTTGATTAAGTTTCAAAATGGACTAAATGAATATAATGAGAAGTAAAACATATATTTCCTATCTAATAGTAATTTAAACATATTTATAAACTATTAGATACAAACAATAATTATACATTTCTTACTAAATAACAGTTTCTCGTCTCTACAATCAATCTTTCAGCTACAAAACATTTCAAATAAATAAACATATATTTACTCCTTTGCTAAACTTATTCATTTTTATTCTCTTATTTTGATTTACGCTGCTACTATTAAATCAACCAATAACTTATGAAATTATTAACATAGGTTTCTATCTTGTTATCCTCATTTTCTACAATTGACGCCTTTTCTTACATTAACCACAATATTTAATTACATTTAATTCCAATTGATTATATTCTAATTGAAATAAATTGATTTAATTTGATTTCAATCTTTTTGTTCAATCTAACATTACTCTGTGGACATAGTTAACGTTTGTTTACATTTTATTGCATTAATATTTTACAATCATCATCTTTTACCATACTAATTGCAATATTCCAATGATATTGAATTTTGGTCGATTTTTACATTAATTATAATTTAAAGTCCCAATAAATTCATTTATCTTAGTTTCACCCTTTTTATTAAATAACTTATTGCCATAAGAATATAATTGACATTTCTGTACATTTTATTACCTTCACATTTTACAGTTATTGTCTTAACTCATATTAATGTAATATTAAACTAAATTTAATTACAATTGATTTCCAACTTAATTCAACATATTAAATAAATTGGTAACAAATAACACTTGTTACATTTTCTTAATTTAATCACATTTATAAGTTTATTATCTACACACAAATGTTATGACTACCAACACGGCACAAATTTCATCCAATTTCAATTTATTACATATTATTTCATCAATTAATATAATGTTTAAATTTATTTCCTTATTTAAAATTTATAACCAATTATTACTTAAAATTACTTGAGTTTACATTCAAATAGCAATCTATTACATTAATTTACATTATTAAACTTCATTCTAGTTAGTTTTCTCATTCCTATCATAAATTTTATTTTCTTCCAACAATAATATATAAATTATTATTTAATTCAATATTTTAATTATCGGATAAAATTGCGGTCGTTACACTCTCCCCCACTCAAAAAATTTCGTCCTTGAAAAGGGAAAAGAAGGGATAAGGAATTAATATATCTTATTCAAAATATTAAATTTATAAACAATCATTTTACATAATTAAATAATTAAATATACTATATCAATTTAAGATAATTAAATCCTTTATATTAGAGTTAATGAAAGCTTGGGAAACGTTTCACAAAAAAATTCTAAGTCCAAAATTCATGGAAAATTTCAGCAGAATCTCCTTTGTATGAAGAGGTCTGGAAGAAATAATAATATCAATAGTAACAATATATATCACATGTTTCAAAATAATATATCCTAAACCACGGGAAAAACAATAATAGTGCTAGAACACCGTAATCCGAAACGTACCTATTAGTCAGGCAAACAACACTTAATTTATGAAACCAAAATCAGTAGCAATTGATTCCATAAACCTGTATTTCACTTATATAATCCAAAAGAGTTAACAATTATATATAAGAGAATATTTATGTTATCTCTATTAGTCGCAACTAAATCAACACAACATACAATAGTCACAAGCAACAAAACCTTACAATCATCACATGCAATCAAAACAATCAACCATCAATCCATAGCAATCAAAATAATGGGTTTGTTTGGGTTTAGAAAATTTTAATCGTATAAAATGATAAATAAACTACTAAGTATACATACACTCAACAGTCTTAGATAAAACTCAATAGATCATTTATACATCCTACCCTGTGGAAGTATCCTTTCCCAACCAATCCGTAAGTTAAACAAATAATAATTTTAAATAATATTTAAGTTTTTATTCTTATTACTCTTTCTTTTTCACATTATTCACTGTTCATTTTCATTTGTTCATACAATTCTTGTTTAATTTCTTTACATTTATCACTTTCACAATTCATTTACCATTCATTTACACAATACCATTTTTTTTCTTTCACTATTTTACACCCACTTTCTTACATAATCACTTTTTCCATTCAATTCTTTAAAATAATCAATGCATTCATTATTTAAGTACTGCATACTTTTATTTCAGTTTACCTCACATTTATTATTTACTTTTAACATCAATACTTAATGGTGAAGCACTCATACTTGGATTTTCATTCTTTTCCTTTTCACTTCTATCAAATTTTATATATAGTAATCACCTTTACTATTTTCTTTAATTATAATTGGCTTGAAATATTACTTAAGTATATAACGATTTACTTACAGTGTTCACCCTTTTATTACTTTAATTAGCAGCATTCAAATTATTTACTTAGGTCTATAGCTTATACATCTTAATTCTCCCTTTAAAACATAATTACATTGAACATTTTCATTATTTAAGTTTTACTTGTATAATATTCTATTACGTATTATTATTAACATCTCACTTATAATATTTGGTAAGTATAAATGTTATTTTAATTATGCAATTGAATGTCATGCAAATTCATTTTTTTTCAGAGTTCAATAATTCATCTTCTAAATTTTTATTATTCTTAAATTTACAAGTTTGCAATATATCATGTAGGCCATTAACCACCGAGCATCTAATTACCTATATTTTCTTCATTTTAGAAACTTCTAATTTTTTTAAAAATAATTAAGATTTTATTCATTAAATAATTGAAAACTACTAATTACTAGAAAAATATATGAACTAAACTTCGGGTGTAGTTTAGTCGCTTAGAAAATAATATATATATATATATACATATATTTGTGTGTGTGTGTGTATATGTATGTATGTATATCCTTTATAGATCAAATCATATTCAGAAATTCAAAATTAAAGTTTATTCATCAAAACAGATGTGTAGTAAAACTACTACAATGGTCTTCCCACTTTAAAACTCCAAAATGTACATCGATGATGCGTGCACTCATCACCAAAATTATTTTTCCAACGGCAGAGATGGGAGTACAGAACTTATTTCCTATAAAAAAAATTAAAACATTTCTTTCAAATCATATGATATATTTATATCAGAAAATACTTCTAGATACTACTAATATTATATTTAAAAAATCTTTCCAAAGAAATTTTCAGAAATCCTGGAACTTCAGTTTTAAACTTCCGATTTATATTTATTTTATTTGTAAATCCTATTTTTCAATCAATATTTATAAAATTTCTCTACCTAACAAAGACCATATTACATCAAACTATATCATTCATAAAATTTATTATTTTATATACAAAATATATAATAGACAAAATTGTTTCATTTACCTATATTTCAAAACAATATTGTGTCGGTCTGTCCTATTAAGCGTTTAGAAATTCCTATCGATGCCATAGCGTCCTATGTATCGACTAGAATTTATTAATACTAAACAGAACAAATTAACACAATACAAAACCTTTTATAACACTAACAAATACGCTCTCTCATATATATACACTCAGCGACTCATTCTAGGGTATTATTACCCTATTCTATATGAGTCAGACCAAACAAAGCTAAGATTATCGCTAAACCAAAGCTCTGATACCCAACTGTAAAGGGACAACGCCAATGGGGTAACGCCCACCGTAGCATACAATGGTACCCATGTTCCGCTTTTACTGCCAGCCTCTGGACTGCACTAACCCCGCGGGACATGCAGGAATAAGAGTTATCCGCTCGCTACCAAACTCAAATGCGAGAACTTCCTATCATGCTGCACCCGCCAAGTGCATAAGAAGACACACACATCAGACTCAAACCATTCAAAAGGGAAGATTTTTATAGGGTAAATAAGAAAAAGGGGAGAAAGAAAGAAACAAATATAGAATCTCGCAGCGGAATGATAAAATGTAATAAGCAAATAAACAGTTCATGAAGCTGTTTACTAATAACATTGATTATTATTTTTATAATACAAATCAGAGTTAGATAAAACAAGAATAAATAATAAATAAATGCAGCGGAACAACATAATGTAGTGGAATAAATATAACAAATAATAGTAGTACAAAATCTTCATCTTCATCCTCCAAAAAGCAGTCTTCGATAAACTAAAAAGCTCAGACTGACCCGAGCGAATTGAAAAGACAAAACACTCGAGTCAGAACTAAAAGATCTTACGTAAGTTAAATATAAATAAATATGAGTGTAGCGGCATCAGAGATGTTTACGGGGTTTGACATCTTCTATCTAGTGTCTAACGTGAGTGCAATAACTTAAGATATGTTCGAGATTACCATCTCCTAAGGGTCCATTAAACTATCTACTCTATAGTACAATACGCTATTATAATTGTGTCTACAGTAAAGCAAAGTATTAAAATAGCATTAGTGCGTTACCCATATCCCCCTTAACACATTTTAATATATTTCCATAGTCTATATAGTACTGTAATTCCTCCATAAACTGGAGGGCTATTAGAGGGCACTCCATATGTATAGTACAAACAAAAATTGTTGAAGGTGCGATAGGGCATGTGAACACGGCACTCGAGGCAATGTCAGGGTAGATATACCAATTGCAGATCCGGACTGGTGGTAACGCATAGCAGCTATTATCGCCCACCTCGAAACACATTCCCATAATCAAAATCGAGGGGCGACCACCAAATAATCAGAAAGTCATAATATGGTATCGAAGAAATGTGTCTGATCGGAGGTGCGACCTCACTTAGCCCGTTGTGGCTCTTGCTTTAGTCACATCTGAGCTGACTCATGGGAGTCAGGGTCACGAAATACCTCATACATAATCATTTGCTAAACCATCCTACTACATTTCTGAAATCTCCACCATGTACGCAGTTGTTAAAATGGTTTTCGGTATTGGCAGAGTGTATGACAATATCCTGGTCTCTTTAACAACCAAACGCTTATTTCACACCGGATGGTTCTTTCTCATTTCAAAAGTCAATTCACAATTGATATCAAAATATCACTTTCAAAAAACCATATCACTTTCAAAATCATATTTTTCAAAGTAGGTTAAACTCTCATTTCAAATCATCATATTTACTCAAAATATGTTATTAAAGCCCAGTTCAGGTTATTAGATCATTTTGTCGTATACTACTTAAAAATCAAGGATTTAAAATATAAACTGCCACTTTACAAACCTAAAATTCAGAAAGTAGTTTCTGTAGTTTAAGTTAGTTTTAAAAATAGTTTAAGATAGTTTAAAATTGATTAAAATAGATTAATATAGCTTAATAGGTGGCGTAGTAGGGTCTCATCCGCTATATAATGCGGGAAATCAACTCCAAGTACATAAATAATACCAATTTCACTGTTTATGAAATATTCGCGGTATGTGTTTTTAATAAATTACATCCGCTTACTAACGGCGCATAATATCTATTTTAACAATCAATAGATAACAATCATCATTCAAACGTATATTCAAGAATTTTAAATATAACTATTTAAAATTAAAATCGAAACCGATTCGATTGAGTGAGAAGTTCTCACCTTGATTTTAATTTCGTTTTCAGCTTTTATTTCAAATAAAATTTA
The DNA here is from genome assembly GCA_030765085.1 of Allium cepa. Lineage (NCBI taxonomy): Eukaryota > Viridiplantae > Streptophyta > Magnoliopsida > Asparagales > Amaryllidaceae > Allium > Allium cepa. The sequence goes on along the minus strand of CM060944.1, from coordinate 442,121,406 downwards.
ACGCGCGTTTAATTTTACCCAAAATTTTCGCTAGCTCCAAACGACTCCAATCCAATTCCATAGCTTAGTGCTCGTCCATACGATCCCAACACAACTGGTTTCGCGCGTTTTCGACCTCGTATGAAAAAGTTATACATTTTTAAATATCGTACAAATTTTAATATAAATATTACAACATTTTTTTTAATATAAAACCCACAGTTAATCACGGCCGTCCATTTCCTGAAGGCAAATCACAGCCGCACCCTGCATCTTCCACCTCCCTCCAGTAAACATCGTACCGAACCCAAAACTAGCCGTATCTAGGGTTTTAAAACGCATCCTCCACGACCAACTCGAACACGATCAGGACCCACCGTTTGAAGCGCCTTGCTCCCCCTCACCAACGCCCAGCGGCCGCACGCACTCGGTCGACCCCCAGCCTCAGAAAACGCGCACGAACTGCAAGCCTTTGAGCTTGATTTGCCGTCGATTCGAAACACCATTCGCGATCATAGCCGTTGGATTTCTAGCTTTCATCGAGCTCTACATCTTTGCAGTTGGAAGATTCTTGAATCGAGTTGTGGATTGAGAGAAATTTGAGGGGGAAGATAGGAAGATTTCGGCCATGGATATAGATAGTGGCGGCCACGAACGTTTACAACCCTAATTCTTTTTTTATTTATTTTTTGTGAAAAAAGGGCTATTTATAGAAATCTATCGAACACTATTCATCCCGGGTTTTTCGAACTCCGATTTACACGAGGTGACCGACGTTTCTAGGGTTTGTCCCACGTTCCGGACATAATGGAACAGGTTTCGGAAGCTAATTCGATCATCTGTGCGAGTTACGGCAATAAACGTTCAATTTAAATTTAAATCGATTAAACGATTTTCTAGGCGTTTTAGCTTGCACCGGACAAACAGTAAATCCGATTGACATGAAATTTGAAACCATACAATAATATAACATTACGGATCCGATGAAACTGGTTTCGTCGAAATCCGAGACTGTTTGAAAATGGCTATTTTAACTCGCCAAATTAATATTAAAACAATTTCGATGCGTTTCGAGCTGCCATGGTCAAACGAAAACTCCGATTGCTACGAAAATTGAAATCCGGTAATAACAAACTATTACGGATCCAACAGAACTAGTTTCGTCCAATTCTGAGACTGTTCGAAAAATGGCTAATTTCACTAGTCGATTTAAATATTAAAATATTCATTTTTCACAAATTAACTTTAAATTCAATTTTAAAAGTTCTAAAATATCGTTCTAACTCCAACATGATTAAATAAATTTTTACAAATCAATTTCAATTATATTTAACCCAATTTTCAATTATTTCTGTATTTTCACATATTAAATTATCGATTTAATTATCCAATTAAATCCAATTATTCGAAATAAAATTTATTCGACTTATAAATTTCACTTATTAATATTTAAAATTAATTAAATATTCAAATTTTAATTAATAAAAATTCTGGATCGTTACATACTTCCTCCTTTAAAAGAATTTCGTTCTCGAAATTATCAAGTAAGAAAGGTTACAGAATCTACTAACTTTCCCAAAAATCCATAGTTAAATTTCTTACAATACTTTACTAAGTTTTCAAGTCTTACTTAGTTATCTTTTCAAAAACAACTACTATTGTTTAACCTTCAATTCCAAATCAAAATTATAGTTTCCAAAAAATTTCCAATTTTCTCAAATTTTTCTAACGCCTTAAATTTTCGAAAAAATTCGCCAGAGTCTCCTTTGCGCGGCTCGATCTGAAAAAAAATGATAGTATATATATCACAAATATACATCTCATCAAGTGATGAGGCATCCCGCAGGGAAAAAAAACTGTAAAAGTACGGTATGTAATCCGAGATATGTACCTTATATTTTTTATTAGCGAGCATATACGGCTAATATAGCGCGAAAGCGAGCTCCAAATGCGAAGCAAACGCGATCCGCACCTACTAAACACTCAACAACAACATGAGAAATATGCATATATGAAAATAGTATCAATATACAATATATAGCAACATAACAACTACATGTGCCAACATAGCAAATGCAACAAAACAACAAATGCAAACATCAACCAACTATCATCCATAACCAAATCAATATTCATTCATATTCTCATTAATATTCAATGAATTTGTTTTCTACTTTAAATCACATTTGATTCATTTACATTGGATTTTATCAACATTTGTTTTCCATTAGTCTACATTCACTAATTTACATTCAAGTTGGTTAATTTCCAAATCAAATTCAATTCTATTTAAGATTCACTTAACTTCCAATTTGATTTCAATGATTTATAGCTTCCAATTTCATTAACACTTAATGAATTATACACAATCAATTAACAACCAAATAACAACCAATGTTTATTCAATACAACCAAATTTATCCATTTTACATTCAATTTGGTTCAACACTTTTAATTCTAATTGGATCGTATTAAATTGATTTTCATTCAATTATTCAACTTCCAATAACATTAGATTTTAATGAATTAACACTTACATCCATTATTTCATATCAATTCTATTTACAATCAATTGATTAACATTTAATCCATTCATTCAATTCAATTATAAAGTTGAATTTCATTTATATAACTCAAGTTCATATCTATCACTTAACTTTAATAATTTACTTTGATACCAAAATCAACTTCATTCAACATCACTTAAGTTATACTTCCATTTTATAAACATTCACTTGGTTTTATATAACTTACATTCCCACTTATAAATCAATTCAGATTCCAATTCTAAGTAAATTTCCATTTAACTTCAAATTCATTTTTATGCACAACTCATATTCATAAATATATTCATATAGTTTCACTTCTTATATATATAAATTTATTTCACAATTGTAAATCACTTTAATTATAATTCAATTCTTATAATTCATTTGCTTATACAATTATTCTTTTATTTAGATTATTCAAACAACTTTTTAATAACTTATATATGTATTCTTACATTTTCTTATCAACTTATATACACTTTAATAATTCTGAAAAATTATTCCTTTATATATAAAATATACTCAAGGTAAAATTATTTCATTTACCCAATTTAAAACAATATCGTGTCGAATTGTTCTATTCAAGTGTTTATAAACCCCTTCGGCATAGTTGTGCAGACCGTGCTGACGAAGGTTCATATGCCACTCAACAAACCAATCATCACAATATAAAACAATTTTATATTCACTAACAAATGCGCACTCGTATCTATTATTACACTCAAACTCATTCTAGAGTACTACTGACTCCATCTCTAATGTGTAATACCCAACAGAGCCATGGTTGTCGCTTAACCATATGCTCTGATACCACATGTAACGTTTGCGATTTTTCGTTGCCGAAAAACCGAACCGTTAGGGTTTAAGAAGAAGAAAAAGGTAGAAGAAAAATAGAAGATAGAACAGAACAGAAAGAAAACAACAGAACAATATCAGAATCTCACAATCGCAGCAGAACAACATATAATACATAAATGAATAATCTTTAAACAAAGAACTATATCAGTTATTACATTTTATACATTACATTACATCATCAGAGTGTAAAACAACAAACAACAACAAATAGCGGAAAAGAAATACTATATACTAGTAATAGCCATGCCATCCATCTTGCCTCCAGCAACTCCTGAATTCCTGAATATCCTGATAAACCTAACTCTTGACTGCCCGTGTGGAAATTGGTGGGCACCCTAAGTTTAGGAAGGAAAACAATAAACTCCGAGTCAGTCATGTGACTGGTGTGAGAACTCAAAACAGTTTATTTTTAAAAAAAAACACAGGATAATTTTAAAATAGATTCGCAATGCTTGTTAAAATAAGACTACCATAAGACCTCCCACCACACACACAATGCAAATGCAGACTTGGAGGAGATTTCTTCTTATGTTAGTCAAAGAAGCTTACTACGTAAAATCAAATCAATTTTGATATTATTATTAGTGCATAGTGTAGAAAACATTTCGAAAGTAGAATATAAATCTTAGCCAGCATAGGTACCATTATATTATGCCTGCTATAGCTACCTCCTGAGGAAGCAGGTTCTACAACTAAAACCGTACAAGTCTCGTATTGTTTCTTTGGATTTCGAACAAATGGTCAGGCCAAGGAACTTCCCATTGCCACATGGAAACGCCTCTGGAAAGACGTCCCCGAGAACCAAACCGGATCTCTACCAACACAATGCCGGGTTACCCCTAACTGGGTAACTACTGACACGAGTATGCCATCCCCCGATCCTTTAGGACCTTTATCCGAGCGCTCGATAACCAACATCACACAATGATAAATAAAGTGTTTCAACATGAGTAAGTATCTGGGCTCCATACCATGATACCATCCCTTTCCAGAAGGAAATGCGCATACCTTACGGGGCGCTACCCCCAATAACCTTGCTGCATCTTTCCTGTTTTGACCATTCCGGGGTTTGAGGTTCGACGAAGTCTCGTCCACAAAGCCACGCTTTGGTACAAAGCCATGCTTTGGGTCGACAAATGATCAAAGAAATGATCACAAAGATAAGTGATCAAACAAATGATCATATCACAAATGATCAACACAATGATCATTTCACAGCAACAGTCAGCATGTCACATTACCAAATTGGGAGTATATCACTAATAACCTTCAACTATATAACCTCTGAGCTCATACGTCTCAGAGAAGGGTGTTAAACTAAGAGAATAAATTCTCCGCCACCAACAAAAATATATTTGAAAGAAATCAGCTTTATATCTCAACTTGTAATGTCAGACATACAATCCATACAAGTCTGTTCCGGGCTCGAACAGAACCGAAGGCACTTCCAAAGAAGTCCTTGCAATCCGGATATTCACTAATCACGACCGGACTTCCCGTCACTAAGGGTGATAAAACCTCTATATCGGAGATCAGCCGATGTAGAGTAACTCGACGGTAATCCTTCCATTTTCACAAATATCCGATCTTCAACACCGGTCATCAAATGCAATCCATAACGACGTATCACATATTCGGAATGGGTTATACGACCCCAAGGTCCTTTCCTGGATAACCCGAATAGCGAGCGCTTATTAAAAAATAAGTGTGGCATTCAAATTCAAGCAAATCACAACCAATACCTATTTAAAGGTAACTATTGATAGTCGGATTTTTTTAACTATCAATAGGCATGCTCAACATCACCAGATTCCAAATAATTTTTCAAATTATTTATTTTCCAAAATATCTTTACAAGATATATATATTTACCACACTTCAACATTTGAAAACTAATTTTCATATCACTTTTCACCTTTACCACTTTTGAAAACGAATTTCAATCAATTTCCTTATGCGAAATACTTTCAATCCAACATGGTTCATTTAAACCAATTAAATAAATCCTTAACGATTTACTTTATATTTACGTTCCAAATCCGTAAATTAATTCCCACACTTCAAAAGTAAATCAACGTTTATTTTTAAACCAATTCCTCTTTTCATTTATAGATTCCATAGTGAATTTTACAATTCCAAAATATTTATGAATATATGATTTTCAATCGATTTTCAATATTCACTTTCAATTTATCTTACAAGGATAAATTCTAAAACGTTCATTTCACATTGGAAAAATATTTCCATACTTATTTAATAATAAGTACATCACAAATCTATTTATTTTCAATATTTGAAAACATTCGATATACTTAAATCAAAATTTAGTATATATTTCATTCCTTAAGGAAATCATTCTCTTAAACATATTTATTTGGGCCAAAACGAATGTTACGTAAAACATCTTTACGACAACCAAAATCACTAGTATAGGGATTTGAAATTAAAATAGATATATAAATCCCAATACTATACAAAACATTTTCTTTCGGAAATCATTTACTATAACAACAGTGTTATAGTCCACCATTTCCTTCTATTTCTCGAAAACGTCTATTTCAACAATGAATGTTGAAATCTATGGTTTCGATTCATAATACATTTTAAAAACATCGTTAGATCATTTTAATTCTATTTAAAACATCACATCCAAAACATTTTCTTTAACATATTATTCACTATTCAAAAACGTGAATATACTTCGTTAACCAATTTCATCATTTCTATTCATTTTATTTCAAAGGATTATTCACTGTCTAAAATGTGAATATAACTCCATAAATAAGTTATAACAATTAACTTATCAAAATAAGCCGTTTGCGGATTTATAAAACAATGTTTACAAGTTCCATTTCTATTTATTTTATAACAACTTCCTTCTATAAATCTCCTTTATTAACCTATTCAATTTATAACTCAATTATAAACCAATGGTTCATATTATAAGTTAAATGCTTATCAAACGATTATTTTACAAAATCGTTCCTTTTAAGGCTTCTCAAATTATAAATCTTATAACTTATAAGGTTCATTTATTTACCCAAATCTATTCCTTTAATAACCTTATAAATTTTATAAACCTACTGCTTATAAAATTCCATTTATAACTTCACCGTTTCTAATCCTATAAATTTCTTTCATTTATGAAATTCATTTACAATTTATTCTAACACTAATAAAAACTCGTTTCAAAATTCAAATATTTTAATTTATAAGTATCAATTTATAAATCTCTTATATAAATCAATTTATACTATTATTTAAAACGTCTTTAAACTCCTTTATAATTTCACCATTTTCTTAGATTTATAAAATGATCAAATTTTATAAATCCTATTTTTAAAAACTTTTTCCAATAAATTCAAAAATCCCCATTTAAACTATTTTATAAAATCATTAACTCCATATTTTCAAAAATCAACTTTTTACTATATTTCTCAAAAATTATAATTTTTTATAACATTAAAATTATAACGTTTATTTATTTATAATGGATCAATTTCAAAAATATTTTATAACGTATACTTTCAAAAATCACTTTGAAATCCTTTTAAAATTCCAAAATTTGGCCCAATGATGCTACACACCAAATAGTCAATCACGACAACAATGATATCACATATCGATATGATAATCAATCAAATATCAAAATATCTGAAATCAAATAAATACTGTTGAGGAATCCAGTTGGATCCCTCCAACCTGGTTTCCTGCATCCAAAAACATTAGCACAATACTGATTCCGTTCCAGTACGAAATTATCGCGGTATATGAGATTTAAAATATTATCCGCTTAATAGGCGGCGCAATAGGGTCTCATCCGCTATATAATGCGGGAAATCAACTCCAAGTACATAAATAATACCAATTTCACTGTTTATGAAATATTCGCGGTATATGTTTTTAATAAATAACATCCACTTACTAAGGCGCATAATGTCTATTTTAACAATCAATAGATAACAATCATCATTCAAACATACATTCAAGAATTTTAAATATAACTATTTAAAATTAAAATCGAAACCGATTCGATTGAGTGAGAAGTTCTCACCTTGATTTCAATTTCGTTTTCAGCTTTTATTTCAAATAAAATTAAACGCGCGTTTAATTTTACCCGAAAATTTTGCTAACTCCAAACGACTCCAATCCAATTCCATAGCGTAGTGCTCGTCCATACGATCCCAACGCAACTAGTTTCGTGCGTTTTCGACCTCGTATGAAAAAGTTATACATTTTTAAATATCGTACAAATTTTAATATAAATATTACAGCATTTTTTTTATATAAAACCCACAGTTAATCACGGCCGTCCATTTCCTGAAGGCAAATCACGGCCGCACCCTGCATCTTCCACCTCCCTCCAGTGAACATCGTACTGAACCCAAAACTAGCCGTATCTAGGGTTTTAAAACGCATCCTCAACGACCAACTCGAACACGATCAGGACCCACCGTTTGAAGCGCCTTGCTCCCCCTCACCAACGCCCAGCGGCCGCACACACTCGGTCGACCCACAGCCTCAGAAAACGCGCACGAACTGCAGGCCTTTGAGCTTGTTTTGCCGTCGATTCGAAACACCATTCGCGATCATAGCCGTTGGATTTCTAGCTTTCATCGAGCTCTACATCTTTGCAGTTGGAAGATTCTTGAATCGAGTTGTGGATTGAGAGAAATTTGAGGGGGAAGATAGGAAGATTTCGGCCATGGATATAGATAGTGGCGGCCACAAACGTTTACAACCCTAATTCTTTTTTTTTATTTTTGTGAAAAAAAGGGCTATTTATAGAAATCTACCGAACACTATTCATCCCGGGTTTTCCGAACTCCGATTTACACGCGGTGACCGACGTTTCTAGGGTTTATCCCGCGTTCCGGACACAATGGAATAGGTTTCGGAAGCTAATTCGATCATCTGTGCGAGTGACGGCAATAAACGTTCAATTTAAATTTAAATCGATTAAACGATTTTCTAGGCGTTTTAGCTTGCACCGGACAAACGGTAAATCCGATTGACATGAAATTTGAAACCATACAATAATATAACATTACGGATCCGACGAAACTGGTTTCGTCGAAATCCCAGACTGTTTGAAAAATGGCTATTTTAACTCGCCAAATTAATATTAAAACAATTTCGATGCGTTTCGAGCTGCTATGGTCAAACGAAAGCTCTGATTGCTACGAAATTTGAAATCCTGTAATAACAAACTATTATGGATCCAATGGAACTAGTTTTGTCCAATTCTGAGATTGTTCGAAAAATGGCTAATTTCACTAGTCGATTTAAATATTAAAATATTCAATTTTCACAAATTAACTTTAAATTCAATTTTAAAAGTTCTTAAATATCGTTCTAACTCCAACATGATTAAATAAAATTTTACAAATCAATTTCAATCATATTTAACCCAATTTTCAATTATTTTTGTATTTTCACATATTAAATTATCGATTTAATTATCCAATTAAATCCAATTATTCGAAATAAAAATTATTCGACTTATAAATTTCACTTATTAATATTTAAAATTAATTAAATATTCAAATTTTAATTAATAAAAATTCTGGGTCGTTACATTACTAATTAATTACTTTATTTATTAATTATTCCTTAATTAATCAATTTTAAATTACATTGTTAATTTTATTGATTAATGATTTATAGTTACAATTTAATTTATCTCTTTATTTAAAATTAATTACACTAAGTAATTAATCTGCAATTAAACCACATATATATTAATCACCCTTGATTAATAACAATTCAGTAATTAACTTCCCTTAATTACTCATTCCATAAATTAATTACTCTTAATTAATTATCTCAATTAATCTCTTGATTAATTTCAAAGTAATTTAATCTAAATTACTTCCATCATTAAAACCTTTAATTACATCCAGTAATTATCAATTCATTACTTCTCTAAGTAATTACAAACCCATTAATTACATAAAGTAATTATTCATCAATCATCAAGTGTTTAAATTAATTAAACTTAATTAATTAATATAAACTAATCACATTAAACCAATTAATTACATTAAGTAATTAACTCATTAATTAATTCCATTAAGCAATCAGACATAAAAAATTACATAAATGATTATTATTAATTAATTAATCTAATTAATTAATAAAAAATTAATCACAATAATTAATTGTTAAATAATCTTAAGTTAATGACCTTCATTAACATTTCTTAATTACTTTACTTAAGAAATTAACTTAGATTAATCATTATTAATTACAAATTAATTAATATTTAGCTACAACTTAATTAATCTCTAATTATTAATTAATTAAGTGTTAATTACAATCTTAATTAATCCTTAATCACTTGATTAATAAATCTTAATCATTAATTAAAATTTAATTACCAATCCTTAATCAAAGATTAATTAACCTTAATTAATTAACCTTAAGTCTTTAATTAACCAAATTTAAAAATTATTAATACTTAAGTAATCATCCACATTATTAATAAATTAAATAATTAATTACCCATTTTAAATTAACTTAATTATTTAAATGAATCCAATTTCTTAAATTCTAACTTAATTTAAGAAAACATTTCTTACTTATTTAAAGTATTTAAAAACACTTTGTTTCAAATTTTAAATACCACTTTCATTTTAAAATTTTAAGATTTTTAAAATGAATACAATTTATTTAAACAAGGATTTAAAAACAATTTAAAACCATTAATCTCCTATGTTAAAGAATATCTATTTTATAATATAAGTTTACATGAATATAAAACAAATTCACTTTAACATTCCTAGTTATTTTTAAAACAAATTCAATTTAAAAAATGTACTTTTAATTTCAAATTTGAAATACAACTTGAATCCTTTATTCTAGTTCTAAACTCAAAACTTTAAAGCTTTACTTACATTTCCATCTTCATTTTTAAATTCAAATTATTTAACCATTTCTAAAATAGCTAAAATAAATTTAAATTTAAAAACCTATTTTGTTTAAAAACTGACATTTAAATCAAATTCTAGGTTTTTAAAACTGGATTTAAACTTATTTTAAATTTCTATTTCACAAATTTAAAAGTCACAGTTTAAATTCAAAACCAATGTTCTTTTATACTTTAAAAGTTTAAAATCTAAATTTAAATTCCAAAATTTAAATTAAATTCAAACTCAAATTCAACTACTTTGAATTCATATTCAATTTCAGATTTTAAACTTTATTTAAATTTCCAGTTGCATTTTTAAACTTACTTTTAATTTTAAGAACAGAAAACAAATTTCTGTTTTTACTAAAACCAAACTTAAATTTTTTTGAATTCAAATTATTTCAAAAACCAGAATTCAAACTTATTTGAATTCATATTTAAATTCAGTTTTTAAATTCTAAGTTCAAATTTAAGTTTACATTCTAAACTTTACTTCAAACTTCTAAAATCTGCAACAGATTTTCTGATTATTTCTAAAACCTGAAACAATTAGGTATACTCGAGCCTCCCTATATATTACTTCGAGTCATAAATCATACTGCTTCGAGTTATATTAAGATTTACCCTAGACAAACCCGAGGCTTCTAAAAACCTACAACCACCCACATTCACCATCATCTCCACACTGTGCACCCGTACAACGACGCAGGCCATCCCTGATCACCACCGCGACCTTCCTACAGTTGCCGTTCATCTCCTCAGGCCAACCAAACAACCATTCGATCGACATATACTCTAATTCGAAATTTCGACCAAATTTCCCAAACCTGGAAACATCAGACAGTAACCAAACAATCCAACCTATCAACACCCTCGTCCTCGCGCCACCCGCCACCGGAGCAGTTGAAATTCCGGCCACGCATTGGCCAACTCCCAAGCTATCATCCTCCAAAAGTTCATTGAACTCGATCAATTAGAAATGCCAAAATGATCCATTCTACTAGCCTTAGAGAAAACTAGGGTTCTAATTTATAAATCCCACTTACAACATCAAAAACAAATTGCAACCTAATCTAAGATTTTTCTCATACTTAGTTCATTACACCATCTCCAGAAGAAATTTCAACTCCAACAAACACAAGTATCATCTGTGCTAACCCAAAATATAAAATACAGTAATGTTCAAACTGCTCTCTAAATATGGTATTAAAAATTGAAAATTTTCTTTCAAAAATCATAATTTTGGATGAAGTTTTGATTCATAATCCTGAAACATAAATTCATAAACATTGAACTTTCACTTATACTTATTTTACTCTGTTACTCAAGGTTTCCAGTAAACTTCAGAACTTATTTTTACTGAAACAAATTTTAAAATTTACTTTATGATGAATCAACAAATTTTGGTTTAGAACTTAAACCCTATCAAGGCCTAGATCAAATTGGAATTAATTTATAGTTTGAAACTATAAACAATCCATATACAGCTTATACTGTCAAGCACATCTTCATGCAATCATATATATACAGAAATGCATTAAAAACTATGCTCACAACCATACAGATTTACAAATATGCAACAAGATTATTTACTTAAGCTTTTAAATTAAATGTCACACACTGATTTTGATGTGCAGAGCACAGTTTTCAGGCTTGAAAAAGTTCTTGAATCCTTTGAAAGCTTGCCTTAAAATGCCATGCATGACTTAAATCTGAAGTGCTTTTAAAACTTGCTTTAATTGTCTTTATCTTGTAGGTAGTTGCTAATTTCCAGATTGCAGATGCTTTAATTGATGCATGCAGGCAAATTTCTCCAGATTTAAAAGAAATGCAGACAGCTTAAGTTTTAAAACTTGAATGCTTGCTTGCTTCCAGTTTTTGAATGAATTGAATGCAAGCTTTCATGATTTCTAGATTTTAGAAAAGTTGAATGCATTTGAACATGAGTTATTGAAGATGGTTTTCCAGATTTTTTGAAGAGTTGAATGCAGAAAATATTTGATGAACAGATTTGCTTTGCATGATGTTTTTGAAGATGATTTGGTTTGGATTATGAGTATGAAGAGTTATTTTCAGGTTTCATTTGATTTAAATATGAAAATCTTGAAAATGTTACAGATTTTCTTTATTTAGAATTGAAAATGAAGAAAGAAAAAAATAAATGAAAGATGGCAAGTTTAAATAACCATACTTATGATTTATTTTAAAATCAAAGAAAACTAAATTTCAAACCATGACACTTGGCTTGTATTGTTAACACTTGTTAATATTCTCATTTAAACACTCAACGCATGTTAACTTATGCGTTAATAAACTTACACATGTATTTTAATTAATTAATATTGTTAATTAAGTATTAATGAAAGTTTAACTTAGTTGATTAGTTTTAATACTTAGTTATGTATAAATAAATAATTAAAGAATAAACCAATTATAGTTATAAATAAAAGCAATATACAAATTAATCATTTAATAATAATATTTTGATCTCTTAAAATAAATTTATAAAGAGATTATAACTTATTTTTTATTTAAATGAATACATGATTCATATTTTAAATTGTATTTTAAATTCTCATATTCAATTTACAAATCATAATTATTAATCACTATTTTAAAAAAAGAATAAAACAAACATTTTTGTAACTTATTTTAAATATACAAACTTAAGTCAAAATATATTTCAAACAAATAAAACATTTGTCTTATATATTTAAAAATCATTTAGTTATTTTATTAAATAGTTTTGAAAAGCTAAATCATTTAATAAAGCATAATTTCCCAATTACCAAAATATTTTGAAATTAGAAAATTTGCTATATTAATTTAAATTTAAAACCAAACTCATCTATTTAAAATACATATAAATATATATATACTTATTATAAATAGAAAACAGTTTATTAACATATTAAAAGATAAATTCAAGAATTAAATAATTATTAAAGAAGATTATTAAATCAGTTTAAGTTTAAACACGGATTATTAAATTTATATTGCCATAAATTCCAGGATATTACATATATAGATATATAAAAATTACATGTACGTGCTCTCAAGATAGATACTACTCCAAAGCCAAGGTATTATCACAACCTAGCGCTCTGATACTAACTGTGACGACCTGCCTTTCATTCCAGAGAAAGACATATCATCATTAAGAAAGAAATAGGTAGAAAGAGAATAAATAGAAAGAAAGAAAAAACAATATCAGAATCTCACAGCGCAAATGAAAAAAATATAGTATATCACTTAGATATTACATAGTCATTACACATTAGAGTTAATACAGTTACAACATCACACTAGACAGTCGTGAAGACCTGTCTATTCATTACATTCCAAATACAACAGACAAAAGATTCCAACACCGTGAATACACACACACACACACACACACACGCCAAGACTCCTGCTCCAAGCTTTTCCAAAATTCGTCAAGGCAATCTGATCACTTGGCTACTCATAAAAATTTGAGTACCCAAGAGTTTAAGAAAAACATAATAAACTCCGGGTCACACATGGATCTGGTGTGAATAAACGGTTAAGCTGTTTAACTTGAAAAACCATTGAAATAAAAGGTATTTCGTAAGACTCTCCACAAATAAACATGGACAAGTTTTTCCCTTACGATAACCAAAACATTTGATAGGAAATTTGGTTATATTATAATAGTGTCTAGGGTTTTCAAATAAATATTCACATAGCCGAAATTATTACATTATTAATTCCAGCATACATAGGTATACAATCAATCTGAGATCACTTATTGGAGATTGGATTCCATATAATGGCAGGCTACTGGGGTACCGCCTGTCACAGTACGTGGTCAAGATCACTGTATCGAGGATCCACTCTAATCCCCTATAACAAAAAACCGGAGCTACCCCTTACTAGATAGTCCGGATAAGACAACCCGCGGTTGTGGCCAACAACCGCCCACACAGCCGAATAAAGGGACCTCTAGACAGGGGGAAATTTTATCCTACTTGGGTGCTACCCACTTAGCCTTGCGTGCACCTCCCCTGTTTTAGCCATTCCCGGTTGATGAGGCTTGAGGCTAGGATTACCTTTTTAGAACACTTATCTTGGAATGCTCATCGTCCTCTATTGACGATGGTCTGATAGCATTCATCCATACACACTCGTTCCGGGTTTGAATGAAACCGAAGGCACTATCTCTATTACACCTCTTTTGGAATCACCCTCAGAGTTAACGACAAATAGCCCTTGCACTCTGAAACTCATCTCAATCTTCACTTGAGATTTCATGACCTATCGTTTAACTTGGATCGATGTAGTTTTTGGATAACAAATTTTGATATCTGATCCCGGTCTCATCGAAATCCAAAAATTTCTTTTAAGGCCAAGTTGTTTAAGTAAAAATTCAATTCAATCCAAAACATTAAATTTACACAACATTCATCATAGATAAATAACTCACATTTATCACAGCTATATCCAAAGTATTGCAAATCACAAAACATCATAGATTAATATACTATAAATATTAATCAATCCAAACATTCTGTACAATCAATCATCCATAAGCAAGACTGATTAATCCATAACTATAATTAATTTAATTAACTCAATAAATTAATCACTTATGAATTAATTACCTGACCTACTTAATTAATTACAAACCTTTGTTATTATCTAAAAATTAATGAAATTAATTAACCATGCTTAATTACTTACATTAATTAATTATCTTATAATTATTAATTAATTAATCCCTTTAATTATTAATTAATTAACCATTAATTACTAATTAATTATCAATAATTATTAATTAATTAATCCTTAATTGCTAATTAATTAATTCTAAATTACAAATTAATTAATTCTTAATTACTATTTAATTAATTCTAAATTACAAATTAATTAATCCTTATTTACTAATTAATTAATTCTTAATTACTTCTATTAATTAATTAATAAATCTTTAATTACCCAAGACCTTAATTGATTTTAAGATAAACCATTTATCTTAATTATTTACTAAATTATCGTTAAAATCTTATTTAATAAATATTGGAAATACTTATCATTAACATATAAATTAAAACATTTTACCCTTATAATTAAATACTTAATGACACATTTAATTTAAATTTTAAATAAACTTAATAATTAACTACAAATAAAAGACATTCAAATAAAATATCTTAAGATAATTAATTTAAAACAATTTATAGCTTTTAACTAATCCCAAGCTTAATTAAAATACTAATTATTTAAAGAATTTATTAAGAAATGTTTAATTTGATTTATTTACAATTTTAAAATGCTAATAAAAATTACCCGAGCCATACCCAGAAGCAACCCGAGAAAATCAACCCTATTTTTTTAAAACTTTTTTATGGTTTTAAACTTCAAAACTGTCGCTTTGGAAACACTCGCGACTACACTCGAAAACGAACCTGAGCCAGGACAACACTTTCCCGAGCTCTCCCCCAAGGCAACTTCATCTTCTCCAAAACACTGATGCACACAGATACGTGTGCACCTGCACCATCCACCGCCGACGCTTCGGTAACCAATACCACCGCCGATAAGTTGACTTCGACCACCACCTTCAATTCCGACCACCCAAGCCTAAAACGATCACAAACTTCGAAATCGAGCATCAAAAGCTCCACTAAAACGAAACTGGACACCCAAAAATCGCCTCGAGCCGCCGCCTCAGGTCACCAGAGTTCTCGCCACCTCGTCCATAGCCTCACCGAAGACCATGCTTCATTTTCCTCCACACCCGATCGAGTCCGATACTCCATCGACGACGATCTAGCCTCGCAAACCCAGTTGACCCGGTCAGCTCTTAAAACCCTATTCCAACGTCGTCCGGTCACCACAGTGGATGATAAATCCAGCGAGCATTTTTGTCGGGACCACCGACCTCCAAGCTACCTCCAGTCGTGATCCCGAGCATCCAGAACCCTCTGATCACCAGAAAATGCTCAAAACCCAAATTTTGATCAACCCATGAATACTCACTCAAAACAACACTAAAAATCTGGATCTAACTTTTAAAATTCATTATTTTCGAAGGTGATTTGTATTACATAGGTGAATCAAAGAATCATGATGTTTGAATTTAACATGTTTTAAAGTTTTCCCTGTATTTTCCCATTTTCCAGAAAATACTCAAATTAATTATAATTAATATTTTTAAAACTTAAATCTTGTTAATTCAAACAAGTTTCCTTTATACATTTTAACTTAAAAGTGAATGAGTGTATAATTTTTAGTTTTTGAACTTATATTTAGTCTGTAAATTTAAAATAGAGATTCATTCATATATTCACAGACATGCGCACTCAACAAATCCATACTTACATACATGCAAGCATAACTTTCGTTCATGCAAACAATTATCACAACATTATTTCATATATCCATCACATGCAACAAGTTAAAACATGTTATAATTTAGTTTACTCACAAATATGATGTTGAACAAAGAAATTGAAATAGTTTGTACTTTGAAAACTGGATAATGCTTGATCCTTTTTGAAACTTGAAACTAGAAAACTTTGTTGAGATGATCTTGTTTTAAGTTGAGATGAATCTAAGCTTTGATTTGCTTGCTTGAGGTTTGAGATAGTTGAAAGAGTTTTTGTTGTTTTTAAATTTCTGGATTTAAGTTTTTTACAGGCTTTGATTTCTTTAGTTTTGAAATAAGGAAAATGAGATGAGTAGAGTATAGATATATTTATAGCCTTGATTTATGATTATTTTTAAAAATAAAAGAAAATAATTAAGGTCACACTTGTTATATTGCATGCCAATAATCTTACACTTGTTAATATGCATATGTTAATTATTTTTAATATGTTTTTATAAAACTTTATATTTTATTTTCTCTTTAGTTCAATATTTAATATGTTTTTTAATGTTTTTATATTCAAAAGTTACCTTTGTTTATATTTTAAAAATCTTTAAGAAAATGATATAAAACTAATTATATACTAATAGAAATCAAATATATATTATTTTTTAAAAATATTTATCTTTTGAATTTCAAATTCTAATTCTAATTAAAATCTACTTATATATAAACATACAACACAATCTTATTTGTTTGAAAAATAATATTTTTGCCAATTATAAATAATTTATAAAAGAATATTATCAATATTTATTTTCTTGAAATTCCAGGATATCACTGGTTTGAACTAATTAGAATAGATAAATTTAGTTTAAAAGTTGTAAATTTTAATATTTAGAATTTTAAAGAACATTCACAATTTATATTAAGAAAATAAATTTGAAATTAACGTCAAATTTAACCATTTCTTCCATTTCAACTAATCTGGACCATATCCAAATTTCAATCAAACCCAATTTGACGTCTTGAAATATCAATTTTAGCTATTCTAAATCTAATAGATTTCAAAGTTACAAAATTTCAATGTTTCAATAAATAAATTTCGGTAACTTCATTTATACTTCAAAATCAAATTTAGAATTTGAATGTAAATCCTTTAAAGAATTATTTGAAATAATTCAATTTATATAAATCAAATTCTATTTCAAACATCATTTAGCTGGGTTCAAGGTTAAAGATTTAAAATCAATTAATTTAACCAATCCGTTGTCCATATATAATTTTCTACCCTATGGTCAAGTGATGCGGGTATTTATCATTTCAATCTGCAATTTAAAATTTTACAGTTATATATCATTTCAAACCGCAATACCGAATTAAATAAAATCCATAAAATCGCTCGAGTCTATCATTTCAACCCATAATGATTTTTTCCTAATCTATAGATCGTTCGGGTATGTATCATTTCAACCCATAGGGAACTTGTAGCGTTATAACAATATAAAATATAACATCCAGTCATCCAATATGAACAAATCAAACATACATTATAATCATCCTCCAAATCAGCGAATAAACATTAATAGATAACCGATTATCATTAGCAGGTATTCAATTGATAATTAAATTCAATAATAAGTTAAATGATGATTAAATGCAATAAAAGTCAAATTTAACTAGAACGACAATTTGAACATACCAAACATCAATGAATTAATTTCTAATCACATCATAAATTTAAATTAACTAACATAAGATAATTTAGTGGTTGTGAGTGGATTAAATCACCCATCTTTGATTTTAGCCCTAAAAATCCAAACAGAAGCGCAAAAAATCAACAGTCTTTAAATTCAACTAAATCAAATTCATGTTGTTCAGAATTTAAATGTGAATCCAATTGATGAAATCGTGCGTGAATCAAAGTTAACATGAAAAGATAATCATGTGATAAGAAATATTATTAAAATAAAAATTAATACGCATAAAACAATGATAATAAATAAATTTTAATACTTTTGTTTTTCTCAAGATGAGACTTAAGGAAAAGATTGAAGAACAACTAAGACGAGGACAGGATGTGCATGAAAATTGAAATAAAAATCATGTTTCATAAAAGAAAGCTTTTAGATTTGTAAGAATAAGAGCTTTTGAATATGAAGTGTCAGGAGAAACAAAACGCAAATGAAGGAATAAGCTGCAGGTTATTTATAATTAGGAAATGAAGGTGGAGGGACAAAAATAAATGTCACTTTTATCTTGAAAGCTCCAGGCATTACTAATGCATAAGGAAATGGACGTAGGAATGGAAAAGTTTGCAAACTAAAGAAAGTAAAATTTTGTATACGCGAAAATGAGGTGGCAAGAATGAAATACAACCTAATAGTTTGGGCTCGGGTATTAAATAGAAGGAGAAATGAATGAATCAAGTATTAATAATAAGGTAGCTATTCTAAAACGTTTATGCAGCAATCAATAACAAAAAAATGATGGGACCGTGTACATCGCATAAACTTTTAAAATTCAATTTTTTTGAACGTAACCAAATTAATTTCATTAACTCAATCAAATTTGTATGCATTTAGGTTTTTATCTACACATAATAAATTTTTTATACTTAGCTTAAAAATGAAAACGTTCAATTTGGTTTTCCCAAAATGATCTTTTATTTCCATTAAAACACCTTTTTTATTTAACACAAAACGTGTATTTCTTTTATTAAATCTATCAATTATAATTAACATTTTCTTTCCTTTTAATTGAAATATTTGAATTACGATAATTGCAATTACTTACAAAGTTAAATTTCAAAACAGACAACTAAAATGGATGAAAAATAGAACAATTGTTTATTTAAACACATTTATAATTTTTTTATACATAAGAGCAATAAATAACTTACTGAAATTGATTATTTTCTATTCTTGTAATCAATCTGTAAGCTAAAACACGGTACAAATAAATATGTATTTCTTCCTTTAAAATCAAACATTCTATTCTTTATTTTAATGAAATTAAACCTACATTCACAAATGAACCATTCATTCTATTTGATGTAAATGTCTTTTCATTAAATCAAACTTTCCTTATATATTCATAAAACATAAGCTACTTAACTGCACTTATTAATTTACAAATTACTACTCTCTCCTATATTAATTGAAAATTTCCAATTACATTAATTTCATTTGATTAAGTTCCGAAATTGACTAAATGAATGTAATAAGGAGTAGAACAATTATTTCCTATCTAACAGTAATTTAAACATATTTATAAACTATTGGATACAAATGGTAATTATACACTAAATAATAGTTTCTCATCCTACAATCAATCTTTCAGCGAGCAAACATTTCAAATAAATAAACATATGTTTACTCCTATACTAAACTTATTCATTTTTATTCTCTTATTTTGATTTACGCTGCAACTATTAAATCAACCAATACCTTATAAAATTATTAACATAGGTTTCTATCTTGTTATCCTCATTTTCTACAATTGACGTCTTTTCTTACATTAACCACAATATTTAATTACACTTAATTCCAATTAATTATATTCTAATTCCAATGAATTGATTTAATTAGATTTCAATCTTTTTGTTCAATCAAACATTACTCTATGGACATAGTTAACATTTGTTTACATCTTATTGCATTAATATTCTACAATTTTCTTCTTTTACCATATTAATTGCAATATTCCAATTATATTGAATTTTCTTCGATTTTCACAATAATTATAATTTAAAGTCCTGATAAATTCATTTATCTTAGTTTCACTCTTTTTATTAAATAACTTATTGCCTTAAGAATATAATTGACATTTCTGTACATTTTATTACCTTCACATTTAACAGTTATCCTCTTAACTCATATTAACGTAATATTTAAGTACATTTAATTGCAGTTGATTTCCAACTTAATTCAACATATTAAATAAATTGGTAACAAATAACACTTGTTACCTTTTATTAATTTAATCAAATTTATAAGTTTGTTATCTACACACAAATGTCATGACTACTAACACAACACAAATTTCATCCAATTTCAATTTATTACATTCTATTTCATCAATTAATATGAAATTTATTTATTTTTTCCTTATTTTAAATTTTAACCAATTATTACTTAAAATTATTACAATTACTTGATTTTACTTTTAAATAGTCATCTGTTACATTAATTTACATTATTAAACTTCATTCTAGTTAGTTTCTCATTCCTACATCATAAATTTTGTTTTCTTCCAACAATAAACTATAAAATCTTATTTAATTCAATATTTCAATTATCGAAAAAAATGCAGTCGTTACAAAAAGGCTATGGAAACATTTCCAATTCCAGACTCCAAAAAAATCCTAAGTACTTAGATCGTCAAAGACCCATGCTTCTCCTCGAACCTTCAAACTAATCATATGTGGAACACTACAAAAGATGTGAGACATTAGCCTGAAAAATGAACAATGTCTATGGGTCGCTAGCGACTCATAGGCCATGGGTCGCCAACGACCCATGGTTTTGGCTCGTTTTGCAAACCAAAGTCCCTTTAGGTCGTCTGATACCAACCTGCGAGCTGACAAAGATAGGCCTAGCCCATAAGCTCTCCGATCTCTATAAATAGCATCCTACCTGCAACATAAAGAGGATCTACTCCGGACTGGTTGCTAAAGCTCTGTTGGTAACTTTCTTCACACTTTATCTACCTTACAACAGTCTCCAAAGGAATTCACTGTTACCCTCGAATGCATTCTAAATCTGTGGATTGAATCTAGCTAAGTATAATCAAAATCCTTGTAATCAAACATCTCTTGTAACAACATTCAGTCTATAATGAAACTATAAAGTGGACGTAGGCTTCATTAATAGCCGAACCACTACAAAAAATTATATGTCTATTTTATTTTACTGCACTTTCTTTATATCTGTGATCTGCGATATTTCTCTATCAGAATAGGGCTGGTGCTTTCTGTTAGAACCATTAGTTTACGATTTCGACGATAACAACTATACAATGGAAATCATATATATCATACAACTATACTGATACTAATTCAAAGCAAGAAAAACCACTTCTGTGACAAGACGATGACTAAAGCATTGAAGATATTCATCTACGAAGTTGCACGAAGATCGAAGAGAGATACACTCAAGAATAAACCCAGAAAACATCACTTAATAGGTTCAGACATCTCAATGCAGAACTTCAAACGTCTGAACGTAGAAGATGACCAAAAATAATAATAGGTTCTCAGACATCTGAACGTAGAAGATGAACAAAAATAATAATAGGTTCTCAGACATCTAAGGACACCATTCAGACGTCTGAAACTGGGCTGGGGTAGACAATTCAAATTACAACTATCATCTCCAAAGAGACACAACTCCATCTCTCCTCCACAACTCTTCACCAGTGAATAGTGACAACTCTAGACTGAAAGCGAAGAGATGTAACTACTTGAAGCAACCTTCTACAACTATATAAACAAGAACCAAGAAGGATCAAAGGACTTAACTAATTCACTCGACTCTCTATCTTGATCATCTCTTGTTCTAATCATCCACTTGCTATCTAATCTATAAATCTAAGATCATACACTTCCATACTCCCTCGAACAATATTATATTCAATCATTTAAGAGATATAGGAAGTTCAATTGTACTATATAGTCAAAATCCGCGTAATAGAGAACACATTCTTGAAAAAGAAACTATGTTATTGTAAACCTGTTCCTTCGGGTGAAGTGAGGGTTATTTGGTGAAAGGAAATTCCGAAGAGGAGCTTCGGGACTGGACGTAGGAAGGGAGGTCCGAACCAGTATAAAATCCCTGGTGTGATCATTCTTATTTACATACTTTACTATTGTTACACTATAGTTTAAATTAGCCATATACTTGTCATTCGTATAATCGATCCACCATACTATAGACCTTCAATTGGTATCGGAGCTTAGTTTGATCAAAAGTACTGTAACAAGGTTTTGAATCGCTGATATGGCAAGTATCTTTCAAGAAGGTCAATCTACCGCACGCTCCCCATTATAATGGCTCCAACTATGTGTATTGGTTAACCCATATGCGTATTTTTATGGAACCCAATGGTCTAGAAATATGGTCTGCTACACAAAATAAATATGAAGCACCTGACATGGCTAAGCACATGGACCGATGCACAAAAAACCTTAGCCACAAATGATGCTAAATCTACGAATGTCTTATTTTTCTCTCTGGATAAAAATGAATTTTCACATGTCATGTTATGTACCACTGCGTTTGACATTTGGCGGCATACCTTACAAATTACACACGAAGGTACAACAAAGATCAAACGAACTATGATTTCAATTTTGAAAAACCAATTCTCCTCATTCAAAATAAAGCAAAATGGAACTATTGTTAACATGTAATCTTGATTTCAAACTATTCACCATGACCTTATGGCATTAGGAGTTAAGTTTACTGATTTTGATTTAGTTTCTTGAATACTCAACTCTTTAACATCAGATTGGGAAAGGAAGGTATTAGCTATTAAAGAAGCTAATGATCTTTCTACTCTTAAGGTTGAAGAGTTGATAGGAAATTTAATGTCCTATGAAGCTAACTTACAGGCAAGAAAAGAACAAAATGTTGAAAAGAAGAATATAGTGTTTCAAGCAAAGAATGATGACTCAGATTTGGATGAAAAAGAGATAGTTTTCGTTGCCAAGAATTACAACAAATTCAAGAAATTTAGAAAGATGACCAAATTCCAAAAAGAAGGGAAGTCCAATATAACAAATCTATCTCAAATCAAGTGCCACGACTGTGATCAATATGAACACATGAAGAAGGATTGTCCTAAACTCAACGATGAGAAAAAGAACAAATTTGAGAAAATTCAGAAGAAAAAAGCTTATAAAGTCACTTGGGACGATTCCGATTCATCATCAATTTCTAATAGTGATAGTGATGGAGAACAAGCTAATGTATGTTTTATGGCTAACTGATGAGGTATATCCTGAACTTAGCTATAATGAACTATTAAAATTAAGTATGGAACTTGATGATAAGCTTAGACAAATCAAAAAATTGAATAAAGAACACCTAGCCAAAATAAATCGATTAGAACTAGAAATTGGATTATTAAAGGATGAAAAAGTTATTTTAGAAGAAGAATTGGTGATTTCACAAAAGTGTAAAAAGTCTATCGAATATGATACACAACTTAGTGAAATAGATATGTTAAGACTTGAGAATAATAATTTTATTAAGGAAAATATTGAACTAAAAAGTAGTATAGAAATTTCAAAAACTGAAATTTGTGAATTAAAGGATAAACTAAAAAAATTTACTAACAATGTTTCAAAGTTTAACAAAGGAAAACTAGATCTTGATAATTTAATTAAAATTTTGAAACCTTCTAGTAATCAAAATGGATTAGGATTTGAAAAGAATTCACAAAAGAATAAAGGTAATACCATAAAGCAAAGTATCTTGTATCAAAGTTTCAAAAAGACACCAATGTTAAGTAAAGATGTAAACTCTAAAAGTATAAAATTTTGGATACCAAAGTCTAATAATAAGTTAATTAGACAAAAACATATTGATAGTTTTTTATCAAGTGTAATATTTAATAATAATTATGTTTTTAAAGGACCCAAACCCACTTGGGTATGGCTGCCCTCCCCTCCTAACATTTAGGACCCTAATAAAAGAAGTGGGTACCAATTGAATAATTTTTGTTTTATAGGTACCCAAAAATAAAAGCAAGGAGAAATGGATACTCAATAGTGGCTGCTCAAAACACATGACCGGGAATGCTAAGATGCTCTCGAATATAAAATATAGCGATGGAGGCACCGTAACCTTTGAAGACAACTCAAAAGGATATGTCATCGGAATTGGAGAAGTCATAAACATCGATATTTCTTGCTCTCCTATTATTTCTAATGTTTTATAAAAAGCTTAAAACATAATTTACTTAGCATTAGTCAATTATGTGATAAGGTTTTCAAATAAATTTCGAGAAAAATTGATGCAATATATTTGATAATAAAAAAATTATTATTTGAAGGATTTCGAAATAAAAATATTTATATTTTGAATATAAATGTAAAATAAAATTCCAATTTATGCTTGACCACTAAACTTGATGATCCATGGCTATGGCATAAACGATTTTGTCACATGAATTTCAAACTTATAAATAAATTACCAAATCATGAACTAGTTAGAGGTTTACCAAAAATAAATTATAAAATAGACAATTTGTGTGATGCATGTCGAATTGGAAAATTAAAAAGGAGTTCTTTGAAATCTAAAAATAATATTTGAACAAAACAACTACTAGAATTGTTGCATTTAGATTTATTTGGTCCTACTCAAGTAAGATCAATAAACCATAACAAGTATGTTTTTGTAATTGTAGATGATTTTTCAAGATATACATGGACTTTGTTTTTAAGACATAAAAGTGACACTTTTGGTATGTTTAAATTTTTTGCAAAAAGAATCAAAAATCAAATGAATTTGAAAATTAAAAATATTCGCAGTGATCACGGATGAGAATTCGAAAATGAACTTTTTACAAATTTTTGCAATAAAAAGGGAATTAATCATAATTTTTCAATTCCACGTACACCACATAAAATAGTATAGTTGAAGGAAAAATCGAACATTACAAGAATGTGCAAGAACAATATTAAACAGTAGTAATCTACCAAAACATTTTTGGGCTGAAGCTATTGCCATGGCTTGTTATGTTTTGAATAGAGTGACACTACGACCAATGACAAAAAAACACTCCTTATGAAATATTTTTTGGTAAGAAACCTAAAATATCATATTTTAGAACATTTGGATCAAAATGTTTCGTATTAAATACTAAAGACAATCTAGGAAAGTTTGATCCTAAGGCCGATGAAGGAATATTTGTTGCCTATTCGAACCGTAGAAAAGCTTATAGAATTTATAACAAAAGGACAAATACTATAGAAGAAAGTTTACATGTTTCTTTTGATGAAAATTTTGTAACTACATAAATTAATGACGAAGAAGAAATACATCCAAATAATTCTTCCAACACACCTCACAATAATAATGAAGCTATTGATCAAAATAATACTCTAGTTTCACCTCTTAGGATTTTAAAAGATCATCATATAGATAACATTATTGGATATTTAAATTCTAGAGTAACTCGAAATCAACTTAATCAAATAAGTCACGTTGCATTCATTTCAAATTTTGAACCATAGAACTATAAAGAAGCTTCTAAAGATGATTTTTGGATTTTAGCTATGCAAGAAGAATTAAATCAGTTCGGACGAAATAATGTTTGGGAACTCGTTCCAAGAACGGAAGATCAATCTTCATTGGAACTAAATGGGTATTTAAAAATAAAGCCGATGAAACCGGAAATATAGTTCAAAATAAAGCACGTTTAGTAGCACAGGGGTATAATCAAGAAGAAGGAATCGATTATGATGAAACTTTTGCACTTGTAGCTAGATTAGAAGCTATAGGAACTCTACCCGCTTTTGCTTGCCATAACAATTTTAAATCATATCAAATGGATGTGAAAAGTGCATTTTTTAATGGTTTTATCAAAGAAAATGTTTATGTTGAACAACCACCATTATTTGAACATGAAAAATTTCCAAATCATGTTTTTAAATTAAATAAAGCATTATATGGGTTAAAACAAGCCCCTAGAGCATGGTACGGTAGGCTTAAAACTCATTTAATCTCATCAGGATTTCAATTTGGTAAAATTGACACGACTTTATTTATTAAAAGAGAACATAACGATGTTTTAGTTATTTAAATTTATGTCGATGATATCATATTTTGACCAACTAATGAAAATTTATGTGTACAATTTTCCAATGTAATGAAAAATGAATTTGAAATGTCACACATGGGAGAATTAAATTTCTTTTTAGGATTACAAATAAAGTAACTATAAAATGGTATCTTTATACATCAAGAAAAATATTGCAATGAACTATTAAAACGTTTCGGTATAGATAAAACATCTAGTAAACCTAATCCTATGAGTACTACAGTTCATCTTGATAAAGAAAAAACAGAAAATATTTTAAAGAAAAACTATGTAGGAGTATGATTGGTTCGTTATTATATTTAACCGCAAGTCGACCCGATATAATGATGAGTGTTTGTCTTTGCGCATGTTTTCAAGCAAAACCAAAAGAATCCCATCAAAAAGACGTAACGTATTTTGAGATATTTATCTAACATGAAAAACTATGGACTACTCTATCCAAAAGGATCTTCCTTCGAACTTGTATCATATAGCAATGTGGATTTTGGAGGATGCAAAACAGATAGAAAAAGCACTATGGAACATGTCATTTCATCGGACAATCTCTCGTCTCATGGTTTAGTAAAAAAAAAAATTATGTTTCTCTATCCACTTGTGAAGCCGAATATATTTCAGTGGCGTTAGCATGTGCACAAGTAATTTACATATAACAAGCCTTAAAAGATTTTAGAAAAACAATTCAAAAATCCCTCATTTATTGTGATAATACTAGCGCGATCAGTCTATCTAAAAGTCCTGTAAATCACTCTAGAAAAAAACATATAGATATAAGACATCATTTCCTAAGAGATAATGTCGAAAAAAAAACTATAACTCTAGAATATGTTAACACTGAAAATCAAATAGTCGATATCTGTATAAAACCATTAGACGAACAAACTTTTATAAAATTACGACGAGACTTAGGCATTTTATCAATTAATGAACTTTTAAACTAACAAAAATTTCTTATATCCACAAGTTTATTAGTTTGTTAAAAACCTTTAAAAATTTAGACAAGAATTTTGCACCATGTAAAAACTACCTATTTTTCTATTTGGATTGCTATAAAAACTAAGTTTCCGAAGTTTTTTTTAACATAACAAATATCATAATCAAAATGTCATCTTAGGAAATAACTTCGTATAACTCTGGATCGTCATCCTTGAACGTATCCTCTCATTCTCTGCGTAGTCCTTCACCTCCTCGTTTCCTACCTTCTCCTAAGTTATCAAAAAGTAGATGGGGATTATCACCTCTACTAAAGAAAGCCAAACGAGAAAAATTGCCTACGGTCCATGAGAAACTTGATGAAATATCACATTATCAATTTGCAATGATGGATGTTCAAAGGGAAATGTACTATAAACAGGAAGGAACAATCAAACATTTGAACTTCCTGGAAAAGGCTCTATATGCTATATGCGGTCATTCTCCAACGAAGAAGTGTTAACATAAAAAATCTCCATACTTTGTTGAAACTCCTATAAACAAACCGTCAACTTCATTACCCAAACCTCCTTTCTAGTCCCCAATCAACTATGACGATCACACTTACGAGCCGAATTCATAAAATCGGCAGGAATGGAACCAAGAAAAATAAACTATGATGTATGGAGACGATTATATATACATATATTTGTTAGTATACTATTATATTCTATTCAAGAATTAAAAAAAATTTCTTCACAAAAATGTCAAGAAAAAGCTACTCTGGAGTTTTCAAACGTTTGAAATAGATTACAGACGTCTGAATTAAGAATCTGGAACAACTTATATGTTCCCAGACATCTACACTCAAGCCCAGACGTCTGAAATCACACTCTGTATCACATTAAAACTTTCTGGATGTTTGAATCTTGATTCCAAACATCTGATTTTACTCTCTGTTTCTAATTTAGACATCTCCAGACGTCTGATCTACTTTTTCAGATGTTTGGAACGGGAAACGACGGTTTTTTAAATCCTACCTGATCGATCAACCACTATTTCACCACTTCAATTCATTTCCAATTTAAAAATTATCTCTCTTAAAATCTCTAAAATCGAATTTAACTTCAAATTAATGCCATCACGAACTAAAAAGATCGGAATCAAGAAAAGGAAGCATGGAGAAGGATCTTCCTCTCAACCATTGATGGTGACAGATACTCAAATCAACAATTGGTCATTTCAGAATCCAACAAATAGATGACAGTTTGACGATTTGAAGATTAAGATGATGCATCTAGGACCTTTCTATAGCCTAATCAAGTTTCCTTTATATGATATGGACGACATATGTGAGCAAGGTGAATTGAAAACCCTTATTTCTTTTATTGCCAACGATGTCTCTATCGATCAACTAGCTATATATCATTTTTATGCTAATCTGAATATTCCATCGGTATGGACTACTGAGAATGATGAAGATTGGTTACGGACGAGTGTTTATGGGACAACAATCCAGTTAACCCCCCACTATAATTGGACGATTCTTAGAGTGCTTTTATACAGGTCATAATTTATCTGAAATGGAGGACATGCGATTCAAACCCCATGATACTATCACTCATTAATTATGGGAAAATCAAGTGCCTCAATTTTCATCCAAATTCCTTAGGCCACATGTTAGGATCCTCACCCGAATGCTTATAAATACCATTATCCCTCGATTAGGTAGACATGAACAAATTGCTGATCTTGAAGACAAAGCACTCTATGCACTATTTAGTCGAACTAAGATTAATTGGGCTTAGTTCATTTTCGATGAACTAAAAGGTTGTTGGAATAGATCTCGCCAGACAATCATTTACCCGGCTTATATGATGCGAATTCTCAAAGCACTAAACATCCCATCATACATTTCTGCTTTTGAGGAGTTACCTATCAAATATAGTGGAACAAAATTTTTAAATCTTATGCATTTGCCGGAGGAACCACCATCTTTTACAACATTTCTAGAATGGAAAAATGAACAAGATCAACCTCCTCCTCCTCCCCAACAACAATAACAAGAAAGTGATGTTGAACTACCAAGGCAACCATCTCCACCTCCTCTTTCCTTGTTTGAATATCACTCTGATATGGAGATTTTGGAAGCACGAACTCAGCCTCATGCTATTGAGAATATTGCTCACTTAACCTTACAAAACCAAGTGCTCCTATTGAGAAATCAAATTATTCTTGGTAAACAAATAGAGAAGCTTGATCACACGTTGTCCATAAGGCTTTCCAAAGTTGAAGACTCTCTTGTTTCAGTGGTTTCCAAACTTGATCATGCACTTCAACAAGTCCGTCAACCTTCTTCTGACTGGTCTACACCTTCTCAATCTCCTCACACATTGCCAAAAATCGACGAAAAGGAGAAAGGGAAATTAGACTCCTCTCATGATGAACTACCTTGACTTCATAAGGTAAATATTTTGTTGTACTTAACTCCCTTATCAAAGTTATGGTAAGACACTATCAATATTCCTCTTTTTGATGTGCTTGGTGATGTAAACATAACTTATTTAGTGATATAATTATGTATGTACATCATACTTAGTTTTGCATTATTTTTATAATTCTTCGATTATTTTTGATAATGAAAAAGGGGGAGAAAAATAAATATGCACATTTATAGTGGAGATTATATTTAGGGGGAGAACCTTTCTGTAATTGTTATCTAAGTACATTATATAGTTGTCATCATCAAAAAGGGGGAGAATGTTAGAACCCTTAGTTTACGATTTCGACGATGACAACTATACAATGGAAATCATACATACATACATACATACATATATATATATATATATATCATACAACTATATAGATACTAATTCAAAGCAAGACAAATCACTACTATGACAAGACGATGACTAAAGCACTGAAGAGATTCATCTACAAAGTTGCACGAAGATCGAAGAGAGATACACTCAAGAATAAACCCAGAAGAACAACACTTAACAGGTTCAGATGTCTGAACACAGTACTTCAGACGTCGGAACGTAGATGATGAACAAAAATAATAATAGGTTCTCAGACATCTGAGAACACCATTCAGACTTTTGAAACTAGGCTCGGGGAAGAAAATTTAAATTACAACTGTCATCTTCGAAGAGACATAACTCCATCTCTCCTCCACAACTCTTCACCAGTGAACAGTGAAGACTCTAGACTGAAAGAGAAGAGATGTAACTACTAGAAGCAACCTTCTACAACTGTATATACGAGAATCAAGAAGGATCAAAGGACTTAACTAATTCACTCGACTTTTTATCTTGATCATCTCTTGTTCTAATCATCCACTTGTTGTCTAATCTGCAAATCTGAGATCATACACTTCCATACTCTCTCGAACAATATTGTATTCAATCATTCAAGAGATATAAGAAGTTCAATTGTACTATATAGTCAAAATCCATGTAACAGAGAACACATCTTAACAAAGAAACTCTGCTATTGTAAACATGTTCCTCTGGGTGAAGCGAGGGTTATTTGGTGAAAGGAAATTCCAAAGAGGAGCTTCGGGGCTAGACGTAGGATGGGAGGTCCGAACCAGTATAAAATCCCAGGTGTGATTATTCTTATTTACATACTTTACTATTGTTACACTATAGTTTAAATTAGTCATATACTTGTCATTTGTATAATCGATCCACCATACTATGGACTTTCACTTTCAAACTCAAAACAAGGTGTTGGTCCATTTTTTGGGTCAACATTTTGGTGCTTTCACTGAGAATTGAACTCATGGTCTAGATCTAGCTATCTAGTCTAGATCCTATAGGTCTAGAAGTTAGATTCTCAGTCTCTGCTTGAAAAACTCGCTGTTTTGGAATCAATGGCTCTTGGAAGAAGAAGAAGAACAACCTTTGGAAGGTCTATAGGGGCAGTAGTAGTTGGAGAAGATGTTAATCCCCAACAAACCGAAGTGAATGGTGCAAACTTAGGGAATCAGGCGTCTGCCTCCTCTAGTCAGCATGAAGTTGTTACTAGGGATGAGTTAAATAAAATGGTCGATGAGATCAACCAAAAAATGGAGAGTAGCCAAAAAGCTCCAATGGATAAGCTTAACGTCTCCTAAACCTACAGTCAAATCACGCTCCAAGGACTATTCCCGAACCTGCGGTTGATATGGAACAAGAGAATTCCTCTGTTTTTGTTCTACATAGAAGAAATGGTAAACAACCATAAAAAAGGGTGATAATAGGACTTAATGTAAATGAAAATGCAAGTACTTCGCATGCCATAAGGTAAACTATTCGGAATTTAAGTCAAGGGGCAAAGACCCCCGTAGAGGACATAGCTATGATCTTTCTGACTCAGAGGACGGAGAGCCAGACAAAAAATTAGAAGAAGTTGCCAATGCATTTAATAATGCAATGAATACCCACTGCTCCAGTGAGACCAACCGCAAGCCAATGGACCCTATAGGAGTGGCTCTCCTAAAGGCAGGAGAGCCTAGGCCTCAGCCCACTCACCAAGACCCTTTGCAAAGTCAAACACTTGGCGTAGTGACTGATTGCCGTCCTCAGGACTACCGGACATCAAAGGCATACATAGTGGACATAGTTAAGCGATTGATGGAAGAGAGTAAAGATAGAAGAGACAATGAGTGGGGGTATGCGTCAAGTCAGACTCCCTTCACCGATGAAATCCTGAACGAGAGATATCCAAAAATGTTCACAATGCCAACTATTCTATCTTATGACGGAACGAAGGACCCGAAGCCTCACTTGTATAAATACAGTTGGTATATGGATGGAACAAATGCCTTTGATGTTGTTTGATGCATATGCTTCCCTATCTTTCTCAAAGGGGTTGCGTCAATATGGTTCACTAGGCTTCCACCAAGATCTATCTCTACTTTTTCCCAACTAGCGACAAGGTTCCTCGATCAGTTCAGATTCCATATTGTGCAAACAAAAGATGTCGTGTCCCTATCCAGGTTGTTCCAAGGGCATAACGAATCACCGAAGTCTTTCACGAACAAATTTAATACCGCAGTGATGGAAGTAGGCAACCCCAATGAAGACATGGTTTTCATGGCATTAGTTCGTGTCAACCACCCGAAAACTGAATTCGGAAAGTGGATTAAAATGAAGCAACCTACCACCAAGACAGATTTCAATCGCAAAGCAAGTCAGTACCTAAGGTTGGAGGAAGCGTAGGAATTGGAAGGGAAGTCTACTAGTGTGCAACTGGAAAATGCCGGGCAAAGCGATATAGTAAAGAATCAAAATGTGCACATTTCTCGAACTGCTGAAGGAACCACTAGGAAAGACGGGAATTCAAAAGGAAAGGATCAAAACTCTAACAAGAAGAATGGTAATAAAAGCAATAAAAATCTCAAAGGGTTTAGGCCTGAAGGCTGCACTCCCTTGAGCGACACATCGAAAAACATTTTTCTCACAATTCAAGGGACCGAGGAATGCAAAAGACCACCAAGAAAGGAGGAGACCGAGTATCATAAGCGGTCGGGGAAGTTCTGCTCTTCCATGAGATAAATGGCCATAATACGAACGAATTTCGCAACCTAAAGAATCTCACCGAGGAACTGATCTAGAACAACAAACTCCAACAGCACGTAAGACAACCACAAAACCCCAAACAATGCAATCCTCAACACCCAAGATAATGAAGGAATCAAGCGGGAACCAGCGAAGATGGTTCGAAACGAACTGACCAGAGACTCATCATTGAAACAATATATGAGGACCACATCGAGCACAAAGAAGTTGGGGGAAATGAAGCAATATGCAAGTTTGTTGAAGCGCGCTTCGAAGGAATCATGTTTGGCTGTGGAAGATGAAATTATAGTTAAGATGCAAAGGATCTTGAATGACGATATTGTGTTTCGAAACTGGGACACCATAGGGATCAAAGCTCCGACTCTCGATCTGATGGTGGTGTTGGTAGGAATTGGGCCTGCTATAGTTAGGTGGGTGTTGGTTGACAATGGCAGCTCCATTAACATTCTCTTTAAACGTACTTTCAATCAAATGAAGATTGGTATGAATGGAGTGTTCGCATTCCAAACAAAGATTCAGGGGTTTACTGGTGAACTCAAGCAATCGGTGGGAACAATTGACCTACTCAGGGAGCTCAAAGAGGGTGAGCGAAGGATCACCCTCATTCAGACTTTTGTGATCATGGATGAAATGTCAGCATACAACGCCTTCTTGGGAAGGCCCAATTAGTCGACTTCAGAATAGTACTGGCCCAATGGTTCCTTACAATAAACTTCCCTACGGAGCACGGAATCAGAATTGCGAGAGGAGAGCAAAGCATCGCCTGGGAATGCTACATTACAGAATTGCGTGAGTCGAGAAGAAAGAAAAAAGGAAAGGATGTGGGAAAGACCCTTCAAATTCGTGAACCCTCTGAATAGCAACTACAGGATCGCCCTTGCTTGGAGACCATAACCGATTCGATAAGGCTTTGGACCCTTGAAAGAAGAGCTCGGGGGAGGGTCAAGCAGCACCGGCAGAATTGACTGTGCCTGTCCCAGTCTAGATGGATGACCCAACATGGGTCCTGAAAATTGGGTTGCACCTTGGAAATAAGATGCGTTCAGAACTAACCAAATTCCTTCGTGCTCTTAGTATTGAACCTAAGTTCACACCCGTAGAGCAAAAAAGTGACGGTCCAAGGCATAGAGAGAGGAAGTAGATAAGGCTAATGGCTTCATTCGAGATGTAACCTACCCTGAATGGGTATTGAACCCAATCCTGGTCAATAAGTCAATGGAAAATGGCGAACTTATATTAATTTCTCGGAACGCAACAAAGCCTGTCCAAAGGATAACTTCTCGCTTCCTAGGAGTGATCAACTGGTGGATGTAATGGTGGGACATGAACTGCTGTCATTTATGGATGTGTACTTGAGCTATAACCAGATCCTGATGCATGAACCAGACCAAGAGAACACCAGCTTCCTCGCCGATTTGGGACTGTGCTGCTAGAGTAATGCCATTTGGTTTGAAAAATGCAGGAGCAACGTACCAAAGGCTAGTGAATACTATGTTCAAATGCTGGATTAGGAAGACTATGAATGTTTACATGGATGATATGTTAGTCAAATCCTGAGTAGCTGCTAACTAGATAATCTTTTTGAAATGTTTGAAATACTCTGCAAATACAGAATGAAGCTCAACCTACTTAAATGTCACTTCGGAGTAGCTTCTGGGAAATTCCTAGGATTCATTGTAAGTGCCCGGGGCATTGAAACAAATCCAGAGCAAATAATAGTGTTACGAGAAGTCTAAGCCCCTAAAAATAAAAGAGAACTTCAAAGCCTAAATGGAAAGGTCGTAGCACTGAGTCGGTTCATCTCTAAAGCTATAGGCAAGTGCATACCATTCTTCAATGCATCGAAGAAAGAAAAGAAAAACTTGGAATGGAGCGAAGCTTGTCAAACAGCTTTCGAGGAACTGCTAAGACACATGGGAACTCCTCCGATCTTATCAAAACTAGTAGATGGAGAATACCTAATCATCTATTTAGCAGTTTCCCCGCATGCACTGAGCGTAGCTCTCATGCGGGAAGAAGTGAGGATCTAGCGACCTATGTACTACATTAGCAAATGATTAACCGGAGCTGAGAAGAATCACCCATAGCTGAAAAAAGCTTACGTATTGCCTCTTGATCGCATCTCGAAAATTACAACCATACTTCCAAGCTCATCCAATTAGAGTATTGACTGACCAGCCCCTAAAGCAAGTTTTATACTGGCCGGAAATTTCCGGAGGACTACTCATGTGGAATATAGAGTTGAGTCAATATGATATCACATACCACCGAAGGAAAGCCATCAATGGGAAAGCATTGGCCGACTTCGTTTTCGAATTTCCTGTGTGGGATAACGAGGAGGAAGTTCAGTCAGAAACAGACATGCGATGGAAGCTCTTCGTCGATGGTACATCCAACAACTTCTATTCGGGAGCAGGAGTAGTGCTTGAAACCCTCGAGTGGTGAGCCATTAGCTAGACTTTGCATTTGGAATCCCCCTCCATAAACAATGAAGCAGAATATGAAGCACTGATCATTGGACTGAAAGTTGTGAAGGAGCTCAAGATAAAATCTATTCACATATACAGCGACTCACAGCTAGTCGTCTGTCGAATAAAAGGGGAGTATCAGGCGCGTGGTGAGAATCTTGCCCCATACTTGTCTAAAGTACATGAACTACTAAGCGACGTCATGCACTGCACCATGACTCACATCCCACGAGAGAAAAACATCAAGGCAGACTATTTGGCCAGGCTGGCAAGCTCCGAAGAAGCCCAATCATTGGGATTGGTTCCAATTGAAACACTAACCAACCCGAGCATAGATGAAATGGACGTGGTCTAGATTGTATAGACCATCAGCGAGCCAGATTCATAGATGACACCGATAAAGGACTACCTACTTGCAGAAATCTTACCAACTAACCGAAATCAACGGAAGATGCTCCTCCACAAGGCGCCAAGGTTCATGATATAGGATGAGATATTCTATCGAAAGGGATTCTCGACCCCTCTTCTTAGGTGTGTGATCGATGATGAAGCACGATAAATCCTGAAGGAAGCACATGAAGGCGAATGCGGAGACCACACTGTGGGGAAGACATTGGCAAAGAAAGTCCTTCGATATGGATACATTTGGCCAACAATAAATCGCGATTCCGCAGATCACGCTAGAAATGTGATCGTTGTTAGAGATTAAGCAAAATTAAGAGAACTCCTTTAATGGAACTGACGTAAATGGTCAGCCCATTGCCTTTTGTGATATGAGGGATCGATCTGAATGGTATCCTTCCAATAGCTAAAGGAGGAGACAAATATGCTATAGTAGCCATAGATTGTTTCACCAAATGGGCCGAAGTGGAACCGCTGGCCACTATAACCATAAAAAAGTTATTAACGTTGTCACTAAAAACATCATTTGCAGGTTTGATGTACCGCAAAAAATCATCACTGACAATGGAACCCAATTCGAAAGTGCCGAGTTCAAAGACTTCTATAGGCGCTTCCGAATCGAAAAAAGCTTTTCCGTAGTGGCTTATCCGTAAGAAAACGGGCAAGTGAAAGAAATAAAAAAGATCATCAAATCCACTATTAAGAAGTGATTAACAAAAGAAAAAGGAAATTAGGTTGATGAACTTTCACTCGTACTATGGGAATACAGGACAACATAAAAAGCGACAACTGGCCAAACTCGGCTTGCTTTAGCATATGGTTCAGAAGCAATGATTCTTGTAGAATTAGGAGTCTTCTCGCACCGAGGGTAGAGTTTCAATCAAGCATAGATGAGCGAATCCTACTCGAATCGCTAGACATGGTCGATGAAAAAAGAGAAGAAGCAGAGTTAAGAACGGCTGCCCACCAAAAAAGGGTTGCACGGTACCTCAACTCCAAAGTTCATAGTCAGACCTTCGAAGTTGGAGATCTTGTGCTCAAGTGAGTTTACCCTATACCGGAAGCCTTCAAACCAAATTGGAAAGGACTGTAAGTCGTTAATCAAAAGCACAACGATGGAACTTTCAAGCTGACAACTGTCGATGGGTTCCCAGAACCTGGAATAGCGAATCGCTTCGTAATTATTTCATCTAAAAACCTATTTTATGTATTTTCTATTTCTTCAACAAATAAGACATCTCAAAAATGCCGGTGGCATTGTAAATAGGCAAAGAATCTACCATGAATTCCTTAATAATTTTCCTTTTGAACCAACCAAACTATGTTCGTAATAATTACCCGTCGAATTGACGGAAGCAAATCGACTCAAACCATTGGATCGGAAAAACCCAATCTCAGCCCTTTGACAATTAGGCTGCTCCTACAGCATTGATAAGGCTAAGAATAAACTAAAACTCCTTATATTGCCCGAAGATATGCAACATCGAGGAGCTCCAAAATAAAAACTCCTTGTGTTGCCCAAAGATAGGCGACACCAAGGAAAATCCAAACCCCTCATGTTTCCCGAAGATAGGCAACATCGAGGAGCCCCAAAATAAAAACTCATCATATTGCACGAAAATAAGCAACACCAAGCAAAATCCAAACTCCTCGCGTTGCCCGAAGATAGGCAACATTGAGGAGCCCCAAAATAAATAAATAAAACTCCTCATGTTGCCCGAAGATAGGCAACACCAAGGAAAACCAAAACTCCTCGTGTTGCTCGAAGATAGGCAACATCGAGGAGCACCAAAATCAAATAAACCCTCATGTAGCCCGAAGATAGGCAACACCAAGGAGCATCAAAAATAAAACTAAAACTAAAACTCACTATGTTGCCCGAAGATAGGAAACATCGAAGAGCCTCAAAAAAACTCCTTATATTGCCCGAAGATAGGCAACCCCAAGGAGAACCGAAATGACAACTCCCTGTGCTGCCCGAAGACAGGCAACACCAAGGAAAAACAAAAGCCATGCATCTTATGAGCCGTGCACCAAAATTCTAACTCCATGCGCTGCCCAAAGATAGGTAATGCCAAGGAGCGTGAGAAACCACACACATATAGTAAGAAATAATGAATGCAACCTGGACAAAATTAGCGCTACATGGGGCACACAATGATCTATGACACATACCCATGCGCAAATTGCATATTCACCTAAATGTCGCCAAAAAAAATTGTTGAGATTACATGCTAAAATTGCAATATCTCTGAAAAAATTGAGTCGGGTTGTAACTTAGCCTAATTTTTAATAAAGATTGGTTAAACCATAAGTTATTGGCAAATTGAAAATGGTTTAAAGTAAACAACCCTGTGAACTTGGGGGCATACACCTATACTGGGACAGAACCAAATAAATACAATAAGTTCACAAGTTCTGTCACCCCAAACGACAATAAATTCACAAGTACTATGTCTAAGTTTTGTCAACTTCCAAACAAAATTCCTAAGTTCTAGAAAATTTTATAAATTTTTGTGAATTTCCAAACAAAAATACTCTAGGTGTCGTTAATCTCTATATTCTGTTGCTTTGAATGAAGAACTTTGGCTATGATTACATAACTAGCGAAGTATGAAATGAAACAAGCACAAATACACAACACATATATGAATAGACAAATGAAAGTATAGTCAAAATATCATTGTATTGCTTATGATTTTCGATACACAGGATTAAAATGTGGGGGCCTTACCACACCACAACGCCCAACAAAGAGAAAATACAGAATCTATAGTAAGGATGCAAAGTGCAGACTCTGCACTTGAACAAAATGATTTATAAGAAAACCAAAACAAGTCAATGTTCTTACGCACTGTTGGCCAAAATCAAGTCCATCCTCATGCCATCTACTCAACACTTCTTGCCACCGCTTTCATTTCCACTCTAATTGGTAGCTTCTGCTTCTTTTCAGGAGAGGTGTCGCTGCCAGTAATGTCAACATGCACTTCGTTGGCAATCTACTCCTCCTACGAACGTTTTTTAAAAGAGCTTCCCTTTCCTTTGCATTTTCATTACTTTCGGGAGCTCTTTGAAGCTATGACTACCTCCACCTTCTCCTTCTTGGTAGCAACCAAGTCATGATAAGTCTTCTGCGGCTGCTCCATCTGCATCTCATGCTCCTTAGCCTCTGCAGCAATTATATCACATTCCAAAGATGCAGAGGGGTCGTACAAGCCATAGAGCGTCGCTATTTTCTCGACCTCTGGCCTCAGGTGTGAACTAGAGGTAAATGTGAGAACTAAAGCAGGAATGGATACCATCTCAGAGGATGTGAAAATGGCAGCAAGCGTAGGTGCCGAAGTAGTTGGCGTGTAAACAGGAAAGTGGATGGACCTATAAGACCAAAAAGAAAAGTGTTAAACTCCTCTTGCTCTTATGGCACAAGGTGGAGACTCCCGTATTCAGGAGAAACATGGGCTTACCTACACAAGAGGAAGGATCATGAATGATGACTCCAGACTCATTACCTTCGTCTTCTTTTAAGGGCACCATCACACGAGGAATAATGTCAAATCCTAAGCTCATTGGTTGGTCATTGAGTTGCTTTGATGGTTCACTTCCGCCAGAGGTAGAAGGCCTGATAAACACATCAGTAGCATAAATCAAGGCAGCATCAGCGGCCTCTTTCTCTCGTTCAACTCGAAGGATCTCATGGCCCTCACGCAGCGCCTTCTTGGAGTAATCATTGAGATAAGTATCTTACAACTTTTGATCTGTATAAACATCGCCGCTCACAGCAAAGTGGGATAAGATTTCCTCCCAAATAAGGGCCGGAGTGCTGGATACTTTGGGCCAAGGTAGCTGAGGCTTCCCTGATGCAGCAAGGAGTTGGCATAAAAGTTCAGGATCGTTGCATCAAGCTTCTCCATTTTTTGATCAAAAGCATGTTGAAGGTCCAAATAATCTGTTGTCACCACAGCCTTCTCAATCTCAACAGCGGTCTTGTTCGACACTGAATTTTGCGACCTGCGCCTGTAACTTAGTGATGGTCTCGACTTGGTCAGAGATCGTTTTGTTGTGCCCCTCAACAATTAGATCGTGATCGACGATTGTTTTTTCGTTGAGCTTTGATGATAGGTTTCAAGCTGTCACTTCTTCTTTCAATTTAGCCTCTTCCGCGTGAGCCTTTTTAATTTCGTCTCTCTAGACAATCTCAACCTTCTCATGCACCTCCTTCAACTCCTTAATCAGGCTGTTGGTTTTCCTACTTTCTCGAAGTGTTGTTTCCTTCTCCTCCTCCAATTGTTTAATTTTAGATTCTCGATCGACCAATGCCTTTTCAAATAATCTTTCTCATTTTCGAAGGAGAGGATCTCTTGGTAATTATTCCTATTGGTGTCTGCCAACTGCTTGCAGAGCTTCTCCCATTTCTCGGCCTGCTCTAGGTCGTTTTGGATAGCATGGAGATGCGGCATGAAAGAATCCCTATGAACGGGATGAAGGTCTATGTTGAACTTAACCCCTTTTAAGAACCAACCCACAAGCACGGCCTCAAGCTTAGAGGGGCCTGAAGGAAAAGTATAGGCCGACCTTCGGCGGGGATGAGATGTGCCAAGGGATGAGAGCGATAGTAAAACTTTGATTTCTTAGACGGCTCATCTCTGTCCTCATGGGATCTTCTTTTATCATACCTGCCTTTACGTGAACGAGCTTTATCTCTCTCCTCTTGGCGATGGGTTTCGGCTTTCAGTTCTCCTCCGTCGATACTCTTCTTCTATCTCCCAGACTTGATGTCGGCAGTAGGAATGCTTGAGGAACCACTAAAAGAAAAATACCTTTTTATAGCATTTAAATAACGCTGTAAAAGGATACTATGGCGTTTTTATAAACGCTGTATATAAACTAGTTGTAATATGTCAGGGGTCTATAATAGCAACCTCAGAATCGCTATAAAAAACATGCTGTAAATGACGTTACTTATAGCGTTTCTGAATTGCTATTCAATGGACGATTCAGGACATACAAGTACCTTTCTATAGCATTTTGGTGCTTTCTATAGAACTTTTATGCAGAGTTATGGTTTATGATGCTAATATTTATGACGTCATTTATTTGCTATTTATAGCAATTGTAAACGCTGTAGATATATCATTACCTGATTATTATAGCAATTATAAATGCTATAGAAATATCATTGCCTGATTATTATAGCAACTATAAATGCTGTAAAAACGCTATAGAATGTTTAATTTAGTCTTTCATAGCATTATTTACTTGCCATAAAAACTGTTTAATCGT
This sequence comes from Allium cepa, assembly GCA_030765085.1. NCBI lineage: Eukaryota > Viridiplantae > Streptophyta > Magnoliopsida > Asparagales > Amaryllidaceae > Allium > Allium cepa. Next base: position 442,080,322 of record CM060944.1, on the reverse strand, counting down.
TGCAGAATATTTTTATTGCACTAGCATAACGCTATAATATGTATAGCCATGACAATTTTTTTTTCCTTGCATTAATATAAAAAGGATGTAATATACGGTATTTCACACAATATTAACAATTAAGCATAAAAAACATATATGAATAAAAGCATTTCATGCACAATATTAAGCATATAAATATTAGTAACAATTCATACAATCGTAGCTAACCAAAACAATACATAATAAAAGTAACAATCCATACAACCATAGCTAACCAAAATGATACATAGTAAAAGTAAAGATGTAATAATGTCGACACAAAATACATTTGAAGGAGAATGAGTGCGGCAACATATTTTTTCATGCCTTCCACCATAGCGTAAACCAGAGCATCATACACCACCTGTCAAAAAGCACATACGTCTATTAGTCATAAAAAGTAAACATAAATTATCATGAATACCGAAATATGGAAGAAAATATATGCGACAAACAAAGAAAATACTCAAAATTGCAACATATTTGTAATGAAATGTCCTGGGGAGCAGACTAACAGTTGACTTGGTACTTGGACGGAGCCCTTGAAATTTGAACGGGAAAGGTTCCAAAGTGGGAAGCATGACATAAGCAAAATGTTGAGATTTGGAATGGGAAGGATGAAGTGTCCTGGGGAAATACTTGCAAGGAGAATGGTTGGCTCGGTGTTCAAAACTGAAACTTCAACTTGCCACCTGAAACTTCAACTTGCAATTGCAGCTGTTCAAAACTGTGACAACACCAAACTCCTCCTGCACCATTCCTCCCCGACTCCAAACCAACCTTCATCGCTTCACAACCTCATATTTATCTACCCTTCCACTTCATCATTTACAACTCACTCTCTGTCCATTGCCTTGCCATTACCTGACAGTTCAACTCCACCCTGCTGTTCACCCCTGTGCACATCATCCTTCTCAACTACACGTAACCCCACCTACTTCAAACAACATCACCACTACCCCCTTGCATCGCCTCCGATACCTCTACTGTTACCAGAGCACAGCCAGCAACTCCTTCTACATCAACAAAACAATTTCCATCTACATCAAACTGTGCCACTACACCACCAAATTACATCTGCAACAACAACTCCCACTTCTGCTGTCAGTTCGCATCTTCCACCACTTATATCGACAAACCTTCTGACACCACCATGCATTAAACCCACACAATCAAATGAAATTTGAGTAGGTGATTAAGCACTAAATAAAGATACCATGATAGAACCGCACAACAGTGAGAGCCTACTTCTATTATATAATTTTCCTTAAAAAAATTTGATGTTTTTTTCATTAATCTTAGTTAACGTTAAAATGGTAATATGTACCCAAAAAAACAAGGAACATCGAGGAAATTTAATATGTTAGAGGAGTGTAGAAAGTAAATAAAATCGGAATTGATTTAAGAAGATGTATTACTTATATACACACATACACATACATATATCTCTGTATGTTTTTTATTTGCATAATTTGGTTTTGCGGATGTACATTATATAAATCTACACAAGTGTCGATTTGATTGATAATTGGTTGGATATATGTATAAAACAACATGTAATATATTTTCGATCGGTCATGACTAGAAAATAATAGATGAAATTATACAACAATGATGAAAATAACAGTATTGCTTTGTGTAAAATCACCGTGGTCAGCAAGCAACGTTAAATTTGATGACCTTTTTGTTACATTGGCTAAAATGGATTTTTTTCCCCAAGCTCTTAACCAGAGTAACGTACGACACAACATTCTAACACTAATTCAATAAACGTGTAACGTTGTTCGATTACCAAATAAAGCTCAAAGTCGAGCACTTAAGTAATAAGTGTCCAAAGCTTAGGCGTTCGTTGAATAAGCACACAAATCCAGACGTTTCTATAATTAGCTGTTCCAGAAGTTTCCACATTTCACCTTTGGATTTTTTTTCCGTTTTCATTGAAAAACCGCGAAGGAATGAAAGACGAACCATCCGCGCACAGACTGTTGTGGTTGAACTGCTACATCCTACACAATACATCATTAGACCTACAAAGTTTTGGTGTAGCATTATAAGATAATTCAGCCTCATCCAATCGCAAATCTACAAACAAGTTTTTTTGTACTGAAGGTCACCATACAACCTTGCCTCAGCGACCATCAGAGCATATCAATAAATAAGTGCATATCAAAATGTGCACACCAATGGCACCTCCCTGCCACTACCATCTTCAATCTGAAATATCAACCAACATTCAACATCACCTACTTCATCAACCCGCTGAACCTCCTATCCCATTGTCAGCCTTCGTTCACAACCCTTACCTCTATCATCTCCATCTCCTTCAATGAACACACCTACAACAAACTTATCCGATGACAACTTGCCTGATCAACTCCCTCTCTTCCTCTATAATCATCTGCCATACCATTCAAACTGCACGTTTATCAACAAAAAACTACAGCACTGACCATTGTCAAAAAACAATCCACAACCTTAACAAACACCTCTTTCTCATCACTTCAAACCTGCAATACCAGAAATCACTTCCTCACTTCAACAACCATTGCTAAGTCACATTCCTAACAACCAATCCCATTATCCCTTCGAACCACCTCCTATAACCACGACCTAAAAATCATCCTTCCCTCAAACCAAATCAACCAGCAAACAACTACAACCTTCATGACTGCCCACCCTCATCCGTACAGCCATCACAAGCTAGAATGAAACCAGCAGCAAATCACCACTAGCCTCAGTCGCTATGCCTCACCAATTACTAGAAACATAAAATCGTCTCGACTAAAAATGTTACTATCAAACTCAGAAGTTTTTAAGTACTATCAAACTACAACAAATATTTAACAGATTGACATTGCTCTACATGCATAGCACTACACACCCTTCTCCAAATAATCCAAACTACATAAGGCTAATTAGCTATTATTGACTTGAACCAATCTATTAAATACTCCAGTTGAATCAATCTGTTAAGATTCCAGTGCACTTTCTAATTCTAGACTTATGAAGAACACAACAAAGATGCCAAGAAAAAGAAAAAATAGTGTCATATCTAAACAAAATTTGAATTATACTTACTAGAAGTTGATTCCATTATAACATTAGCAGCAGGCCAAGCTATCGTAGTACCAAGAGCATCTTCAGTGACTTCTAAATCGGATGTTGTTCTCCATAGATGGGATTTTGGAATTTTTACAAGATCTTCCCAAACTTTAATTGCATTTCTTCCCAAAGGAACACAATGAACCATTGCAGTTGGATCGGTCGAAGACACGCGTCCTAATGCAACTATTTCTCTCTTTCCCGACCAATCGAACAGCTTGCATTTATCATTTTCCATATAATTTGAACTCTATCAATTAAACAAATAGGTTATATTATTATGTGCATCAACAATTTGTACGATGAAAAAAATAGTAGTGTTAATTATAAATAAGTTTACCTTTTCGACAACTCCGACATTACTCGTATGATTATCCGATAATGCAGTGTTAACTGTTTCAATAACTACTTTTGATTCAGGCCATGCGACTTTGATGCCAATGGCATCTCCAACTCGTGTCAAACCTTTAGTGGGCCTCCATAGAAAAGCATCTTCAACTTTTGGCTTATCTATCTAAACTGCAACGGCACCCGGTCTAAGAGGGAGATCATTAACAAGTTGTTTTGGATCACTCGAATGTAGTCGTCCTTCTGCAACTAATTCTTCACTCCCACTCCAATCAATTAATTTGCACTTATGATCCGTGCTGCTACTTTTACTCTATACAAAAACAACATGTTGATTTTTACTTTTAAACATTCAAAATGACAAATTAATAAGTATTAATATCAAAGATTACCGCATTATCTTCTTTTTCAAAGTTATCGAAGTTGTGCAAAACAACTCTACTAGCAGGCCACGCTACTATCTCACCTTCAACTTGTCCAATGCGTGTCAAATAAAGTAAAGGTCTCCACAAGAAAGCATCTGGTTTCCTCACGGTGTCTATTATAATTTTTATGGCATCGGACCCTAACGGGATTTGTTGGACAAGCTCCTTTGGATCACTTGACACAACTCTTCCTTCCGCAACAATTTCATCTGTCTCACTCCAATCCAATATATCATATGTGTCATATCTTTGACCATGTTTGTTCTACAATTAACCAAAAACAAATTATATTAATAATTAAATTAAATATCAAATATAATGATATCACTCTAGTACTATAAATAACTTTTACCACTTGAGATACATTTGCCACTTGAGATACATTCGCTTCATCCAAGTTTTCTTTTCTCTGTCAAACAAATAATAAAAGCAAATTTTAGGCAAGGTGCTTGTAAAACTTTCATAACATTGGAGTAATAATTTACTTAGTAGTATCACTGCATCCTGTTTTATGAAATTTAAAAGAAGCAATTTAGTTATATTCATTTTTGTGCTATTTTATCTTTAATAGTCAAGTCATTCATGAGCAAACTAAAATTAGATTGTATTTTCTTGTGTCTCGGCTTCGTAGCTTGATTCTACTAACATTTTCTACCATAGATCACGGTACAAAGATAACAAGTTTGGGTTGTTATAATTCTATGTTATTATGCACAGCAAAGCACTAAGATCCAAATAAACATAAGATTGAGAATGATGCATAGCATGGAAGAAAAAAATGAAATACAAATAAAAACAAAATTAAATTACTAAATATAATTTTACAACTAAGTATTAAAAGGTGTTGTGAACTTTGATTTTTAAATGTTTTGTTTGTTAATAGCAAATCATGATAATAGCATTATTTGATTGATTTGTTAATAGCAAATAAAAACAAATCAGGTACTGCATTATCTGATTGATTTGTTAATAGCAAATCATGATAATAGCAAATCAGGTACGAGCTATTATCATGTAGACACTAACATGATTTACATGTAGCATTATCTGATTGATTTGTTAATAGCAAAGCATGATAATAGCAAATCAGGTACGAGCTATTACCTGTTAGCAACTAGTGAATCAGGTATGAGTTATTTGACTGTGTGATCAAATAGCATTATCTGGTTGTAAGCTACATGTAAATAAGGTATGAGCTACATGATCAAATATATGTACATGTGTGATCAACCAAAGAATAGCATTTTTCAATACCTGATTTTTCAGAAGCATGCGGACCATCGCATCTAATTCTGAAATTTTGTTCTGCATGTCGGCCGTCTGTTTATCCTTTACGTGTGACCATACTGCCTTTGTGTAAGTTATACCCCTTCCCATGCCTCTTAATCGTCCGGGTCTTTCTTGTCCCAAAACTTTTGCAAGCGCATCTTCTTTGTAATTAGATGTTGAGCTAGGATCTGATTCCTTCTCGATTTGTTTAATTTTTTCCTATATATGTTGTCATATATGCATATTATACACAATTGAAATATCACAATAGCAAACAAATTGTTATATAATAAAATATCAAAGTACTTACGATAGCATCTCCAGCAGTCGCATTTACCGGTTCGCCATTTTTTCGAGTATGGGATTTGATCCAAACGTGAGTTCGTGAGATGGAAGATGGATGAGGACTCGTATTTTTCTATGTTTGAAGAATATTTATTACAACATAACACATTAACTAACTAGTTAATAAATATTACGGTAAATAAATTGGCAATTCTTACCAAATCCTCAGCTACTCGAGCCATTCCTTTACGGCTACATGTGTGTGGTATCTGATTCTCTCGAATAGCTTTGAATTTCTGACTCAATTCCTAAGAATAAAAAATATATTATTTATGCTCGTTCACTAATTCAAACTTCACAGCTTTCAACAATACTGAAATACCTTAAACTTTGCTGTTGTTTTGGACTAGACAAACTTCTTCCACTCATTCATACTTAGGTTATCAGGTTTCAACCGAATTATTTCTTCTTCGTTCTTTGCGTCTGCTATTTTGCGAACTAATCTAGCTTTTGAACCTCTAAAAATGCACCCCATTTGCTGAAATATAGACGCTTTTGCCATTCCTCATCCAATTTAAATCTAGCCTGCAATATCAGCGTCAGCTAAGAAGAAAACTTTTATAAACCAACACTAATACCAATTAATTAACAGTTGTTTACATTCTGTTTCATAGTCAAATGGTAGCAAAACTAAAAATAAAAGACCAAAAATGTCCACAAAAGCATCAAACATACTCTAACTTTCTAATTCACATATATGACATCATTTGTATCAGACCATAGCAAAACCACTAACAATTTTGTCACACTGCACACTGGGCACTACCTGAACAGTCAACACTTCTCAAACGATCTCATAAATATCCCCTGACTCAACCAAACTAATGCACAGGCAATCTCATAAATATGTGTCACACTTACAATTCATCACACTTCCCATCACTTCACTTCTGCCACCCTTACTTCGGTCTGCTCCATCACTAGCATCAACTTCAACCCAATACCATCACAGCAGCAAAACCACCCCTTCATCACAGTTCTACCACAAAACCTTCCACTTCACCATACCCCTGCATCCACACCAGCTTTAACTGTCTTCTACCATTTACTCACTATCAATTGCCTGTTCTTCCCTTTGCACTTCCCATTATCCACATCCAAACAACATACCACAGTTACATACACTGCAACCAAACCCCCCATCAACCGTGCAACTGTGCAACCATTTCGACTGCAACACATTCACACAACCACATCCACCAGTTCCAGACCCTAACAACATTGCTGCTAGAGCACACTTTTCATTGCCATCAGCATTTCTACCATATTAAACTCCTCTTACAATGATTGAAGTTGTGGTAATATAAATTGCATCATTTTCATATATATTTTAACTAAATTTAGTAACTTCTTCACAGTCACACTTCACAGCCTACAAACTTCTTCACCAAACTACCTGCACCTGAATACTTCACTTCTGCCATACTTCACTTCTACATCACCCACAATCAGCCATAACTATCAACAGCCCTTAACACACATATCAACCACCATACAGTAACAGTCCCTTGCCTGCCTTCCATCCATCATCATCCATGTTGCGTTGCTGCTACATCAACCCTGTGCCTCCTGCCTAACCATCACAACCGTGCTTCCAACTCACTGCCCCACTGCATTATTACCATCCACCACCAGAAGACAACAGTGGCTTTACCTTTATCCATCCACTACCACAAACCCATACAACAACTCCCACCACCCCAAACAACCACAACAGCCACAACACTTTCAACAAAAATATATGCATCGTTAACAGGAGCGATTGAGACATTGTTAAAACTGGTAATATAAAATGCATCATTTTCATATTTATTTTAACTAAATTTAGAAAAATAAGTAAGACATATATGACATAAAAATGGTATATACCTGAATGCATCCCCACAAAGCACCTTGTAATCTGTCACTTAGTTCCTTCCACTTATCAAGTGTAACTGGAACATGTTCCCTTACTAGCGGGCCTAAATATGAAGATAGTTTGACATACCCATCTCCTATTGGTTTGCCATCCGCATTAAATTCGACTTAAATGCAACTCAATGGATTTACTGGAAGTCTTTTCACTTTAGTTGGACCTCTACGTTTGCGCTTCACTATCGGATTTGCGGTGGCATCTCGAGTGGTTCTCCCATTCATGTTAGCTTCAAAATCTTCTTCAACTTGCATTGTATCTTCGTCAACTGCTTCAGCGATGTCTTGAATTCGAGCATCATTGTTCTCAGAATTTCCAATTTCTTGCGAGGTGTCTTCAATACCAACGTCGCTATCGACCCTATTTCCTTGTGTTTTGCATTAGCCGTGGATGTAGTGGACTTATCAATTGTTTTTAGCCATTTTAAAGCAACCGCCTTCTTTTTACCCATTTACTGCATGTAAAAGAAAAAATGGATGTTAAAATGCATTCAAGGTTGAGAACTGCATTTAAGAACTGCATATATTGTTTCTAAAAGTAAGTGTAAAGTGTTTAGGATTCTTGCAAATATATATAAGCAGAAATTTGAAGTGATGTTGTTTCATATATAAGTAGAAATTCAATGCCAAATAGACTGCATATATTGTTTCATACATTCAGAAAGCCGATGCATATATTGTTTCAGAAAGCTGATGTACATAAATTTGAAGTGAAACCTGGAAGTATATATGAAATACATATTCGTGAAACATATTCTTGAAAATATATATAAGCAGAAATTCTTCTCCAAAAGTTTGTTACTTTTAAAGCCGCACACAAATCATTTATATTTTCAGAAAGCTGATGCATATAAGCTGCTTTATAAAGTTGATGCATAGCCTTAAAGTCCATTGAGTTAAATGTTTTGTCATATCCACTGCTTTATAAAGTTGATGCATAACCTTAAAGTCTAACACTCATGATTTTCCTTCTCATTCGGATTTTTCTAATGTTATCAGAACAAATGGTTTAAACATTAAGAAAACAATAACCCTTAAAGTTTCATCTTATTTCAAAGTTCGGCCGATGATGGTGTTTTAAAATAATGATGAATTGTGAAGGTTATAAACGAGAACATATTATCAATGGATTTTCATGGTTTAACATCGGAGATCCAAACAGTGGATGCCCAAGAAAAATGCTATTCATGTTTTATTGCAATGATGAGAGTTGCAGATAATGCTATTCTCATTCACTAGTGTCTACATGATATTCAGATAATGCTATTTATTTTACTCCAAAAATTATATTTGTTTTGTTCAAAATATTTCAAAATAAATTTCTTACTAAAACAAAAAACTTGCATTTTATTGGGTTTTTTTCACAAAACCATTTACATATATTTTAAAATACCAATATGTCAAATCACCTTATTCAAGTATTTTAAACTTTTCTCAAATATGCCTTCACAATCTTCCCTAACATAGCTAGCATCCTCCACATAATCCACATCCATCATGTTTTCTTCGCAATCTTGAATAACATGGCTTGTGTCCTCAATATAATCATCTGTCTCTAATTCATGATAACCTCTTGGTGGTGCCTTCATTACAACATACCAATTAGAAGAATCATTCTCTCTTGAATAAAAAAATTGTTTCGCTTGAGATGCAAGAATATATGGATCCCTCGAAAATGAAGCTTGATTTTGATGTAAATTAACAAGAGTAAATCCATCTTCAACCTTCACCCCATTTCCAATGTTTGCCCAATGACACTTAAAAATTGGAACATAAAATTTATGATAGTCTAATAAGATTATGTCAGTCAAAATCCCATAGTACGTGACCACATCAACTACTTGAGAGACATCTTTTGCACTTGCTCTACACATGGTAGTAGCATCATAAGTCACTCCAGAATTCTGAGTTTCTCTCTCAACATCTTTTGTATGAAAACGTAACCCATTAATTATATATCCTTTGCAGGACGAAGCATTACTACTTGGACCATAGGCAATCCATTTTAATAATTCATCATGTTCGCTTGAGTTAATAAGTATCTGAAAAAACCATATTTTCAAATATAGATTCAATATAGATTCAAAAACAATATTTTCAAACTTATACACAAAATTTAAAAGAGTTGATTAACCTTCTTTTTAATCCAATCAGCAAAGTTTTTTGTGTGAGTTTTCCATAGCAATGTAGCATTTCTTTCCATGCGCTTGTCCGAACTTTGTACTCTTCCAAATGCATACTACCATAATATAAAAGATATTAAGTTACATTTATAATTACACATATTATGACAATAAAAAAGAAAACAATATGTGCTTACTCTAAAAATGGCTCTGTTATAGCCATATTCATTAGCACGGCAAGGTGAGCAGCTTCTTTCTCATGAGTTGTCAATGTAATTGTCTTGTATGTTGATATCGGACGTCCTTCGAGTATTGCATCATCAGTCTCATAATCTCTGTTTCTACCCTCTTTCTCCTTAAATTGTGATAATTTCTTCAGAAATTTGCTAAAAAATCTTACGGATTCTTCTACGAGATAGTTTTCTGCAATGCATCCTTCAGGACGTGCATAGTTCCTAACATAATCTTTAAGCGTTTTCATATACCTTTCGAAGGGGTTCATCCAACGAAAATGAACTGGTCCACACAATCGATCTTCTCTTACAAGATGAATTGTTAGATGTATCACTATGTCAAAAAATGAAGGTGGAAAATATCTTTCGAGATTACATAAATTTGTAGCGATCTCATCAGCAATTTGTTGCAGCTTCTCTCTGTCAAGAACACGCTGACATAATTTATTAAAAAATAAACACAAACGAGTTATTACTTTCCTTGGCTTTTTTGGAAGCAATCCTCTCATTGCAACCGATAACATTTGTTGCATTAAAACATGGTAATCATGCGACTTCAATCCACTAACTTTGCAATCCTCCAACGACACACATCTTTTGAAATTTGAGCAATAACCATCAGGTCCCTTGAAGTCATACAATCTTTTGCAAAATATTCTTTTTTCAGAACTAGACATAGTATATGGAGCCGGTGGAAGATATGTTTTCTTCCCACGAGGTTGTGCATATAGAACAGGTCGGATTTCCCAATCCTCTAAATCATTTCTAGAATTAATACCATCTTTTGATTTGCTATCATGCAATATTGTGTTGAGTAAACTTTCGCCCACGTTTTTTTCAACATGCATCACGTCTAAATTGTGGCGTAGTGGAAGTTCCTATAAACATCAACAATATGACCGCTTTAACATTACATAATTTTATAATTAGATTATTATGAATAAAATATAATTTGAACACTAACCTCCCAATATGGTAAGTCAAAGAAAATCGATTTTTTTTCCACCTTGATAGCTCTATTTTTGCAGGACTGTTTTCATCTTCTTTGTTGTCAGTACACTTCCTCTTCCTGCACATCTTTATAATTTGCTTCTTATTTAACTTCTTATTATTCTTTCTCTTCTTGTCTGTTTCTTTTTCTTTATTATAAGCTTTTCCAAAATCATTTGGAAAATCTTTCAAAATAACAGAAATATCTCTACCTGTAAGAATCCTGGGTTTGCTACCTTCCTCCACGGTGTTATCAAACCAAGCCTTTTGTTTTCTTAGTGGATCTGACAGAGGTAAGAATCTTCTATGTCCCATATAGACATATTTCCGACTATGATTTAGCCATCGATGATGAGTATTCACGCTACATAATGGACAACCTTTTTTTCCTTTTACACAACATCCAACAAGATTTCCATAAGCTGGAAAATCGTTTATAGTCCATAACAAGATTGCTTTTAAGGTAAAAACTATATTGCTAAATGCATCATAGTCTCCACCCCGTTACTCCATAAATGCTGCAAATCTTTTACCAAAGGAGCTAAATATACATCAATATCATTCCCATGTTGCTTTGGACTAGGAATCAATAATGTTAACATAATATTTTCCTTTTTCATACACAATATAGGCGAAAAATTATATGTCACAAGCATCACTGGCCAGCAACTATACTTGGTACCCTTAATGTCAAATGGGGTAAAACCATCGGTAGCAAGACCAAGTCGAAGTTTACGTGGATCACTTGAAAATGATTCCCATTTATCATCCACCAAGGTCCATGTCAAAGAATCCACAGGATGACGCATTTTATCATCATTACTTTTATTACTAAAATGCCATCTTAAATCTTCTGCCGTCTGTGGGGACCCAAACATTCTTCTGAATTTGGCAATAATTGGAAAATATCTCAACACTTTGACCGGAATACCTTGCATTATCTCTTTCGTCCGCTTATCTTCCATCTCGAAGAACCGCATTTCGGACAGTTATTCAAATCATTGTACTCTTTCCTAAAAAGAAAACAATCATTCTTGCATGCATGAATCTTCTCGAATCCCATGTCAAATACTTTGAGGAACTTCTTTAGTTCATATAAAGTTTTCGGAAGGACGTTATTTTTGGATAATAACATTTGTTGCACATTTAGAAGCTTATCAAGATCAGTATCAAATAATCCAGTTTCGCATTTAAGGTTGTACAATGCAGTGATAGTAGATAATTTTGTTTGATCTACGCAACCAGGGTACAGTGGAGTTTTTGCATCTTCCAAATTTTTAAGAAAATCATCCATTCGCTTTTGTGCATCATCATTATTTTTATGACCGGAGAAAAAAGTTTGGTTGACAAACGCTTCATCTTCAAAGTGAACGGCTTGAAGTAATTCATAAGTGTCATCCACCTCCACCTTTTCAGTTATATTCATTTGCTCACCATGACTGTACCACTTACTGCACTTGTATAAAGGATTCATTCCTCTTATAATCAAATGCTCGACAACAATATCACCATTTTGATGAGTGAGATTTCGACAATCTAAGCAAGGACATAAATTTTTTTCCAGGTTTCCTAAGTTTCTCTTTGCGGCATGCACAAAATTCCATGCTCCTTGCTCGTACTCGCTACTAGTTCTAGGGTAAAATTAAAAACAAAGTTATCGACATAAAAAATTGAGTTATTATTTTAATTTCCAGGTTATATTTTAAGCTAAATATTGTATTATTACCTATATAAATGCACCCAATCTTTTTCCATCGCAAATTATCTACAAATTATGTATAGGCTCCCTTGAATTCACTATCTGCAAATTATGTATAGGCTCCCTACTGTCAATATTCAGTTAGTACCATTTGTTAATAACAAATGAGATGAAACTAGGACATCAAATGAAACATCCTGCTAAGATAACTTGCCTCCACCATATATATGAACATTTTTGCAGCTACAATGGTTTCAACAAACAAAAGAGTTATCATTTTCTTATATAACGCATTTAATTTTTGAATATGGAACTTCCTCTTTTCTAATAAAACTGTACTGAAATTTTCGATTAATATTAGTAAAAATAGGTTCAAAATATGCTTCTAAATTTATAACCAAAAAAAGTTTCAAACAGAGTAAAAATAATAATGTTATCGTGCCAAGGGTGACTTAAATTTCAACTTATATACCTCCTCATTGTAACCTTCTTTATTACCAATTTTTGTATTGGATAATTCAATTCTATAAATTATGCATTCACATCAATTTACAGTAAACCCAACGTTATGGTGGTAGTGCTTTAAAAATCTCAGTAAGTTGCTAGGTTGTAATGAAGAAAATGCATTCTCATTTATTTGGAAAGTAAAATTGGTTAAAGATACATATAGCTTATTACTTTTGTTATTGCTGGGTTAGAGTTACTAACATGCAACGTAGAAAGGAAGGATATGAGGTGTAATTTTATAGTCAAGGAAAGGTATGACCTGAATCAATTGCATAGCCAATGCATGTACAGTATGTAACAATGTTATGTATAGCCAAGGAAGAAGTCTACTTGATGGTACCTTGTTCTCTATCAGAGATCGACTATGCACCAAAATACAACTTTCCAAAAATAAAGAAAACTAAAATGACATAATTGAACTATATTGGGTAAAATTACAAACACGTATCATTATGAGATTTTTTTTTAAAAACATTATAGCATTAAAAAAGGTTTAGCTTGCCACTACCTATGAACTTCATCACCAAAACCATGATTTCATCAAATTGTACCATACATTAAAACTTGAAGCGGTATTAAGATGAGATAATAATCACAGAATATTCATATAAAGAACAGTGGTTGAAAAGAAGCAACTTGCCGAGCGTATGTATGCATCAGAAACGATAAATAAGGATGGATATACAAAAGTTGGGCTTTCGGTTTCCCATAAACAAAGTGAGGGTTAATGAAAACCGAAGTAAAAAGATTGTCGATTCATTCTAAAAGCTTATAATCAAAGTTACAGGGTGAAGACCGTAAATTGGTAATCCACCGAAGTAAAAAGATCGTTGATTCCTTTGGATCACTTGACCGTAAATTGGTAAATTGGTGAAGACCGTTAATGAAAACCGAAGTAAAAAGATCGTCGATCCTCAATACACTGTACTAACTCATGAATAGACCGTAAATTATACACAATGAAAGAAAAATATACCTAATCCTCGCGCTTGAAGAATTGAACTTCGGACCAAATCGCGCTTCTGGTGGCCTTCAGGTCGTTGAACTTCGGATCGAATGAATTTGAGGAATTGCGTCTGGACCAAATCGCGCTTCAGGTCATTGAACTTCGGATCGAATTGAGCTTGAAGAATTGAGCTTGAATAATAGCTTGAGGAATAAAGCGGCAGAAGAGGATCGATGTTAAAAAGAGTGTGAAGAGGGTGAAGATGAGAAGCCTAAGGGGAGAAAACGAAAACGAAAACGAAATTTTGGCGGCCAAAAATTAAGTTGGAGCGAAACGAGAGTGGAACGCAAATTTATCGTGAACAGCGTTAATATAATTGCATACATTTTAATATAATTGCACTTGAAGTTGTTGTCTTTTGAGTTGAATAAAGAATAGCCACTTAACTATAGCAAGTCAAGTTTTCGTGCAATTCACGCTTGCTATTGATATAATGTTTTCTTGTAGTGAACCGTTGTTAATCAGTATAGTCCTCGAAGTCATCATAGAAGCCTCTCCCTCTAGCATACCTGGAAGAAGGCGTACATGAAAAGTTTTAGAAACATAACATAAGTTAAGCAAATATACGTAGAATGGAAAAATGGAAACAAGTGTAATAGTAGTGCAACGTGCTATGTTTCTAATATTTCCTAAAGCTTCGTCACAAACCCAAACAAACAGGGATTGAACTGATTGTGGTCGTTATAAGAAGAATTGAGCTAACTGGGGGCATGATATCACATGAACAGGAAGGAGTCATGTCGAATTTAAAATCTCCTTTCATGAGTGCATGAAAGTCAACAAAATCGTCACTGAAGTCTCCGAGCCGCACTCCGACATTCTTACTCGGAGAGTCTGGGTGACTTACGGTCTCAGGGATTTTACCTTCATCACCTACATTAGGAAGAGATGGACTCAGAGGAACGGAGTTCATTCCCAGAGTCTCATCACAGGACTCTGAATCGTCACCATCAGATTCTGACGAGAAGTAATCGCTGGCAGTGGTTTCATCGCTACTACTTTCAAATTATCCCTTTCCTTTTCCGAATCCACCATATCCTTGCCTTCTCTGTGTACAAACTCTTCTTCTGCCTCCTCTGAAATCGGGGGCATTCTATCTGAACCGCTCAGACTGGCCGCAGTGGCTTCTTCTCTCTCATAGGCTTCATCAAGCGATCCTCTGGATGAGGTACCTATTTCCTGACCTTCCTTAGAACCATGGGACGAAGAAGAGGATCTTGTGTTAACTTTGGCTTGACCGGAAGTCAATCTAAGTGATGGGTCTACCCGGAGCTAACAGCCCATACCGACGCAAGTTCTCATCGATAAGTAGAACTTTAACGCTTCTCTTCCTGAGACTGATAGCTTCTAAAGTCTCTCAAACTTCATTAAGTGTCACATCTCTATTCGGCCTTGAGATAACTACAAGAGACATATAACTAGTTAGAGACTTCATTATGATGTTTTGGAGCTCAACAAGTAGAAAGAGAAGCTTACCGCCCGTCGTCCATCGACGATTGAAATACTCGGGGCATTTGATGAAAAAGTATTACGTTTTGAACTGTGATAAGTTTCTTTATAAGCATAAGACAATCTTTCGATTCCTCTAGACCTCGATTATAATCAAAGAGGGATAATCATCTTACCTCTTGAACGCTAAAAAATACCGCAACTTATCGAAACTTAGGGCACGGTTGAACGTCCGCACGAAAAGGACGTGCAAGCAAGGATGGCGTAACCATTCAGATGAAGCTGGAATAGGGTAATTCCTAAGTTTGAGAGCGTCTCACGCACAAAATCGTTGAAGGGAGGTACGGCTTCATTCCAACACATGTATCTATAGCAAGCAGTGTACCCCGGTGAGGGTATATGAGCAAATTCATCTTTTCCCAACAGATGCACGTCCTCTTCGAGAATTCTATGCTGTGTACATATACTATGAAGAACCTTGGTGGAAACCACTAACGATGCTCTTTCGGGTGGATTAAGCGGGACTCGGAGTTGCGAGGCGTGCGGTCCACGATGGGCCTGACCGAAATTAACTGACCGTACCGGGCATGTGAAGTGGATGATGATTTAGCTTTGGAGAGCGCCGGGATTTGCCGCTTGCCTTACGACATGTAGAAGGCTGCTTTATTCTATACAACAGAACTCGCATCCGAAAATGGTCAGGTAACTCTATCCTAAATTCTTAAGTTTCTCCAATCACACTTGAATTACAAATAAACATTAACTTGTAATCGACACATCAAACTTCAAGTGCGAACTGGGGCAAGTGTGCAAGTGTAATGTGTTATCTATATGGGATAAACTCAGTGCTCGATGCACTGCAAACGCTCTATCCTGTGTAGATAATTCGCTTATAGTGAAAAAAGAGAAGAACTTCCCATGTTAGTTCGTTTTTCATTTTTTGTTTACTTCTTGTACACTTACCTATTATCGATCAATGATCGATAACGGATCCATTATCCGAAGGGACGCAGAAAACTCTTCTCACTGCAGGAGCACCGCGTGCAGAATAATCAAGATGGATAAGCCCATATTCCCTAAATCGACAAGTGATATGTCATATGGTGGTGTCTGTGAAACTCGACACAAGTCAATTCTAGTTTGAAGGGTGAAGATAGAAAAACGTGTCAAGCATTGGGCCGAAGCTCGAATGTCATTCTGGGAGAGAAGACCGAATTTACTATCTTCCTCCTTTAAACTGCAATTAACTCAAACTTCTCAAAATCAACGGCAACAACAGTCATCAAATCATTGTACAGACATAACAATAGGCGAATCAAACAAGCAACCCACCTCAAACTGATTTAAAGGCACAAGAAGAACCACAAATAAAACTCAACAAGCTATGGATTTGATTTGTGGCAACTCAAGAAGGGAGCGAGCTAAAGCTAGGTCGGCTACAACCCAACAGCGAGCTAGGGCTTGATTGCAGCAAGCTAGGTTTTGGATTCGAATAGAATAATGGGTGGCTAGGGTTTCATGAGAGTGGAAAATGATGGGAGGGATCGGCAAAGAGAAAATTCAATCAAAGTAAAGAAGTAGGTCGAGGTGATGCTTGGACTACTTGGATCGAATCGCTGGAGGAGCGGGTCGCATGGAGAAGTGAAGTAGATTGGGTCGAATGAGTAATCTAGGCTGGCTCAAGGAGTACAAGTAGGCAAGATGCAAGAATTTTTGCTAAGTAATCGGATCGCCAGTGACCCGACCTAAGACTATTAAAAAAAATTAAAATGATGGTGATGAAAGATGCATATAATACAGTCATGGGAAAAGAAGAAAGAAAGCTTCATCTATTCCTCTCAAGCTCGTTCGATTACAACTGTTTGACATTCCAAGGCATGCCAGGAAGCTATGAGTGGAAATGTGATATATTGTGGTAAGTACTAGCAGTCAAAACCAAAGAAAGATGACCGATAACTTTGGGATAACATATTCGTAGAGTCTCATGCAATCACTTGGAAATCAACAAATGGATATTGGAAACGATAACTTCTAGAGCACGCCTTCTTTACAACAAAGACGTGCTCTAGGGGGCAAATGTTATCCGGGTTTTTAACCCAGCAAAAACCAATAGAAAACTAGACAACCTTATGTGGTTGGGATGGTTCAGAACTTAACCAAAAAAGCTAGGACAAGAGATTGACAAGGGCTAAGCTATACGACTAAAACAATAACTAGAATCAACGAGGCCGAGAGATCAGCAATCCTTCTATCCAATCAGCAGTTGAATGTAAACAGCTAGAGACTTGCCATCAACGATAGAAGGCTATGGGAACATCTCCAATTCCAGACTCAAGAAAAGTCCTAAGTACTTAGATCATCCAAGACCCATGCTTCTCCTCGAACCTTCAAACCAACCAGCTATGGAACACTACAAAAGAGGCGAGACTTTGACCCAAAAATGACCAAGTCTATGGGCCACCAGCAACCCATAGGCCAAGGGTCTCCAACGACCCATGTTTTTGACTCATTTTGCGAGCAGAAGTCCCCCTAGGCTGTCTGATACCTACCTGCGAGCTAATGAAGACAAGCCTGGCCTAGAAGCTCTCCGATCTCTATAAATAGCATTCTACATGTAACATAAAGAGGATCTGATCTAGACTGGTTGCTGAAGCTCTGTTGGAAACATTCTTCGCTCGCTATCTACCTCACAATAGTCTCCGAAGGAATTCACTATGATCCTTCAATGGATTCCAACTCCAGGGATTGAATCTAGCAAAGGATAATCAAAAGCCTTGTAATCAAACATCTCTTGTAACAGCAATCAGTCTATAATAAAACTATAAAGTGGACATTGGCTTCATTAACAGCCAAATCACTATAAAAATTATTTGTCTACTTTCTTTTACTGTTCTTTCTTCATATCTGTGATCTGTGATATTGCTCTGTCAGAACAAGGCTAGTGCTTTCAAACTCAAACTAGGGTGTTGGTCCATTTTTTGGGTCAACAGATATGCTTCATTCTCTCAGTTTGGCCGTCAGTTTAAGGGCGATAAGCTATGCTGAAGTGTAACTCTATCCCTAACGCCTCCTGTAAGATTTTCCAAAACCTGTTAGTGTACAATGGGTCTCGGTCACTTACAATGCTCTTCGGCACACCATAGAATCGTATTATCCACTTCACATGTAATTCGACCAATATGGCGGTCATTCTACTTGACTTGACGGATATAAATCTAGTGATTTGGTCAATCGATCGACTATGAAAAAAATGTTGTTGTACCCTACTCGAGTCCTCGACAGTCCATCGATGAAATCCATTGAATCCTATTTCCATTTCCACTCGAGAACTTCAAGCGATTGCATCACACCACTAGGCCTCTTCTGTTATGCCTTAACCAACTGGCAGTTCATGCATTTTGAGATAAATGTCCCATTTCTCTCTTCATCCCTTCTCAATAGAAGGTCTGCCTCATATCATGGTATATCTTATTACCATCGGGGTGAATAGTCAATCTCGAATGATGGCACACTCAGAGCACTTCATCCCTCAACCAATCAACATCGGGAACAAATAATCTCTCGCCCTTATGGAGCCAACCATTTCGGTCGAGTCTATACTCTCTCATATCCTCAAACTCTACTCCATCTTTAATTCTAGTTATGATCTCAGCTAATCTGGCATTATCACTCTGACTAGTACCAATCCACTCAATCAGAGTAGGTCTAATAGTCAAGCTCGCCAATATCTTTGGCTCTAACTCACATCTCATAACCACCAATATACTCTAACTGCGTCCACTCCAGGAACAAAGCTCCTAAGATGACATGTCTCCTACTCAAGGCATCTGTAGTTGCATTACCTTTCCTCGGTGTGTATGAGATATCAAAGTCATGGAAGGCTTGGAACTCTAACCATCGTTGTTGGTGAATGTTAATATTCTTTTGCGAAAAGAGGTACATCAATGATTTGTGGTTGGTGAACAGCTCGAACCTCTCTCCTAAAAGATAGCGCCTCCAAACCATTAGCGCAAACACAACCGCTACCAACTCTAAAGTAGGGTATTTCTTCTCATGTGACTTCAGTTATTAACTAGCATACGCAACAACCTTGCCTCCCTGCATTAATACCATTGTTTGTACCAAAAATTGGCACAACACCTCTCAGAAGTTTTTGAAGAGATAAAAGTGAAGAATGTAAATTTAAAAGATAGATTATCTAACAAAAACTCCAAAATCCGATAAGTAAATGCAAATACACAAACGATTTAGAGTGGTCATCGTATTGCCTACGTCCATTATGAAGTTTTTACGACTTTATTGATTCTCTTTCAACGATTACACTTGGTTACAGCAAATAACAGTGGATTACAACTGGAAATTCGAGTACAACAGCAAGATTAGGATGAAAAGCTCGATCCTGCAGAGTTTGGGCGCTTGAGAATCAAAAGATCCCTTTTCTGTAGGCTCTAGGGCTCTATTTATAGGCGTAGGAGGCTGATATTTCGCTCAAACCTCGGGAGACTCCTTCTGGCACGTGAGTGGGACCAAGTGATCGATCCTGGGAAGTTTCGACTCGATCTGTGATCGATACGAACTCAATTCATATCGATCAAGATGATGTCTAATGGAGCTGAAACTTGGTGAGAACATTCTATGGCTTGTACGTAATCTTTTGTGAAAATTTCATAGCATTTGGACCTGTGGATCTCAAGTTATGATCGATACGAGATGATGTTCTTCGAAGTATTGTTTTGTTCGAATCCACGGCTTCGAATCGATAGTGCAAGTGCCTTTGTGATGATGCGGCGCGCATTCATCGCATCGATCCACCCTTTACTCCGATTCAACCGCGTCTTCCCTTAAACTTCGCCTTATTCGTATCGAGAGACGTTGCATAGCTCGAATCCATCAATGACGTGTGCTTTGTATCGATTTGTAGCCTACCCACTTCGTACCGATTGAGGTTGCATAGTTCGTATCGATGGAAGTTGTCTTCATTCGATCGATATGAACAAGCAATACTTGTGATGGATACAAAATGAGGTCAACTGATGGATATGAACCAAGGCTATATGGTGGATTCGGGCAAGTGCCTTCCCGATGGATACGAATTAGACATTGGACAACCAATACGAAGCATACTACTCATCGATGGATACGAAACCGGTCGATACGAACTAAGGCTCATGGATGGATACAAATAGATCGATTCGAACTGGGGCCTATGGATGGATGCGAAGTAGTGTCGTTCGATCGATGCAAACACGATCGATTCAAATTGATGTTGATTGATGGATACAAAAATAGGGTTACCTCCTCCAACTTGCATCGATCATAGATTGAGCATATGGACTCAGATTAACTTGAAATTTGAAACGTTGCCTTCCATGGCTTCGCTTGTCGTGACTTGTCAATTGTAGCCTGATCCGGACTCGGAAAAAATTCATCGACATACATAGCGAACCTGCGCATACTCGTTTCCTAGGACGAGTGATCCTTGATTTTCAATCAGTTCCTTGATATCTCAGCCTTGCCAAAAGGCGGGATAAAATTTGCCCCCTAAAGTACGCCTTGTGGCAGACGTGCTTTGAATAGCTGCAGTCTTCGCTCTGAACAATTATTGCTTCTTCGTTGAAGGTTGTAACCTTGAGTTGTTGTAACTGATTGCTGTACGACAGTGCTTAGCAGTTTGTTGCCATAATCATTGTTAGATGAATATCCAATTCCTGTTAATGCTAAAAATTGAATATTAGTTTTTCATACACGTATATATGTTAACCTGGCTCTCGTTAACGTTGCACGTTCACGAGTCGTTGTTAGTTTTCTCCTATCGAATTCCGTTTCGATCCTCTCCTGAACCGATGTGAAACTCGAGTTGTGACAACGCTCAATGGTTGTTTTTGGATGATCCTTCGTGTCAATCCTCTCCTGAATCGATATAGAAGTTTGAAAGGTTGCTCTCGCATTGATGGACTTTGCATTGATGGATGCGACATGGATATTTCGCAACAATGTACATGAGCTCTGATGGGTACGAAATTAGCGTTCGTATCGATGGTATTGATGGATTCGAACATAATAGTTCGCAATGATGGACCGTGAATGGAGCTGTGAACTCATCGATACGAATAAAGATTTCGAATCGATGGAACTCAACTGTCTCCAGAGCTATTTTCATTATGTACTTCGTATCGATGGATCTATTGACCATTTCGAATCAATAGGAGCTTGGGTGGATGGATTCAAACTAGCCATTTGACTCGATGCGATAGTTGACCTGCAATGACCGGTCACATTTGACTGGGAGGCGAATCGCCCCTTCCCTTCACACTTGCGCCCATATAAATACTTTAGACTTCGGCCATTTTTTACTTTTTACTTTTTACTGTGGCTTTCTTTATCTCTTACTTTCGTATTGATCCTGGTAAAAGAATATCTGCACTCTGCCTTCGAATCAATCCAACGTAATTTTTTAATCCCTCAAATTCCAATTTTGATCTAGGTAATTAATCAGCTACGACTAAATCCAAGCGGCGGAGTTTGAATCTCAGATCCATCCCATCTTTGTCGATTGTCAATTCTGCCAATTGGTAAGGCCAGATCTAGACCAGAGCTTGGTTGAGCGTGACCATGGCGAGGCTCGCGTTGATTGAATAAGAAAGAGTTAGGGATAGGGAGCGACCAATTCATGGTTGCCCGGCCTCCATTTCGTACCGATGAAAAGAAGAATCATGGCTTGACTTCGTATCGATGACTGGATGTGGGGTTCGCATCAATGTAGCATTGATTGAGGAATTATGGGGTCCTTATCGATCCTGAGTGGACGCACTTCGTATCGATTTGAAGTATTAATATGAAGTCGTAGGAGGTATGATCGATACGAAGTCCTGAGTAGGCGATCGATACGAACTCCATCATTTTTGATCGTTACGGATATGGTCGATGCGAGGTTGCGGAGCTGTGATCGATACGAAGTGAGCATAAGTCAATCGATGCGAAGCATATCGATTCGAACTTGAACAATACGAGACATACCGATTTGAACTTGGGCGATATGAAACGCAACGCAATGATTCGAATCTGATCGATACGAAGTGTATCGATTCGATACGAAGCATATAGATTTGAATTCGATCGATACGAAGCGTATCGATTCGAATTCGATCGATACGAAGCGTATCGTTTCGAACGCACTCGATGCGAAGAGGAGGCCTCTGACTTGTTACTAATTTGAGCTGTGGTGACCGATCCCTAGTTGGAGTTTGATAGATCTAGAGAACTTTTGCACATTAAACATTCGACTCTGACGAGCTTCTGCCTTGCATAATTGGACCTGACCGTAGAACTGCACATTTGACTGCCTTTCGAAGCTCGCCGATGGAACTGTAACTTAACAAAATGACAATGGAGTATAACATGGATTGATCGCTAATGTTTGGATGGCACGGTTGTGATGGTCAGCGATGACGGTTACTCCGACTAGATTTTGAAGTTTTCGTCGCTTGCATACTTCTTTAACTCTATAGAATCTTTTCAATTAATTCACAGCACTGCACTGCACCGCACTCACTTCACATGGGGGAATGCATGGGCTCTTTATCATCTAATGATGGTTTAGCTATGGAAACTTCAAGCTCGCAGCCACCAGAAACTCAAACTTTAACTCCTCCAGCAATCGATATAACGACCATCGAGACCGAAGTCATTAACCCTGCCCCAGACGTAGTACCTGGGGCATCTTTTATTTCAACCCGGCAGATTCCGTTCCGTCCAATGTATCTGCAGATATGCTGGGATGAATATGCCTGAGGCATCGCTTGTCAATGGATGATGTGCTATTACCGAGTCCTAATGATAGACCGCACTGCCCTACGGAAGGGTATACCGCATTCAATCGCCATGCATGCACGGCCGGAACACTTCCTCCGTTCAATAAATATATTCGAGAAGTGTTGTCTTTCATCGGAATCGCTCCATCTCAATTGCATCCGAATGGATATACTTGTTGAACAGTCTTTTTATAGTATTTATGGAGTACCTTTATCGGCCACCGCTTCCGACTGAGATTGAATATTTATTCAACTTCAAAAGTCGAACAGATAGCCCATCCTTTACATTCCTGAAGGCAGTAAAAAAATTCCAAGTAGTAATGGGATCTTGGACTAGGCTGAGTTACTTTAAGATGGAGTGGTTCTATGTTAGATGCCCTCCAGGATTTGCCAGTCGATAGCTATTCAGACATGAGTACTGCTACCTTTTCGAACAGCTGATAGGACGGTTATAGTTGAAGTCAAACTCATATCACTTTTTCTTTACAGCGATAATTCAATGACCTGACGGCGCTTATTACAAGGAGATAGTTCGTGTTCTCCAAGAAGTCCCAAGCGAGGAGAGGCACATTGATTTGGTCCTAACAGACAGAAATTTGAGAATTCTCAGGTTGATTGAGCGGAGACAAAGCATAAGACTAGAGGGGACGTTGAGAACTAGATCGAAGAAGCGGGTCAAGTGTAAGACGCCTAGAGTTGTCATAACTGAGGAGGTTGATTCTAAGAGAACCCATACCGACGACAAACTCCTAGCTGGGCCTTCGGAAGCGGCCCTGGATTCTGAAGGAAAAAGACAAGGCAAGGCGACTGCTTTTCAACATTACAGACCCAGGAGATGGAAAACTGTGGTCGTGTCACGGGCAACTTTCGGAGTTGTAATTTTGAGGCTTCATCCCCACGAGCGGAAAATCTCTTCGAAGGGCTCGCCAATCTCCCAATTTCGGACGATGTGTCCTTCCAACATGATGTCGGATTGGACGAACTTCATCATGCTTTAGATGTAAGCGAGTCTCTTCCCACTAGCGCGGTCGACACTTTCGGTTGGTCGGGGAGTTGCATACACATATACACTTCATGGCACTACACGAACTACGACCGTAGAATGCCCACTATCGGAAGATTACTAACTCTACTCTTGTTTTACTTCGCAGACACGATGGCTAGTCGCGGCCCCATGCTTAGTAGTTTACGCAACACCCGCCGAACTTCATCATATTATAAGTCGCATAGGAGGGAGGGCGACAGGGACTACGAGCAAGGATACTCTAGTCAAGAACGTTATGATAGAGATAGGGGTTATGTACGCTGATCTCGAACTCGCTCGCTCCCTCCCAGAGTTCCTGCACCACCTCCAGTTCACGTTTCACGGCCTCCCAAAACTTCACGGCAAAGCCGTCATCTTACGCTTCAAGGTCCGACTCTCATCGCCGAACTGAAATAGTGGACCCCTCAACCACTGAACAGGCCATTACCGAGCCTACCGGGGAAGGAGCTGTCAAGCTTGCTCAGTTGTAAAAGGATTTTCTCGATATCTGCTTTGATGGCTACAGCTTTCCCCGGCGCTTGAAGAGAATTCCGGCATCGGCCGAATACACAGTGCATGATTATGTTGTGGACATATTCTTCCAGTATAAGGAGTGGTCGAAAGTTGCGCAAAAAGCGTCGAAGGTGGCGTTTGAGTGGGCAGCTACCATCGAGAAGTTGGAGAAAAAGCTTTCTCATAAAGACCGAATTATCCAAGTACTCAATAACGAGGCTGAGTCTTCTCACAAATCCGAGATAGAAGCTCTTAAGAAGGCTGACGATGCACACTCGACCATGGATAGGATGAAACGGGAACACTACGCCACAGTGGAGGACACGGGCCATAGGAACACCATCATCATTGCCGAGTGGGACGCAACCCTCAAAGAGCTCAATGAGCTTAAGTCTAAGTTCTCTGAAATCATAAAGGAAAAAGATGCTACTAATGTTTCCGCACAAGAAGCATGCGATCAAGCGGTGGTGCTTCAGAGGGATAGAGATGCGGCCATAGAAAAAGTCCACGAGGTTGAGGCTGAAGTTGATGAAAAGGTTCGGCTGGCGGAAACCAGGCTTGAGGCTGACACAGAGGAGCTTCTCGTCACTTATAATGCCAATGTACTGAGACATAGGAATCTGGCTTGGCTCAACGATTACTCAACACATCTATACAATGCCTGGAATCTGTTGATTGAAAGAGATGGCGGTGCAGTCGGCTGGTGCCTTCGATGGATTTGAGCCGAAGAACCGTATATTGAGCGAGGATGAAAAGAAGATTGTTCATGACTCTATGATTTCTCACGCAAGAGAGAGACTGGGCACCAAGCACCTAGAAATTGGCAAAGGCTCAGGCGTCGCACATCAAGTTACAAGCTCTGAGATCGTTACTTCATCTGGATCCGAGCCGATCCTAGTGATTGAGCCGCAGCCTGTCCCAACCTATGACCCGGAACAGCCACACCTATCCCCTATAAGGGAGCACTTTTCTGAAGCTGTTCAGCCAACCACGAGCCAAGTTGAGGAAGGTACTCTGCACAAATATCATGCGTGTTTGAAATGAAGTACTTGCGTTGAAGTGTGTACTAAAAACTTTTTCCTTATCCAGTGACTAAAAGCTACATCAACAGCGCCTCCTACAACCCAGGAATCACAAAAAATGCAGGAGGCCATCATCACCGAGGCGATCACTACGACCACGGCCGTGCCTATTGAATTAACACAAGGGAGATCACTTTATTTTGATGAGCAGATGATGAACGAACTCTTAGGCCGACAAAGCGACCGCTTCGCGGACTTACCATTCGTCCTTAGCGGATCTGCCTGCCTCTAGCGCTTCGACAAAAACCACTGCTGCCCCCTGAGACGACCAAACTTTTTCTCCATAAAAAGTCGTATCATCCTTAAGAAAGAAAGGGATAGAAAAGATAAAAGAAAGAAGAGAAAGAAGAAACAACACAAGAATCTCAACAGCGGAACGAATAAATTATATTAGTAACATAAGTATTACATAGTATACATCAAATATCAGAGTTACACAGACAATACAACACATACTAGACAGTTATAAACACTTGTCTAGTTATTACAACTTAATACATTACAGATAAACACTCAGAGATACTAACACAGCGGAAAACTATATAACTATACGCAGAAGCCTCCTGCTCCATTTGCTTCTCCACAATACGTCAAAGCTAACCTGAATCCTAACCTGAATTCCCTTGGCTACTCGTAAAAATTTGAGTACCCAAGATTTAAAGAAAAACAGAAATAACTCCAGGTCAGACATGGGTCTGGTGTGAGTAACAGGTTAAAGTTGCTTAACTTTGAAAAAAACCTTTGAAAAGAAAGGGTATCACGTAAGACTTCCCACACATAAACATGGAAAAGTTTTTACGTCATGCTAACCAAAACATTTGATAGGAAATCCAGTGATATTATAATAGTGTCTAGGGTTTTCAAGTAAATTAGGAAATAGCCGAAATTGTTACATTTATTAAATTCTAGCTACATAAGTTTACAATTAAATCCGAGGGCTCTTATTGGGTTTTGGATTCCATACAATGGCTGGGCTACTGGGGTACCGTCCGTCACAGTACGTGGCCTAGATCACCGTACCTAGGAATACGTCCGCTCCCCTGCAACACAAAGCCGGAACCATTCCTTACTGAACAGTTCCGAACAAGACCACCCCGCAGTTGTGATCAGCAACCGCACCACTAAGCCGAAATAAAGGGACATCTAGACAGGGGTAAATCTCGCTCTCAAGTGGGGGCTACCCACGAAGCCTTGCTGCACCTCCCCTGTTTTAGCCATTCCCGGTTGATGAGGCTTGAGGCTACGATTACCTTTATAGGACATATCACTTAGAATGCTCATCGTCCACCTGATGATGTTCTGAAAGCATTCAATCCATACAAGTTCGTTCCGAGTTCGAACGAAACAGAAGGCATTATCTCGTTACACTCATTTTGGAATCACCCTCGGAGTTAACGACGATAACCCTTGCATTCCAAATCACCATCTCGAACCTATAAGTACTATTCCGTCAAACTCATTACGGAATCGCCCACAGAGTTATACTAACATATAGTTCTTACACCTCGAGTCTTCACTTGCTCCACTTGAATTCACGTCCTAACGTTTAATTGGAATCGATGTGGTTTTCGGATCCCAAATATGGAAACTCGATCCCGGTCTCATCGAAATCCAAAGCGTATCTTTTAGGTCCAAGTTGTTTAAGTTTAAAACAATTCAATTTAATTATCTATATACACACAGATAGATAATTCTCAACACAATAGATAATCAACATTATCATCAATAGATAATTCATATCATAATCAGATAATCCATATTATCATCCAAAAGCAACTAATACATCCATATCACATAACATCTTCATCTCATAGCTGAGATTACAAACCATACATGGCGATCAATACCAATCATCAAACATAAGCAATGATCTAATGATCACACCATTTATAATTAATTTAAAATGAATTAAATTAATTACTTAATCTCTAATTAATTTAAAATGAATTAAATTAATTACTTCATCAATAAAATCCTGCTTAACTTAACCATCAATTGATTACAAATCAATAAGATAAAACACCATCTCAATATTCCTTCTAATTAATCATTATTGATTAATAATTCCCTAATTACTATAAGTAATTAGTCTTTAATATTAATTACACAAGTTAATTATATTAAACCCTTTGCAAATAATTAACTTGTAGTTGCTTAATTAATTAATTAATTAGCTAAAATTAATTACATTAATCATTTATTCATTATTAATCACACCTTAATTAATCAATTCCAAATTACATCATTAATTAATTAATTAATGATTTTTGATTACATTTAGTCAATCTCTCAATATAAATTAATTACATAAGTAATTAATCTGAAATTAATCCACACATATATATTAATCAGCCATGATTAATAACCATTCAGTAATTAACTACTTTAATTACTCTTTCCATAAATTAATTACTCTTAATAAATTATTCCCATTTATCCCTTGATAAATTTTCAAAGTAAATTCAAATTACTTCCATAATTAATATCTTTAATTACATCCAGTAATTATTTAATTAATTACTTCCCTAAGTAATTATAATTTCATTAATTTACATAAAGTGGAAATCAAACAATCCACATATGTTTAAATTAATTTAACTTAATTAATCTAAACTAATCACATTAATCAATTAATTACACCAAGTAATTAATTCATTAATTACTTTCATTAAGTAATTTAACTTAAACAATTGATTATTATTAATTAATTAATTTAATTAATTATCAAAAATTAACCACGTTAATTAATTGTAAAAATAATCTTAAGTTAATCACCTTCGTTAACATTTCTTAATTACTTAATTAAGAGTTAACTTATACAAATCATTATTAATTATCAATTAATTAATATTTGATTACAATTTAATTAATCTCTAATTATTAATTAATTAAGTGTTAATTAAAATCTAAATTATCTTTAATCACTTGATTAAATAAATCTTAATCATTAATTAAAATTCAATTAACCATCCTTAATTATAGATTAATTAACCTTAATTAATTAGTCTCAAATCTCATTAATTAACTTAAAAATTATTAATTACTTAATTAAACATCCACATTATTCATAAATTAAATAATTAATATTCTATTTAAATTAATTTAATAATTTAAATGAAACCAATTTCTTAAGTTCTAAATTAAGAAACATTCTTCTTATATAAAGTATTTTAAAACAAATTAATTCCAAATTTATTTTAACCTTCACTTAAAATTTCAATTTAAAACTTTAAGATTTTAAAATGAAACAATTTATTTAAACAAGGTTTTTAAACCAATTTTAAAATCCTTTCTATCTCACATGTTCAAAAACATACCTTTTATAAACTAAAAGTTTAAAAGATAATAAAACAAATTTATTTCAAAAAATTCAATTTAAAAAATTCTTTTTAAATTTTAAACTGAATTACAGTTAAATTTTTATTCCAAATTTAAACTTAGAACTTTAAAGCTTTACTTACATTTCCATCTTTATTTTAAGTTCAAGTATTTAACCTTCCTAAAATAGTTTAAACAAATTTAAATTTAAAAACTTATTTTAAAAACTGACTTAAAATCAAATTTCAGGTTTTAAAACTGAACTTAAATTGATTTTATATTTTATTTCATAATTTAAAACTCATAGTTTAAATTCAAAACCAATGTTCCTTTATACTTTAAAAAGTTTAAAATCTAAATTTAAATTTCCAGTTTTAAATTAAATTCAAACTTAGATTCTTCTACCTGAGCTTCATATTTTAGTTTCCAGATTTAAACTTTGTTTTAAATTTCAGTTGCATTATAAACTTACTTTTAAATTTAAAACAAAAAAACAGTTTCCTCTTTTAATTTAAAACATCTTACATTTTTGAATTCAAAAATGATTCAAAATCCAAGATTTAAATTATTGAATTCATAATTAAATTACAGGTTTAAAAATCTCAGTTTGAACTTTAACTTACATTTTTAAACTTTACTTTTTAAATTTAAATAAAAACAGAAAACAGTTTCTGTTCTAAATCAATTTAGAATTTAAAAGGTTTTCAAATTTATTTCAAAGATCCAAAATTTAAACTTATTGAATTCAAATTCAAATTCAATTCCTGGTTCAACTTAGTTTCAGATTTTTGTTTGCATTTTAAACTTGCTTTTAAACAGAAAAGTAAAACAGGTTAACCTGAAACAATCAGGTAACCCGAGCAAAGCTAAAAATTACTTCGAGTCACAAGTCCCTCTGCTTTGAGTCACCCTCCAATTTACCCGAGACTATCATGAGGAATCAAATTGTAACCCACTTCAAACATATCCTCATCACATACTCGTGCACCTGCCCATCAACTCCGGCCATTACTGGCCAAACCCACGACCACCCCACGGTCAACAATCCTCCCCTCAGGCCAACTCAACACCACCTTCTACAACATATGCTCGAATTCAAGTTCGAGACCCAAATTCCAAAACCTGGAACTGCAGACAGCAAAACACATTCCCAACCTGTCAACATCAATTCCTCCCATCTCCGACCATCATCACCTTCCATACTCCGGCGAAGACTACCCCAAACCACCATCTACCTGTTGGCAAATCCTGGTTGAAATCGATCAACCGAGGAGATCACATTCTAACAAAAACAGTGACCCAATAAAACTAGGGTTCACCACAGAAAATCCAAATTACAACCTCAAAAATGAATATCAATTAAATCCAATAATTTTCCCATCATCTTAGTTAACTTCTCCACCTCCAGAAACAAATCCAATCCAATCGAACACATAAACTAACAGTGCTACCCCAAAATGTGTATTACAGTGGAGTTTGAATTATTTTCTAGTTAAAGCAATAAAAATTGTAGTTTTACCTTAAAAATACTATTTTTTCATGATGGTTTGATATACAAACCTGAAACATTGTTTTGTAATGTTTGGATTTTCACCATAACAAATTTTTACTCTGTTATATTCACTTTCAAGTAAAACAGAATTTTTTTCTAACTCATGTAATTTTTTTTAAAAAATTACCTTATCTTATAATAAACAAGTTTCATTCAAAATTGAAATCATAACAGCAAACATCCCAAAAGAAAAAAAAGAATTCTAGAATCAAACATGAGTTGGAATTTGAAGAACAGCAAGACAACAGTCAATGACATGTACACATAAATATTTTCACATGTATATATGTTCACAGCAAATTCAAATCTTAAATTCATTTCTTATTTAAACGCAAGAAAACAATATTTACCTATTTAATAAATTTTATAAATTTGAGTTACTCACCTGAAATTAAAATGCAGACAGAACATCCTTTGTTAAGATTTGAAAACAGCCTTTAACTTGCTTCCTATTTTCCAGATTTTAAAGAATAGATGGATGCAGACATCTTGCTTACAGGCAGCTTGCTTGAATGGTATGCAGATGCAAATTTGAAATTGCAGTTTCAACCCAGGTCGTTTTGAAAAAAAATGCAGGCTTCCTTACTTTATTTTCCAACTTTTGAAAGAAATGCAGATGCTTGCTTGAAATTGTTGCATGCAGGTTTTGTTTTGGAGGATGCAGATTAGAAATTACATGCATGTTTGAATATGGGTATGGGGTCAATGGTTTACAGAGATTTAAGCTTGAAGAGCTTGATTTAAATCTGAAATGCTTGAAGATGGTACAGATTTTTGAAGGAGGAAAAGGTTTCTTTAGTTAAGAAATGAAATTGAGAAAAAGCCAGGAATGAAAGAATGCAATGTTTTATAAACTAAATTTATGATTTATTAAAAACAAAGAAAAATAAAAGATATAATTTGACACTTGTCTAAAATGTTAACTTCCTTGTTTAATTACTTAACATATGTTATTTGAGGCTTTTATATACTTACACATGTATATTTAAATGTTATGTTATCTTAATTATGTGTTAAGGAAAATTAAACTTAATTAGTTAGTTTCTTTAACACCTAGTTTTGAATATAATTAATTTCTAAAGAATAAAGCAAAGTGTTATTATAAATAAACAATATACAAATAAATCTTTTGTCAAAGATACTTTTAAACAATTAAAATAAATTTATAAAAGAGTTTATAACTTACTTGAATACATGTCTCATATTTTAAATTGTATTTTAAATTTCATATTCAATTTACAAACCATAATTGTTATAAATCAATATTTTAAAAAGATTAACACAAACATTTTAGAACCTTATTTTAATATTCAAACTTAAGTTAAAATGAATTTTAAAGAAATAAAACATTTATCTTATATATTTAAAATCATTTAGTTATTTTATTAAATAGTTTTTGAAAAGCTTAAATCAAAAATAAATCACAATCCCAATTTTCAAAATATTAAAATTATGTTATACTAATTTAATTAAAAACAACTTATCTATTTAAAATATATATATAAATACATATACATTTTATAAATAGAAAACAATTTATTAACTTATTAAAAATAAATTCACAAATTAAATATTTATTAAAGAAGATTATTGAATCAAATCAAATTTATTAACAAAAATTATCAATTCAATTTAAATTTAAACACAGATTATTAAATTTATATTGTCCAAAATTCCGGGATATTACACCCCCAGTGAATCCCGTGCTATTCATGAAGCAGAGATACTGGCTGAAATCGATGCGGAGATGGAGGCAGCGGCTCATTGCGGTGGTTCTGAGGGTGGATTGACGGCACCTAGCCCAACTCCAATTAGAATGATATCACCCGGGGGTATACTTGTTGATACTAGTGTGTCGGTTCCATCCCCGGTAGTAGATCCAGTTCCTCCGACTCCTCCTGCAGGAAGCATTCCTTTAGACTCAATTTCGGAGGAAGAAGTTGTTATTATGCCTCCGTCTGGAGATTTCCCACCTAAAGGGAAAGGCTCGAAACGAAGGATTGTTAGTGGCTCCGGCGGTTCCATGCCGAAGAAGAAGCCGAGGAAGAAGAAGGAATATATAGGCTCCCTTGGCATATTTTTTGGATAGATAGAAGTTTATTTTTGCTTTCATAGGCCGTGTATAGATGCAGATTCGGCCCCCGCTAGAAGGCATTTTCTGGAAGAACTTGCACATGAATCTTTACTTTCAGTTAGTTGAAATGAGGTTTGATTTTCTCTTTGCTTCAACTGTTTTTCCTGTCTTTTATGCTTAAGTGTTATAGTGTTTGAATCTTAGTTCAGTATGCTTGTGGAGTGTCAGTTCTGGAGTTGAATTTGTTTTATACACCAAGTCTGGAAATCGTGAACACAAGTCGTGATCGGAGATTGAGTTGGACTTGTCGACGTCGTGTTGCTCCAGTCAGTGATTAACACTTAAGCCATACCCCCAGTTCGGGGAACCGGTTGCAATGATCGGCTAGCGATCGCAATTTACCTCTACTTTCTGAGCTTAAAGTCATCAAATTGATGTAGAAACAAGTGAAGGGCGAGCGGTTGAATCGCATTTGTTCACTTGTAATAATCACATCCACACTCCGGGGATCAGTATTTGTATTTCGGCGGTCAATCGCGCCTATTAAAAATTTTTAAGCACATGTCCACACTCTGGGGACTTAGATTAATTTTTAAGTGATCGTCTGCACCCAAGTTATATTTATACTCTGTCCACACTCTAGGGACTCATGGTTATTTGCAATCGATAATCGGGCCCGCACTCTGGGAATCAGAAAACTATCAACATTTGAAATCCGGTTCACACTCCGGGAACCTGGACTTAGTATTTTATACTCCAATTTACATTCTGGGAATTTGGAGTTAACGTTTATACTCCAGTTCACATTCCGAGAGCCTAGAGTCGATGTTTATACTCCAATTCACACTCTAGGAATTCGGAGTTAGCCAACGTATGGTCAGTCACATTTGTTTAGGCTTTTTAGGAGCTCGTTCACACTCCGAGAAGATGGATTCATCGGGATCGTGAATGGTCGGTTCACATTCACCCCGAGTAAACAAGCGAGGTCGTTAGATGGACGGGTCCATCCTCCTCGAAATTGGTTAGGATACGGTCGGAGTTGTTTGGTTGACAGATTCACCCTCTCCAAAATCGCATTCAGGATTTTTATGCTCCAACTCGCACTCTAGGAAGGATTGTCGTGTATCAATCCTTTTCGATTTTAGCGTAGTGACTTGCCCACGAGCTCGGGTTTCACTTAGCGAGTGACCGGTCGTATCACGATCACTCCCTATTTGAATAAATTCCACTGCACTATGGAACTTAGCTCTTTATGCATTGTGATGTGGTACATCGTATTCAATAAATCACAGCTCTGGCTCGAAGAGATGGCATTTTATTGCTGAAATGAGAAAATACGGCAAAGTCAGTTGCCTTATTACAAATTAACATTTCGAAATGCAGAAACAAATTACAAATAAAAGAATGAATCAAATAGATAAAGCCTTTCATGTGTAGTAGTGACGGAGGCTTTCACTATTCCAACCTTTTGGCAAAGTAAGACCATCAACGGTCGATAACTTGAACGTGCCATCTCCGAATATTTGAGTGATCACATACGGTCCTTCCCAATTTGGCTTCATGTGTGAAGGAACCGGATAGATTCCTTTCAAAACGAAATCACCAAGTCTAAAGGTTCGCGGTCGAACCTTGGCATTGTACAATCGGACGACTCGATTTCGATATGCGGCTGCCCTCAAATCAGCCTCTTCACCCTTCTCATCCAGTAAATCCAAAGATTCAGCTAGTAATATGTCATTCGTCTCTGGGTCATAATAAGTCACACGATGAGAAGGTACTTCCAACTCGACTGGAATAACGGCTTCTGAGCCGTAAGACAAAGAAAATGGAGTGTGTCCGGTCGCGGACTTGTGGGTCGTTTGATAAGCCCATAAGGCCATAGGAAGTTCATCAACCCACTTGCCCCCGGCCTTTTCCAGTCGTTTTTTTAGAATAGATTTGATAGCCTTGTTAACTGCTTCAACTTGGCCATTCGCTTGGGGTGAGCAACTGCAGAGAATTTTTTGTGGATATGGAATCGTTGACAGAAATTCTTGAATTCAACACTGTCGAACTGGGCTCCGTTATCAGTGACAATGGTATGCGGGAGACCAAATCGGCAGATAATGTTGCAAACTACGAAGTTGATTACTTTCTTCGTCGTGATTGTTGCAAGGGGTTCAGCTTCATCCCACTTGGTAAAATAGTCAACTGCGACGATGGCATACTTCGCTCCACCATTGGCTAGGGGTAGAGTTCCAATAATATCGATGCCCCATATTGGAAACGGCCACGGGCTGACCATTTGGGTTATCTTGGTAGGCGGGGATCTAGGAATTCGAGCGTGTTTCTAGCATTTATCGCATTTCCTGGTATAGTCTGCTACATCACGGTTTACGTTGGGCTAGTAATACCCATATCGGAGTACTTTCTTAGCAAGAGCGTGCCCCTCGGTGTGATCGCCACATACCCTTCGTGTAACACTCGTTTAATCTCATCGTGAGAAACACATCGGAGGAGAGGTACAAAATATCCTCTTCTATACATGGCACCATTCTGGATGGTGAACCGCGAGGCTGTTTGAAGAATCTGTCTTCTTTCACTCCTACGATCAGGCAGTGTTCCATGCTCGATGTAATTCCGGTACGGAGTCATCCATGATTCCCTTTCGGAAGTAGCCTCAAATACGGAGTCGGTCTCCATCTGATCAATGCTTAGGGACGATAAAGCTTCAGTAGGAACGAGCCCCATCTGCTGCGCTTCGCCAATACTTGCTAATTTGCCAATGAATCAGCCTTCTGATTGCACTCGCAGGGTATGTAGAAGATGGCATAATAATCAAATTGGTCAAGCACTTCCTGGACTCGAGTTAGGTAAGCAGCTAGTCTTCGATTCTTGGCCTGATATTCACCCCGAACCTGGCATACAAGTAATGGAGAATCATAGTAAATTTATACAGCAACAATTCTTAGATCACGGGCTAGCTTCAACCCAGCAAGCAAGGCTTCATATTCAGCTTCATTATTGGTCGCACGAAATTCAAACTTCAAGGCATAGCAATTGGATCGGCCCTCGGGGTTCCAAGTACTACTCCAGCACCCGAGCACCGATCGTTGGATGCACCATAGGTATGTAGCTTCCAGATGTATTCGAGAGAATTACTGGTTTCGGGGAAGTCCGCTGGAATGGTAAATTTAGCTATGAAATCTGCTAAAACTTGCCCTCGAATGGCTCTCCTTGGAGTATTAGTGATATAAAACTGACTAGTTCGATATTCCACTTGAGTAACCTACCAGACGTCTCAGGCCGCGTAAGAAACTGTCGTAACAGCTGATCGGTGTACACAGTAACAGGATGAGCTTGGAAATATGGACGGAGCTTCCTCAAGGCAATGACTAGGCAGTAAACCAATTTCTCTAGCTTCGGATAGTTTCTCTCAGCTCCGGTTAGCGTTTGCTAAAATAGTAAACCGGTTTTTCTCGTTCTTCCTCTCGAACTAAGGCAGCACTGATTGCATTCTCTGATACCGCCAGGTAAAGATATAACTGCTCATGGTCGATGGGCTTCGACAAAATTGGTGGCGTGGAGAGATATTGAACCAGCGCTTTGAATGCGTCTTCACATTCAGAGGTGCATTCAAAGTTTCGCTTTCCTTTTCGGATCAGATCGAAGAAGGGGATGCATTTATCTATGGACTTCGAAATGAACATGCTTAATGCTGCTACATTCCCGCTGAGACTCTGGACTTGCTTTACGGTCCATGGAGCTTGCAAGTTTCTGATTGCCCAGATCTTTTCGAGATTGGCTTCTATTCCTCGAGCGTTGACGATGAACCCAAGAAACTTTTCAGATGCGACTTCAAAGTGACATTTTAGCGGATTAAGCTTCATCCTGTATTCTCGAAGGATGTTGAACATTGATTCCAAGTCTTGAATATGGTCAGTGGAGAAACGCGACTTTACCAGCATATCGTCTACATATACTTCCATGGTCTTCCCGATCTGGTTGGCGAACATCCGGTTAACTAGGCCTTGATATGTTGGTCCGGCGATCTTGTGTCCAAAAGGCATGACTCTGTAGCAGTAGAGTTCCAGATCGGTTACAAAGCTGGTATGTTCTTGGTCAGGTAAATGCATGGGTATTTGATTGTAACCCGAATAAGCATCCATAAAAGATAGCAATTCATGTCCTGCCGTTGAATCTATAAGTTGGTCAATTCGAGGAAGTGGAAAACTGTCCTTGGGGCAAGCTTTGTTTAGATTAGAGTAATCAACACACGTCCTCTATTTCCTATTGGCTTTCGAACAAGTACGGGGTTGGATACCCACTCCAGGTATAGAGCATCTCGAATGAACCCATTTGCTTTCAGCTTGTCGACTTCTTCCTTAAGGGGCACAGATCTCTCTGGATCCATACCGCGCCTTTTCTGTCTGAGCGGGATACACCGTGGGTCAACATTAAGAGTGTGGCTCGTGATGTCCAGCGAGATTCCACACATATCAGAGTGCGTCCAGGCGAATACGTCGAGATTCGCCTGGATAAATTGTACCAATTCATGTTGTGTCTGTTGCCCCAACTGAGACCCAATCTTTAACATCCTTGAATCATCATCATCATTGATCGGAACATCGATTGTCAGTTCGGCCGAGGAAGCTTGATTTTCTACAGATTCATCTCTACTGTCAGAAGCTCTCGGATCAAGATCCCTCAGGAATTGGTTTGGGTACCCAGGCCCGAGCCCAGGCACCAATTGTCAATTGCCGACGAAACGGACGCAGAGAGATTCCTCTACGCCCTTTCCCATCTCCCTTCACTGCGCTTCACGCAGCTCAGCAACATAACAGGCTCTCCCAACAGCCTGATCTCCTTGAATGACTCTGATCCCATGATTGGTGGGAAATTTCAGAGTCAGACACCATGGAGCAATAGCTGCCCTAAATTCAGCAAGGGACAGTCAGTCCAAAAAAGCGTTGTAGGGGGAGTGAATGTCTAACACAACAAATTGCAACATTCGGACTCTCCGGTGCTCCCCAACTCCCAATTCCACTGGCAACTCCACTACTCCAGTGGGCATATTAGCACTTCCATTGAAGCCGTGGATTCTAGAGTGGAAATGCTTCAAATCCTTGGCTTCCATTTTCATTAAATCATAAGCTCGCTTGAATAGGATATTTACAGAGCTCCCACTGTCAACCAGGATCCTCTTCATCCAAGCAGGACCTACCTGGGCAGATATAACCAGTGGGTCGATAGTGGGGGCTTAGACCTTGTCAGCAACCCGGTCTCTGGATACAATGTCATCAGTCATCGTCCTTTGTTGTTTGGTCGAAGCCCCTTCATCAAAGTTACTACAACACACACAGTCCACATGCTTGATAGAGCTGGCATACGACTCCATTTCCATTCATCTTCGGTCTGCTGGATGAAGACCACCACTAACTGTGTTTATGACCAACCTCCTGCCCGTACGAGCGGGTTCCTCCTGTCTTTCCTGATTCTGAGCACGATTTTGGTTTAATGGGCCCGCACTCCATACTGCGGTGTCCGTACGAACTGATTTAACTTTCTCTCCTCGATCAGTATTTCAATGAGGTCCTATAAATGACGGCGCTCGTTTGTATTTTGACCGTAGTTTCATGAAACCTACAGAACTTTCCTATCTGAATTTTCCTCTCCGATGATAGTTTCGGAGCAGGCTTCTTATACTGCATGGCGTTGCAGGTTTGCAGATACATGTTCTCTAGCGATGTATTCAGGGGGGTGTAATTGTCAAACATCGGTGCCCTACATCGCGGGCCACGGTTCTGATCCCGTTTCTTATTCTGATTACCATTGTTTCTCGGCTGGGTTTGCTTATTCTGTATATTCAGTTGAACTTTCCCAGAACTCTCACCGGACTGTTTTACTGCCACATTGCTTTGAATCTCTTCACGATTGGATCCCACGTCGTCTTGCTTCCTAGACTGTTTCGGACTGTTTTACTGACACAATTCTTTGAATCCCTTCACTATTAGGTCCTACATCATCCTGCTTCCTAGACTGTTTCGCGTCCTCTCGCCTTAAGAATTGGATGGTTTTGGAGTAGAAATGGTCCAATGACGCGGGAGGCTTCCCCGCTAACCAATTTCCAAACTCAGAGTCGGGGTCAATTCCCTTAGTCAGTGCCATTAAGATCGAGTTGTCATTGGGGTTACTTATCTCTGCACATGCAGCATGGAATCTCTCCAAGTAGTGTCTAAGCGTCTCCCCGAGAGCTTGAGTGACGCTGGATAAAGTATTAACATCCTTAGGCCTAGCAACGTGCATACGAAACTGTTCTACAAACTTTGTGGCTATTTGGTCAAAGCAAGAAATGGATCGGGGCGGCAATCGTGTAAACCACATGGTGACAATGCCCTCCAAAGAGATAGGAAAGCTATGACACTTCACTGCGTCATCCGCTCTTGCAGCGTTCATCAGCCACTCATACTTCAGGATGTGCTGATTTGGGTCTGAATTCCCTTCATAAACTGGCAGAGCGGGAATTCTGAACCGTCGAGGAGGTTCGGCGTAGAGTATGTCATACATAAAAGAGGTGTGACTACGGGAGATTCCCCAGTCGTCGTTAGAAAGACCCTAACTTTCGAGGATCATTTACCGTATCATAGCTGGGAGGTCCGGCATCTGGACATTCTATACGGGTTGAGCCGAGGTGTAGTCGGGCTCCACAGCGCGAGTTTGGACCGGACGCTGTCGACGGTCCACGTCTCGCCTCCTTGGCTCATAGTCTTCAGGGACGTACGTTTCAGGAGTATGCCCATGCTGATGTTGGTTTATATCGGGCTGATTTCGGGCATCAACCCTTGGTTCTGCAGCGGCGGTTGCGGTACGGTTATCCTTGGTGTAGTGTGGAATTGTGCCTCCCCGAGATAAGGGTCCAGTATGGAAGCTGGACGAGGGGCCGACCCTCAACTGTCCAACAGTCAACGTAGGTTGATGTCCAGCAACTTGCGCGTAACTTCCGTCCAATCGGGGACGGGTGGACCTGTGGTTGTAACCAGACGATGCCGAACTCTCGGTAAAGGAGTTAGAGGCGTGATCCCTCCTACATCTTCTACGCCTTTGGCGGTTCAATTGGTCAGTCAGCTCAGCATTTGCGCGCAGCTGTTCTGTTGGCTGTTGACGACTCTGTGTCAATTCCTGGAGCAACAACTGGAATTCTTCCCTGGTAATCGGGCCCGACGGATCTGAGGGTCCGGTAGCGTTTTGGTTGGTTGGAGACAACTACGCGGGATTTATCTATCCCGACCTTCTTGATCGGCAACGTTGGAGGTGGTCCTTGTGCTTGCTATCTTGAGGATGAACTCCTTTCCTAGACTTTACGCAAATTTGAATGGAATGGAAGAAATATGGATTAGAGATCTGGATCTTCCTCTTAGATTTACGCAATCCGGTATCGACGGTAGATCCAAAAGAGCAAGAGAAAATCTGGGTTGAATTTTTCAGAGAAAGCACCAAAGTGTTTGTACCAAAAATGGGCACAACACCTCTTGGAAGTTTTTGAAGAGATAAAAGTGAAGAATGTAAATTTAAAAGATAGATTATCTAACCAAAACTCCAAAATCCGATATGTAAATGCAAATACACAAACGATTTAGAGTGGTTCGGCATATTGTCATCCACTATGAAGTTTTTATGACTTTATTGATTCTCTTTCAATGATTACACTTGGTTACAGCAAACAACAGCAGATTACAACTGGAAATTCGAGTACAACAGCAAGATTAGGATGCAAAGGTCGATCCGAGAGTCTGGGCGCTTAAGAATCAAAAGATCCCTTTTATGTAGGCTTTAGGGCTCTATTTATAGGCGTAGGAGGCTGATTTTTCGCTCAAACTTCAGGGGACTCCTTCTGGCACGTGAGTGGGCCCACGTGATCGATCTCGGGAAGTTTCGACTCGATCTGTGATTGATACGAACTCAATTCCTATCGATCAAGATGATGTCCAATGGAACCGAAACTTGGTCAGAACATTCAATGGCTTGTACGTAATCTTTTGTGAAAATTTCATAGCATCTGGACCTGTGGATCTCAAGTCGGGATCGATACGAGATGATGTTTTTCAGAGTACTGTTTCATTCGAATCCACGGCTTCGATTCGATTCTCTTCGAATCGATAGTGCACGTGCCTCTATGATGATGTGGCGTGCATTCCTCTCACTGATCTACCCTTCACTCCGAGTCGACCGCGTCTTCCCTTAAACTTTGCCTTATTCGTATCGAGAGACGTTGCATGGCTCGAATCCATCTATGACGTGTGCTTTGTATCGATTCGTAGCCTGCCCACTTCGTACCGATGGAGGTTGCGTAGTTCGTATCGATGGAAGTTGTCTTCGTTCGATTGATACGAACAAGCAATACTTGCGATGGATATAAAATGAGGTCAACTGATGGAAACGAACCAAGGCTAACTGGTAGATTCGATCAAGTGACTTCCCGAGGGATACGAATTAGCATTGAACGACCAATACGAAGCAAACTACTCATCGATGGATATGAAACCGGTCGATATGAACTAAGGCTCGTGGATGGATACGAAACCGATCGATTTGAACTAGGGCATATCGATGGATGTGAAGTGGTGTCTTCTGATTGATGCGAACGAGATCGATTCGAATTGATGTTGATTGATGGATACGAAAACAGGGTTACTCCTCCAACTTGCATCGATCATAACTTGAGCATATGGACTCGGATTGACTTGAAATTTGGAATGTTGAATTCCATGGCTTCGCTTGTCGTGACTTGTCACTTGTAGCCTGATTCAGACTCAGATA
Source organism: Allium cepa (assembly GCA_030765085.1). Lineage (NCBI taxonomy): Eukaryota > Viridiplantae > Streptophyta > Magnoliopsida > Asparagales > Amaryllidaceae > Allium > Allium cepa. The sequence continues at coordinate 442,038,724 of CM060944.1, read as the reverse complement.
AAATTCATCGACTTCCGTTGCGAACCTGCACATACTAGATACCCAGGACGAGTGATCCTTGGTTGTCAATCAGTTCCTTGATATCTCGGCCTGGCCAAAAGGTGGGATAACATTTGCCCCCTAAAGTATGTCTTGTGAAAACATGACGTTCTTTGAAAAGCTGCAGTCTTCACTCTGAATAGTTATTGCTTCTTCGTTGAAGGTTGTAACTTTGAGTTGCTGTAACTGATTGTTATACGATAGTGCTTAGCAGTTTGTTGCCGTAATCGTTGTTAGATGGATATCCAATTCCTCTTAATGTTGAAAATTGAATATTAGTTTATCATACACGTATATATGTTAACCTGACTCTCATTAATGTGGCATTTTCACGGGTCGTTGTCAGTTTTCTCGTATCGAATTCCGTTTCAATCCTCTCCTGAACCGATGTGAAACTTGAGTTGTGACAACGCTTAATCAGTGTTTTTGGATGATCCTTCGTGTCGATCCTCTCCTGAATTGATATAGAAATTTGAAAGGTTGCTCTCGCATTGATGGACTTTGCATTGATGGATGTGACATGCATATTTCGCATCGATGTGCATTAGCTTTGATCGGTAAGAAATTAGCGTTCGTATCGATGGTAGTGATGGATTCGAATAGAATAGTTCATAACGATGGACCGTGAATGGAGCTGTGAACTCGTCGATACGAATAAAGATTTCGAATCGATGGAACTCAATTATCTCCAGAGCTATCTTTATTGTGTACTTTGTATCGATGGATTTACTGACAATTTCGAATCGATGGGAGCTTGGACGGATGGATTCGAACTGGCCGTTTGACTGCAATCACCGGTCGCATTTGAGTGGGAGGCGAATCGCCCCTTCCCCTCACACTTGCTCCCATATAAATATTTTGGACCTCGGCTATTTTTTACTTTTTACTTTTACTCTGGCTTTCGTTACCTCTTACTTTCGTATCGATCCCGGTAAAAGAAGATCTGCACTCTGCCTTCGAATCGATCCAACACAATTTTTTAATCCCTCGAATTCCAATTATAATCTAGGTAATTAATCAGCTATGACTAAATCCAAGCGGCGGAGTTTGAATCTCAGATCTATCCTATCTTTGCCGATTATCAATGCTGGCAATCGGTAAGGCCAGATCTGGACCAGAGCTTGGTTGAGGGATGTCATGGCGAGGCTCCCGTTGATTGAAGAAGAAAGAGTTAGGGATAGGGAGCGATCAATTGATGGTTTCCCGGCCTCCATTTCGTACCGATAAAAAGAAGAATCATGGCTTGACTTCGTATCGATGACTGGATGTGGGTTTCGCATCGATGTAGTGTTGATTGAGGAATGATGCGGTCCTTATCGATCCTGAGTGGATGCACTTCGTATCGATTTGAAGTATTAATATGAAGCCGTAGGAGGTATGATCGATACGAAGTCCTGAGTAGGCGATCGATACGAACTCCGTCATTTTTTATCGTTACGAATATGGTCGATGCGAGGTTGCCGAGCTATGATCGATACGAAGTAAGCACAAGTCAATCGATGCGAAGCGTATCGATTCAAACTCGAACGATACGAGACATACTGATTTGAACCCGGGCGATACAAAACGCAACGATTCGAATTTGATCGATACGAAGCGTATCGATTCGATACGAAGCGTATCGATTCGAATTCGATCGATACGAAACATATCATTTCGAACGCACTTGATACAAAGAGGAGGCCTCTGACTTGTTACTAATTTGAGCTATGGTGATCGATCCCAAGTCGGAGTTTGATAGATCTAGAGAACTTTTGCACATTTAAACATTCAACTCTGACGAGCTTTTACCTTGCATAATCGAACTTGACCGTAGAACTGCACATTTGACTGCCTTTCGAAGCTCATCGATGGAACTGTAACTTAACAAAATAACAATGGACTATAACACGGATTGATCGCTAATGACTGGATGGCACGGTTGTGACGGTAAGCGATGATGGTTATTCCGACTGGATTTCGATGTTTTCGTCGCTTGCATACTTTTTTTAACTCTGTAGAATCTTTTCAATTAATTCACAGCACTGCACTGCACAACACTCACTACACATGGGGGAACGCATGGGCTCTTTATCATCTAATGAGGGTTTAGCTATGGAAACTTCAAGCTCGCAGCCACCAGAAACTCAAACTTTAACTCCTCTAGCAATCGATATACCGGCCATCGAGGCCGAAGTCATTGACCCTGCCCCGGACGTAGTACCTGGGGCATCTTTTATTTTCAACCCGGCAGATTCTGTTCCATCCAATGTATCTGCAGATATGCTGGGACGAATATGCCTAAGGCATGGCTTGTCGGTGGATGATGTGCTATTACCGGGTCGTAATGATAGACCACACTGCCCTCCGAAAGGGTATACCGCATTCAATCGCCATGCATGCACGGCTAGGACACTTCCTCCGTTCAATCGATACATTCGAGAAGTGTTGTCTTTCATCGAATCGCTCCATCTCAATTGCATCCGAATGGATATGCATTGTTGAACAGTCTGTTTATAGTATTCCTAAAGTATCTTTATCGACCACCACTTCTGACTAAGATCAGATATTTATTCAACTTCAAAGGTAGAACAGATAGCCTATCATTTACATTCCTGGAGGTAGTAAAAAATTGCCGAGTAGTCATGGGATCTTGGACCAGGCTGAGCTACTTCAAGACGGAGTGGTTCTATGTTTGATGCCCTCCAAGATTTGCCAGTCGATGGCTATTCAAACGTGAGTATTGCTACCTTTTCGAATAGCTGATAAGACAGTTATCGTTGAAGTCAAACTCATATCTCTTTTTCTTTACAGCGATAATTCAATGACCTGACGGCGCTTATTACAAGGAGATAGTTCGTGTTCTCCAAGAAGTCCCAAGCGAGGAGAGGCACATTGATTTGGTCCTGACAGACAGAAATTTGAGAATTCTCGGGTTGATTGAGCGAAGACAAAGCATAAGACTAGAGGGGACGTTGAGAACTAGCTCGAAGAAGCAGGTCAAGCGTATGATGCCTAGAGATGTCATAACTGAGGAAGTCGATTCTAAGAGAACCCATACCAATGACGAATAGCCGGGCCTTCGGAAGCGGCCCCGGATTCTGAAGGAAAAAGACAAGGCAGGGCAGCTGCTTTTAAACATTACAGACCCAGGAGATGGAAAACTGTGGTTGTGTCTCGGGCCACTTCCGGAGTTGTAATTTCGGAGGCTTCTTCCCCACGAGCGGAAAATCTCTTCGAAGGGCTCGCCGATCTCCAAATTCCGGACTATGTGTCCTTCTAACTTGATGCTGGATAGGAGGAACTTCATCATGCTTTAGATTTAAGTGAGTCTGTTCCCACTAGCATGGTCGACACTTCCAGTTGATCAGGTGGTTGCACACACATATACACTTCACGACACTACATGAACTACGACCGTAGGATGCCCAATATCGAAAGATTACTAACTCTACTCTTTTTTTTACTTCGTAGACACGATGGCTGGTCGCGGCTCCATGCTTGGTAGTTTATGCAACACTCGCCGAACTTCGTCATATTATGAGTCTCCCAGGAGGGAGGGAGACAGGGATTACGAGCAGGGATATTCTAGTCAAGAACATTATGATAGAGATAGGGGTTATGTACGCCGATCTCGATCTTTCTCACCCCCTTCCAGAGTTCCTGCACCACCTCCAGTTCACATTTCATGGCCTCCCAAATCTTCACGGCACAAGCCGTCATCTCACACTCCAAGGTCCGAGTCTCATCGCCGAACTGAAATAGTGGACCCCTCAACCATTGAACAGGCCATTACCGAGCCTATCGGGGAAGGGGCGGTCAAGCTTGCTCAGTTGAAAAAGGATTTTCCCGATATCTGCTTTGATGGCTACATCTTTCCCACGTGCTTGAACATAATTCTGGCATCGGCCGAACACACAGTGCATGATTATGTTGTGGACATATTCTTCCAGTATAAGGAGTGGTCGAAAGCTGTGCAAAAAGCGTCGAAGGTGGCGTTTGAGCGGGCAGCTACCATCGAGAAGTTGGAGAAAGAGCTTTCTCATAAAGACTGGATTATCCAAGTACTCAATAACGAGGCTGAGTCTTCTCGCAAATCCAAGATAGAAGCTCTTAAGAAGGCCGACGATGCCCACTCGGCCATGGATAGGATGAAAGGGGGAAACTACACCACAGTGGAGGACATGGGCCATAGGAACACCGTCGTCACTGCTGAGCGGGACGCAGCCCTCAAAGAGCTCAATGAGCTTAAGTCTAAGTTCTCTGAAATCATAAAGGAAAAAGATGTTGCTAATGTTTCCGCACAAGAATCAAGCGATCAAGCGGTGGTGCTTCAGAGGGAGAGAGATGCGACCATGGGAAAAGTCCGCGAGGTCAAGGCTGAAGTTGATGAAAAGGTTCGGCTGGCGGAAACCAGGCTTGAGGCTGACATAGAGGAGCTTCTCGTCACTTATAATGCCAATGTACTGAGACATACGAATCTGGCTTGGCTCGATGATTACTCAACACATCTATACAACGCCTAGAATCTGCTGGTTGAAGAAGAGAAGGCGGTACAGTCGGGTGGTGCCTTCGACGAATTTGAGCTGGAGAACCATATGTTGAGCGAGGATGAAAAGAAGGTTCTTCATGACTCTGTGATTTCTCATGCAAGAGAGAGATTGGGAACCCAGAACCTAGAAATTGGCGAATGTTCAAGCGTCGCACATCAAGTTACAAGTTCTGAGATGGTTACTTCATCTGGATCCGAGCCGATCCCAGTGATTGAGCCGCAGCCCGTCCCAGCCTACGACCCGGAACAGCCACACTTATCTTCTATAAGGGAGCACTCTTCTGAAGTTGTTCAGCCAACCACGAGCCAAGTTGAGGAAGGTACTCTGCACAAATCTCGTGTGTGTCTGAAATGAAGTACTTGCGTTGAAGTGTGTACTAACAACTTTTTCTTTTTGCTTGTCCAGTGACTAAAGCTACATCAACAGTGCCTCCTGCAACCCAGGTATCACAACAAATGCAGGAGGCCATCATCATCGAGGCGATCATTACGACCACGGTCGTGCCTATTGAAGTAACACAAGGGAGCTCACTTTCTTTTGATGAGCAGATGATGAATGAACTCTTAGGCCGACAAAGTGACCCCTTCACGGACTTACCATTCGTCCTTAGCGGATTTCTGCCTACCTCTAGCGCTTCGACACAAACCACTGCTGCCCCCAGTGAAGCCCATGCTATTCGTGAAGCAGAGATACTGGCTGAAATCAATGCGGAGATGGAGGCAGCGGCTCATGGCGGTGCTTCTAAGGGTGGATTGACGGCACCTAGCCCAACTCCACTTAGAATGATATCACTCGGGGTACACTTTTTGATACTAGTGTGTCTATTATATCCCCGGTCGTAGATCCAGTTCCTCCGACTCCTCCTGCCGAAAGCATTCCTTTATACTCAAGTTCGGAGGAAGATGTTGATATTATGCCTCCGTCTGGAGATTTCTCACCTAAAGGGAAAGGCTTGAAATGAAGGATTGTTAGTGGTTACGGTGGTTCCACGTCGAAGAAGAAGCCAAGGATGAAGAAGGAATAGATAGGCTCCCTTGGCATATTTTTTGGGTAGATAGAATTTTATTTTTTCTTTTATAGGCCGTGTATAGATGCAGATTCGGCCCCTCTAGAAGGCATTTTCTGGAAGAACTTGCACATGAATCTTTACTTTCAGTTAGTTGAAATGAAATTTGATTTTCTCTTTGCTTCAACTGTTCTTCCTGTCTTTTATGCTTAAGTGTTGTAGTATTTGAATCTCAATTCAGTATGCTTGTGAAGTATCAATTCTGGAGTTGAATTTGTTTTATACAACAAGTCTGGAAATCGTGAACACAAGCCGTGACCGGAGATTGAGTTGGACTTTTCGACGTCGTGTTGCTCCAGTCAGTGATTAACTCTTAAGCCCTGCCCCAGTTCCGGGAACCGGTTGCAATGATTGGCTAGCGATCGCAGTTTACCTCTACTTTTCGAGCTTAATATCGTCAAATTGATGTAGAAACAAGTGAAGGGCGAGCGGTTGAATCGCGCTTGTTCACTTGTAATAATCACATCCACACTCCGGGGATCAGTATTTTTATTTTGGCGGTCAATCGCGCCTATTAAAATTTTTTTAGCATATGTCCACACTTTGGGGACTTAGATTAATTTTTGAGTGGTCGTCCGCACCCAAGTTATATTTATACTCTGTCCACACACTGGGGACTCATGGTTATTTGCAATCGATAATCGGGCCTGCACTTTGGGAATCAGAAAACTATCGACATTTGAAATCTGGTTCGCACTCTGACTTAGTATTGTATACTCCAACTTACACTCTGGGAATTTGGAATTAATGTTTATACTCCGGTTCGCACTCCAAGAACCTAGAGTCAATGTTTATACTGCGATTCACACTCTGGGATTTCGGAGTTAGCCGACGGATGGTCAATCACATATGTTTAGGCTTTTTAGGAGCTCGTTCACACTCCGAGAACGATGGATTCATCGGGATCGTTAATAGTCGGTTCACATTCACCCGAGTAAACAAGCGAGGTCGTTAGATGGACGGGTCCATCCTCCTCGAACTTGGTTAGGATGCGTTCGGAGTCGTTAGGTGGACATATTCACCCTCTCCAAAACCGCATTCAGGATTTCTATGCTCCAACTCACACTCTGGGAGTTTGGAGTTGTTCGAAGGATTGTCGTGTATCAATCCTTTTCGATTTTAGCATAGTGACTTGCCCTCGAGCTCGGGTTTCACTTAGCGAGTGACCGGTCATATCACGGTCACTCCCTATTTGAATAAATTCCACCGCACGGTGGAACTTAGCTCTTCGTGCATTATGATGTCGTGCGTCGTGTTCAATAAATCACAGCTCTGGCTCGTAGAGATGGCATTTTATTGCTGAAATGAGAAAATACGGCAAAGTCAGTTGCCTTGTTACAAATTCACATTTCGAAATGCAAAAACAAATTGCAAATAAAAGAATGAATCAAATAAATAAAGCCTATCATGTTTAGTAGCGATGGAGGCTTTCACTATTCTAAGCTCTCGGCAAAGTAAGACTGTCAACGGTCGATAACTTAAACGTGCCATCTCTGAATCTTTGGGTTATCACATACGTTCCTTCCCAATTTGGCTTCATGTGTGAAGGAACTAGAAAGATTCTTTTCAGAATGATATCACCAAGTCCAAAGGTTCATGGCCGAACCTTGGCATTGTACAATCGGGCGACTCGATTTCGATATGCGGTTGCCCTCAAATCAGCCTCTTCACACTTCTTATCCAGTAAATCTAAAGATTCAGCAAGTAATATGGCATTCGTCTTTGGGTCATAATAAGTCACACGATGAGAAGGTACTTCCAACTCAACTGGAATAACGGCTTCTGAGCCGTAAGACAGAGAAAATGGAGTGTGTCCGGTCGCAGACTTGTGGGTCGTTCGATAACCCCATAAGGCCATAGGAAGTTCATCAACCCACTTGCCCCGGCCTTTTCCAGTCGTTTTTTCAGAATAGATTTTATAACCTTGTTAACTGCTTCAACTTGGCCATTCGCTTGAGGGTGAGAAACTGCAGAGAATTTCTTATGGATATGGAATCGTTGACAAAAATTCTTGAACTCAACACTATCGAACTGGGCTCCGTTATCAGTGACAATGGTATGCGGGAGACCAAATCGGCAGACAATGCTGCGAACTATGAAGTTGATTACTTTCTTCGTCATGATTGTTGCAAGGGGTTCAGCTTCTGCCCACTTGGTAAAATAGTCAACTGTGACGATAGCATACTTCGCTCCACCTTTGGCCAGGGGTACAGTTCCAATAATATTGATGCCCCATACTGCAAATGGCCATGGCCTGATCATTTGGGTTATCTCGGTAGGTGGGGCTCTAGGAATTCGAGCGTGTTTCTGGCATTTATCGCACTTGCTGGCATAGTCTACTGTATGTCGGCTCACGGTGGGTCAGTAATACCCGTATCGGAGTACTTTCTTAGCGAGAGCCTGCCCCTCGGTGTGATCGCCACATTCCCTTTCGTGTACATCGTGTAACACTCGTTTAATCTCATCGTGTACGACACATCGGAGAAAAGGAACAAAATATCCTCTTCTATACATGACACCATTTTGGATGGTGAACCGCGAGGCTTTTTAAAGAATCTGTCTTCTTTCACTCCTACACTCAGGCAGTGCTCCATGCTCAACGTAATTCTGGTACATAGTCATCCATGATTCCCTTTCGGAAGTAGCCTCAAATACGGAGTCGGTCTCCATCTGATCAATGCTTGGGGAGGATAAAGTTTCAACAGGAACGAGCCCCATCTGCTGTGCTTCGCCTGTACTTGCTAATTTTGCCAATGAATCAGCCTTCTAATTGCACTTGCGGGGTATCTAGAAGATGGCATAATAATCAAATTGGTCAAGCACTTCCTGGACTCGTGTTAGGTAAGCTAGCTAGTCTTCGATCCTTGGCATGATATTCACCCTGAACCGGGCATACGACTAATCAAGAATCATAGTAAATTCCCACAGCAACAATTCTGAGATCATGGGATAGCTTCAACCCAGAGAGCAAGCCTTCATATTCAGCTTCATTATTGGTCGCACGAAACTCAAACTTTAAGGCATAGTAAATGAATCGGCCCTCGGGGGCTTCAAGTGCTACTCCAGCACCCGAGCACCGATCGTTGGATGCACCATCGGTATGCAGCTTCTAGATGTATCCGGGAGATTTACTGGTTTCGGGCAAGTCCTCTGAAATGGTAAATTCAGCTATGAAATCTGCTAAGACTTGTCCTTGAATGGCTCTCCTTGGAGTATTAGTGATATCAAACTAACTTAGTTCGATATTCCACTTGAGTAACCTACCAGACGTCTCAGGCCGCGTAAGGACCTGTCGTATTGGCTGATTGGTGTACATAGTAACAGGATGAGCTTGGATGTAACGACCCCGGATTTTTATGAATTTAAATTGATAATTTAAATGAATTTTTGAATTAAATTTGTAAAATTGATTATAAATGGCGGCGAGTTTCCCCGATCTCAAATAAAAATGTGTTAAATTATTTGAATTTAAATCTTATATTAATGGTTTGGAAAATAAATATTAAAGTATATACATCGACACAAGTACGAAATGAATAAATAAGTGAATTGTTAATTTATTATTGATGGTTAAAAATATATATAATAAATACAAGTTAATACAAATGGAGTAGTCTACAACAGTAATAAAAGTAAAATAAAAATAGAAGTTCACTTATTTTGTAAAGTAATAATAATTTTAAGTTATGAATAAAAATAAGAACATTGATATATAAAACAAAAACAATAAGTGTAAAACAAAACTAAAAAGAATAAGTGCACAAGTATCAGGTTAGAGCATACTTACAAAGCAAATGAAAGAAGTATAAAAACAATAACAACGCATGTAAACAAAATAAGAAACAAATGCACTTACCAAGTTAAAATAAATGTTTAAAAATTTAACATAGAAACATATTTATTAAAGTATAAGATAAGGAAAGTAAGTATCCATAGTAAACTAAAAATAAAATAAATACAAGTATGCAAGACAAGAAAATATAAAACAAAAACAAAAGTAAAGTAATACAAAATTTCTACAACCATATCCTTTTGCAAAACAAAATGAAGTTGCAGCCACCAAACAAATATGCAAGTAAACAAAATAATTGAAACAAAATAAAGTAGAAGTAAGAATGCAGGCTGGAATAAACACATAGGCCGTAAACAAGAAGTAAAAGCATAAACAAATAAATATGTACAATGGCAATTAATGCCATGTCCTTAGCACACAAAACATATGCATTAAATTCCATATTCTCTATCATACAAAGAAAATTTCCAGCCGAGATTTGGTTTGACAAAACAAAACAAAAACAAAGAAAATAAGATCAGATTCCCTGTACAAGCAAAAGTATATCCCAAACAAGATTTCAGCCGAGCTAAAAGATGTAGGCTGAAGCAAACAAATGCATAACCAAGTACAAAGCATTTAATGCTTTCAAACTTCAGCCCATACATATAAAAAAAAAAAAAAACTGTTGCATCAGTAAACTGCACACCTTCTTGTATACCCCTCTCCTTTATATACATCAATATATGCCTTTAGTCCATTCGTTCATCAAAAATTATAGCATGCCTGAGAGAAAATTTAAAGTAAATATCATCTAAAGATTTAAACAAAGAAGCAAAGCAGAGAAAGCAAAATAAAAAGAAAGAAAGGGAAAGCGACAACTAGAAAACAATTATCATCAACAAGACAAGAGGCCTCTGTTCTTTTCTGGAAACAAGGTGAGCAACTTTAATTTTTGTTTAAAAACCATTTCTTTGAATCCCTGCTTGAGAATCTGGGAGTAAACTTTTTTTCAGTTTTAACCTGGATTTCACAGTGATGTCTGAATAAATAATGTTGTTTGCCTGAGAACTTGGATTTGAAATGGATGCATGTGCGTGTATTAGTGTTGGATGCCTATATATATATATATGAAAAATAAACTCTGTTGTTTTTCAGGGTTTGATTTTCTTTTAAAATCCAATATCTCATCTTTGAATCACAATTGGCTTATGATTTGTAAATGGAAAATGTTAGAAATCATGTAACATTTCATCTAAAAATAATTATAGGTTTTTAAAATAAAAAAATTGGTTCTGAATCTTTGAATTTACAGTAAAGAGGAATTAATGTGAAAATTCGAATGTTTTAAATTGTTGATTCGATTTCATATCTTGATTTAACATACCAAGCTAAGATTTTTAAAACCAAGATGATGATTTTTAGTTAAGTATTTTAGGTGCTGTTCATTTTTGAACCAAAAATGCCTTTTTGCAAATCTATGAAGATTCAACAAATTGTAAATTTTGAAATGTGTTGTATAGCTTACTTGATACGTGTGGATAATAGGAAAAATGTTAAAGAATTTTTCGAATGCAGGGATTTGGGGTTTGAATCGAAAGTAGGGTTTAGTCATCAGTTTTTTTTGCGCTCTGTAACGCGAGGATTTGGGTCACCACGAGTCGATCGAGCTCTATGATATTGGGAGGAAGGGAAGTACATTGGGTTGTCATGGTGGGACCGGAGGCGCGAATTTTCTGGTGAACTGTGCAGTGAGGACGAGGCGATTTCGTGTGATTTGATGTTGGGTTCGAGTTCGACTCAGATGCCTCAATTTTGATTCACGTGGTTTTCGTTCGATCTGAGGGTTCGAAGGGGTTTGCGTGGGGAGGAGTGATCGGTGAGGATCACCGCGATGACCTACGGTGGTCGAAAATGATCGTGCACGTGCACGATGGTGACGAGGTGACTGGTGAATTTTCTGGGCGGTCGCGTGCGCGTACTCGAGTAATTCGAGGGTTGCTTCGACCGTGTCTTCAGGCTTGCTCGTGTGTGTGTGTTTCTGCAATTGGCTCTTAACAAATGTTTAAATAGAAAAAAAAAATATGAGGAGAAGGAAAGAAACAGGGAAAGGAAGAAGAAGGAGATAGAGTGGAGGAGAACACGGGGAAACAGGGAAAAGGCTCGAGTGATGGTTCGAAGTTTTGCGTGCTGGACTCGAAGCAGGTAAAGGGGAGAGTTGGGTGAATGTTTTGTACAGGTTTTATAAACCAAACCTGATCTGTTTGTAATTTCAAATTTAAACTTTTAATTAAGGATTGAACTGAGATTTAAATCAAAATTTTAAAATATAAGTTCAAGTTTAGTTGAAGTGTTGTTTGGAAATAAAGTTTTAAATTTTTTTTTAATTTGTTTCAAATAACTTAAAAATGTTTAAGTTCAAGTGTGTTTAAAGAGGATTGAAATGTATAATGGAACTTGAAAGTATACAGTAAGCATTTAAACAAGTTTTAAATAAAAGTTTAAATCTTAACATTTTTTTTTAAGTGGCAAATAAATCGTAATAGGAATGAGTTTCACCTTATGTTAGTATAGAATTAATGATTTATAATTCGTTTAGTATTAAGTTAATTAACATGGATAATTTATTTAAATGATTAAGGATTTGGAATAATTAAATAAATAATTAAAGGTTTAATTACTTAATTAAAATGTAAAGATTTATTAAGTTAATTAATTTGAAAATTAAGAATTATTAATTGGATATTAATTAATAATTAAAGTTGATTTAATCATGTGATTAAGCAATAAATTGATTTAAGGATAATGTGATAAATTAATTAAAGTAATTAATTTGAGAATAATTAAATTATCAAGGGCTAATTAATAAATAAAAGTGACCAAGAATAATTATTAGTTAAGGAGTAATCAATGGTTAATTAAAGGATAGTTATTTAAATGTTTTGAAATTAATTGATTACTGATTTTCCATAACTAGCAGATTTATTCGTAGAAAATAATCTGATTCACTTGGTCATATAATTGGATTAATCCTACCTACGGATGCTTGGATTTTATTGGATGTTAAACTGTTTAATATCTCTGTTATAGGATGCTTTATGATTAACCTGATTTGTATTGTGATCTGTGATGAAATTTATTATCTGTGATATATATATATATATATATCTGTGAATCTGTGTATGAAAGATAAGCGTTATAATTTATATCGCTTATCGAATATACTGTTGTATTTGATCTGTGATGATTGAAATGATGTTGCACTATTGTGTTAAACCCCTGGACCACACCATACACACACAAATATGGATTTCACGAGGAAATCGTTTAAGTCACAGATGTTTGAAATAGTTTTAAAATTGAATTTTTAAATTCAAATGTTTTGGAAATGGAATCGGAATAAATGTGAAAAGCTTTTGGAATGTATTTCAAAATAAAAATTTATTTTTAAATTACTTGATTAAGTTCTGGAATTTAAATAATTTGATTTAAATTTAAATTCAATACTTGAAATTGAATTCTATGATTTGAAATTAAGGATTAAAGATGTTATATTGGTTATATAGGGATTAAACCACTTTTAAGCATTATTTTTGGGAATTTGAATTTAACCCAAGGATTTCAACTCGTATAAATGAATTAGATTTCCAAAGTGAAAACTGTTGTTTTCAAATGATAAACACTTTTAGATAAGAACTGAGATTCCAGTTAATTAGGGGAATCTCAAGATTGAATAGAGAAATGATTTTTTCCTAAGTTATGAATGAATTCTTTTTGAAAGCTATTAATTAAATCTGTTTATTTTTGACAGATTTAAATTGATGATTTGTTTAAATCAAATTGAAATGAAATTGTTTTGAAGGCTATAAGTTAAATCTTTGATTTAAAGATTTAATGAGTTAGTCAAATTGAAATGAAAATGGATTTGGAAAATCTGTGAATGAATCTTTTGTTTAAAAGATTAAAATGTGAAAATTGTTTAAACCGGTAAAGGTTGTGAAAATGAATCTTTTTGTTTAAAGATTGAAATGGTAATTGGATTAAACCATTTGAAATAAAGTTTTGAATTATTAAGTTATGACTTAATTGAAATCCCATTATCCATTTGTTTTTGAAATATCATGCTCACTATTCGGTTTAGCCGGGAAAGGACCTTTGTGTCGTATAACCCATTCCGAATATATGATACGTCGTTATGGATAGCATTTGAAGACCGGTGATGAAGACCGGGTATTTGCGAAAGCGATAGGATGACCTATCGATTGTTTCTGCACCGAGTCGCGCCGGTATAGAAACTCCCCAAGTGATGGGAAATCCGATCAGGATTGTGAATATCCGGATTGCAAGGACTTCTTTGTAAGTTCCTTCGGTTTTGTTCGAGCCCGGAACAGACTTGTATGGATTGTGTGTCTGACATTACAAGTTGAGATGTAAAGCCGATTTCTTTCAAATATATTTATGTTGGTGGCGGAGAATTTATTCTTTTAGCTTAACACCCTTCTCTGAGACGTACGAGCTCAGAGGTTATATGGTTGAAGGTTATCAGCGATATATTCCCAATTTGGTAATGTGACATACTGAGTGTTGCTGTGAAATGATCATTGTGTTGATTATTTGTGATAGGATCATTTATTTGATCGTCTATCTTGGTGATCATTTCTATGATCATTTGTTGACCCAAAGCATGGCTTTTGTATAAAGTATGTTTTTTTGGACGTGACTTCATCGAGCCTCACACCCCGTGAATGGTCAAAACAGGAAAGATGCGGCAAGGTTATGAGGGGTAGCGCCCTTTAGGATGTGTGCATTTCCTTCTGGAAAAGGGTGGTATCATGGTATGGAGCCCAGATACTTACTCATGTTGAAAACACTTTGTTATGATTGTGTGAATTGATTACGAGCGCTCGGTGAAAGGTCCCAAAGGACCGGGGGATGGCATATTCGGTCAGTTGTTACTCAGTTAGGGGTAACCCGGCCTTGTGTTGGTAGAGATCCGGTTTGGTTCTCGGGGATGTCCATCCAGAGGCATTCTCATGTGGCAATGGGAAGTTCCTTGGCCTGATCCTTCGTTGGAAATCCAAAGAAACAATACGAGACTTGTACGGTTTTAGTTGTAGGACCTATCATTCACTTATGGTGTCGCAACACTGTTTGGATGTTAGCTATAGTAGGCATACGATAATGGTCGTATGTTGGCTAAGATTTATATTCTACTTTCGAAATGAATTTTTCCTACACTATGCACTAGTAATAATATCAAATGTCTTTTTAATGCGTATCAAGCATCTTTGACTATCATAAGGAGAAATCTCCTCCGATTCTGCGTTTGCATTGTGTGTGTGTGCGGGAGGCCTTATGGTAGTCTCATTTTTAAAAAGCATTGCGAATTGACTTTGAAACTCTTTTATTGAATGTTTTTAAAGATAAACTGTTTTTGTTGCTCACACCAGTCCCACGACTGATCCGGAGTTTATTGTTTCTTTCCTAAACTCTGGGTGCTCATTATTTTCTACACGAGCAGTCTAGAGTTGGGTTTTACAGATAGTTAGATATAGTGGATTATCTGGAGTTAGTTCAGTCTTTGGACCACACCAATCTTGCTTATCTTGGTGCATCGTTATTGGGTGTTCGAGCTATTGCTGGATTGATTATTGGAAATGGAGTTGCAGTTCTCGGAGTACTTCCTTGAAGAGTATTTAGAGTTATTTGTTCCGTATGCTAGATGTTGTCATCTATTTTCTTTTCCGCTGCTATTTTATTGTATCATATCTCTGATGTATATTGATATCTATTGGATCATCTGTTGTATCAGATATTGTATCAAAGCTGTATATCAATGTATTATTCTTTTATTCCGCTGTGTTGATTACTTAATGATTGTTATAAGCTCCGGCGAATCGGATTTGAACGGTCGAATCTATGGCATTCGAATACGATTTGAAGTATGGATGTCGATTTTCGAGCGGGCAAAATCCGAGTCGTTACATTTGGTATCAGAGCTAAGGGTTAAACTTTAGCTCAGGAGTGTAACACATTAAGTAACTCATTAGAGATAGGGTGAAGTAAATCCTAGAATGAGTAATCCCTAAGATATCCGTTTGAATGCCTCAGTAAATTCTCTGGCTATTCACCGATAGTGAGTATGAGTGCAAGAAGAGAACGAGATAGAGGACAGGGAAATACGACTATAAATAGTCAATACCCTGCAACAGTGGAACATCTCTCTATCAATATTCTTTGATTCGTCTTTTCAAATCCTTTTTGATTGCTTCGTAACAGCTATAGAAGAAGTTTCGGTGTAATGGTGGCCCTACGAATCGTTGTAGAAAATTCTTACTTCGTTGTTCATCGATTTCTTATCAGTTTTTTTTTTATTTAAACTTTAATGAACTAGAAATTCGAAATTGGAAAATTTAAATAAATTGGAAATTTAAAAAAAAAATTGAGTTAAATTGAGTGATAGAATATAAAGCTAAATTTCAATTTGAATTGAATCAATAAAACGATATCATTTAAACCCAAATTTGAAATTTTATTATAATTTCTTGTATCTATTGCTAATATTCTGATTTGGTGAGCCAAATGCGGAATAAATATCCAGTTTGATCTGAAAAGATATTTCTCTATCCTTCATCTGTCATTGTTTTCGTGCCTGCGAATTTCGAGGACGAAATTCTTTTTAAGGGGGAAGTCTGTAACGACCCCGGATTTTTATGAATTTAAATTGATAATTTAAATGAATTTTTGAATTAAATTTGTAAAATTGATTATAAATGGCGGCGAGTTTCCCCGATCTCAAATAAAAATGTATTAAATTATTTGAATTTAAATCTTATATTAATGGTTTGGAAAATAAATATTAAAGTATATACATCGACACAAGTACGAAATGAATAAATAAGTGAATTGTTAATTTATTATTGATGGTTAAAAATATATATAATAAATACAAGTTAATACAAATGGAGTAGTCTACAACAGTAATAAAAGTAAAATAAAAATAGAAGTTCACTTATTTTGTAAAGTAATAATAATTTTAAGTTATGAATAAAAATAAGAACATTGATATATAAAACAAAAACAATAAGTGTAAAACAAAACTAAAAAGAATAAGTGCACAAGTATCAGGTTAGAGCATACTTACAAAGCAAATGAAAGAAGTATAAAAACAATAACAACGCATGTAAACAAAATAAGAAACAAATGCACTTACCAAGTTAAAATAAATGTTTAAAAATTTAACATAGAAACATATTTATTAAAGTATAAGATAAGGAAAGTAAGTATCCATAGTAAACTAAAAATAAAATAAATACAAGTATGCAAAACAAGAAAATATAAAACAAAAACAAAAGTAAAGTAATACAAAATTTCTACAACCATATCCTTTTGCAAAACAAAATGAAGTTGCAGCCACCAAACAAATATGCAAGTAAACAAAATAATTGAAACAAAATAAAGTAGAAGTAAGAATGCAGGCTGGAATAAACACATAGGCCGTAAACAAGAAGTAAAAGCATAAACAAATAAATATGTACAATGGCAATTAATGCCATGTCCTTAGCACACAAAACATATGCATTAAATGCCATATTCTCTATCATATAAAGAAAATTTCCAGCCGAGATTTGGTTTGACAAAACAAAACAAAAACAAAGAAAATAAGATCAGATTCCCTGTACAAGCAAAAGTATATCCCAAACAAGATTTCAGCCGAGCTAAAAGATGTAGGCTGAAGCAAACAAATGCATAACCAAGTACAAAGCATTTAATGCTTTCAAACTTCAGCCCATACATATAAAAAAAAAAAAAAAAACTGTTGCATCAGTAAACTGCACACCTTCTTGTATACCCCTCTCCTTTATATACATCAATATATGCCTTTAGTCCATTCGTTCATCAAAAATTATAGCATGCCTGAGAGAAAATTTAAAGTAAATATCATCTAAAGATTTAAACAAAGAAGCAAAGCAGAGAAAGCAAAATAAAAAGAAAGAAAGGGAAAGCTACAACTAGAAAACAATTATCATCAACAAGACAAGAGGCCTCTGTTCTTTTCTGGAAACAAGGTGAGCAACTTTAATTTTTGTTTAAAAACCATTTCTTTGAATCCCTGCTTGAGAATCTGGGAGTAAACTTTTTTTCAGTTTTAACCTGGATTTCACAGTGATGTCTGAATAAATAATGTTGTTTGCCTGAGAACTTGGATTTGAAATGGATGCATGTGCGTGTATTAGTGTTGGATGCCTATATATATATATATGAAAAATAAACTCTGTTGTTTTTCAGGGTTTGATTTTCTTTTAAAATCCAATATCTCATCTTTGAATCACAATTGGCTTATGATTTGTAAATGGAAAATGTTAGAAATCATGTAACATTTCATCTAAAAATAATTATAGGTTTTTAAAATAAAAAAATTGGTTCTGAATCTTTGAATTTACAGTAAAGAGGAATTAATGTGAAAATTCGAATGTTGTAAATTGTTGATTCGATTTCATATCTTGATTTAACATACCAAGCTAAGATTTTTAAAACCAAGATGATGATTTTTAGTTGAGTATTTTAGGTGCTGTTCATTTTTGAACCAAAAATGCCTTTTTGCAAATCTATGAAGATTCAACAAATCGTAAATTTTGAAATGTGTTGTATAGCTTGCTTGATACGTGTGGATAATAGGAAAAATGTTAAAGAATTTTTCGAATGCAGGGATTTGGGGTTTGAATCGAAAGTAGGGTTTAGTCATCAGTTTTTTTTGCGCTCTGTAACGCGAGGATTTGGGTCACCACGAGTCGATCGAGCTCTATGATATTGGGAGGAAGGGAAGTACATTGGGTTGTCATGGTGGGACCGGAGGCGCGAATTTTCTGGTGAACTGTGCAGTGAGGACGAGGCGATTTCGTGTGATTTGATGTTGGGTTCGAGTTCGACTCAGATGCCTCAATTTTGATTCACGTGGTTTTCGTTCGATCTGAGGGTTCGAAGGGGTTTGCGTGGGGAGGAGTGATCGGTGAGGATCACCGCGATGACCTACGGTGGTCGAAAACGATCGTGCACGTGCACGATGGTGACGAGGTGACTGGTGAATTTTCTGGGCGGTCGCGTGCGCGTACTCGAGTAATTCGAGGGTTGCTTCGACCGTGTCTTCAGGCTTGCTCGTGTGTGTGTGTTTCTGCAATTGGCTCTTAACAAATGTTTAAATAGAAAAAAAAAATATGAGGAGAAGGAAAGAAACAGGGAAAGGAAGAAGAAGGAGATAGAGTGGAGGAGAACACGGGGAAACAGGGAAAAGGCTCGAGTGATGGTTCGAAGTTTTGCGTGCTGGACTCGAAGCAGGTAAAGGGGAGAGTTGGGTGAATGTTTTGTACAGGTTTTATAAACCAAACCTGATCTGTTTGTAATTTCAAATTTAAACTTTTAATTAAGGATTGAACTGAGATTTAAATCAAAATTTTAAAATATAAGTTCAAGTTTAGTTGAAGTGTTGTTTGGAAATAAAGTTTTAAAATTTTTTTAATTTGTTTCAAATAACTTAAAAATGTTTAAGTTCAAGTGTGTTTAAAGAGGATTGAAATGTATAATGGAACTTGAAAGTATACAGTAAGCATTTAAACAAGTTTTAAATAAAAGTTTAAATCTTA
This sequence comes from Allium cepa, assembly GCA_030765085.1. Taxonomy (NCBI): domain Eukaryota; kingdom Viridiplantae; phylum Streptophyta; class Magnoliopsida; order Asparagales; family Amaryllidaceae; genus Allium; species Allium cepa. The sequence continues at coordinate 442,019,674 of CM060944.1, read as the reverse complement.
ACATTTTTTTTTAAGTGGCAAATAAATCGTAATAGGAATGAGTTTCACCTTATGTTAGTATAGAATTAATGATTTATAATTCGTTTAGTATTAAGTTAATTAACATGGATAATTTATTTAAATGATTAAGGATTTGGAATAATTAAATAAATAATTAAAGGTTTAATTACTTAATTAAAATGTAAAGATTTATTAAGTTAATTAATTTGAAAATTAAGAATTATTAATTGGATATTAATTAATAATTAAAGTTGATTTAATCATGTGATTAAGCAATAAATTGATTTAAGGATAATGTGATAAATTAATTAAAGTAATTAATTTGAGAATAATTAAATTATCAAGGGCTAATTAATAAATAAAAGTGACCAAGAATAATTATTAGTTAAGGAGTAATCAATGGTTAATTAAAGGATAGTTATTTAAATGTTTTGAAATTAATTGATTACTGATTTTCCATAACTAGCAGATTTATTCGTAGAAATTAATCTGATTCACTTGGTCATATAATTGGATTAATCCTACCTACGGATGCTTGGATTTTATTGGATGTTAAACTGTTTAATATCTCTGTTATAGGATGCTTTATGATTAACCTGATTTGTATTGTGATCTGTGATGAAATTTATTATCTGTGATATATATATATATATATATATATATATATATATATATATATCTGTGAATCTGTGTATGAAAGATAAGAGTTATAATTTATATCGCTTATCGAATATACTGTTGTATTTGATCTGTGATGATTGAAATGATGTTGCACTATTGTGTTAAACCCCTGGACCACACCATACACACACAAATATGGATTTCACGAGGAAATCGTTTAAGTCACAGATGTTTGAAATAGTTTTAAAATTGAATTTTTAAATTCAAATGTTTTGGAAATGGAATCGGAATAAATGTGAAAAGCTTTTGGAATGTATTTCAAAATAAAAATTTATTTTTAAATTACTTGATTAAGTTCTGGAATTTAAATAATTTGATTTAAATTTAAATTCAATACTTGAAATTGAATTCTATGATTTGAAATTAAGGATTAAAGATGTTATATTGGTTATATAGGGATTAAACCACTTTTAAGCATTATTTTTGGGAATTTGAATTTAACCCAAGGATTTCAACTCGTATAAATGAATTAGATTTCCAAAGTGAAAACTGTTGTTTTCAAATGATAAACACTTTTAGATAAGAACTGAGATTCCAGTTAATTAGGGGAATCTCAAGATTGAATAGAGAAATGATTTTTTCCTAAGTTATGAATGAATTCTTTTTGAAAGCTATTAATTAAATCTGTTTATTTTTGACAGATTTAAATTGATGATTTGTTTAAATCAAATTGAAATGAAATTGTTTTGAAGGCTATAAGTTAAATCTTTGATTTAAAGATTTAATGAGTTAGTCAAATTGAAATGAAAATGGATTTGGAAAATCTGTGAATGAATCTTTTGTTTAAAAGATTAAAATGTGAAAATTGTTTAAACCGGTAAAGGTTGTGAAAATGAATCTTTTTGTTTAAAGATTGAAATGGTAATTGGATTAAACCATTTGAAATAAAGTTTTGAATTATTAAGTTGTGACTTAATTGAAATCCCATTATCCATTTGTTTTTGAAATATCATGCTCACTATTCGGTTTAGCCGGGAAAGGACCTTTGTGTCATATAACCCATTCCGAATATATGATACGTCGTTATGGATAGCATTTGAAGACCGGTGATGAAGACCGGGTATTTGCGAAAGCGATAGGATGACCTATCGATTGTTTCTGCACCGAGTCGCGCCGGTATAGAAACTCCCCAAGTGATGGGAAATCCGATCAGGATTGTGAATATCCGGATTGCAAGGACTTCTTTGTAAGTTCCTTCGGTTTTGTTCGAGCCCGGAACAGACTTGTATGGATTGTGTGTCTGACATTACAAGTTGAGATGTAAAGCCGATTTCTTTCAAATATATTTATGTTGGTGGCGGAGAATTTATTCTTTTAGCTTAACACCCTTCTCTGAGACGTACGAGCTCAGAGGTTATATGGTTGAAGGTTATCAGCGATATATTCCCAATTTGGTAATGTGACATACTGAGTGTTGCTGTGAAATGATCATTGTGTTGATTATTTGTGATAGGATCATTTATTTGATCGTCTATCTTGGTGATCATTTCTATGATCATTTGTTGACCCAAAGCATGGCTTTTGTATAAAGTATGTTTTTGTGGACGTGACTTCGTCGAGCCTCACACCCCGTGAATGGTCAAAACAGGAAAGATGCGGCAAGCTTATGAGGGGTAGCGCCCTTTAGGATGTGTGCATTTCCTTCTGGAAAAGGGTGGTATCATGGTATGGAGCCCAGATACTTACTCATGTTGAAAACACTTTGTTATGATTGTGTGAATTGATTACGAGCGCTCGGTGAAAGGTCCCAAAGGACCGGGGGATGGCATATTCGGTCAGTTGTTACTCAGTTAGGGGTAACCCGGCCTTGTGTTGGTAGAGATCCGGTTTGGTTCTCGGGGATGTCCATCCAGAGGCATTCTCATGTGGCAATGGGAAGTTCCTTGGCCTGATCATTCGTTGGAAATCCAAAGAAACAATACGAGACTTGTACGGTTTTAGTTGTAGGACCTATCATTCACTTATGGTGTCGCAACACTGTTTGGATGTTAGCTATAGGAGGCATACGATAATGGTCGTATGTTGGCTAAGATTTATATTCTACTTTCGAAATGAATTTTTCCTACACTATGCACTAGTAATAATATCAAATGTCTTTTTAATGCGTATCAAGCATCTTTGACTATCATAAGGAGAAATCTCCTCCGATTCTGCGTTTGCATTGTGTGTGTGTGCGGGAGGCCTTATGGTAGTCTCATTTTTAAAAAGCATTGCGAATTGACTTTGAAAATCTTTTATTGAATGTTTTTAAAGATAAACTGTTTTTGTTGCTCACACCAGTCCCACGACTGATCCGGAGTTTATTGTTTCTTTCCTAAACTCTGGGTGCTCATTATTTTCTACACGAGCAGTCTAGAGTTGGGTTTTACAGATAGTTAGATATAGTGGATTATCTGGAGTTAGTTCAGTCTTTGGACCACACCAATCTTGCTTATCTTGGTGCATCGTTATTGGGTGTTCGAGCTATTGCTGGATTGATTATTGGAAATGGAGTTGCAGTTCTCGGAGTACTTCCTTGAAGAGTATTTAGAGTTATTTGTTCCGTATGCTAGATGTTGTCATCTATTTTCTTTTCCGCTGCTATTTTATTGTATCATATCTCTGATGTATATTGATATCTATTGGATCATCTGTTGTATCAGATATTGTATCAAAGCTGTATATCAATGTATTATTCTTTTATTCCGCTGTGTTGATTACTTAATGATTGTTATAAGCTCCGGCGAATCGGATTTGAACGGTCGAATCTATGGCATTCGAATACGATTTGAAGTATGGATGTCGATTTTCGAGCGGGCAAAATCCGAGTCGTTACATTGGAAATGTGGACGGAGCTTCCTCGAGGCAAGGACTAGGCAGTAAGCCAATTTCTCTAGCTTCGGATAGTTTCTCTCAGCTCCGGTTAGCCGTTTGCTAACATAGTAAACCGGTTTTTGCACTCGGTCTTCCTTCCGAACTAAGACAGCACTGATTGCGTTCTCTGATACCGCCAGGTAAAGATATAACTGCTCGTGGTCGACAGACTTCGACAAAATTGGTGGCGTGGAGAGATGTTGAACCAGCGCTTTGAATGCGTCTTCACATTCAGAGGTCCATTCAAAGTTTCGCTTTCCTTTTCAGATCAGATCGAATAAGGGGATGCATTTAACTGTGGACTTCGAAATGAACCTGCTTAATGCTGCTACCTTCCCGTTGAGACTCTGGACTTGCTTTATGGTCCTTGGAGTTTGCAAGTTTCTGATTGCCCAGATCTTTTCGAGATTGGCTTCTATTCTTCGACCGTTGGCGATGAACCCAAGGAATTTTCCAGATGCGACTCCAAAGTGACATTTTAGCGGATTGAGCTTCATCCTATATTCTCGAAGGACGTTGAATATTGATTCCAAGTCTTTGATGTGGTCAGTGGAGAAACGCGACTTTACCAACATGTCGTCTACATATACTTCCATGGTCTTCCCGATCTGGTTGGCGAACATCCGGTTGACTAGGCGTTGATTTGTTGCTCCAGCGTTATTGTGTCCAAAAGGCATGACTCTGTAGTAGTAGAGTTCCAGATCGGTTACAAGTTGGTATGTTCTGGGTCAGGTAAATGCATGGGTATTTGATTGTTACCGGAATAAGAATGCATAAAAGATAGCAATTCATGTCCAGCCGTTGAATCTATAAGTTGGTCAATTCAGGAAAGTGGAAAACTGTCCTTTGGGCAAGCTTTGTTTAGATAAGAATAATCAACACACGTCCTCCATTTCCCATTCGGTTTTCGAACAAGTACGGGGTTGGATACCCACTCCGGGTATAGAGCATCTCGAATGAACCCATTTGTTTTCAGCTTTTCTACTTCTTCCTTAAGGGCGGTAGATCTCTCTGGATCAATACCGCACCTTTTCTGTTTGACTGGGATACACCATGGGTCAGCATTAATAGTGTGGCTCGCGATGTCCGGCGAGATTCCACACATATCAGAGTGCGTCCAGGTGAATACGTCGAGATTCGCCCGTAGAAATTCTACCAATTCCTGTTGTGTCTATTTCCCCAACTGAGACTCAATCTTTAACATCCTTGAATCAACATCATTAATCGGAATATCGATTGTCAGTTCGGCCGGGGAAGCTTGATTTTCTACAGATTCATCTCTACTGCCAGTGTCTCTCGGACAAGATCCCTCAGGAATTGGTTTGGTTGCCTAGGCTCGGGCCTAGTCACCAATTGTCAATTGTCGATGAAAGGACGTGGAGAGATTCCTCTGCGCCCTTTCCCTTCTCCCTTTGCTGCGCCTCGCGCAGCTCAGCAACATAACAGGCTCTCCCAGCAGCCTGATCTCCTTGAAGGACTTTGATCCCACGATCGGTGGGGAATTTCAGAGTCAGACACCATGGGACAATAGCTGCACTGAATTCAGCAAGGGCTAGTCAGCCCAAAAAAGCATTGTAGGGGGGGTGAATGTCTAACACAATAAATTGCAACATCCGGACTCTTCGGCGCTCCCCAACTCCAGTTCCACTGGCAACTCCACCACTCCAGTAGGTATATTAGCACTTCCATCGAAGCCGTGGATTCTAGAGTGGAAAAGCTTCAAATCCTTGGCTTCCATTTTCATTAAATCATAAGCTCGCTTGAACAGAATATTTACAGAGCTCCCACTGTCGACCAGGATCCTCTTCATCCAAGCAGGACCTACTTGGGCAGACATGACTAGTGGGTCGATAGTAGGGGCTTCGACCTTGTCAGCATCCCGGTCTCTGAATACAATGTCATCAATCATCGTCCTTTATTGTTCGGCTGGAGCCCCTTCATCAAAGTAACTATAACACTCGAAGTCCGCATGCCTGATAGAGCTGGCGTACGACTCCATTTCCCTTCAACTTCGGTCTGCTGGATGAGAACCACCACTAACTGTATTTATGACCAACCTCCCGCCCGTACGAGCGGGTTCCTCCTGTCTTTCCTGATTCTAAGCACGATTTTGGTTTGATGGGCCTGCACCTCCAGACTAAGGCGCCCGCATGAACTAATCTAACTTTCTCTCCCTGATCAATTTTTCAATAAGGTCCTGTAAATGACGGCACTCATTTGTATTGTGACCGTATCTTTCGTGAAACTACAGAACTTTCCTGTCTGAATTTTCCTCTCCGATGATGGTTTCGGAGCAGGCTTCTTATACTGCATGGCATTGCAAGTTTGCAGATACACGTTCTCCAGCGACGTATTCAAGGGGGTGTAATTGTCAAAAATCGGTGCCCTACATCGCGGGCCACGGTTCTGATCCCGTTTCTTATTCTGATTATCACTGTTTCTCAGTTGGGTTTGCTTGTTCTGTATATTCAGCTGAACTTTCCCAGAACTCTCACCGGACTGTTTTACTGCCACATTGCTTTGAATCCCTTCACTACTGCGTCCCATGTCGTCCTGCTTCCTAGACTTTTTCGCGTCCTCTTGCCTTCAAGAATTGGATGGCTTTGGAGTAGAAACGGTCCAACGATGCAGGAGGCTTCCCCGCTAACCAATTTCCAAACTCAAAGTCGAGATCAATTCCCTTAGTCAATGCTATTAAGATCGTGTTGTCATTGGGGTTACTTATCTCTACACATGCAGCATGGAATCTCTACAAGTAGCGTCTAAGCGTCTCCTCTGGAGCGTGAGTGACGTTGGATAAAGTATTAACATCCTTAGGCCTAGCAACATGCATACGAAACTGTTCTTCAAACTTTGTGGCCATTTGATCAAAGCAAGAAATGGATCGGGGTGGCAATCGTGTAAACCACATGGTGGCAATGCTCCCTAAAGAGATAGAAAAGCTCCGCTCTTGTAGCGTTCATCAGCCACTCATACTTCAGGATGTGCTGATTTGGGTCTGAATTCCCTTCATAAACTGGCAGAGCGGGCATTCTGAACTGTCGAGGAGGTTCGACATCCGTAAAAGGGGTGTGACTATAGGAGATTCCCCAGTCGTCGTTAGAAAGACCCTAACTTTTGCGGATCATTTGCCGTATCATAGCCGAGAGGTCCGACATGTGGACATTCTGCACGGGTTGAGCCAAGGTGTGGTCGGGCTCCACAGTGCAGTTTGGACCGGACGCTGTCGACGGTCCATGTCTCGCCTCCTTGGCTAATAGTCATCAGGGACGTACGGTTCAGGAGTATGCCTGTTCTGATGTTGGTTTATACCGGGCTGATTTCGGGCATCAACCCTTGGTTCTGCAGCGGCGGTTGCGGTATGGTTATCTGTGGTGTAGTATGGAAGTGTGCCTCCCCGAGATGAGGGTCCAGTATGGAAGCTAGCCGAGGGGCCGACCCTCAACTGTCCAACAGTCAACGTAGGTTGATGTCCAGCAGCTTGCGCGTAACTTCCGTCCAATCGGGTACGGGTGGACCTATGGTTGTAACCAGACGAAGCCGAACTCTTAGTAGAGGTGTTAGAGGAATGATCCCTCCTGGATCTTCTACGCCTTTGGCGGCTCAATTAGTCAGTCAGCTCGGCATTTGTGCACAGCTGTTCTATTAGCTGTTGAAGACTCTGTGTCAATTCCTGGAGCAACAACTGGAATTCTTGCCTGGTAATCGGGACCGACGAATCTGAGGGTCTGGTAGCATTTTGGTTAGTTGGAGGCAACAACGCGGGATTTTGTCTATCCTGGCCTTCTTGATCGGCAACGTCGGAGGTGGTCCTTGTGCTTACCATCTTGAGGGATGAACTCCTTCCCTAGACTTTACGCAAATCTGAATAGAATGGAAGGAATCTGGATTAGAGATCTGGATCTTCCTCTTAGATTTATGCAATCGGTATCGACGGCAGATCCAAAGAGCAGGAGAAAATCTGGGTTGAATTTTTAGAGAAAGCACCAAAGTGTTTGTACCAAAAATGGGCACAACACCTCTTGGAAGTTTTTGAAGAGATAAAAGTGAAGAATTTAAATTTAAAAGATAGATTATCTAACAAAAACTCCAAAATCCGATGAGTAAATGCAAATACACAAACGATTTATAGTGGTTCGGCATATTGCCTACGTTCACTATGAAGTTTTTATGACTTTATTGATTCTCTTTCAACGATTACACTTGGTTATAGCGAACAACAACGGATTACAACTGGAAATTTGAGTACAACAGCAAGATTAAGATGCAAAGCTCGATCCGGTAGAGTCTGGGCGCTTAAGAGTCAAAATGTCCCGTTTCTGTAGGCTCTGGGCTCTATTTATAGGCGTAGGAGGCTGATATTTCGCTCAAACTTCGGGGGATTCCTTCTGGCACGTGAGTGGGCCCACGTGATCGATCCCGGGAAGTTTCAACTCGATATGTGATCGATACGAACTTAATTCGTATCGATCAAGATGATATCCAATGGAGTCGAAACTTGGTGAGAACATTCCATGGCTTGTACGTAATCTTCTATGAAAATTTCATAGCATTTGGACCTGTGGATCTCGAGTTATGATCGATATAAGATGATGTTCTTCGGAGTGTTGTTTCGTTCGAATCCACGACTTCGAATCGATTCTCTTCGAATCGATAGTGCACGTGCCTCTGTGATGACGCGGCGTGCATTCCTCGCATCGATCCACCCTTCACTCTAAGTCGATCGTTCTTCCCTTAAACTTCGCTTTATTCATATCAAGAGACGCTGCGTAGCTCGAATCCATCAATGACGTGTGCTTTGTATCGATTCGTAGCCTGCCCACTTCGTGCTGATGGAGGTTGCATAGTTCGTATCGATGGAAGTTCTCTTCGTTCGATCGATACGAACAAGCAATACTTGTGATGGATACGAAATGAGGTCAACTGATGGATATGAACCAAGGCTATCTGGTGGATTCGACCAAGTGCCTTCCCGATGGATACGAATTAGACATTGAATGACCAATACGAAGCATACTACTCATCGATGGATACGAAACCGGTCGATATGAACTAAGGCTCGTGGATGGATACGAAACCGATCAATTCAAACTGGGGCCTATCGATGGATGCAAAGTGGTGTCGTCCGATCGATGTGAACGAGATCAGTTCGAATTGATGTTGATTGATGGATATGAAAACAGGGTTACCTCCTCCAACTCGCATCGATCATAACTTGAGCATATGGACTCGGATTGACTTGAAATTTGGAACGCTGGCTTCCATGGCTTCGTTTGTCATGACTTGTCAATTGTAGCCTATCTGGACTCTGAGAAAATTCATCGACATCAGTAGCGAACCTGCGCATACTCGATACCCAGGATGAGTGATCCTTGGTTTTCAATCAGTTCCTTGATATCTCGGCATTGCCAAAAGGCAGGATAACAACTATATCCACTCCGATACCACATGCATTAGTGTATACCATCGTCTCTTCATTCCAACTTGGAATGGTCCATACTGATGCACTTGTCAACTTTTCCTTCAAATTCACAAATTCCTGTTCACATCTTGCATCCTAAGTAAAATTCTGATTCTTTTTCATCAAGTGAGTCAAAGGTGCATCTACCTTATAGAAGTCTTGGATGAATCGTCTACAATATCCAGCTAACCCAATAAATTTCTCATATCCATAGCATTTTTTGAGCTAGTCCAATCAGATTACTGTGACTTTTGCATGATCAACGAAATCTCTTCTCAGAAACAACATCACCCAAAAAGCTCACTTTTCTTCTTCAGAAGTGACATTTTGAAAAATTCACCTTCAGTTGGTGTTTTCTCAACCTCTCAAGCACAATCCTCAAATGTCTTATGTTCCTCCTCTATCGATGAATAAACAAGAATATTGTCAATGAACATTAGTATGAATTTATTTAGCCGATCCTAGAGGATATAGTTCATGAGATGAACAAAGTATGTAGGTGCATTGGTTAGCCTGAATGGCAGAATCAACCACTCAAAAAATCCAGATAGCAGTCGAAATGCTGCATTCGACACATTCTTCCTCGCCACTGTCAGTTGGCGAAATTCCATCGCCAGATCCAACCGAGAAAATACTCTGGCACCATGAAGCTGATCGAACAAGTTATCAATATATGAGAGTGGATACTTGTTCTTCTTTATCACTTTATTCAGCTCACGGTAATCAATACATTATCTAAGGGAGCTATCTGCCTTCGTGGCGAATGCTACAAGTGCTCCACAACCAAAGATACCCCTATGAATGAACCCTTTTCACAAAAGGTCATTCACTTTCACCTTGACCTCTCTTTGCTTTCTTGGTGCCATCCCCCTCAACGGCATCACTATTGGTCTGACATCTTTAACGAAAGCGGTATGGAACTCAACTTTCTATGAGTGGAAGTCTTGTCACCTCCTCAAATACATGTGGATATGCCCTAGAAATCGGCACGGTTAGCAACTAGTTCGGAGGGGAATCGATGAATATAGAAAACTAACCATCGCATCATCGCCCCGTAGGAAGCCTAGAACTACCGTCCACCCATCACTTACCTCCATCATCACCAATGACTTCTCATAATCCACAGTCACTCCATCTTCATGAAGTCAGTCCATCCTAGAATAATATGAACCCCACGAAACCAAAAACAAAGCTGCCACAATCAAAAGAGCATACATCGCTTGATAATACCAAATCACAACAAACCATACACAGGCTAGTGGATCCTCCAAAAGGATTTGTCACAATCAAAGGTCGGTCGACTATTTTATGTATCAATCTTAATCTGTCTACTAAATCACTAGATATGGAGGAATGTGAAGCCGCGGTATCAAATACTCGTATAAGAACATCATAAATGGAAAGAATACCTTGAATAATGATGCTTTCCCCTTCTCTTTCATCGATGTAGCACTCAGTGAAATTAGAATGGCATTCAACGTATATGCTTTCGTTATCTACCCCTGCTTAACTGGTTCAGGACAGTCCTTTTGCACTAGGTACAAGTATTTGTATCGCAAAACCTTCTCGATTGACTCCTTAAATCTCTCGTCGATATAACCAATTAATTGCTTCTTAAGATGATTGCTCAACCCAATGATAAACCTTTCATTCTACTTGAGTGAAGTGTCAATGAAAGATAAACCTTACTTCGATAGCACATCGAATCCGGCTACATACTCTGACATAAACGTATTGCCTTACTTTAAGTTGGCAAACTTCCTAAACAACATCGACTTCTGAGAATTGAGATAAATTTCTCTTTAAAGTGAGCTATGAACTAATCTTAAGCAAAATGATCCTTGAGAATCGCAGGTAGAAAGGCATTCCACCAGTCCATAGCCCATACTTAGAGTTATCTAGAGGCTAACTTCTACATCGTAGCATCATCTAACTCTAAGTCATTGAAGATTCTTTCTCAAATACCTATCCAGTCTTGCACCGCCGACTTCATCCCAAGGAACGGTCTACCTTTTAGACCCATATAGTCTTTATATAGCTTGGCAAAGATGACTCTAGCGTTTGCACTTGAGCATCATAATCATTTGGAGCAACTTGGGTATACTATATAATGTCTAGCACCATCTCAACGAACATATGATGTAAATCAAGGTTAGTCAGACCCGATCATACCCGCTCCTCAACTCCAGAGTTGGAGTTAATAACAACATCTCTCATATGCCAAATCACTCTTAATGCATCATAAGAATGATTAGTCTATCATAATGAAAATTGCATTAGTGGTACTCGTGTACACAGTGCGACTTATATGTTATATACTACTATATAGTTTTGAAAACCAAAATACATAACAAATACGCACTCTCTCATATATAGGTATACTCCAAATCTAGTCTAAGGTGACAACTTTTATCCTATCTCTACGGGATCCTGGTATTAACTCAGGTTAATCATGTATTTTAAGCTCTGATACCAAATCTAACAACCGCCCTACACCACCAGCACCCAATATACCTGTATAGTGCACTATAGCGGTGTTCGGTCGATGGCGACAATCACCAAGTGTTTGTAAAATAAATAAAACAGTCATAGAACCTTCGGTATATCTCACAGCGTATTAAATAAAATATAATAATAAACATCTTAGATATAAAATAGTTGAAACACTAAATAGCTTGATGAATCATAGAATCAGAGTAATAGATCCATAGAGTGTGCAGTGTAAGAAACAGAGTTATACATCAAATAATAACTCATAAGTAATTTTTCTAAGTAAATAAGGCACTAGCAAGCTTCATAGTGTTGTACTGTGGAATAGAAAATGAGTACATATAATAATATAAGAGAATAGTCTCCTACTCGCCTCTATCCAGCTTTACATGCTTACTAGATCCGATATGCATAATCTACTCATTTAAGAGTACCTAAGTAATAGGGAGCAAAGTATAAAACCATGGATCTGACAACAGTTTGATGTGAGCAATAATAAATATCTAAATACTAATATTCCACTATAATAGGACAAATGATATGAAGGATCATACTTGACCTGTAACAACCCGCATATTTTACTATTGAGAATTTAAATATTTTATTTAAATATTTCATCGTTCGTCGGATTTTAGTCTGAAAACCTACTTTTGGCAAATAGTCAAATTAGGACTCGAGACCACCCCCATTGAGTTCAAAATGACGTTTGCGATCTTTTTGAGTATAAACTTTGATGTGTTTGGAGTTAGTGGAATTTTGCTACTTTTTCACTTAGGGCTTTGGTTTTGTTTCAGCCCATTAGACCCAAGCTTCACCCCTCTTCTCTTCATTACTTCATTTCTATTTCCTAATACTCAAGCTTTAGCATCAATGGAGAGAGCAATGGGAAATTAAAACTCCAAGCCCTAGTTTTCATTTGCAAATCAAGTTCTATCTCCAAATCCAAAGAGAAGCTTTTGGTAAGCATCATCTTCTTCTTCTCCAACTCATTCTCCTTTCAATTTCATAAATTCCTAAACCTAACTTTGGGAATGTTCTTCTTTTGAGCTTAGATTCAAGCTCATTTGGGTTGTGTTGAAGTGTGGTTGATTCTTCCTTTGCTTTCAAGCTTCTCCTTCCTTATTTGTGTAAAAAGGTGAGATTTTTATCTCACATCTATGTTTATAACTATCTTTGATTGTTAGTATGAATTCCTAACTCTTATTCATGTGCATTTGATTTTAGCTTGGATTGATTTGGTATATATTCCAACTTTTGGTGTTTTGAAAGCAAAATCTATGAAAATACTTTTATGGATGTTTGAACATGTCTTTGGTGGTGAATCAGAGAGTCAATGGTGCTGGGTTATCGATTGGCAAAAGCCCCTTATGTCCATTGCTCGAGCGGTTGCAAATGGGTGAGTTTGCTCCTCCATTTGATTGGCTGGAAAACCTTTCCAGCTACAGCCAGTCGACTGGCCCCTTGCATCAGTCGACTGACTACAGAGGACCAGTTGACTGACCTTCTCCTAATTGCCTATTATGCCTATTTTTGCCTATTTTGTTTATGATTCCAATTTCTATCGGTTCGTTTTGATTCTTAGATGATGCTATCAATTATTCGACTTTGATGACTTCTAATATGGGATTTTTGGAAATATCCATTTTGATGGATTTGATATCGATTTCTTTGGAAATAATTCACGTCTTCTTATGTGAATTTTAGTGATTGATTGTTTCTACAATCATTTCTGTGATTTGTCACTTATAAAATATAAAGGTTTCAATACTAGTAGTAAATATCAAAACTCTTCTATTTAAAACGATTTCAACACTATTTTATTACAAAGCTCGTTTCTTAAATCGTTTTCCAATCTATTAGCATATACAAACCTTTACCTCACTCGTATGAGAAATTTAATTAAATGGCTTAGTAAAACAAGTGGTATGAAACGCTTGCGTTTACTTTGCCGGTTAATTCTTGGACTTGTTCGATTGAATCTCTTGTGACAATTTTTGAGTGGAGACTTACAATTTGTTCGTAAATATTTAAGTTAAGCTAGTGGTTATGGGACATGAAGCTAAGCTCATATATTTACTAGCTTAGTGTAATTGACACTTCTTGATGATCGATGATGATCAATTTTGTGATTTAAACTAGCAATGTGCGATGTCCCTTTGTCTGCGAGGGAGACTAAACCTCGTTTCTGTGGAGCTTCGGCTCGATTTGGTGGGGCAGCGACCCATGGTCTTTGGGCCGTTTTAGTGGAGCTTCGTCTCATGGTCTTCGGGCCGTTTTAGTGGAGCCTCAGCTCAAAATTAATGGTTAGCAACCATGGAATAGCGTTTCGTTTTGTGATACACGTGTTGGTGAGTTTTCATACTCCCGTTTTGTGATAGGCCTCCCCCCTTTTTGTAATTTTTGGATTTCCATTGATCATTTCTAGAATTTGTGTTGTGTGTCGTTAACTTTTGTAATTGGCATTGATATTATTGTCAATATTTATGGTTAGGTGAATAAAAATAAAGAGTATGACGTTCCTTTGATCTTTGAGAAGATTCTTGTGATATTGATTAATCCCTAGTTGATTTTCAATTGCATACTTATCACAGTATGGCTTTATGGTTATCATATGTTTTTGTCATATCTCTTATTCTATATCATTTCATCTGATATTTATAGTTAGACTGATCCGTTTATTATTTTCTTATTAAATAATACTCAGGTAAGACCGAGATGTTACAGGTGCTTCTACTTGACCCCTCTTGTGATTATTATTCTGACTTTTGGGTAATACTTAGATTAGTAGTTTCTTTTGTTGTATACATTTGAGATATAGACTCTAGGATGTATACTTATTCTTTTGTCTAGCACTTGTAACTATTCTTTTGTGATATTGTGGATCTTGATTGACCACTACTCTGAGGTACACTTTCATGTGTAGTATTCATATCTTTTTCCGCCTTTGTGATATGAATTATCTATGAATAATTTATGCTATGATATTTCTATATTTGTTTCCGAAGATATTATAGCCACTGTATAGTAGCTTTGAGTTCGTGTCAGCATGTTGGATTCCCTCTTGAAAAGAAAATGCATGTTATACTATCTGACATATCGGTTTTCGCACAAAGCAATTACACGGATGGTCGCTCCTCAACAGCCTTATTCTCCATGCTTGTTGATGGCATTACCCCGTAGTGTTCTTGGCTAGCGTGGGTATAGAGGTGGGGCGTCACAGCTTGGTATCAGAGCAAAACTTTGGAACAATGTAGAATAATTTAACAAGGATTGTCGTCCTAAGTCCATCTTAGGAGTCGTGCCTTAGGATTTAATTCGTGTCTTCGTACCGTCCTATCCTATTTTCTTTTGTGATTCCTTGTTTTATCAATCATTGTTGTTTGATATTCATTTTGTGGATAACCTTTTTCTTCTTCTTCTTTCTTTCTTAATAAAGAGAAATGGTTAGACCTGGCCGTCCCAGCGCCGGTCAATCTAGTGCTACTCCCCAGGATGGAGTTTTTATGTCTGTCCAGTAGCTTCTTGATCTAGTTAAGAATGCTCAAGCAGCCGGTTCTAATCCGAAATCTACTCACCCTAAGTCTGGATTTGCACGTTTGTGCAATGATTATACCAATTTGGGTGGAAAGCCATTTAAAGGTTCTAAGATCATTATTGAAGTCCAGGCTTGGCTAAGAACATGCGATCGAATCTTTTCTCGCATGAATCTTATTGACCTTCACCGAGTTCTGGTGGACTCTAGTATGCTCCAAGAAAAAGCATTAGATTTGTATGAGCTTCTGATTTCTGAAATGAATGAAATGGATCTTACTTGGGAGAAATTCAGGGAACGATTCGAATTAAAATTTGTGCCAGAAGCTGAGAAGGTGACTTTGGCTCGCCGTTTCATTGACCTTGTTCAAGGTGAATCCTCTGTGGCAGATTATGTCGCATCCTTCGAGTCAGTTTCTAAATACGGGGTCGAATACATAAACACCCCATTGAAGAAGAACCAAAGATTTGTCTATGGCTTGAACAAAAATCTCAAGAAGCCATTACTTCTAAAATTAGAAGTTTCTTTTGATCAACTCATTGATACCGCTCTTCGACTTGAAGAGGCTGATAGAGTAAGTGATGTTGAGGTTGGGAGTCCTAAACCGAACTTCACCAACAAGAAAAGGCCTAATAAGTTCAAAGGTCCTTATCCCAACAATAAGAAAGGGAAGCAAGCCTCACCGGCAACTAAGACTTCTACCTCAAGTGGTGGGCAATGCTACAACTGTGGTTCTAAAGACCATTGTGCGAATAAGTGTTCCAAGCCCCGTGCTTGTCTCTATTGCAAAAGCCCGGACCATTATATATCTTCGTGTCCCAAACTTCAAGGCAGGAAGGAGGGAAAGCTTAATGTGGTGCAAATTCCCAGTAACACTTCTCGTGGTCAAGGTATTTCTCATCCTATCCTTGATGGCATTATCTTATTTTGTGATCATCCTATTCGAGTTCTTTTTGATACGGGTGCATCCCACTCTTTTATTTCAAAAGAACTTGTTGATACTCTTTCTTTGAATGTTATGTGTTTAATGACTTCTTTGAGAATTGCGAATCTGGTTGGTGGATCCACAACAATCAGTTTATTGTGTAAAGATGTTGAATTATTTTGAGTGATTACTCTTTCCATGCCGATTTGCATGTTATGCGTTACCTTGGCCTCGGAATGATTTTTGGAATGGATTGGCTTAACCGTTATGAAGCTCAAATCCTTTGTCCTGAGCGGACTATTCATCTTCGACATCCTCAATCTGTTAAGCAGATTTCTATCGATCTTAAAGATTCGGATTCCAGCTTGGCAGCATCTTTATATTCTTTAAATCCTCATGATGACGATAATGATGATAAGGAAGATGTCATTTCTCTTATTCACGTTGTTCATGAATTTTCTGACATATTTGAGCCCGTTTTAGGATTGCCACCTAAGCGAGCAATTGAGTTCAGAATTAATCTCATTCCTGGAGCTTAACCTATCACTCATCCCCCTTATCGTATGTCCAATAAAGAAAATGAGGAGATGCGCAAAAAATTATCTGAATTAGAGACGAAGCAATTTATTCGCCTAGTTCCTCACCTTGGGGAGCTTCGGTTGTTTTCGTGAAGAAATCCGACGGTACACTTAGGCTTTGCGTTGACTACCGCAAGCTTAATGATCTTACTATCAAAAATAAAAATCCTTTACCTCGGATTGATGATCTATTCGATCAACTTAGTGGTACTAGAGCCTTTTCACAATTAGACTTAGCAACCGGTTTTCATCAGCTTCGTATTGCAGAGGATAGCATTCCTTTGACATCGTTCCGTACTCGCTATGGATCTTATGAATGGCTTGTTATGCCATTTGGTTTAACGAATGCTCCGACTTATTTCGTTGACCTTATGAATCGAGTTTTCAAATATTTCCTCGATCGATTTGTTCTCATCTTTATTGATGATATTCTTTTGTATTCTAAAACCGAGGAGGAACATGAAAAGCATCTTCAGATTGTGTTGGAAACTCTTATGAGCAATCAATTGAAAGCAAAATTTTCTAAATGCCACTTTTGGCAATCTCGTGTGAAGTTTCTAGGTCATATTATTTTCGAATCCAGAATTTCCATGGATCCTTCAAAGATCGAAGCGATTCAAAACTAGAAGAGACCGGAGAGTGTGACGGAAATCCATAGCTTCCTTGGATTGGCGGGCTATTACCGTCGTTTTATTAAAGATGTTTCTAAAATTGTCGTGCCTCTTGCTAGCTTAACAAAGAAAGGTGTTAAATATATGTGGTCGGACAAATGTGAGGCTTCTTTTCAGAAATTAAAAGAACTCCTTTCCGATGCTCCTATTCTTGTGATTCCCGAAGGAAACAAAGATTTTATTGTTTATACCGATGCTAGTCGCGTTGGTTTGGATGCCGTTCTTATACAAAGAGAACGTGTTATCGCTTATGTTTCTAGGCAATTGACGCCAGCCGAGACTAGGTATGCCACTCATGATTTAGAGCTAGCGGCTATTATTTTCGCCCTTCGAATTTGACGTCATTATCTTTTGGGAGAAAAATTTATTCTTTACACCGATCATAAATCTTTGAAGTATTTATTTTCCCAAAAGGAACTTAATTTGCATCAACAACGTTGGCTCGAATTCCTTGCATCTTGTGATCTTGATATTCTTTATACTCCCGGAAAGGGAAATCGTATTGCCGATGCACTTAGTCACAAGCAACAAGCGGTTGTTTCCATGATGATATACGAATGGAATGATCTCGAGGTTTTATCCACTTGTGAGATTCGAGATCGTGTTTCCGATTTACGTTCATCTCTTATTTTATGTAGCCTTGAGGCTCATCCTTCTCTGTTAGACCGCATTCTTGAAGCTCAAAAGCTAGATCCCGAATTGGCTCTTCTTGGCCAAAATTTTAGGGATAAAATTGATATTGAAGGTTTGAAAGACTTTGATATTGATTCTCGTGGCGGTATTCAAAATTTGGTAGACTTATCATGCCAAATATTGGTGATCTTTATAAAGACATTTTAGAAGATTCCCATCGTTCTAAATTTACCATTCATCCCAGTAGTAGTAAAATGTGCACGGATATGAAGAGACTTAATTATTGGGATGGAATGAAATCTAATATTGCTAACTTTGTTAAGTGTTGCATGACGTGCCAACTTGTCAAGGCCGAGAATCAAAGGCCCGGTGGGTTATTGCAACCTTTAGACATTCCAATTTGGAAGTGGGATCAAATTTCCATGGATTTTATTGACGGCCTTTCCCGTTCTCGTACGGGTCATGATAGCCTATGGGTGATAGTTGATAGACTTATTAAATCCACCCATTTTATTCCCGTTCGGTCCAATCGAACCGTTCCTCTTTTGGCCAAACTCTTTATTAAAGAGATTGTTAAATTACATGGAGGTCCTACTACTATTGTTAGTGATCGTGATCCATTGTTTACTAGTGGATTTTGGAAGAGTCTTCAAAAAGATTTGGGAACGAAGCTTAATTTTAGCACCGCTTATCATCCTCAGTCCGATGGACAAACCGAGCGTGTGAATCATACTCTTGAAGATCTTCTTCGTGCATGTGTTCTTGATTTTGGTGGAAGTTAGGAAGATCATATATCTCTTGTTGAGTTTTCCTATAATAATAGCTTCCAATCTAGTATTGGTATGGCACCTTTTGAGGCACTCAATGGAAGGCCATGTCGTTCTCCTTCTTGTTGGCTTGAGGCCGGTGAAAAGCTGGTTTTAGGACCAGACTTTATTCGTGATTCCACAGAAAAGATTGATCTTATTCGTCCTAGGATGAAAGAAGCCCAGAGTAGACAAAAATCCTATGCCGATAACCGAAGAAGGAGATTAGAATTTTTTGTCGGAGATTTTGTGTTTATTCGTGTTTCACCTATGAAGGGTGTTGTGTGTTTCAGTCGATCGGGAAAGTTAGCACCTCGATATATTGGTCCATTTCCCATCACCGAACGTATTGGTTCCGTGGCTTATCACCTCTTATTACCGGCTCAGTTTTCTGCTATTCATGACGTGTTTCACGTTTCTCAATTACGGAAATGCCTTTGAGATTCCGATTCTATTCTTGATCCCGGTGTTGTGGAAGAAATTGAAGTTTCACCTAATTTAACTTATGAGCAACATCCTATTCGTATCATAGCTTCGGAGATTAAATGCCTTCGAAATAAAGATGTTCCTCTTGTGAAAGTTCAATGGTCCTCAAATCCTAAGGATTGTTCTTGGGAATCCAGAGAATTCATCGAGCGAACACATCCGGACTTACTTTCTCATGCTCTTTGAGGTGAACTTTCTTATTCCAAATTTCTTCTTTTGTGTTGATATGCTTTTATGGTTGTTACTTTTTGATTCATTTATTTCTTAAGATTGCGAGGATGCAATTTCCTTAAGGAGGGGAGACGATTGAGAATTTAAATATTTTATTTAAATATTTCATCGTTCGTTGGATTTTAGTCCGAAAACCTACTTTTTGCAAACAGTCAAATTAGGACTCGAAACCACCCCCATTGAGTTCAAAATGACGTTTGCAATCTTTTTGAGTATAAACTTTGATATGTTTGGAGTTAGTGGAATTTTGCTACTTTTTCACTTAGGGCTTTGGTTTTGTTTCAGCCCATTAGACCCAAGCTCCACCCCTCTTCTCTTCATTACTTCATTTCTATTTCCTAATACTCAAGCTTTAGCATCAATGGAGAGAGGAATGGGAAATTAAAACTCCAAGCCCTAGTTTTCATTTGCAAATCAAGTTCTAGCTCCAAATCCAAAGAGAAACTATTAGTAAGCATCATCTTCTTCTTCTCCAACTCATTCTCCTTTCAATTTCAGAAATTCCTAAACCTAACTTTGGGAATGTTCTTCTTTTGAGCTTAGATTCAAGCTTATTTGGGTTGTGTTGAAGTGTGGTTGATTCTTCCTTTGCTTTCAAGCTTCTCCTTCCTTATTTGTGTAAAAAGGTGAGATTTTTATCTCACATCTATGTCTATAACTATCTTTGATTGTTAGGTATGAATTCCTAACTCTTATTCATGTGCATTTTATTTTGTCTTGGATTGATTTGGTATATATTCCAACTTTTGGTGTTTTGAAAGCAAAATCTATGAAAATCCTTTTATGGATGTTTGAACATGTCTTTGGTGGTGAATCAGATAGTCAATGGTGCTGGGTTATCGATTGGAAAAAGCCCCTTATGTCCATTGATCGACCGGTTGCAAATGGGGTGAGTTTGATCCTCCATTTGATTGGTTGGAAAAATTTCCAGCTACAGCCAGTCGACTGGCCCCCTGCAGTCAGTCGACTGACTGCAGAGTTGGAAAACTCTCGGGTTATGGTTCAGTCGACTGACTGCCGAGGACCAATCGACTGACCTACTCCTAATTGCCTATTATGCCTATTTTGCCTATTTTGTTTATGATTCCAATTTCTATCGGTTCGTTTTGATTCCTAGATGATGCTATCAATTATTCGACTTTGATGACTTCTAATATGGGATTTTTGAAAATATCCATTTTGATGGATTTGACATCGATTTCTTTAAAATTAATTCACGTCTTCGTATGTGAATTTTAGTGTTTGATTGTTTCTACAATCGTTTCTGTGATTTGTCACTTTTAAAAATATAAAGGTTTCAATACTAGTAGTGAATATCAAAACTCTTCTATTTAAAATGGTTACAACACTATTTTATTACAAAGCTCGTTTCTTAAACCGTTTTCCAATCTACTAGCACATACAAACCTTTACCTCACTCGTACGAGAAAGTTAATTAAATGGCTTAGCAAAACAAGTGGAATGAAACGCTTGTTTTTACTTCGTCGGTTAATTCTTGGACTTGTTCGATTGAATCTCTTGTGCCAATTTTCGGGTGGAGACTTACAATTTGTTCGTAAATATTTAAGTTAAGATAGTGGTTATGGGACTTGAAGCTAAGCTCATATATTTACTAGCTTAGTGTAATTGACACTTCTTGATGATCGATGATGATCATTTTTGTGATTTAGACTAGCAATGTGCGATGTCTCTTCGTCTGCGAGGGAGACTAAACCCCATTTCTATGGAGCTTCGGCTCAATTTGGTGGGGTAGCGACCCATGGTCTTCGGGCTGTTTTAGTGGAGCTTCGGCTCATGGTCTTCGGGCCGTTTTAGTGGAGCCTCGGCTCAAAATTAATGGTTAGCAATCATGGAATAGTGTTCCGTTTTGTGATACATGTGTTGGTGAGTTTTCATACTCCCGTTTTGTGATAGGCCTCCCCCCTATTGTGATTTCTGGATTTCCATTGATGATTTTTAGAATTTGTGTTTCACCAATTTTCATGATTTACATTGATAAGTTTTCTCAATATTTGTGCATTGGTGAATTTGTGTGTCGTTAATTTTTGTGATTGGCATTGATATTATTGTCAATATTTATGGTTTGGTGAATAAAAATAAAGAGTATGACATTCCTTTGATCTTTGAGAAGGTTCTTGTGATATTGATTAATCCCTAGTTGATTTTCAATTACATACTTATCATAGTATGGCTTTATGGTTATCATATGTTTTTGTCATATCTCTTATTCTATATCATTTCATCTGATATTTATAGTTAGACTGATCCGTTTATTATTTTCTTATTAAATAATACTCGGGTAAGACCGAGATGTTACAGGTGCTTCTACTTGACCCCTCTTCTGATTATTATTCTGACTTTTGGGTAACTACTTAGATTAGTAGTTTCTTTTGTTGTATACATTTGAGATATAGACTCCAGGATGTATACTTATTCTTTTGTCTAGCACTTGTAACTATTATTTTGTGATATTGTGGATCTTGATTGACCACTACTCTGATGTACACTTTCATGTGTAATATTCATATCTTTTTCCGCCTTTGTGATATGAATTATCTGTGACTGATTTGTGTTATGATATTTCTATATTTGTTTCCAAAGATATTATAGTCACTGTGTAGTAGCTTTGAGTTCGTGTCGGCATGTCGGATTCCCTCTTGAAAAGAAAATGCATGTTATACTATCTGACATAACGGTGTTCGCACAAAGCCATTACACGAATGATCGCTCCTCAACAGCCTTATTCTCCGTGCTAGTTGACGGCATTACCCCGTAGTGTCCTTGGCTAGCGTGAGTATAGAGGTGGGGCGTCAGATGACCTGTCTCTCCATCCATAAAGTTAGCACATACACAAAATATATGCTACCTTGCATCATAGTCATCATGGGCATATTGTGCATCAAAGTACTAAGGAGTGTCTGGATATCTACATCAACTATTTGAGCATCAGGTGGCATCCCTGGGGTGATAAGCAATCAAACAAGCATATCATACATCATCCATCCCCACATTTACTCACACAGTGCGTTGGATATAAAATTACTCGTCGACCCATCATGGTCAAAGTCTATACTATCCATCACGATAGCCTATATCTCGGTTCATTGATACTCAAATCCATGCCTCCCAGTCAGCCTAGAAATAGACTAACCATCATGTTAGTCAAAGGTAACTAACTATCATATCTAGAATAAAGAGCCATCATGCTCCAGGAACAATCAGATCCCCATTATACCCCACCTTACGAGTACCCTACGAACCTCGAGAGTCAATGATCCCTTTGCGCACGTCATCTATAGTAGAGCACATCCTGGATCTTGTCTCACGACTCTCATCATGAAGTCACCATGGTCAGGATGATTCTCTACTATCAACGTCACGTAAAATACCACCTTATGTCCCATAGCTATCATCTAACCGTTCCCTCTATCTAAGCTATAGTCCTCAGCTCTACATCTCAAAGCGCGGATATTCTTCATCGAAGTCACCACTCCACATCATAGAATCATCATGTCGGGTCACGAGTCGTCGTCGCCGAAAATATCAAAAAACTCAACTTAAAATTTCCTAGGATCTAGCCCAAAGTAGATCCTTAGAATTCCTAGGTTTGGCCTAAAGCAAATCTTGGTCCGAAGTCGTGCCCGAGCAATTTTAGAAATGCCCAAAGAACGCCTAGGGTTCGGTACCGATCCTTAACTTAGCCCATTTTTTCTCTTAGCTTCACCAATCTGAGAATGCCCTAGATTAAGCCCGAGTTTTTGCCTTCCTAGCCCGAAGTATACCTTACACTGATCCATCTCCACTGATTTGAACTTCCTAAAGTCATAACTTGACCAAAAAAACTCCAAACGACTAGAAACATAGAGTTAGGGGGCCTACCTTGTCATTCCATATTGATCTCGCCAAGTTTGAGACAAAAGTCAGGGATCTCATCGATCCCTAACCGCCGATCCATAGGCTTAGAAATCACCACTGATCCATGCTTACCACAATCCTGCACTTCACACAAAGGCTAGAATACACTTAGCCAAAATCGTGTGATTTTGGCTCCATTTCCCAACACACCATTCCTTTTACCCAAACCACGGTTCACACCCCAATCCCATGCTCCAACCTATGGCTCTCCACCGATCCCTGAGTTGGAACTTCTCTACCGATCCATGCTTCAATGGCTTTAAGAACACGAACTACAATTGACTTGAAACTTGAAATGCAGTCTTATGGGGATTTCCATGTCATCCCATATCGATTGCACCTAGTTTACGACCAAAATTAGATAACATCGTCGATCCCTAAACATAACAATCCATAAAACGAATCCTATAATTAAATTGCCATTCGATCGACGTTTTTAACCATTCAAACATCAAAAAATCATGTATTCAGCATAAATAACCTATACCAACCAGCATACAAGAAAACACATCAATATGAGTCATAAATCTAATGGGAAGTATCCTTAAGAACACACAGTATACTTTAGAACATGAATTTACAAAACTGATCCAAATTACTTTAGATTTTTATATATTGTTTAAAAAGGTTTCAAAATGTGTCTTGGTGTTTAAAATCATTTAAAACACTATGTAACATCTAATAGGGGATAATTAGCGAGTAGAGGCTTAAAACCACTCACCAAAGTCCTAAGAAATCCTCTTTGAGCTCTATGATCCATGAATATAATGATGAACAATAGCTCCAAGGTGATCTCCAATAGCTAATCTTCACTCCAAGATGCTAATCTTGCTAATCTCCGTCTAATGATGTGTTTATGCTAATTCAAGTAAGGGTTTGGGAGAGATTTTGAGTGAAAGATTGTTAATGGTGAACTTCTCTCTATTCTTGAGAGAGTGGAGTGATGGATGAAAGTATCATCAGCCCTAATCCCATGCTCATCTAGAAATGGGCCACGGGCCATGCCATTAATCAACTAATTACCCAATAAGCTATCTAAAATCATGTAAAATTTTAAATAGCGATATCTCCCTAATGATATGTCCACTGTGATCACTTTATAGAAAGAGAAACCGTTATCCCAATCTAATGAAAGTGGTTTCAGACTCCAATTCGGCTTCTATCAAAAATTATAAGGCATAAATATTTTAGGGTCAAATTGGTCATATAGAAATCCGAAATAAAATCATAGTTGTGGAAAATGTCCCTAAGAGTCATTTTCCAAAATTTCAAAGTCGTACGACTTCATATATCTCTACTACTAATAAAGAAAATTCGTTGAATTAATTTACTCGGCGTGTTTTTGAAATTTCGAAAATGCCCTTACATTCCATTTACAATAATATAAACAGCCCGTGTGTGAAGCACGGGCCAATTCTAGTAAAAATAATATGAATATTCTACAATCCTCTGATATATAGAACACGTGTTGCACAATATAACTTTGGGAGATGAATACTAGAGACATTTTTCATTCTTAGAATTTTTATCGAATGTACGACCCTTAACTTTTGATAGGAGTCGAAATAGAGTCTGAAACCACTTCCATTTGATCTGCATAATGGTTTTTCTTTTCGTAGATTAGTCATAATAGGAAAATAAGCTTACCATTTAGGGGTATGGCTATTTGAAGCTCTATTATTTTTAGCATTTTAGTGGATAATTGAGGAGATTTGTAGCTATACCAGGATCATTTCTAGATTAGCACCTAAAGTGTGCTGTTGGGACTTCTCCTTGTCAATTCACACTTCCTCAAATAGTTAGAGAAACCACTGTTAATATTCTCTAGTGGAAAACAACTCTAAACCTTACTTTAATTAGACAAATCTTATCATTAGAAATTTTTTAGCTATATTAGAACTTATATTTTGGGGATTTGCTGTTGGAGATACTTAGAAGCTGCTGTTCATTCACCATGCTCTTTTGGATTACTTGGGTTTAAGGTAAGTGGTTAGGACCTCTCACTTTCTAATTAGTTAATATTCACCTCAAAATGATGTACTAAAATGTGTTTTAAACCTCAAAAAATCACATATGTTAATTTGGAACAATGTTACAA
This sequence comes from Allium cepa, assembly GCA_030765085.1. NCBI lineage: Eukaryota > Viridiplantae > Streptophyta > Magnoliopsida > Asparagales > Amaryllidaceae > Allium > Allium cepa. Next base: position 441,994,314 of record CM060944.1, on the reverse strand, counting down.
AGTTTAGTAAATTTGTGTTCTTGTATATCTCCCTTGTTCTTATAGTTCACCTATTTTTCTACCCTTTAGGCTTTAATTTGATGTGTCTGAAAGTTTATTTGCTGAATATAGTTTTATAGGTTAATTGCTTGAGCCTATGATGTTTGTTTGGTTGAAAACGATGATCTAATGGTGACTTAGAATTAGGTACAGATTCTTGGATAAGTGATGTTCCAAGAATTTGAATTCATCCAAATTTGATGTGATTTGTATGGGGCAACAAGGAAGGCCTCACAAAGCTATGCTTCAAGTTTCAAGTTGTTTGAAGTTTGTTTGCTTGAATTATGAGCAAAAGTAGATGGAGTGATGATGGTGTGTAAATCTTAGATCGGTAAAGGAGTGCTCTTAGTCATGCTCAAGTAAAATAAGGGCTTGCTTTGAATCATACTTCAGGTCGTTTTCATGTATGCTTGGGCAATGTTTGGAACAAAAAAATTGGCCAAGTGCGGGAATGGTACCTTTGGATCGGCACCAATTGGATCGGGTTGCTTCGAGTAATGTATGTGTTAGCATGGAATTCACTCGAAGGTTAGTGAATCATCTAAATATGGGATCGGTGGTACCCATGGATCGGTACCGATCCATGGGGTTCTTAGTTCGATGAGAAGATGATTCGGTGGTGGAGCATGGGTTGGTCCGTGGTGAAGTATTGGATCGGTGATGGGTTTGGATCAGGGTGGAGCTTAGATCGATGATGATGATTTGAGGTAGAGGAAATAAAGTGCTTTGAGTTATTTGTGTGTTTGTTATAGGTTGGTTACATGTTCGTTTCAAGACTTGCTTCAGGTCGTCACACATGAGCTTACTTTGAGTCATATCTCCTTTTCTTTAAGCTAAGGCTCGGTTTGGTATTGAGTTGTACAATTCAGCAGCGAATTTTCAACAACTACGCATAATTTGGTGATGATGATTCTATGATAGGGAGTGATGGCTTCAATGAAGGGATGGATGTACTTCAAGATGCAGAGTAAGGGACTATGAGTCGAATTGAAGGAACCATTGAAGGAAGGTTTCGGGACAACCAATGATATTTTATGACGACGATGATTGTTGAGAATCATTCCAAACTTCGACGGCTTTAGACTGGAGTTGTAAGTACAGTTCCAGGATGTGCTCTACTGCTAATGATGTGTGCAAAGGGATCGTTGATATTCGTAGGTTTCGAGTTGTACTCGTAAAGCAGGGGTATATAAGCACGCTCATTCAGGGATACGGGGAGCCTTCGATCATAGATGTTTCATGGGCTATCTATAGGGATGCAGTCTAGTTCATGGCCTACTGAGTAGCATTGATTCAAGTACCAAGAAACCTGGACGTTGAGTAGTCTTTGACTATACGAGAAGGCCGAACGAGCATCATATATCCAAGCATTTAATGAGTGAATGTGAGGATGGAATGGATATTATGTTTGCTTTGGTTGCTTTTCACCCCAGGGATGTCGCACGATGTGGATATTATCGATGTAGATATCTAGACAGCCACTAGTACATTTGATGTATAGTACACCATGATGATTACGATGTAGAATAGCATATATTCTATGCTATGTGCTAACTCTGTGGCTGTAGAAACAGGCCAGGTATGATTTTCCATACCATTTGTCCTTGTATATCAACTTTGTGCTATTTGACATTTTCTACCACACACCAGACAGTTGTCTGACTCATGATTTTATGAATTGCTTCCTATATTTCGAGTACTCTTAAATGAGTATTAGCTATATCATATCTGGTGAGCACGTGGAGCTGGAAAGGTGGAGAGCAGGAGGCTGCATTCTCATATATTATATTTAGCTGTTATTGCTTATTTTCCATTTTGCATCAATATGGAGCTCACTAGTGCTATTATCTATTTAGAGACAGTTAGGTACTTGAGTTTATTATCATTTGTATAAATACTGCACTTATGTTGTATAGTTGTGTCAATCTGTGTACTTTGATTTTTGTGGTTCATTCAATTATTACTGTCTTGGCTATTTTATATATGTGATGACTATAATATTTTATTCGATACGCTGCAAGGTTTTATGATTGATTCACTTTACTACAACCTTGGCAATCGTCCTCCATTGACCGGACACCATTATAGAACATTATACATGTTATATTGGATAGCGATGGTGTAAGGCAGTCGTCACAAAAGGCACAAATTACGACAACACATGAATCCAAATATTTACCATAAAAATATTGTAAATATTTGACATTGAAATGTATAGCAAGTAAATTAAAACATACCAAAAAAAAATTTCAAGGTAGATAAAATAACATTTACAATACTAATTTAAATATAAAATACAAAATAAACAAAAAAAAAGAATAAACTACGACATCAAAGGTATGTCAAATATTTGCTATAAGAATAAGAAAATATTTGAAATTGAAATATTTAACATCCTTAATCATCCAATATAATAAAGATGTTGAAATATACCAAAAAGAGTTTGTTAACTAAATAAAATAACATTTATAATACTATGATAACAAATAAAATAACAAACTAAACAAACACAATGAATAAACTGAAACAGCACAAGTATGTCAAATATTTGCATAAAAATATGGGAAATATTTGACATGCAAATATTTGACTAAATGAACGCTACACGATTATATTATAATTTTCAAAACTAAATCATACCTTGATTACCATTCCTAGCAGAAGCATACATAATACAATCTTGTCTTCTACCTCCCATAACAGTCCCTAAAAACAATCGAAGGACGATCAAATCCATATTTGCATGCTTCAAACCCAATGAAAACTCTTTCATATTCATTACTAACAGAATCACCTTGAAGTTTAATAGTACTACCAAGATTACAAACGCCACATATGTACAAAAAGATTTGAAAGGATTATTTGAAAGCAAATCAATTCTATGAATTTCTTCCAAAGCCAATTTTTTTTTCGTATAAGAAAAATAGTAATCTTAACACTATGTTGTACACTGTTTGAAATAAATAAACAATATCTTTCATTTTCATTAGCGGATTTGAACGAATAAAATCATCAACCAACTTCTTAACCAATCTGCTAGAAACAGGTGGTTGGTTAACAACTATAATACCAGCTCCACATGAATGATTATGTTGCATAGTTTCAATAACAAAAAACCTGGTAGGTTAAACTTAAGAGAAGCATGAATATGAAAATTACAACCTTCCCATGGACAAACAGTTGTAACTTGCTCCCTTTTATTTTTAACAATATTAACTTTATATCCATTCTTAATACAATATATCATAAGATAAAATCAGAACTCCTCAGCACCACCAGTAAATCTTTGACTAACATCAGTAAACACTAGATTGCTAGTTTTTAATAACCGTTTCAAAGTAGAACTAGAATCAATCGAAGTACGAACCATTGAAGAAGTGGATGAGAGACACTCGATAAAAAAATTAACATATGAAGAACTATAAGAACCAAAATTAGCAGGACTACTTTTTTTTTGGCAAAGCCAGTGGGGTTAACTGGCCCTCTACCAGTTTATTGCAACACAATAAAAATGATTCAAAACATGCTTTGAATCAAAAAGAAACAGGGTTAACAAAGAAGACAAAAAATAAAAAAAGAAAAAAACATAGCACAAGATAACATCAACACCAACTGCTAATCATAATGTCTGGGATAAAGCACTCCCTCCTTCTCAGTTGCAAGTATATTCTGTTCCTCACTTCAGACCATAGAGTGCCAATGTTTTTTCTCTTATTTTCAAATACAATAGCATTTCTCTCTTTCCATATCACATCGATATAAATTTTAATGCAAATAACCAAAACTCTATATTTGTTGAACTTCCACCTAGTTGCCTTTGATATTATGTTCCAGTTGATAACAGAAAAAGCATTGGCAACAGTGCTTTGAATTCTACTCGCAATTTTATCAACCAAGTCATATAGAATAGGGCATTCGAAGAAAAGATAGTCAATAGTTTCTACAAAATGTTCACAAAATACACATTCAGGGCAACAAGTAATCGCATAATTTATTAACACATTTCTGGTGAGAAGAGCACTGCTAACAACCTTCCAAAACATAAGATTTTCTCTCGGAGTTGAATCAGAAGTCCAAAGAACAGAGAACCACTTCGCTGCTGGCAAGACACTGTTGCCAAATAGGTGATTATACATTGCTTAGATATAATAGAAATAAGTAGAAAATCATCGCAGCAATGAGCAAGAAGCAATAATATACTATGCAAATTAGAATTAGTTTTTATAACTCTTTTATTGTCATCTCTTTCATAAACTAATTCAATAGAACCAGGTGTTAATTCAGGTCAACGTTCACAAATATCATTTCTCAGTCTCGACATATGGTCTCTCAAACCAAGCTGCCTACAATAAGCAGTAGTACCGAATAGAAAAACAAAAAGAGCGTCACTAGGATCAAGCCTGCAAAAGTACATATACTATTAAATCAATGCTGCTACAACAACAAAAAAAACTAGCACGACAAATATTTGCCAAACAAATGTTGGTATGGAAAATATTTTTCATACCAATAATGGCGTGCATGACTTCACTGGCAGTTTTTATTATTTTCACGTCATTCAATACTAATAAAATGCTAGAACTATAAAAATAACAATATAAGCAAGGTAATCAATTACAATAATAACAAAAACAAACAAAATCAATTCAACATAAGTAAATATATGCCATACAAATAACAACCTACATAAAAATTCACTGACATATCTTATTGTTTTCATGTCATGCAATAACAACAACGTATTTCAACTATAACAATTACGATCATAATTAATCACCAATTATGACTACAACAAAAACAACTAAATTTAATTTAACATGATGCTGTAATAAGTATTAAACAAACAAAAATAATAATGACCTGAAAACTAACCTGAACTCATATTAACTGCGCAAAATTGAAGATGAAGATGTCCAAATCTAATGAAATTCATTAAAAATACTTTTTCAATCAATGGGCAACTTCAGATGTAGAAAAATTTAAGATTTGAAAACATACAAACTTCCTATACGCAATAGATAGAAGCACGAAATTTCGAACGAAATTAGGCATACAAGTTAGAACGAAATTTGGAACGAACGAAATGAAGGTAGGCGTAAGGCGTTGATTTTAGAAGAAGAGGGTAAAAATGAGAGTGACAATAATTGTAGAAATTTGAAATATAAAAATAGGGATCTAAAACATAACGTGAAATTGGCAGGGATATAATTTATAACATAATAAAAAGTAAGGGCGTCTCACAAATTTTCACTTATACCTAACTATAGGAGACTCCGAGCGATGCGTTCTGTTATGGTTCTAAACAATTTCATGCATGTAACCACTTGGTGCCTCCCAACAATGATGAGCAATTCCACATCCATCGCATGGAGAGCATTACACACACTAGTTTCAACAAACTTATCGATATCTTGCTCTCGACACATCTTAACTTTAAACATCTAAGGATAAGTATTCATTTGACACAGTTCAATATTCATGATTACGAACACATTCGCAGCTGCAGTCAATAAAAACTTTTCCAGTAGATTTTATGCTCGTGCATATTAAATGTATTTAAAGGATAAAAAATATCTAAGATTAACGGTATGTACAACTGAAAATAAACCTTATTTTTCGAACAAGTCTTGCTACAGAAATTAAGTTATATAAACAAATTATGTAATTGTATCTAATTATCCCTACAGCATACGCTTAATTCTATTGCACTTGTATTTTTATATTTTTTTTAGGATGGATAAATACTAATTAGACAAGCTAATCGGTTTGAGTACCAACGAAACCACACCCAACTTTAGTGATAACTGAACTAGAAAGAAGGTAGATAGTGAATTTAACTCTGCATCAAAAGGACGTATTCAGATTGATAAAAATTCTTACCATTAAAGCGATGATTATTATTATTATTATTACTACGAAAGGGGAATTTTGAAAGGTAAGCAGATAAAAATTGATATGTTTTTGTGTTAGGAAACGAGTATAGGAGAGGGCATGAGAAATAATAAATTATTTTCCTTGCGCAAATCAGGAAATTCTTTTACTCGTTCTGGTGTGTTCGCACTAAACACTTACCAAGTTTTGGCTCGCGTTCTGACGCCAAAATTTGATAAAGTTTTACTGCGGACGCACCATAGCCAGATACTGATCCACTGTGTCGGAACTGGCCAAACAACGGTTCAATTATTTCTTGGAATGAAACTAGCGAAACCCAAGATACCGTTTGTAAAGCCCATTACCCGATAGAATTCTATATAACCCCACTATCTCATTTCCCCTTCGTTTAAAATTTAAATCCGAAAACAATTCATTACAAGAAACCAACGAAAGGAAAAAGTCTGACACCATGGCCGAATCGGCTTCAGCGTCTCCATCTCCGCCTTCGTACTACGATTCTCCTTGCCCTTGCTGCGGCAACAAGAAACGCCGCCTTCCCTCCTCTTCTAATTCCCCCTCTCCAGCTTCTTCCTCTCCTCCCGACATCCCCACCAGCAAAAAGAGGATGAAGCATCGACCCCCAATCTCCCCCGCATCGTTGACGTCGTCCAGGTCGCCGTCGTTATCCTTCCCGACCCGATCCGACTATTCCCCCGCTCCGTCCATGTCCCTCCCACCCTCTGTCAAGAACAAGTTCTCCTTCATTTCCAACTCCTCGTCTTCATCTTCTCCGCTCAATATCCCCGATCTTGATCTGAGCTTGCCCCAAATCAGATCTACAGAAAAGAAATCGGAAATGAATACGGTGACCACCCCGCCAGTGTGGAAGAAATTTGAAGAGCAGATGGTGATTTCACCACAAGAAACTAAATCGGAGGCGATGAAAGTACCACAGGTCTCGAAAAATGAAAACGATGCGGTGACTTCACCGCAAGAAAATGAAACAGATGCGGTGAAGATACCGCAGACAGTGGAAAAAGAATATCATGCGGTGACCTCACCGAAGGAAGCTAAAGCAGAAGCATTGATGAAATCAGATGATAAAGGAGAAGAAGCGGTGATTTTACAGGAGGAAAAGAAAGTACTAGAAGAGGTTATTGCACCGCAGAAAAATAAGACGGTGCCTGAATCCCAGCTGAATTGCGATTGCTGCGACCATGGTTCATCGCCTAAGCATACTGTTACGGTAAGTTTTGATTTTATTATTAATAGTATTATTATTATTTCTTGTAATTGTGTGATTAAAAAATAAATTGAAATGGCAGGGGAAGAACGGAATAGAGGAAATTCGAATAGGGCTGAAGTGCAAATGTGGAATTGTTCGGGAGATAATTTTTGCTTGATTGTTCGGTGTAATGCAAGATGAGGGTCCTTCTGCTTGTAAATGTTTTTCTTCTTTCTTTATAACATTGCACAGAACCTTGTTCTTTGTTTATTGTTGAATGAAATTAATTAGAAGCAGTTTAGTCAGTTCAGTGAATGACTGCATTTTGTATTTCTTGACATATAGAACAACTGCAAATGAAATGTAAATGATTTCTTTCTGGTGATTAGAAAGAATTGTAAATGAAAACAAAAATTTATTTCTTGTGTTACTAGAAGTCCTATAAGAGAATCATTGATTATTTCCTGTACATGTTCTTTCAATTTACGATTTTCCCCTCTTATACACCGTGGTCTTCCATCCTTTGTTCCATTTAAAATAAAATCATGATCAGCACTCTATAATACAGTAACCATTGAAAACATTAGATGATGAAAATGTAATATTAGGAAAGTTGCAATAAAGAAGAAGCAATAGGAAATATAAATACAAATTGATTACAGGAGAAAGGTTATTTAAAGAAAAAAACTTAAAAGGAAGTATACAATGGCTACAGATTACTCTTTCATACACAATTTCCATTTACATAATATCAGGAGACACCAACTTTATGTTATCATATGACTATACACTGCACTGGAAACAAGCAAAGGCTGATGCTGAAGTTGGCAAGTAGTTAGGACTCCTAATCACTGCAAATGCCAGATAAAGCATGAATATCATTCCTAAAAAGAATGACCATATGAAATGCTAGTTGTTAGACTATTAATAGTGTAAGAAGCGTCTTACCACAATATATGAATTTGCTTGTGTGGTACAAACAGCAGACTGCATGGGTGTCTCAATAGGTCTGTGAAAGAGCAAATGAGCTATCGATCGATCTATAGGATTGGTATTTGCTTCCGTATTTATGAACTCTGATGACCTGTGGGAGTATGTACAGTGGAGAAGTCGTTATTGATGGTATAACTAATACTCCAGATTAAAGAATTTAGGATGTGCAAACAAACCTATTTGACTTTCCAAAAGTCTGACCTCCGTTTTTATCCATTGAGCTTTCATTGTCGTTTTGCATAGTGAACCCACGTCTATGGCTAGCACTCCTAGCCAAACGATACAAACTGTCTCTTATGCATGCCTTTGAGACGACATCCATCTGAAATTGACATGTAAATTATAAACCCATGTCAGAGTTTTGCCTTAGTAATGCTTACATGCTTAACATACTTATAGATTATACTTATATGACAGCTTCAGCATACTTGTATCCTTGCTAAGTTAAGGTCCCTCAATAAGCTGATATATTATACCGAATTACACTAAACTTTTCCATGTACTGCTTGCAACAACAATTGCATTTGGGATCATCAACAGCAAAACATAATATGTTTTTCTAGAGTAATATACATTAACATTCTTTTGCAGTCGAATTCCTGATTTTTTTCCCCCTTTTTCCTTCTCATTTTTATTTTGCAATGTTATAGCTTTTGCAATACAGAGAACTGATATTCTTTTCCCAAGTGTGTGTAAACTTTCAAAAGACTTTATATGTAACTGGAACTGGATTTTGATACTCAAACATGCACATTATTTTATAAACAAAAATGTGCACATGAATGCAGTGTTAAGTGGTAATTGGTTTACTAACCAGTAACTACCAATTTATTATCAACTAAAATCTATGTCAAAATACCTAAAAACATTTAAAAAGTAAACTAAAAAAGAGTTGATCATACCTGATGTATTGCATAGTTAAGCTGCAGAAAACTGTTAACCTTTTCTCTATGGTCAGCATCTTCCATTTCAGCATTATCTACAGCCTCAATTGGACTTCTCTTTACAGAAGCATGAAACTGAAAAGGATGCTTCTGAGATTGTTTATCTGTAATTTCATCTGATCCTATACTTTGAGGCACGTATAAATGATTTTCTGCATCATTAGAGATTTTGCAATCAGATGCTGAGTTAAATCCAGCTTTGTGTTCCAAAGTCATTGTACATGGAATTTGATAAACAGGAATGCCACAGATCGGTTCCGAAATGGGTATGTAGTTTGAAGATCCAGTAAATTGCTTTTGCTGGGATATAACTTTAGAAAAATAAATTTTCGATGCTGAAACAGAATTATAAGGAATCTGATCGGCTGATTCTGTTCCGTTGTCTTTTGATGACTGCTGGCTTTCTACCTGATTCATGATAACAATCAAAACCAAGTTGATTATATTTTGATAACCAAAACTTGAATGATATGATAAACCAGATAAATATGAAAACAATTAATACATCAAACTGAAATACAATATCCTATTATTGGTTCTTCCAGTTTCAATGATCAAACTAAATGAACCAAGGAAGGAGCTAAAGGTATTTAACGCATGGACCAAGCGGATTACATGAACCACTGTTTCTAATTCTCCATAGCCTGATAATTTAAAAAATTAAAACGACTCCTAGCAATAGACTTATACCTGGAGTCCATACTATTTAAATCCCAGTCCATCATCACAGATGTATGTTGCAATTTTACATGTACTCCAATTAAAGAACGACATGGTATCTAAATTAATGTTAACAAAAAGTCACCTTTTTTTGTGTGGTCTTAAATGGTAGTCATTAACTCATCATAATAAGTAGTCACATGCTGTCCTGTTGTAAAGCAACTTACGAAATTTTGGACCAATCACAAATATGTTATCTTAACAGCGAGCTGCCTACAGTGAATGAAACTATATTCATTTTTATTTTTATTTTACAGATTCTGGATTATTTACGACTGCACATATCACTTTTAAACATAGATCACTGTTTTCCAAATACAAATGGTAAAAATTGATATATGGTTATATCAAACTATGTCATCCTATCCGGCATACTAATAAAATTTTATCAAATTCACAGTTACATGTAAATTTTTGAACGAGATGATATTTAGTTGCACAGGATAATCAACAATATGACACCTATCATTCTACTATACATAAGAAGGATTATGCAGTCAAGCTAGATATTAATACAAGGCTTACAGGTTACCTTTTCTTTGTAATTAGATTTGTCCTTTGATAGACCATCAGTACCACTCCATGGAGCATGATTGGAAGGCATTGATTTGTCATAATCAGATATTGATGCAACAATTCCGTGCATATCAGAATTAAGATCAGATGATTCATATTTATTATGCGATGCAACAAAATTTGATGCTGAAGATTGATAACCTTCCTCAAAAGTAATTTCTGAACCATAGTTGGTGTTTGAAAAAGAAGAAAACCATGGAAGCTCATTTATGCTAGCAGTTTGTTGTTGATCATACGTGGGATCCCAGTTTCTTCAAAATGAAAGTAAAAATAATGAAAACATAATTATAGATGTATGATAAAATTACATGTTCATAAATGCAAGTTTTTAGACATACCCAAACATTTTCTCAATGTCCTGATAATTGCCTAGATCGGGCCAATCAAACTGGACATTGCTCTTTTGTGTGCTTTCCAAGATCATGCTCTTTATGTCAGTGTTAGAAACTGTATCCATGACTTTTCTTTTGACACTTTTCTTGAGGTCACAAAGTGATGGAACAAAAATAGTAGATGAGTTTGTATGTTGCGTTGGAGGACTATTAGACGTCCCATAATTCCCATGTACCACAGGTTTGGTTGCAGAATATTTATCAGTACCATTCATTCCTACATTTTCATATACCTCATATCGTGGCTTCTTAAGATTATGACAGAGAGAATATTCATCAATAAACTCATCACCTCTATGAGGCACTATATGATCATCACTTTTGGTAAATGTGTTCCAGTTAACATGTCCAAGCTGCAACAGAAAGAAGCATGGTAGTTACTATAGAGGGAGAAGTTATCATTAACAAGCTTTAAATTATTAAATATTTGTATTACTATCATTTACATCCAATGTAATTAACAGGCCATGTTTTTTTGAGTTGATTTTATGCATGAAGCCACAATCAAGTATGTAGGTTAATGTTGCTTGTAAAAAAAAGCAGTGATTTTGTTTGTTAATAATGCTTCTCAGTTCTGACTGGTTTTTTAAGAAGAAAAATATAGAAAAGTAGTACATATTTTATCAGTATGCTGTATACTCAATTCTAGGCGGCTTATGCTGCGTAAGTTCCCTGCTCTATTCTCTGTAGGATACAGAATGAAATAAATATTATTTTCACTTTGTTATGCCTACCTTACATATAAATTCTGTCTATGCAGTTTATCGCTAATAAGGCAGCTTGTGACTAGATTATAAGAAGAACCCTCGCATCACAAGTACGATATAGCTAGATACCGATGCTCCTGCTCATGGTCAAATCTTTAAAACTAGCATAGAATGTTAAATGTGGAAAATTCACTTAATGTTTTGCTCAGATGATTTAAGTTCTTTTTCTCCTTCGGATAAAATCATAGAACTATTGATTTAAACTCAAAGCTTAATTCACGGTACTGAATTAAAAAAACATCCCCATATCATTTCTGGTACAAGCTAACCAATTATATATGTTTTCAATTTAAAAAACAAAGAAATATGATACCTACCGTCTAATTCAGAAATACACAATATTACGAGCAGCTTATTAATCGACTATAAATTTAATTACCTCAGCTAAGTTCCAATCTGAGATCCCCATCAAATAGAGTTATGCAGGTCTAAATTTGTATAGTTCTACTGGATCTGGTATCGAATTTCTTGCTTCAACCTACGATTCAGTACAGAACAAAATCAGAAAATAACACCAGCGTAATCAAAAGGAAAATAACATTACCTACGGTGCACAGTCAAATAACTCGAAATCCTACTCCCAAATTTGAATCAGTAGCTTGCTCTCTTCAGCGGTCGACACTTCGCGGAAAACCAGAGATAAAATTTATATTTGGGTTCAGATGCTTCATTTAAATGAGTGAGCGTGCATCGCTATCGACGTGTGAAAAAGTAACTTTCGGACCCAAGTGAAATTAATTCTTGGCTGTAACCAGCCTAATGGGACCCGGCCCTTCCTAACCATCAGTTTCCTGCCAATAAGAAAGTATCCACCAAGACGAATTTCCTTGAAAGACAGCGGTTATTTCAATATTTTTCTATCCTACGCTACAACAGAATCGATATAAGCATAAGAAAGAAAAAGGAGGTTTAGCCCCATTTTCTTAGTGTGAGTTATAAGCATAAGCGATCTTCAAAAACCGTTTATTACATAAACGGTTTTCAGAAACCTATTTATAAACAATGATTTTTTTTTCTAAAAAAAAACCAACCAAATGATTAAATGGTTGTTAGTTAACCATTTAGAATTATTAATATTTAAACTTAAAAATAAAACTCAATGTTACTCAATTTTAGATAAATAATAATGACAGAATAGTGGATCATTTAATAAACCAGAAAACAAAACTTACAAACTCATAACAAGCCATACAAGCACAAAAACACAAATCAAAATGATAGAAACTAAATAAGAAAATACTCGATTACTAACACAAACACTAACATTGCAGTTGTTTTGCATTTAAGAGCTTCCCTCTTCATATGATACCTTTGTCGTTGAACAATTAAAATGCTACGTTTTTGACCAAAACCTACTCTAACACCTCCCCATATAGGTGAGAAATGTCTTTTGCTAGATATAGTTTCTCTTCTTTGTCTCATAAACGTCTTTTGATGTAATGAGCCGTAAAATTTTAATAATTTCGACCCGTGAAATTTTAATAATTTTGAATGGTTTTATTTACATATTTAATTGAATTTTTGTATTTTTATTCATCTTATTTAAAACTTTGGTGTTTGATTACTTAAAAATTTGAATTTTAGAAATTTCTTGAATTGATTATAAATCATTTGCCCAAATTGTAATAAATATAAACAATTTTTGTAATTTTGATTATGGGTCAAAATTTAACTCTAATTGAAATTTTAAATTTTAACTTTCAAATCTTTTATTTAAACTGTATATATTTGTACAACATTTGTTCCAATTTTGTTTCTTTTAAATTGGTTATATACTATTAAATTAAGTAATAAATAATGTGTAAAAAGAAATAAATTTATACGTTTTTTAAATTAAGTAATAAATAATGTGTAAAAAGAAATAAATTTATACGTTTCTTTTATACGTATACACATCTGTTTTCTTGGTAAAGTAATAAACAAATCAAATGGATGTAACAAATCAAATTTTAAATTAAGAAATAAATAATGTGTAAATAGCTATTTAATTATACGTTTTATTTGGTACGTTTTTTATTCGTTCTTGTTTAAATTATTTGGCGTTATATAAATGATACGTTATCTTATGAAATATACTTTAGCATATATTTTACTAAATAAATACGAAACAAATAAATTAAAGGTACGTTAATTTGTTATAAATTTTGGGCGTACGTTTCTATTTAATTATTGCCTCTCTAACGCGCACACTTTGATTTCTTACCTTAGCTGTTAAAATCATCAGCCGTGCATTTTAAAAGGAATGAAAATCTAGCCTTACACTTCACGTGTAAATTATTTCATCTCTTTTACACTTGCTTTTTGCTTATTTGTATTTAATAGGAATGAAATCCTATAATTCCTCAACCGTTTCAAATCATTTATTTCTTGCCTTTCGTACACCGAATCAACGCAAGCCTGTGTTAAATAAAAAACCCACGTACACAATTTCATCCGCATCTCATATTGCCTTCATCTTCTCGCACGTGCTTCTTCCTAAAGGTAATGGCCGCACATATTTTTTTTTCTTTGTATTTTCTTGTTCTTCTTTCTTGTTTTTTTTATATATAATTTACAAATATATTGGTCCCAATACACATGTTTAATGAATACTGATTTTAATATCCAGAGATTTTGATTTTTAAAATGTATTTTAAATACTAATTTTAGTTTATTTATACACACGCGCGCGCGCACACACACACACACACACTCTCTTTAATTGTTTAAAATTTTTATATTTTGTTTTGCTGATTTCGGTTATTAATGGTATGTTAATATACATATATTATACGGGTTATGTTTTGATGTTTATGTGTGTATTCTTATAAAGCAGGCAATACAAGTTATTTTGGTTACTAATATGTATTTTTACATTATTATGTTAGTTTATATTATAGTGGGTATTACTAGCTATAGTTACATTTATAATTTGATTGCATAAGTTAAGTATATATATGTGTCCTCTATTGTACAGTTTTAAAGTTTATAAAAAATTTAAAGTTGTTTATATACTAGTTTGTTTGTTTTAAAGATTATATTGTACTAGTCTCTGTTTTTTTAAGGTTATGTTATACAATAGTTATATATATTATTTTATATAAACTGATACTTATATGTTGTATAGTATATATAAAATGTAATAATGAAAGTTGTTAATTGTATGTGATAATATAGGTGAAGTAAATTTTGTGTTACTGTATTGGTATGCTGTTTACAATATAATGAAATATGCTAATATATATATTTTAATAACTTACATTTTTAAAGCATATAATATAGTGTATTTGTTCGTATAACATACATGTTTAATACTGAATAATTTGATGTGAAAGTTAGTTATATATAGCTGCCTATTAGTTTATATATATGAGTATCGTTTTAAAATAGAATGTGTGTGTGTGTAGTTTATATAAGATTTTGTGTATGTCATATATATACATGTAATATGTTGTTTATCGTTATGAGTATATATATTCATTTATTTCAAATTTTACTATGTAAATATATGTTGTTTTACATGTGTTTTTATTTAGAAGCAATGATTTTGAAATACATATATATTTAATTTAATATGTGTTTAAATTAATATTGATTTGAAATTATAATAATAATGCAAGGTACATTTTGTTTCTGTCTCTATCATGATAAATTCTGATTTGTTCTCGCCGATTTTCCCATTTATCAGCTTGTTCGTCGTGCCTGTTTTCTTCATCGAATCGTGTCTATCTAGCGTTGCTTTGAAATTCATAACTCAACTTCATTGTCTATTCTCTCTAGCATCAAAAGGTGAGCAATCACTCACGATTAACGTTCTTTTATTTATTAAATTTGATTTCAATTGGAACGGCAATTGAAATACGTTGCTAAAATTTAACTGTTAATTGTTTAAATTGTTATATATATGATATGCATTTATATGTAATTGTTCACCTATGGGATATGACACCATATCCTGTTGTTCATATTATATTGTTATTGATGATATATGTCTGTTATTATTATTATCATTATCTGTTATCACTCTGCAAGTTCCCTGTTAGTATATAATTCACTATGGGTTGAAATGATACATACCCGAACGGAGTTTAGAATAGGAGAATTTCGTTATGGGTTGAAATGATAAACCCAAGCGATTTTCATTTGAATTGAATTTGGGATTGCGGGTGGAAATGATATCTACCCGTATATATTTAAATTACGAATTAAAATGATAAATATTCGTGTCACTTGACCATAGGATAGGACATTATATACAGACACCGTTGGTCTATATATAAATATTTTAAAAATAATTTCTATGATTTTGAAAGGGAATATATATATGGTTTTATTTAATATTGGAAATATTTTTAAGTTTTTTTAATAATAAACTTTAATCTAATAAAGTTTGATTTAATTAATATAATATGTCTAAGTATTATATCATTGAACAAATTTTCAAGGATTTGTATAAGTTAAGAAAGATAAAGTTGAATTAAGAAAATTTGTATCTAACTAAGAATTCTACTTAATTAAATCGATTTGAACTATCGAATTTGAAGTTTAAGATTTGATTTTATTTTTTTGATTTAAAGTGATTAAATGATATTTTAAGTTTAAACAAATCGGAAGGAATATTTAATCTAACGGTAAATTAAGGTTATTTAATAATACTGAGTGTATTAAGTGAATATTTCAAGACTAAAAAAATATGAGGTTAAATTGAGATCTGTAGAAAACTGTTAAATTTAACTTCGAAATGCTGAATATTAAAGCTTTGAGATATACTGGAAACTAAATGGTAAAATTGTGATTCAGATCTGCATTCAAAATCAATGTAATCTGAATTTGTTATTTAGAAAACTAAAGTGAATGGAAATTGATGAATTGAGATTCAATTAATTTGAGTGGGAAAGTCGAGTTGATTTTTGAGGAAATTGCAAATACCTTACTTTATAAATTATTTAATATATACATACCATTTTGGGAAATAGATCTATTTGAAATGGAAATGATATTTTTTGTTTTGAAGTATGAATTAATTTGAAATGACCACGGTGTTATAGTGTATATTTCTACATTGTAGATAACTCCATGGATCCTTAGAGGATGGTTATCCTAAACATCCTTTAAATTAATTATATTTCAGTGGATATTTCACTTGAGTTGGATTTACCGATATAAGAATGTTAATCCTGACTCGAGTGTTTTGTATTTTGCTTTACGCTCGGGCCAGACGGAGTGATACAACATACGAGACTCACATTTGGAGTTTGGTGCTTCGTTTGGAGATCTAACTATCGATTCAGCTTTCAGCTTTTCCAGTTGATTGGCTCAGAGAAGTCATCGGTTCGTATTGGAGAGTTCACTGTAGTTGAGATATTCCGTTGTATTTTATTTCTAACTCTGATGTTTGTATAGTAGCTTCATGAACTACGATTTATTTATTTCGTTACGTATTATTGGATTATTCTATGTCTGTGATTCTGTGATTGATTTATTTACTGTATATGTTCAGTTTTGTCAAATTTCAAAATAACAATCTGATATTTTGAGCAATTCCAGCCCGACATGTGTGGATGCAAATGGTTGAAAATATCTGGTCGTTACAGTTGGTATTAGAGCTTTGGCTCTAGGCAAACTTAGCGTATATGGTAAATTTATTTACAGAATCACTTTCGTTCGAGCCTAATCTCTTCCTTTTGACTCGATTTCCTTTGAACTTTGGAACATTCCCTACGGTTCCAAAATTCATTCTTGTCTCTCCCTATTTATATTCTTTTGATTCTGGAGTATCACATAACTCCACTGAATGATTTGTAAAGGGGGGTGAAACTCCTTTACAATTGGCATTAATTCATCCGAGATTTATATACCCTCGGTTTAGATGCTACTATCTCTTTTTATGCCGAATTCTATCTCTAGCGGTTGAATGTCGATTTGCCTTAGGATTCTACATCGATCATATTCCTGAAGTCACGGTTGACCTAGTTAAGGTCGCACGCAATTTATATAAGTATACCCATCTTCTATTTTAAAATTTTAATTACCTCATCTTCAATCGAACCTATCTTCGAATTAGAATTCTATTTGATTAGAATTCCTCTAATTTGAATCTCTATCTTCGTTTTGAAATCCATCCTTGAATCACCCTTTGAAAAATCGAGTATGTTTGTATTTTTTGAAATTGTTTTATATATCGAAATTATTATTTTGATAAGTATGATTTTATCCCATATATAAAAGTGAAAATGTTTTCGATAAGGATTATATACCTTTTAAAAACGAGAATTCGGAGTTTTGAAAGGGTTTGGATTTTGAAAATTTTGTAAGAAATTTGATTAATATAAAAATAATTTATAACTGAAGGGTTTTCATTTGAAATTCGAGAGATTGAATTCCGGTGTTTTGAAATTGGTTTAAGATTTTTGAAAATATACAATAATACAATTTGAAAGTATTTTCTGCATAAGAAGTGTTTCAAACGACTCAAACGAGTTGCAATGATTTCAGACAAATTTCAAAGAAGTTTTCAAGAAAATAGAAGTTCAAAACTCGCTTGTGTCGCTGGAAAATTATTTCGGTGATGAGTACATGCATCATCGACATTGATTTTCGAGTTTCAGAGTGGGGGAGAGGCCACTCTAGTAGCTTTGCTATGCAAGCGATTTTGTGAAACAAATTTTGGTTCAGATTTTGAAGTATGGTTTGATATTCGGAAGATATGTGTGTGTGTGTGTGTGTGTGTGTGTGTGTGTGTGTGTGTATTTGAAATGTTTTAAAGTAAGCCGGTGTTCAGTCCTCGAGTTTCAGATTGTTTTGCTATAACCTTATCTATTGGAATTGATTTATTGATTTGTTGCTGATTTCCAACTCTTGGATTTGAAAATTTGGTTTCTTCGACTATTTTTAAAGGCTCGAGCACTTCCAAATCAGGGTTTATTTTTCAAAGCTAATTAATCCTAGAAAAATATAAATCATTCGATTAGGTAAATGAGTTGAAACTGTTTTGTTAAGTAAATGAATAAGACTATTTTGAATTATACTGGTATAGAATTTAGTTTGGATTGTTTTGAATAAAATTTAGTTTTAAATAGTTTGAAAGGTAAATTGATCTTTTGAATAGAAATAAATAGTTTAAAGGTTTAAAAGGGAGTGTTTTAAACTGGTAATCATTTTGGGTATAATTGACTTTGAGAAAATTATTGGCTTCGAAAATAGATTGGAATTCAAACCTAGTATTTATATGATGATTTTGAAAATGAATTTGTTGGACATAAATTAAGTTAATTTGGAAACGAGGATGACTTTTTAAACCTATTAACTTGGAACTTTGAAACTGAAGATATTTAATTTGGAAGAAAATTTGGTGAAATCATATAGGATTTTGAAACTGAATTGAGATTAGAATAGATTGAAATTGAGAACCTTTTTTTTTTCCAAATACTTGATTTGGAAGTTGTCGAAATTATATAAAATGGATTTGTATAAGTATGATGTCGATTTGAAAACTATTGACTTGAAAGATACTCAATTTGGAAAGAGAAATCTTATATAATCGAAGTCTATATAAGTATGATTGGATATACTATTGATTTTGGAAAGTATTCGATTTGAAAATGAAATCCTATATAATGGACTTTATATAAGTATGATATTCGAAAGTGATTTGAAAAGGTACTATATGATATATATTTTCGAAGTAAAGATATGGGAAGTGCCTTCTGCTTGATATCCGCTTTATGGCCACATTGTAGATTCATTCTATCGATATTATTCTCTCTGATTTTGGTTTTCCGGATGTGATACTCGAGTGTCCTACCATGGCTTAACCCGTGGTCATTTTTTTGGGTAGCGTAATCCGCAAGGCAGAGATTGCCTAAAGGGTATGGATGTTTCCTAGAGGATCCAGACGTAACCATTGTTATGTATCCTACAGTCTACAGTTTGTTGTGGTGGCGAAATCCGCAAGGAAGAGATTGCTTAAAGGGTATGGATGTTTCTTGGGGGATTCAGGCGTAACCATTGTTATGTATCCTGAGGTCCACAGTTTTGGTTATCATGGCGAAATTCGCAAGGCGGCGATTGCTTAAAGGATATTGATGTTTCTTGCGGGATCCAGGCGTAACCATTGTTATGCATCCTGCGATCCAGGTGATTTGTTTGGATTGTACTTTCCATATCGGTTTTGAAGGTTTTTCAAGTATTTTCACTGGGTGTTGAAACAAGTCTACTAAGTACTTGAAGAATTCTAGCTTTGCGCCTGATCAACGCAGGGCCAGAGTCTGCAAGAACGAGAATAAACTTGTTGAAACATCGAGTTATAAAAGTATTTTCGAAAGGAAAATTTGGTTTCGATATAAAAGTATTTTATTATAAAAGTATTTCCAACAAAGAAATTTTGTATTAATATTTGAAATTCTTATGATTTGAATTGACTATTCGTGCCTGATACTATTCTTTTGAATCTACCCTATCTGCTCAGCTTATTTATTCACCCATATTCTGTTTTCCGAATCTACCTTCTTTTCCCTTTTTGAATATATACTTCTTAAATTATTGTTTATTTATATGCTACATGGTTTAATAGTAAATTATTAGTGTTATTAATATTTCAGAAGTTATTAATTAAATAAAACATATTTAAAGAAAATGATTATTAATTTATTGATAATATTTGAAAAGTATCTTGAGATAAATTAATAAATTTATGAATTATGGATTTAATATTTCAGTAGCTTGTTTGTAAATATAACTAATGATGTAACTTATTGTTTTCTAATAGTTTTCATATATTTATAAAGGTGTTATTTAAACATATAAAGGGTATTTATAAAGGAAGCAAGAAATTTTCCAAATGGGTTTTGAAAAGTTTTAAAGTATTGAAGATAATTGGATTGCAAATGAAGTTTTCAAATGAATATTTCAAGTAATATTTTTTATATAATCTCAAATTAATTTTTTAAATCTTGACTTTCAATCTACTTGTATTTTCGGTTGTTCTATTCACCTACCTCCTTCCTTTTCGGAGACGAAAAGTTTTGAGTGGGGGAGAGTGTAATGACCCGTAAAATTTTAATAATTTTGATCCGTGAAATTTTAATAATTTTGAATGGTTTTATTTACATATTTAATTGAATTTTTGTATTTTTATTCATCTTATTTAAAACTTTGGTGCTTGATTACTTAAAAATTTGAATTTTAGAAATTTCTTGAATTGATTATAAATCATTTGCCCAAATTGTAATAAATATAAACAATTTCTGCAATTTTGATTTTGGGTTAAACTTTAACTCTAATTGAAATTTTAAATTTTAAATTTTAACTTCCAAATCTTTTATTTAAACTGTATATATTTGTACAACGTTTGTTCCAATTTTATTTCTTTTAAATTGGTTATATATTTTAAATTAAGTAATAAATAATCTGTAAAAAGGAATAAATTTATACGTTTCTTTTATACGTATATACGTCCTTTCTCTTAGTAAATAATAAACAAATCAAATGGATGTAACAAATAAAATTTTAAATTAAGAAATAAATAATGTGTAAATAGCTATTTAATTATACGTTTTATTTGGTACGTTTTTTATCCGTTCTTGTTTAAATTATTTGGCGTTATTAAATGATACATTATCTTCTGAAATATACTTTAGCATATATTTTACTAAATAAATACGAAACAAATAAATTAAAAGTACATTACTTTGTTATAAATTTTGGCCGTACGTTTCGATTTAATTATTGCCTCTCTAATACGCACACTTTTGATTTCTTACCTTAGTTGTTAAAATCATCAGTCGTGCGTTTTAAAATGAACAAAAAATCTTGCCTTACAC
Organism: Allium cepa; assembly: GCA_030765085.1. NCBI lineage: Eukaryota > Viridiplantae > Streptophyta > Magnoliopsida > Asparagales > Amaryllidaceae > Allium > Allium cepa. Next base: position 441,972,984 of record CM060944.1, on the reverse strand, counting down.
TTCACGTGTAAATTGTTTCATCTCTTTTACACTTGCCTTTCGCTTATTTGTATTTAATAGGAATGGAATCCTATAATTCCTCTACCGTTTCAAATCATTTATTTCTTGCCTTTCATACACCAAATCAATGCAAGCCTATGTTAAATACAAAAACCCACGTACACAATTTCATCCGCATCTCATGTTGCCTTCATCTTCTTGCACGTGCTTCTTCCTGAAGGTAATGGCCGCACACACACACATGTGTGTGTGTGTGTGTATTTCTTTGTATTTTCTTGTTCTTTTTTTTTTATAATTTACAAATATATTGGTCCCAATACACATGTTTAATGAATACAGATTTTAATATCTAGAGATTTTGATTTTTAAAATGTGTTTTAAATACTAATTTTAATTTATATATATATGTATATACATATATACATCTTTACTTTAAGTTTAAATTTTTTATATTTTGTTTTGCTGATTTCGGTTATTAATGGTATGTTAATATACATTATATTATGCCAGTTATGTTCTGATGTTTATATGTGTGTATTCTTATAAAGCAGGCAATACAAGTTATTTTGGTTACTAATATGTATTTTTACATTATTATGTTAGTTTATATTATACTGGGTATTACTAGCTATAGTTACATTTATAATTTGATTGCATAAGTTAAGTATATATATGTGTCCTCTATTGTACAGTTTTAAAGTTTATAAAAAATTTAAAGTTGTTTATATACTAGTTTGTTTGTTTTAAAGATTATATTGTACCAGTCTCTGTTTTTTTAAGGTTATGTTATACAATAGTTATATATATTATTTTATATAAACTGATACTTATATGTTGTATAGTATATATAAAATGTAATAATGAAAGTTGTTAACTGTATGTGATAATATAGGTGAAGTAAATTTTGTGTTACTGTATTGGTATGCTGTTTACAATATAATGAAATATGCTAAGATATATATTTTAATAACTTACATTTTTAAAGCATATAATATAGTGTATTTGTTCGTATAACATACATGTTTAATACTGAATAATTTGATATGTAAGTTAGTTATATATAGCTGCCTATAAGTTTATATATATGAGTATCGTTTTTAAAATAGAATGTATACATACATACATACATATATATATATATAGTTTATATAAGATTTTGTGTATGTTATATATATACAGGTAATATGTTGTTTATCATTATAAGTATATATATTCATTTATTTCAAATTTTACTATGTAAATATATGTTGTTTTATATATGTTTTTATTCAAAAGCAATGATTTTCAAATACATATATATTTAATTTAATATGTGTTTAAATTAATATTGATTTGAAATTAATAATAATAATGCAACGTATATTTCGTTTCTGTCTCTATCAAGATTAATTCTGATTTGTTCTCACCGATTTTCCCATTTATCAGCTTGTTCGTCGTGTCTGTTTTCCTCATCGAATCATGTCTATCTAGCAGTGCTTTGGAATTCGTAACTGAACTTCATTATCTATTCTCTCTAGCGTCGAAAGGTGAGAAATTACTCACGATTAACGTTTTTTTATTTATTAGATTTGATTTCAATTGGAGCGACGATTGAAATACATTGCTAAATTTAACTGTTAATTGTTTAAATTGTTATATATATCATATGCATTTATATGTAATTGTTCACATATGGGATATGACACCATATCCTGTTGTTCATATTATATTGTTATTGATGATATATGCCTGTTATTATTATTGTCATATCTGTTATCACTCTGCAAGTTCCCTGTTACTATATAATTCACTATGGGTTGAAATGATACATACCCAAACGGACTTTAGAATAGGAGAATTTCATTATGGTTTGAAATGATAGACCCAAGCGATTTTCATTTGAATTGAATTTGGGATTACGGGTGGAAATGATATCTACCCGGATATATTTAAATTACGGATTGAAATGATAAATATCCGTGTCACTTGACCATAGGATAGGAAATTATATACAGACACCGTTAGTCTATATATAAATATGTTAAAAATGATTTCTATGATTTTGAAAGGGAATATATATATGGTTTTATTTAATATTGGAAAGATCTTTAAGTTTTTTTAATAATAAACTTTAATCTAATAAAGCTTGATTTAATTAATATAATATGTCTAAGTATTATATATTTGAACAAATTTTCAAGGATTTGTATAAGTTAAGAAAGATAAAGTTGAGTTAAGAAAATTTGTATCTAATTAAGAGTTCTACTTAATTAAATCGATTTGAACCATTGAATTTGAAGTTTAAGATTTGATTTTATAAGCTGATTTTTTTATTTAAAGTGATTAAATGATATCTCAGTTTAAACAAAGCGGAAGGAATATTTAATCTAAGGGTAAATTAAGGTTATTTAATAATACTGAGTTTATTAAGTGAATATTTCAAGACTAAAAAAAATATGAGGTTAAATTGAGATCTGTAGCAAACTGTTAAATTTAACTTTGAAATGCTGAATATTAAAGCTTTGAGATATACTAGATATCAAATGGTAAAATTGCGATTCAGATCTGTATTCGAAATCAATATAATTTGAATTTGTTATTTAGAAAACTGAAGTGAATGAAAATTGATAAATTGGGATTGAATTAATTTGAGTGGTAAAGTCGAGTTGATTTTTGAGGAAATTGCAAATACCTTACTTTATAAATTATTTAATATATACATACCATTTTGGGAAATAGATCTATTTGAAATGGAGATGATATTTTTGGTTTTGAAGTATGAATTAATTTGAAATGACCACGGTGCTATAGTGTATATTTCTATATTGTAGATAGTTCCATGGATCCTTAGAGGATGGTTATCCCAAACATCCTTTAAGTGAATTATATTTCAGTTGATATTTCACTTGAGTTGAATTATTGATATAAGAATGTTAATCCTGACTCGAGTGTTTTGTGTTTTGCTTTACGCTCGGGTCAAACTGAGTGATACAACATTCGAGACTCACCTTTGGAGTTTGGATCTTCATTTGAAGATCCAACTATCGATTCAGCTTTCATCTTTTCCAGTTGATTGGCTCAAAGAAGTCATTGGTTCGTATTAGAGACTTCACTGTAGTTGAGATATTCCATTGTATTTTGTTTCTAACTCCAATGTTTGTATAATAGCTTCATGAACTACTATTTATTTATTCCGCTGCGTATTATTGGTTTACTCTATGTCTATGATTCTATGATTAATTTATTTACTGTATATGTTTAGTTTCACCAATTTTTAAAATAAAAATATGATATTTTGATCAATTCCAGCCCGACATGTGTGGATGCGAATGGTTGAAAATATCTGGTCGTTACATTTGCGCTTTCGTTAGTTCAGTTCATTCTGTCGGAACACTAGTTCTATCTGCATCTTGTTGAACCCGCTCTTCCAAGATCTCACTTTTTTCCTTTCAGTCTCAAACATTTTCCTCTTTTTATGAGGAAGATGCAATTGAAATATAACTAAGGAGCGCAGTTAGCCTATCACTAGCCACTGCTAAGTCATTTGCTTCATTGTTTCTCAACAATGATCTCTTGCATAATTTTATTCCTTCGGGACGATTTGTATCCCCGCCATACAACATTTCTGAAGTAGGATTTAATGGTTTTCTCTCACTCTCCTCCACTTCTACTGATATTAGAGATTCATTTGATTGGTCGGGAGATGAATCTACCGAGAGTCTTGAAGATACATTTCTGAAATTAACTTCTTCGATAGTTCCTTCACCAACAACTTCTTCATTGAGAGTTGCCCAACACGGCCTCAAACGTAAATTTGAAATGCTTCACAAGCTTTGATATCACTGTTGTAAGTATCATGATATATTTCATCACAATTTCCCCTTAAGCAATGATTGTCCACTTCTTAGTCTATCTCCTCTTTGGGCTATTTTACATTTGTATTTGCTACACAAGGTGTTTTGACAAAAAATGACACAAACACCTAATTGTGTGCCAAATATGAAAATTATCAAAGCAAAAAAAAGATAAAAGTAAAAGAGAACACATAAATTTTTTTTATTGGCTCGGTAAATACTCTGGTCTACGTCAACTTTAACCTTGTTATTCATTTCTGAAAATTTTAGATTAGTGATGGATTGTTAAAGATCCAACAAGGTTTCATGGCAAAGTAAAAATTAATTAGAAAAGAAGCCCACATTCAAGTGCATCTTCCCTTCTATTTATAGGCAAAATCCCTGAAATTATCTCTAAAACATGCTCCACCACATTTGCTACATCCACACATCGCTCTATTAAAATCTCGGGGTCAACCAGACCCATGCCTTCATGGATCGGTGATGATTTATGGCTTCTGGATCAGTACCGATCACGTTTGGAGTCTGATCTGAGGATTTTTTGAGTTTATTGTGCAACATGTCTTCCTTTGCTTGCTTCGAGTCCAACATGGGAATTTTGTGTGTTCGACACGAGTCAACTCCGTGCCGATCCATGTGGTCGAGTTGAAAAACTTAAGTCGACTTTTTTCACTCATTTTTTATATTTTATTAATCTTGCCTTTTTATGATGTTTTTCAAGTCTTTGAGTCATTTCTTCATCATTTTTTCATTCAATTCGATCATTTAAGTCTGTTCGAAAACTGTGGAAAATTCGATTGTAATACTTGCCCCCAAAAGCACGCCTTGTAAATAGAAGATGTGTTTTTTTAAGAACAAACATTGAAGTTGGAAAATCACTAGTAGTTTAAATTTATTGCTAATGATTGATCGAATCACAACGAACCGTCCAGTTTCTTCGGATTCACCTGTAAATCAATTGTCGTTCCAGACCATCATAGAGAAGGACTCGAGTCCTTGCTTGAGTTTTAGTAACAAATTATCATCATTTCGTGTTCTTTGGGAATTATTATATTGTATATTAGATTCGTCCCATGTTCAGTTGGGAGTTAACAGTCATATATCAAAATCAACGTCCTCGATTGATCGTTCGGGGTTTAAGTTATAACCTACAAATCATGCATTGGGTAATCAAAGGTCAACAATCATGGAAGCACATTGCCGCCAGTTAAAATGTTGCTTATAAGTCATTCAGCATCGTCTAGTATCCCATTATAAGAACATTCGAACGAATCGAAGTAATGGCTCTCATTGTAAGTTACCAATCAGTGTAGTGCACTGCCACCGATTGTAGCATCGTTTATAAATTGTTAAAGACCGCTTAACATCCCATCATAAATGAGTCTTACCGAATGAAGGCAATAAATTAATCTGGTAATCGTTATAGATCATTTCAAAGTCAAATGGCGTTCAAATGTAAAGATAGTCTTCAATCTTTTCAGATCGTGCGATCAATGTTCAATTCAGTTTCTAATCTCTTTGAACCGTTAATCCAATCTATGATCTCTCTAGTTCTTTAATTTAATCCTTGATCACTATGGATCGTTAGTTCATATTGAGAGTCCGACCCGCTTGCTCTCTAACGAGGGGACCGAACTACTAAGCAAGTCCATCCACTTACTCCCAGCAGCGGTCCCAACGACCAAGCAAGTCCATTTTCTTACTCCCTGGTGAGGAGACTCATTATCCTGTATAAGTCCAATCTACTCGCTCTCCGGAATGGGAACTCGCACCTTAAATATTTTTGCCCCATCTCTTCGATCAGAAGAACCACGTTCAATCAGTTCATAAATTAATCTTAAGGGATTGTCGATCTCCGTTGGTGTTTCACAATCAATAACAGCTATCACGTTCGTGTGATTTTTTGATTCAAATATTTATTAAGCAATCACAAGGTTTAAATCAAATGTATCAATCAAACATCCAAACATCTAATCCTTTTAAGGATCACTTTCACGTGTAAGTGGCCTGATAGCAATATCGCATCATTTGTTCAAAACAAAAGATAAAGTGAAGGAATTGAACCTGACTCATATATATACCAATCATGGGATGATCATTCCCAACCAAGACCCATGGCTGCATCCAGTATATTCGTTATAGATGGTGGTCGTTTTTATGGAACCACTACCGGTTATACTATGGTGATTTGATTTTCGACATATCATTATGAGTTGTCACTTCGAACCTACCTTTAGTTTTAATTCTCCGTCGTGCCTCACATTCTTATGGGGCATTCCAACACTAGTTGTTGTTGTTATGCATATGCACTCTGATCTCCGCTCCGTAGCTTAACATCATTCCTTGAGCGCGATCCATCTTGCCCGGATTCCAAGTCTAGATAATAATTCCCCTGGGCTTTCCTGAATTGGTATCGACTTGTATTTAGGGATTAGTGCCTATTTGAGGCGCCAATTTGGGGGTTGCTCCATTTCGTCCTGCGTTGTTTTCAAGTGCATTTGTTCTGCCTTCTAGCCTTTGGTTTCAGTCTCCAGCAACTCCGGCTATTCCTTATTGCCATATCCTTTAAAGGAATCCGTCCATCATTTCTTTATGTCAGGCTATCGATCTTTTCTGCACTTCTCTCATCATTCTCTTCATCTCCTTTCTGACTATGTTGATTTATGAGGGGTTTGATTCCAAGGATGTATCATGGCTACCCCTTGTCCTTGACTTCCATCAACAATAGCTTTTTTTGTGCATGCTCTTTTCATCTTGTCAAATCCAAGCTTTAAGTTATTAAATTCGAGTTCCCCTCAGTGGAAGCACCAAATTATTTGGATTAAAAATGCCATGAACACCCAATCGAGCATGAGATATGAAAATTATAAAAAAAAATATAAAAGTAAGAAAGAACACACAATTTTATACTACTTCGGCAAATACCTCAGCCTACGTCCACTTTAACTTTGTTAATCATTTCTGAGAGTTATTTTTTACAAACGGTGATTTTAAAGATCGATGGAGATCCAACAAGGTTTCATGGCAAAGTGATAAAATTCAAAAAAGAAGAAGAGTCTGTTTTCGATTGCATTTCCCTTCCTATTTGTAGTTGAAAATCCTTGAAATTATCTCCAAAACATGCACCACCACATTCCTTACGTTCACACATCACTCCACTAAAGTCTTAGGGTCAACCCGACCCTTTCTTTTATAGATCAGTGATGATCCATGGCTCATGGATCTTTACCTAACCTGGTTGGAATCCGACCCGAGGAATTTGCCTATTTTCTTAAGGCTTGACCTAAGGATTTTTTATGGTTATTGTGCTTTATACTTCCTTTGCTCGCTTCGAGTTTAACTCGAGTTGAAAAACTCAGGTTGACTTCCTTCGCACAATTTTTTATATTTATATTATCTTATTTTTTATGTTTTTCAAGTCCTTGGGTCATTTCTTCATCATTTTCTCATTCAATTCGATTATTTAACTCTACTCGCATACTACTGAAAATTCGACCGTAACACATAATATACAAATTATAACATGTTGTCTTTGTGCTTTCAAACGATTGCTTTGATTAGCATTTTGGGTCCTGGTTGTAGTTCTCATTCACTCTTATGTAAAAGAAATTCCATTCAACTTCAGATGCATTAACTCATGCATTGGTCAACACCTAATAATCATGTAATCTCCATGTCTTCCCCTATCACTACTTGCATCAACAAAATATTTGGTTTGATGAACCTTGGGTTTTCTTTTATTATATGCTCTTGGTCTCTTAGCCTTTCCCTTGTCACTTATAGCAGCTTCCAGACAGGTGTCTTGGCTTGTTGCAGAAGGATGAATTATCTGTTGTGAACAAAACATGTTCGAGTTCAGAGGGATTTGATTTAGAAGGTGTCCAAACTATTATGCGAAATTCAATTGGTTAAATAACCGATTTTGCTATAGAGTAAGGATTTTTGTTGGTGGAACTTGTGAAGCTTCAGGCTGTAATAATAATTCAGTGAAGTTTGTCAAACTGTTATCATAGAAGTTCATTCCTAGGATATTGCTATTGTTTGAGTTTGTCATTTGTTTTTTCATTTAGTAGAGATATATTCATTTTATGATGAAGAATGTTTATTCTAGTAGCTAAGTTATTTGGCTTTGGTGCAAGAGGTCGCAAGTTCGAAACTTGCATAGCATGATTCGAACGTTTATTAACATGTGATATGTTTTCACAGTGATTTGTTGTATATAAAGTACCATTTCAAAAAAAAAAGAATGTAGATACATTATACACCATATAGACACTCACACACACACACACACACATATATAAAGAATTTGATGGAACTAAATAACTATACTAAATCAATTACCAAATCAATTCAACTGTCATGTGCAGTGTCGAGTATTTTCACTATTGTCCTTTAGTTGCAATTGGCCAACATCACTATTTTACATAGTGATATGTCACTTCAAACTTTCTTACATGTTTTCTAGAAAAATTTATATGTATTTTCAACTTGCCGAACTATAACAGAAATTGTTTATTGTCCCTATGCACTTTAAGGTCATTTCAACTAATTTTTTTCTATGTTTGGTGTTATTAGCTTTGAGCAGAAATTATGCTTTTTCTCTTTAATATCATTTCAGTTTTTCATTGCGTTAACTAATCTTATCAACTTTTAGCTAATATTATGCTTTTGTTCGTAAATATCATTTCAACTTTTTGCATTAACATTTCTTATCTACTTAGCAGAAATTTTTTCTTTTCCCTTCAATATCATTTCAGCTTTTTTTTCCACTGACCAGTCTTATCAACTTTTAGCAGAAATTGTGCAGAATTTTTTTGTTTCTCTTTAATAAAATTTCGAATTTTTTATGGCATTGATCAGTCTTATCACCTTTAAGCAGAAACTGGACAGATATTTGAGAAGATTGCATTTCTTAGCTCTTAAGTATCATTTAAACTGCTTTGGGAGTGTTACACACACATGAATGTAAATGCCACTATGAGATATAAAATTTAATGATGACGAATGAAACATAGACTCCAGCAGATTACTTAGTATTGAAAAAAGCATACATTAATGTAGATGGTGTTCGCATGGAAGAAGAGATTGATCAAGATTTTTGGGCTACCATCAATGAAGCTTACAACAAGAACAATAAGGACGATTTTGAAAAAAATAAGTCGGTCCGTCGCATTTCATAGGTCATGTAATGCCATAAAATAATAGCTGAGGTGAAAGAGGAGGAATTTTTTGTGACGCCCCACCTCTATACCCACGCTAGCCAAGAAAACTACGGTGTAGTTCTGTCAACTAGCACGGAGAATAAGGCTGTTGAGAAGCGACCATCCATGTGATTTTCTTATCACACGGTGGCTATAAATAATCTTCGAAAACAAACATAGAAATAAGCATAACTCAAATCACTCACAGACATCCATATCACAAAGGCGGAAGAAGATATGAATATATATAACTAACACATGAAAGTACATCAGAGTAGTGGTCAAAAAGACCCACAATAATACAAAAGAATAGCAACACGTGCTATACAAAAGAATACAACTATGAGTCTATATCTCAAGTGTATACAACAAAAACTGCTAATCTAAATAGTTAGCCAAAAGTCAGAGTAGCAAATCCCTAGGGGAGAAGTCAAGCAGAAGCACCTGTAACATCTCGGTCTGACCCGAGTGTTATTTATAAGAAAATAATAAAAGGATCAGTCTAGCTATAAATATCAGATAACATGATATAAAACAATAGATATAGCAAGAACATATAGAAACCATAAAGACATACTATGATAAGCATGTAAATGAAGATCATCAAGAGATCAAACAATATCAAAAGAATCTTCTAAAAGATCCAAATTCACCTAAAAAAGGCGATGACACACAAATTCACCAAAACATAAAAGTTGGAAAATCATAACAATGAAAGTCATGAAATAGGTGAAGCACAAATTCCAGAAGACTACACAAGAAATCCAGAAATTACAATATAGGGGCATGAAAACTCACAAAATGGAAGCTTGAAAACTCACCTACACGTGTAACACAAAGCGAGACGCTATCTCATGGTTGCAAGCCATTAATTTTGACACACGAATGGCCCGAAGACCGTGGGGCACTACCCCACATATGTGATGGCGAAACATCACACAAATGCGATGGAGAAACATCACACAAATGCGATGGCGAAACAACACAAGAGCAGGGTCTAGTCTCCCTCGCAGACAAAGAGACGTCGCACAGTTGCTAGTCTAAAACACAAAAATGATCGTCATGATCATCAAGAAGTGTCAATTACACTAAGTTAGTAAATATAAAAGTTTAGCTTCATGTCCCATAACCACTTGCTTAATTCAAATATTTACGAACAAACTGTAGATCTTCACTAGAAAATTGTCACAAAAGATTCAATCGCACAAGTCCAAGAATTAACCAACGAAGCAAACGCAAGCGTTTCATACCACTTGTTTTACTAAGTCGTTTAATTAGATTTCTCATACGAGTGAGGTAAAGGTGTGTATATACTAATAGATTGGAAAACGGTTTAAGGAAAAAGCTTTGTAGTAAAATAGGGTTAAAATTGTTTTGATGAAAGAGTTTTGATATTTACTACTAGTATTGAAACCTTCATATTTCTAAAGTTGTTATCCCGCCTTCTTAGCAAGGTCGTGATACCATAAAATCGACCGAGAAGCCCAAGATAGCTTGTCTCGAAGGATGGTCAACTCAGTATCTCAACAAAGCAAGTTCTATTGAATGTTTTTCAGATGAGATCCCCTACGGAGGGGGGCAGGGGGTGGCAACCCCCCAAGGTGGGGGTGCGGGGGCAACGCCCTGCTACGGGGTTCGACCTGCCTGGCCAGGGCGCGGGGGTCCGTGGGCAGCGCCCCCGGCGGGGTGCGGGGCAGCGCCCCGTCCAAAAACGGTACGACCTAGTGAGTAAAGGGGCACGATCTAGTGGTCCAGCGACCTAAAGGGTAAAGGTCATGCGACCTAAAATGGGTTCGTGACCTAACACTCAAACGACCTAAAGAAAATAAGGGGCGAGCGACCTATAAGAAGCAGCGACTTAAGTAGAATCGAGGTCCAACGACCTACGGGTTAGGTCATGCGAGTTAAGGAGGTCAACGACCTAACAGAGACACGTGACCTAATAAAGGAATGCGACCTAAAGGCACGCGACCTAGCGACCTAAGCAGGAAACGTGACCTATGAGGGACAAGCGACTTAAGTGGGTCAACGACCTACGGAATATAGGTCACGCGACCTAACGGTTTACAAGGTCTTGCGACCTAACTGGAAACGTGGTCTAGCAACCTAGTGGTTTAAAGAAGATGGGTCACGCGACCTAAGGAGATAAGGCCCAACGACCTACGAGCTAAAGGTTCAACGACCTAACAGGATGTAGGTCCAACGACCTAACAGGTAAGAAGATCACACGACCTAAAATGCCATAGGACCTAACGACCTAAGGTCATACGACCTAGCAACCTAAAGCCATACGACCTAACGACCTAAGGTCATACGACCTAACGACCTAAAGCCATACGACCTAGAGACCTAAAGTCCATACGACCTAACTCCGAAGACGTTAGAAATGGCCAGAACGACCTACGACCTAAGGTCCATACGACCTATGGCCTAAGGTCCATTCGACCTAAAGCCCAACAACCTAGCGACCTAAAACCAAACGACCTACGACCTAATTCCGAGTGCCGAGCGACCTAATGTCGTAGGCCATTTTAAGGTCAGAAACGAGTTATCTTGAGGTCGAGACTTTTCCACGCGAACGACCTAGCATAGGCCGAACGACCTAAGTGCAGTTTTTCACCAAAAACACTAAAATTTGGGGGTTTTCGCCAATCCAATCCAAACCAAATGCAAATGTACATGCAAACATGATAGGGATTCATTCCCAACAGTCCAAGATAGTTATAGGCTAGATTTATGAGATAAAAATCTCACCTTTTCACCAAATTATGAAGGTAAAGCTTGAAGGTGAATGGAGAAGCAACTACAAGCTTTAATCCAATGCTTTTCCTTGAATTTGGAGTTGAATGATGGAGTTGGATTTGAAACCTAGGCTTGGAGTTTCTAGTTTCCCTTTACACTCACCATTAATGTTAAAGTTTGTGTTTGGTAGGAATTTATGAAGAGTGAGGAGAAGGAGAGAAGTGGGTTTGAGTTATAATGGCTAATCTAACCCAAATTCCAAAGCGGAAAAAGTAAGTGAAATTCCACTAACTCCAAACCTATCAATGCTTATACTTAAAAAAGTTGTAAATGACATTTCGAACTTAATGGAAGTGGTCTCAAGTCCTAATTTGACCATTTGCAGAAAGTAGCTTTTCGGACCAATATCCGATTAACGACAAAATATTTAAATAAAATATTTAAATATAAAATCAATAAATATGCGGGTTGTTAAAGACTCCCCTCCTTAAAGAAATTACGTCCTCGCAATATATAAGATGGAAATAATAAGTAACAACCGTAAAAGCATATTAACACAAAAGAAATTTGAAATAGGAAGTTCACCTCAAAGAGCAGGAGTAAGCAAGTCCGGATGTGCTCGCTCGATGAATTCTCTGGATTCCCAAGAGCAATCCTTAGGATTTGAGGACCATTGAACCTTCACAAGCGAAACATCTTTATTTCGAAGTCGTTTGACCTCCGAAGCAATAATTCAAATAGGATGTTGCTCATAAGTTAAATTCGGCGAAACTTCAATTTCTTCCACAACACCAGGCTCAAGAATAGAATCGGAATCTCATAGGCATTTCCGTAATTGAGAAACATGAAACATGTCATGATAGCAGAAAACTGAGCCGGTAATGTAATGCGATAAGCCATAGAACCAATACGTTCAGTGATACGAAATGGCCCAATATATCGGGGTGCTAACTTTCCCGATCGACTGAAATGTACAACACCTTTCATAGGTGAAACACGAATAAAAACAGAATCTCCCACAGAAAATTCTAACTTCCTTCTTCGATTATCGGCATAGGATTTTTGTCTACTCTGGGCTTCTTTCATCCTATGTCGAATAAGTTCAATCTTCTCTATGGAATCACGAATAAAGTCTGGACCTAAAACCAGCTTCTCACCGGCCTCAAGCCAACAAGAAGGAGATCGGCATGGCCTTCCATAGAGTGCCTCGAAAGGTGCCATACCAATACTAGATTGGAAGCTATTATTATAGGAAAATTCAACAAGTGAAATATGATCTTCCCAACTTCCACCAAAATCGAGCACACAAGCACGAAGAAGACCTTCAAGAGTTTGATTCACACGCTCGGTTTGTCCATCGGACTGGGGGTGATAATCAGTGCTAAAATTAAGCTTCGTTCCTAAAGCTTTTTGAAGACTCTTCCAAAATCCACTAGTAAACAATGGATCTCGATCGCTAACAATAGAAGTAGGAACTCCATGCAATTTAACAATTTCTTCGATAAAGAGTTTGGCCAAAAGAGGAACGGTCCGGTTAGACCAAACGGGAATAAAATAAGCGGATTTAGTAAGTCTATCAACGATCACCCATAAGCTATCATGACCTGAACGAGAACGGGGAAGGCCATCTATAAAATCCATGGAAATTTGGTCCCACTTCCAAATTGGAATTTCTAAAGGTTGCAATAACCCACTAGGCCTTTGATATTCGGCCTTGACAAGTTGGCAAGTCATGCAACACTTAATAAAGTTAGCAATATCAGATTTCATTCCCTCCCAATAATAAAGTCGCTTCATATCAGCGTACATTTTACTACTACCGGGATGAATGGTGAATTTAGAACGATGGGAATCTTCTAAAATATCTTTATGAAGATCACCAATATTTGGTATGATAAGTCTACCAAATTTTCGAATGCCGCCACGAGAATCAAAATCAAAGTCTTTCAAACCTTCAATATCAATTTTATCCTTAACATTTTGGCCAAGAAGAGCCAATTCAGGATCTATCCCTTGAGCTTCAAGAATGCGGTCTAAAAGAGAAGGATGAGCCTCAAGGCTACATAAAACCAGTGATGAGCATAAATCGGATACGCGCTCTCGAATCTCACAAGTGGATAAAATCTCAAGATCGTTCCATTCGGATATCATCATATAAACAACTGCTTGTTTGTTTACGGCTAAGAGCATCGGCGACACGATTACCCTTACAGGGGGTATAAAGAATATCAAGATCATAACGTGCAAGGAACTCGAGCCAACGCTGTTGACGCAAATTAAGTTCCTTTTGAGAAAATAAATATTTCAAAGACTTATGATCCGTGTAAAGAATAAATTTCTCCCCTAATAGATAATGACGCCAAATTCGAAGGGCGAAAACAATAGTCGTGAGTTCTAAATCATGTGTGGCATATCTAGTCTCGGCCGGCTTTAATTGCCTAGAAGCATAAGCAATAACACGTTCTTTTTGCATAAGAACGACACCCAAACCAACGTGACTATCGTCAGTATAAACCACAAAATCTTGATTCCCTTTGGGAATAACAAGAATAGGAGCATCGGAAAGGAGTTCTTTCAATTTCTCGAAAGAGGCTTCACATTTGTCCGACCAAATGTATTTAACTCCCTTCTTAGTCAAGCCAGTAAGAGGCACGGAAATCTTAGAAAAGTCTTTAATGAAACGACGGTAATAACCCGCCAATCCGAGAAAACTACGAATCTCCGTCACACTCTCCGGTCTCTTCCAATCTTGAATCGCTTCAATCTTTGAAGGATCCACGGAAATTCCGGATTCGGAAATAATATGACCGAGAAACTTCACACGAGATTGCCAAAAGTGGCATTTAGAAAATTTTGCTTTTAATTGATTACTCCTAAGAGTTTCCAATACAATCCGAAGATGCCTTTCATGCTCCTCCTCGGTTTTAGAATACACAAGGATATCATCAATGAAGATGAGAACAAACCGATCGAGGAAAGCCTTGAAAACTCGGTTCATGAGGTCAACGAAGTAAGCCGGAGCATTCGTTAAACCAAATGGCATAATAAGCCATTCATAAGATCCATATCGAGTACGGAACAACGTCAAAGGAATACTATCCTCAGCAATACGAAGCTGATGAAAACCGGTAGCCAAGTCCAACTGTGAAAAGACCCTAGCTCCGCAAAGCTGATCAAACAGATTGTCAATCCGAGGTAAAGGATATTTATTTTTAATAGTCAGATCATTAACCTTGCGATAGTCAACGCAAATCCTAAGCGTACCGTCGGATTTCTTTACAAAAATAGCCGAAGCTCCCCAAGGCGAGGAACTCGAGCGAATAAATTGCTTCGTCTCCAATTCGGACAACTGTTTGCGCATCTCCTCATTTTCCTTATTAAACATGCGATAAGGAGGACGAGTAATCGATTGAGCTTCAGGGGTAAGATTAATTCTGAACTCAATTGCTCGTTTAGGTGGTAAACCTAAAACGGGCTCAAATATGTCGGAAAATTCATGAAGGACGTGAATTCGAGAAATGACATCTTCCTCATCATCATCATCATCATCATGAGGATTTAAAGAATATAAAGATGCAGCCAACGCAGAATCCGAATCTTTAAGAATAATAGAAATCTGATTTACAGATTGCGGATGTTGGAGATAAATAGTCCTCTCAGGACATAGGATATGAGCTTCATAACGATTAAGCCAATCCATTCCCAAAATAATTCCAAAGCCTAGGTAACGCATAACATGCAAATCGGCTAGGAATGGAAAATCACATAAAATAATCTCCACATTTTTACAAAGCAAACTAAGAGTTGCGGATCCACCAACAGGATTCGCAATTCTTAAGGAAGTCATTAAAGCATCAACATTTAAAGAGAAAGTGTCGACAAGTTCCTTTGATATAAAAGAATGGGATGCACCCGTATCAAAGAGAACTCTAATAAGTTGATCATGGAATAAAATAATACCATCAAGAATGGAATGAGAAATACCTTGGCCATGAGATGTGTTGCCAGGGGCTTGAGCCACGTTTAACTTTCCCTCTTTCCTGCCTTTTAGTGTGGGGCACATATGTATATAATGTTTCGAGCTCTTGCAATAGCGACAACTTTTGGGCTTCGAACACTTGTTCGCAAAATGGTCCTTAGAACCACAGTTATAGAATTGCCAGCTACTAGAGGAAGGTGTCTTTGCAGCCGAAGTTGCTTGCTTACCCTTTTTGTTGGGATAAGAACCTTTAAATTTGTTAGGCCTCTTTTTGTTATTGAAGTTTGATTTTGCGCCAACCTCTTCAGCATCACTCTCTCTATCGGCCCCTTCAAGACGAAGAGCGATATGGACGAGTTGATCAAATGCAACTTCTAGTTTTAGGAGTAGTGGCTTCTTAAGATTCTTATTTAAGCCATAAATGAACCTCTGGTTCTTCTTTAGTGGAGTATTTATATATTCGACCCCATATTTGGAAAGGGATTCGAATGATGCAACGTAGTCCGCCACATAAGACTGACCTTGAACAAGGTCAATAAATCTCCAAGCCAGAGTTACTTTTTCAGCCTCGGGGACGAATTTCGATTCGAAGCGTTCTCGGAAGTGCTCCCAGGAGAGATCCGCTTCATCAATTTCTGAGATTAACAGCTCATACCAATCCAACGCTCTTTCTTGGAGCATACTGGAAGCCACCTGGACTCGATGGAGGTCAGTGAGGTTCATGCGAGAGAAGATTCTATCGCATGTTCTGAGCCAAGCTTGGACCTCGAAGATAGTTTCAGTGCCTTTAAATTGCTTCCCACCCAAGTTGGTGTAATCATTGCACAAACGTGCAAACCCAGATTTAGGGTGAGTAGGTTCCGGATTAGAACCAGCTGCTTGAGCATTCGAGACAAGGTCAAGAAGTTGCTGGGTAGTCATAAAAACTCCATCTTGGGGAGTAGCAGTAGATTGACCAGCACGGGGACGTCCAGGTCTAACCATTTTTCTTCCTTAAGAAAGAAGGAGAAGAAAAAGGTTATTCTCTAAAAGATATATCAAGCAATCTTGATAAGTGAAATAAGGAATCATAATAAAAATAGGATGAATCGGTGCGAAGACTCGAATTAATCCTAAGGTACGACTCCTAAGCAGGACTAAGGACGATGCTCCTTATTAAGTTATTCTACATTGTTCCGAAGTTTGGCTCTGATACCAAGCTGTGATACGCCCCACCTCTATACCCACACTAGCCAAGAACACTACGGTGTAGTGCTGTCAACTAGCACGGAGAATAAGACTGTTGAGGAGCGACCATCCATGTGATTGCTTATCACACGGTGGCTATAAATAATCTTCAGAAACAAACATAGAAATAAGCATAACTCAAATCAGTCACAGACATCCATATCACAAAGGCGGAAGAAGATATGAATATATATAACTAACACATGAAAGTGTACATCAGAGTAGTGGTCAAAAAGATCCACAATAATACAAAAGAATAGCAACACGTGCGATACAAAAGAATACAACCATGAGTCTATATCTCAAGTGTATACAACAAAAACTGCTAATCTAAATAGTTAGCCAAAAGTCAGAGTAGCAAATCCCTGGGGGAGAAGTCAAGCAGAAGCACCTGTAACATCTCGGTCTGACCCGAGTATTATTTATATGAAAATAATAAACGGATCAGTCTAGCTATAAATATCAGATAACATGATATAAAACAATAGATATGGCAAGAACATATAGAAACCATAAAGACATACTATGATAAGCATGTAAATGAAGATCATCAAGAGATCAAACAATATCAAAAGAATCTTCTAAAAGATCCAAATTCACCTAAAAAAGGTGATGACACACAAATTCACCAAAACATAAAAGTTGGAAAATCATAACAATGAAAGTCATGAAAATAGGTGAAGCACAAATTCCAGAAGACTACACAAGAAATCCAGAAATTACAATATAGGAGAATGAAAACTCACAAAATGGGAGCATGAAAACTCACCTACACGTGTAACACAAAGCGAGACGCTATCTCATGGTTGCAAGCCATTAATTTTGACATACGAATGGCCCGAAGACCGTGGGGTGCTACCCCACATATGTGATGGCGAAACATCACACAAATGCGATGGCGAAACATCACAAGAGCGGGGTCTAATCTCCCTCGCAGACAAAGAGACATCACACAGTTGCTAGTCTAAAACACAAAAATGATCGTCATAATCATCAAGAAGTGTCAATTACACTAAGTTAGTAAATATAAAAGTTTAGCTTCATGTCCCATAACCACTTGCTTAACTCGAATATTTACGAACAAACTGTAGATCTTCACTAGAAAATTGTCACAAAAGATTCAATCGCACAAGTCCAATAATTAACCAACGAAGTAAACGCAAGCGTTTCATACCACTTGTTTTACTAAGTCGTTTAATTAGATATTCTCATACGAGTGAGGCAAAGGTTTGTATATACTAATAGATTGGAAAACGGTTTAAGGAAAAAGCTTTGTAGTAAAATAGGGTTAAAATTGTTTTGATGAAAGAGTTTTGATATTTACTACTAGTATTGAAACCTTCATATTTCTAAAGTTATTATCCCGCCTTCTTAGAAAGGCCGTGATACCATAAAATCGACCGAGAAGCCCAAGATAGTTTGTCTCGAAGGATGGTCAACTTAGCATCTCAACAAAGCAAGTTCTATTGAATGTTTTTCAGATAAGATCCCCTACGGAGGGGGGCCCCTGGGGGGGGGGGGGGGGTGGCAACCCCCCAAGGTGGGGGTGTGGGGGCAACACCCCTGCTACGAGGTTCGACCTGCCCGGTCAGGGCACGGAGGTCAAGGGGGCAGCACCCGCGGCGGGGTGCGGGGCAACGCCCCGTCCAAAAACCGTACGACCTAGTGATCAAAGGGGGACGACCTAGTGGTCCAGCGACCTGAAGGGTAAAGATCATGCGACCTAAAATAGGTTCGCGACCTAACACTCAAAATGACGTAAGAAAATAAGGGGCAGAGCGACCTATAAGAAGCAGCGACTTAAATAGAATCGAGGTCCAACGACCTACGGGTTAGGTCATGCGAGTTATGGAGGTCAACGACCTAACAGAGACACGCGACCTAATAAAGGAATGCGACCTAAAGGCACGCGACCTAGTGACCTAAGCAGGAAACGCGACCTATGAGGGACAAGCGACTTAAGTGGGTCAACGACCTATGGAATATAGGTCACGCGACCTAATGGTTTACAAGGTCTTGCAACCTAACTGGAAACGTGGTCTAGCGACCTAGTGGTTTAAAGAAGATGGGTCACGCGACCTAAGGAGATAAGGCTTAGCGACCTACGAGCTAAAGGTTCAACGACCTAAAAGGATGTAGGTCCAACGACCTAACAGGTAAGAAGATCACACGACCTAAAATGCCATAGGACCTAACGACCTAAGGTCATACGACCTAGCGACCTAAAGCCATAAGACCTAACGACATAAGGTCATACGACCTAGCGACCTAAAGCCATACAACCTAGCGACCTAAGGTCCATACGACCTAACTCCGAAGACGTTAGAAATGGCCAGAACGACCTACGACCTAAGGTCCATACGACCTACGACCTAAAGCCCAACGACCTAGTGACCTAAAACCAAACGACCGACGACCTAATTCCGAGTGCCAAGCGACCTAACGTTGTAGGCCATTTTAAGGTCGGAAACGAGCTATTTTGAGGCCGAGACTTTTCCACGCGAACGAACTAGCATAGGCAAAACGACCTAAGTGCAGTTTTTCACCAAAAATACTAAAATTTAGGGTTTTTGGCCAATCCAATCCAAACCAAATGCAAATGTACATGCAAACATGATAGGGATTCATTCCCAACAGTCCAAGATAGTTATAGGCTAGATTTGTGAGATAAAAATCTCACCTTTTCGCCAAATTATGAAGGTAAAGCTTGAAGGTGAATGGAGAAGCAACTACAAGCTTTAATCCAATGCTTTTCCTTGAATTTGGAGTTGAACGATGGAGTTGGATTTGAAACCTAGGCTTGGAGTTTCTAATTTCCCTTTCCACTCACCATTAATGTTAAAGTTTGTGTTTGGTAGGAATTTATGAAGAGTGAGGAGAAGGAGAGAAGTGGGTTTGAGTTATAATGGCTAATCTAACCCAAAGTCCAAAGCGGGAAAAGTAAGTGAAATTCCACTAACTCCAAACCTATCAATGTTTATACTTAAAAAAGTTGTAAACGACATTTCGAACTCAATGGAAGTGGTCTCGAGTCCTAATTTGACCGTTTGCAGAAAGTAGCTTTTCGGACCAATATCCAATTAACGACAAAATATTTAAATAAAATATTTAAATATAAAATCAATAAATATGCGGGTTGTTACATTTTTCAGTTGTCTCATTCAGCCTACGACCCACATTACTACTTCAAATACCGAACTAGTTTTATCAGGCACGATTCATACGAGCTTTGGAACAACTATATGTTGCAATTTGACTAACAAACTCAAGAGCGTCGGTTAAGCGTAGCATCTATTTATATATGTTTGTATTCTGCATCGTTTATATTCTAAGTGCTTATATGTATTAGGTATTTATAGAAATATAAACATCTATTTGTAGAAACCAAGAAGAGTACTAAAATAATGACAAATTATTATACATCATCATCCATAATGTTGAACAAGTAAAAGATATGCTAATAGGATGTATCACTATCCATAAAGGTGATTGGACATTATAATGTTAGAAAATATAATAATTGAAAGTCCATAATAGTTGAATTGAATAAACAATGTAGTACATGACATAAATAATAGTCCATACTTTTGCACAACATAAATAATACAATAACCATTACATAATACATTACATGACATAATAATATAATGGATTACTTCAATGATTTCCCTTCAAATGCCATAAATGATTAACCAGATCATCTTGAAACTTTTCATGAATTTCATTAGATCTAATTCTATGCAAACATCCCAAGAACACCTCAATAGTGGCTAGATTTCTCTACCAACAAGCATAGTTATGTTATCTGAATCTTAGCCTAAATAGGATGGAAATTCGTGTATTTCTTCTTTGGTAATCATATTATTTAGTATCACACATGCCCTCATCATAGTTCTCAATGTTTTTGGATCACATAGTTTAATAGGTTTTTTTTAAAATCTCAAATCTTGCTTGTAAAACCCCAAAAGCATGCACTACATCCTTTCTCGTAGTTCTTGTCTTTTAGCATAATACTTCTATTTCTCTGTTTTTGGAAATTGTTTGGACTAAGATATCTAACAACATATATATTCCATTCACTGAATAATATACCATGTCACAAGAATTTCTAGCAATATTATAATTGCATGGATGGACATTTATGTGTCAGATTTTCAAATAGATGTGATTGGTTTAACACGCTAATATCATTCATGGAACCAGGACATCAAAAGCACACATGCCAAAACCAAAGGTCATGAGAAGCAACTACTTCTAGTATCACTGTTGTTGTGGGATAACGACCAATAAATTAAGCATGTCAAAATTTGGGATAAATTTTCCATTTCTAGTGCATACAGTCAAGACTACCAAACATTCAAGAAAACCACTTTTAGCTGCCAACTTTATTCGTTTGTTGACATCACTTTGCATTAGTCATTGCAAATATTCTTCACCGTATAATTTAATGATAGCTATACAAAACCGTTGTAGACTTAAGTGTATGGTCTCTAATCCATTTTGACCACCTCATCAAAGGTCTTATTGTTATTATGTTTATTAATAGACTAATTCTTCTGGCCAACAACTCCATTAAAAAAGGAATAAACATATTCTTACCCATTTGGAAGTGACGACGAAGATCTTCATGGCCATAGGTAGAAGGAGTGTTAAACAATATTTAAGTAATTGAGCAGTTCCACCTTTATGGCCATGCATCTTCCTTTTACCTACATGACCAAATACACTTCGTCCATAAGATCCACTACAAGATCCTTTAAATATGAATTTTTTGATCCTTTGTTGGTAAACGGTTACCGATTGCATCATTACCCTTGCTCATCACTATCAATAGTGGTTTATGACGGTAACTGAAGAATACCTCTTTATTTATATATCTCATCACCTTCATCGAAATTGGTTTGAGTTTCCTTCATGTCATTACGGCTAGTGTTGTCGAGCCTTCGAACTTCGCATTTTCATTTTAAAATTCTTCATAGCTGTTGTGTATTGTGAAATTTTTAAGAAGTTGATATGTTTAATGGAACAAGTCTGGTTTGAATAATTTTTCAAATAAGATATAAGAATTCATTTATGCGATAAGTTAATGTACCTGCAGCAACTCGATAAAACTAGTAATATGACCTTCCTTGGTCATGGTTGAATCTAGGCTTTGGTACAGATATCCAAGAATAGCTAAATCCCAATCAAATTATTGAGCTAATTCTAAATAAATAACCGATCCAAATACCCAAGTTTGACTATGTCATTTGATATTGTAAAAAAAAGAGTCCCCATCATGTACAATGCAATTATTCTAGCGCTGTGGTCCAGATTATACAAATTTTGCATTATATAGTTCTCATCAAAATATTTGACAAGATGGGATAAAGCCACATTTCCGACCTTGATATCGTACTCAACATGTAGTGGTAAAAATTGACTAGCATTGTCTAGCTGACTCTAGCTCTCATCATACCGAATACAAAGCGTGTTTTACCTAAAAGATACTGATGTAAACATAATAAAATCTAACCATGTAAAACCAATCTCAGCGTTCAAAAATAAAAATGTATGTATTTTCAGTCACCATCATTCAGTATAACATGAATTCTCCTATCATTTAAAATTTTCAGCTCTATATCCTTAAATTTACCAAATATCTTAGCGACCAAATCTCTAATCTTAGGATGTACATTCAAATTTTTTCCACCATTTCAACATGGTGTGAAACCTCAATGAGATCTCATTCTGTCATGATTCTATTTATAATATGGTTTTAGTATAATTATTAATGTATTAAAAAAATCAGTGCATAATAATTTTTAACTATAATAATCGATATACCATGAGCTCTTTTCCAACCATGAAAATGCGACGAACTCTTTCTTGCAGTATTATGACTGACCTAAATGGGAATGTTTATGAAATTACGTTTGGTACACCCACTTTCTATTCACCATCGGCGTCCCTAAAAGCATTTTTTACTCCTTCTACGTGTTTTCCTTCTGTACATAAGGGAGGTGGATCTAGAGCCTTCTTGATTTACATTCTCCATCATCAAAATTTGTAGAATAAGACTTTTCTCCTAAACCCTAGAAATTGAAGAAGTAGAAGCTAAAATTGGTAAAACTGATTGAAGGGAAGAAGGAATTGTGTAGATGAATCAAAGTGTATGTTTTAATTTATAACTTTGTGTAATTTTTGTGGAAATTAAAAAATTTGGAAGAGAGATTATGTAGATGGACTAAAATGTATGTTTTAATTTTCAATTTTATGTCATTTTTGTGAAAATTGAATTTTTTTTGAAGACAGATTTTGGCATGTCAACATGAAAAGTAAAAGGGACTAAGAGGAAGTAACTCTTTAGAAAATGCTTACAAGATTATAACAGCCATTGACGCTACAAACGGTTATCTAAAAACTATTTATTGTATATACAGTTTTTAGAAAACCATATATAAATATAAACGATTTTCAAAGAACTATTCATATTTTTAAAAAAAATTAAAAGGGAACTTTCTCCTACTTAACTACGGGAGAAGTGAGGAATCATTTCATTTTATTTTATTCCCCATCCTAAAATTAAGCCCCTTGCCAGAGATACTCTAACAGTTGGAATTGGCGTTGTCATTTAATTATTTGATCCAATTGTTCATTGTTTCATTTAGCACTTCAAAAATTATGGTTTACTTACATTAATGCTTCATTTGTCATAGAAATTAAATACAGTAATTTCATATGTTTTATGTCAATTCATACTTTGATGTGAGATTTAAATATGAGTGAGCTAGAAATTGGTAATTCAAATTTCCATCAACATTAAAAAGATCGAATAAACTTGAGTTGTCTGGTTGATAATTTATAGATTAAGTATATATAAAATAATGAAAACTTGCAAAAAGTGAAAAATTGGATATTGATTGGTTTAATGTTAACTTATATATGTCAACTACTTTGATTTTTGTTACTAGCTTGCACTCAACAAAATATATTAGTTAAAAATGCTGAAATTCCTCCCCTCTTCGGTTGGAGGGATTTTAATGATACACACACACACACACATACATACATACATATATATATATATATGCATAAATAGATACATGTATGTGTACACATACATACATGTATATACATACATACATGTATGTGTACACATACATACATGTATATACATACATACATACATACATACATATACATATACATATACATACAACATATGTGTGTGTGTGTGTGTACACACACATACATACATGTATGTACATACATACATGTATGTACATACATACATGTACACACACATATATATGCATGCATATATACATGTATATATGTCTATATATGTATATAATATATATATGCATACATATATTTATATACATACATATATGTATACACACATATACAAACAAGTATACACACACACATACATACAGACACACATACACACATACATACATATACATACATACATACATACATACATACATACATACATACATATATATATATATATATATATATATATATATATATATATATATATATATATTTGTGTGCGCGTGCGCGCACGTCGATGAATGTGATCTTGTGCTTATGTTACCAAACTTGGATGAGATGTTTCGGATTTTGCATAACCCTTAGTTAGCCACAACGAAATATGATGGAGTTAAGGGTATGCACTAGGGTATTTATATAATTTGATTATGGAACTTATGTAACACTCCACCTTATCCAAGAGTATTATTGAGTAATACTATTAGATAATACGAAGAATGAGGCTGTATGGGTATACATTTGAATATTCCATTGGACTAACATTGGTACATATTAAAACATCAGATATATATCTCACATATACGTTCACATTATAAGTGTAAAACAATAAACACATGTGCCTTCAAGATAGAATAATACACAATATATAATAAATAGCAGAGAACATAGAGTCAATCGCAGTGATAGCATATTATATATATAATGTTAAATAAGCACAATACAACTTGACGTCAGTTATATAAACATAGAGTGAATCAATAACGCACAAGTATTAGGTAATAATCTTAATATAATACTCCTCTAAGCTCAAATAGAAAAATGCTAGTGGTATCATCCCTGTAATTGTAATGACTCGGAATGACCAAAGTATTATAAATAACACACGGTCAGACTCTGACTATATTATAGGGAAAAATATTAATAATCTAATATATTAGAAATAATATAATAACAACATAATGTAAATACGTATTAAGTGTTGATACATGAAGATTTTGATCAATGACAATGAGCTTCAACAAATAGGAAGAGAATGCAAAAGATAGAAGAAGATCGATGAAGACCAAAGTATAAACATTAGTATGATTTTCTATGGGTCTTAGTCTAGATTATTTGTTAAAATCCATCCTCAAGAGATTTGCACGAACATTAGAACACATTCATAAAACTTCATTCACATATTCACTGTGCATACTTTTATACTTCAGTCGACTAAACAGGCATGGCCAGTCGACTGAAACTGTACACATATACAAAATTGCACATTTCAGTCGACTGAATTACCTGTGCAGTCGACTGAAATTGTTCCTGAAAATTTTTCTTCATATTTTCTGTCGACTGAATCTCCTGCTCAGTCGACTGAATTTAAACCTACGAATTTTCTCTGAAAAGACACCTTCTTCCTCCCAAGAGTTGCAACCATTCATCAATGGAAATGGAAGCATCTCTTGTTTGCAACCTTTGACAACATATGCACCTCTTCTATAAGTATATATACATGATTCTAACATCATTTAATTCACCAAAGTCTCTTGCTTTAATCTTACTATTCTCTTGTTCATATTCTCTAGATATTCTCAAAGCAATCATCAATCTATTGCTTGAATCACTGGTTTTATTTATAACATTCTTTTAATTCATAGCAATTCACATTTCCTAAATCTTCACAAACACATTGCATATTCTCGAGGATAAGATTATAGGAATATTGTACTACATTAGACTCATTAGTGTTGACAAGAACACAACAAGTCGAATATTGTATTTTAGTAATTGAGTTGAAGTCCTCTTCGGTAGTTGAGGCAAGAAATCCCGTTCGGTTGTTCGGGTAAGTTGTAAACCTATTCCTCCGGGTGAAGTGAGGGTGTTAGTTAGCGAAATTCCTAAGTGAAGCTTAGGGACTGGACGTAGGACGAGAGGTCCGAACCAGTATAAAATCCTGGTGTCTCCTTGCATTTACCTACTTTATCTACCTAGACTATTTCAATATTCCATATTACACTAGCTCCCAAATTCCTCAAAATCAAATCAATTCTCACCTAAATGGCACCAAAAAGAGCAAGAGTTTCATCTTCTTCATCCTCCGAGCCAATTGATGCTCAAATAGCACAATGGCTTTACGATGGAACCGCTGTCACTCGATGGAACAAGATGAAGAATTCAAGAATTTTCGAGCATTCTTTCGTTGATTTTCAAAGCTTTCAAACCTACAACATTCAGGCGTAAACAGATCCGGCAGGTTTAAATTCACTTTTAGATTTGAAAAGAAATGACCATGCCATTAATCATGTAATGGTAAAATTATTTTATGCTAATCTTAATCTTGGACACCAAACTCCAAGAAACCCAAACAATGGTGTTTGGAGTATGGTGTGTGGAAAGAAAGTTTGGTTTTCATTGGATAGAATAGCACATATTTTAGAGTCTCCAAATGTCGGGAGAAAGTTAGAGGAAATAAAATTCAATCCAGACATTCGTGACAACATCAACCATCGATTCATGGATGATAATATCAACTTTAGGGATTTTAAGTCCACCTCTCTTCGACCTATGGCGAGAATCCTCCATAAAACCCTAACGAGAACGATTACTCCTCGTACAGGATCGTACGAAATTGTCTACCCAAATAACTATCGAGCTCTATATTCCATTTTCGGCAATATACAAGTTAATTGGGTACAACTTATTCTTAATGAGTTTCTCACCTTCAACAATGGAAAAATGCGCACTATTTACTTTGGAGAGTACATCATGCGACTTCTCCTAAATGTCGATACACCATTACCTGAATCAGAGAATACAATGGTCCATCAAATTAACCATCGGACCATAAGCCTAATGCAACTCCCATCTCGACCTCCTCGTATAACATCACTTGCCGAATGGGAAGCAAGAAATCAAGAACAACAACAACAACCTCCTCAACCTTGCCACGAAGAACATTTTGAGCAAGATGATGAAATACGTCTTGTTGACCCAAGCTTCACTACCAACCAATCCTTGGGGATTTTGTCAAGAAATCAACAAATTCTTGACACACGTCTTAAAAAGGTAGATCGTAAGCTTGACAAAATAAAAGGATTCTTCAACAAGCTTTGGCATGTAATCTCCTGCTCAAGCACCACTACTGCTTCAACATCACGCGGCAAACGTCCGACACCTACATTTACATGGACGACATCCGAAGAGCATACAAGTAGCAGCGCTAGTGGAGCTAGTTGTGGCCAAGGAGGAAAAGCACATAGACCACCAACAGGAGGACCCATCATACGTGAACCAACAGGAAGAGAAGGTTCATATGACTGGGATAAGGATGAGTAATTTTGTTGTTTTGATGTGTACTTTTAACTTTCTAATGGCTTGTATAAATAGCCATTTTTGTCTGTCACAACATTTTTTTTCTCTCTTAATTCATGCTTATGCAAATATTCTCTATGATTCAGTGATTGTTTTTTACTGCTGTTAGTTCTTCCTTTTTGTCGATGACAAAGGGGGAGAAAATCTATGGTACCAACTTTTTTTTGTAGGAAAGATAGTGCATACATTCAGGGGGAGAAAGCAAGTATATACATCTCTAGAATAGTATTGTCATCAATCAAAAAGGGGGAGAATGTTGATACACGAAGATTTTGATCAATGACAATGAGCTTCAACAAATAGGAAGAGAATGCAAAAGCTAGAAGAAGATCGATGAAGACCAAAGTATAAACATTAGTATGATTTTCTATGGGTCTATTTCTAGATTACTTGTTAAAATCTATCCTCAAGAGATTTGCACGAACATTAGAACACATTCATAAAACTTCATTCACATATTCACTGTGTATACTTTTATACTTCAGTCGACTAAACAGGCATGACCAGTCGACTGAAACTGTACACATATACAAAATTACACAGTTTCAGTCGACCGAATTACCTGTGCAGTCGACTGAAATTGTTCCTGAAAATTTTTCTTCATATTTTCAGTCGACTGAATCTCCTGCTCAGTCGACTAAATTTAAACCTGCGAATTTTCTCTGAAAAGACACCTTCTTCCTCCCAAGAGTTGCAACCATTCATCAATGGAAATGGAAGCATCTCTTGTTTGCAACCTTTGACAACATATGCACCTCTTCTACAAGTATATATACATGATTCTAACATCATTTAATTCACCGAATTCTCTTGTTTTAATCTTACTATTCTCTTGTTCATATTCTCTAGATATTCTCAAAGCAATCACCAATCTATTGCTTGAATCACTGGTTTTATTTATAACATTCTTTTGATTCATAGCAATTCACATTTCCTAAATCTTCACAAACACATTGCATATTCTCGAGGATAAGATTATAGGAATATTGTACTACATTAGACACATTAGTGTTGACAAGAACACAACAAGTCGAATATTGTATTTTAGTAATTGAGTTGAAGTCCTCTTCGGTTGTTGAGGCAAGAAATCCCGTTCGGTTGTTCGGGTAAGTTGTAAACCTATTCCTCCGGGTGAAGTGAGGGTGTTAGTTAGTGAAATTCCTAAGTGAAGCTTAGGGACTGGGCGTAGGACGAGAGGTCCGAACCAGTATAAAATCCTGGTGTCTCCTTGCATTTACCTACTTTATCTACCTAGACTATTTCAATATTTCATATTACACGATCCTACCGCATAGCCTCTTTCATTGAGTGTATCGTGCATAATCACAACAACATAAACAAATATCCATGTATTATGTAACTTTAAAAATCATAAAACATATATAAAGATGTCATTATTCTTCTCAAAGCAAATTAAAATACAAGTACATCAAATCCAATGGGTAAATCATCCAAATCCAAAAATCATTATTAATGAAATAACATCGAATTATCTTACAACAATAATCAAATATATCACTCAATATCAATAATAAAAGAATCATCATCGATACACTAAGATAAGTGTCTATCAATACATAATAAAAGATATGAGGATCCATCATATTTTGGACACCTATCCAAATATAATCTCATCTCCTCATATATGAACAAATTAGAATAATATGGATATACGGGGAAAGACTACACTTTAGACACACCGTCTAGTATAGGCACCTCATGAGATAGTGAATAATATATGTCAATCCACATCACATACATAACCCTGAACCAAAAAGGAAGTCTGATATCATATAGCATGCTCTAGCGACCAAAGACTACACGCCGCCTACAGAGTACGGTCTACCCTTTTAGTCTTCAGTTATCTCGACGGACATCATGACCTCATCCATCAGTGGCTCATCTACGAGTAGCTCCGGTCATGACCCTGCTTTGCCCCTATAGATAACATACTATTAGCCCATGTGACACAAGGGGTTGTTGGGCTCCTACCTTACCAAGTTCCAATTCTTTGATGCACAACCAAAATATCCAATAACCATGTCATGGATTTGGGGCCCGACCCTACGATCAATTCGCCAGGGTGGATACTGGCCAATTTGGTTCACTCTCGAACCATAAAGGGAGCTGGACAACAAGTGGACAACAGATAATACTCATAACCAATACCCATATATAGTTTTAGTCATAAGTCGACATACGGCTCCATATAAGTCATTACATGACAAAATATAATAGAGCTCCAATCCATGCCGACACACAATTATACCCATAAGTCACCATATGATTATGATATACTCACTGCATCGAGTATCATCACATACATGAGTTATCCATGTTTGAGTGACATTTACTTACAAAGAATAATCAGAATAATAACATAACAACTTCACATACCACTGCATGTTACTCGAAAATTATTCAATGCTCATAA
Source organism: Allium cepa (assembly GCA_030765085.1). Taxonomy (NCBI): domain Eukaryota; kingdom Viridiplantae; phylum Streptophyta; class Magnoliopsida; order Asparagales; family Amaryllidaceae; genus Allium; species Allium cepa. Next base: position 441,942,945 of record CM060944.1, on the reverse strand, counting down.
ACTGTACTCCATCCACACTAGATAATTATATATGACTACTCCAGTGAATAACTGGAAAAGTGTTGTCGATAGTGTCATACTGGACAGTATTACTAAACCGTTTATCTAAATTTCTTGTCACACAGAAATGAAATCTCATAAATCAAATATAAAGATGTCATCTCCGTATCTTATCAAAAACTTATCAAATCAATATCCATTATGAATTATTCATATAATACATGCAATATACGAAAAGAAGAAAAATCAAAAAAACAAGAAAATGTGGATTAATCAAAAGGACATGAGATGAAAATAAACAAATAAAAATTCAATAATTAATTAATTAAAACATGTAATTTTATATAACAAAATTAATACTTAAAATTAATTAATAAATAGTATATATATATTATAGAATTAAATAAACAGTTTACTAAGTTAAAATATAAAATATACTTTATATAATTAATAATAAATTTCTTAATCCTTTTGTATAAATAATTAAGAAATAAAAATTTCACAAATAACATTTGAACCCAATCTTTCATTTAATAATCCAAAATAATTTGTGAAACTAAACATTGCACATACGAATCAATTAAAAAATTTCTATAACTAAATACTATTTTTTAAATAATTCATTGTTATTCGAAACAATGAAGTATTTCCAAATCTAATATTTATGTTCTCAAAACTTAAATCATATTTACTCAAATTTCTTAACTATGCTTTAGTAGAATGTCAACTAAGCAATATTTCCAATTTTTCCATTTAATTGATACTATGTGATTCGATTTATTAGTTAATAAAACTTTAGATTTATTTAATTTTATATTAAAATATGTAAGAGTATAAGTATAGTTATTTTAAATTATCTACATGAAATTATTATTATATCATTTATTGAATTAAACACTGTACACTCGCACTACTTTGCCATAAACCCAGCAAATACAATACACACTATCACTCACGCCATAAATTTATTTTGCACTAAACATAGTACAACATAGATAAATAATTGCACATACACAACCATGTTTATACACATTACACACACACTCTCATGCACTCACCAAAACCATACAACTGACATAACTCACCTACATAGCCTTTCACATGCAACAACATACATAAACACGCATATACACATTAAAACACACTCTATTGCATCTACATAACCCAAAATCACGGTAACACATATTAAAACGCCATAATTCACTACACACACTTACTAATATGCACGTGCATATATTCACAATGCACACATACAAATTCATGCACATGAATAGGGAAATTCACACACACCACACAAATACCACTACAAACACATATATATTAATACACATAAAAACTCAACACATTAGACATAGGCAATAAACAATGTCACACACAAATCTAAATTCACTCGTGTACACTTAAGGATCTGAACAAATACACATGCAAATTACCTTGGAATTATTCTAGTAATTAAGACTACTAGTTACAGACGAAGAACAAGGAGTTCAATTTTGAACAAACCGAGAATTTTATAAAAGAAAGACAACAGGTGCAAGCTTGGAATAACCTAATTTGGAATTGTAATAATACAAGACAATTTTCATATAATGCATATGGAGCAGTGATGAATCGTCCAAACACCACAACCAAGTTAAAAGAATGAGTATCCAATGTCAAAGGGAGTGTGTGCTATATCAAACCAAATAGGAAAGAAAAGACTACTTATTTAAGTATGCAAATTTTCTAACTATAATTTGAATTAATCAGATTAAACAAAAAATATTGGAAGCTCATATAAAATGAAGAGGAAGCAGAAGATTTAAGCCATATCTTCAATCAAAAAGGCCTTATTCACTAGTTTGCTGGCGCAGCTCTTTTTACATGAAAACGTCTGCGTGCACTGAATTTACCAATTCCAGGTCACGTTCCAATCTCCTTTATTGAACTCACCTCTAACGGTTTCCATTAATGCTTAATGATGTCATGATAAGTTCTCTCTAGTTTGGTGATTTTAGTTAATTTATTGATTTTTCATTTCAATTTAAAAGTAATGTGGGTTGGGTCAGATATTTGATTTTCTCTCCCCTTGTTGAATAAATTGGTTCGTCATTTGTAATTGGAGAAGAAGGGTAAAGAGAATGAAGGGTTGGGAAATATGATTATTTGGGTTTAGGCTAATAGGCTTAGTGCAAGGAATAATAAAAATAGGTAAATATTTATATATTTATTTCCTTTTTCTTTTAACATTATTGTATTCTATTCACATAATTACCAATTTCTGTTTTAAAAATCATTTATTTTCTCAATTAGTATTATAATTTCCCAATTTAAATCATTTTACTAAATAATTCCAAAACCCATTATTAATTGTATCATCAAATTCCAATTTAACCATTAAATTACGATCATTAACTTCAATTAATTATTACTCAAAAATTGGTTTGTTGCAACTTAACTCTTAGAAGTAATCTGTTTGAAATAAAAGTGATTTTGGTTAATTTTGTTCTATGTAGATATACATAATATTAAGAACACATTATAACATATAAATAGAAGTTCTTAAGATAATGTTTAGTTGATTGCAGTTACGAAAGTGATCGCAACCAGGGTTATTGAATCTTATAAGATAACATAAATAGTTATCCTTAACTGTTCCTATTCAAAGATGTAACGACTAGGAAATTGTTGGATCAGGTGCATTTGTAGTGGGTTAAAAGGTGTGAATTTAAAAAATTCTTTTTGTTGAATGCATAAGGTCTTATTTTGTGTATTATGAATAAGACTTGTTTGTACTAAATCAAATTTAGTATTTAATTAATAAAAGTGTATGTGTGATATTTTAATTTTTTCAAAATTATTTAAGTATTCTTTGTTTGTTAATGTTTAAAACAAAATTTTAATATTATTGAATTTAACACTGATTTATTGATTTTAATTTCAAAATTTATTGTTTTGGGATATTCATATTCGTAATACGAACATCAGAACGATATTACTACGCAAAAACTTCAAGAGGTTTAATGAGAAAATTGACCGCTGTGACCTAGAGTCAATAAACTTCAAAATAATACATATGTCAAGATATTGTTAAGGGTATGCATATTAATATTTCAAATTTGTAATAATACAAATTTAAAACATTGATTTTTCTTCCATTAAATTTCAAATCTTATATATATAATAAATTATATTTTAAATAATATTTATTTTTATGCATAAGCTTAAAAATTATTTTGAAATAAATATTCAAAATCAAATACATTTATATATATATTATACATATAGTTTTAATAAACCATGATATTAAAATTTCAAGTATGATTGAATTATTTAAAGTAAATATCTAAAACATATTAATAAAAACTATATTTTTGCCCACCCTAGCACCGCTGATAGATACATACATACATCCAAACATACAACATACATACATACATACATACATACATACATACATACATACATACATATGTATACATATATTGAAAATGGATAAAGACGTTATTTCAAATAGGATTCAACTGAGCCTAAATGCATGGCCAACCAGGCCCATACATCAAACACCAGAACAAAATATGAAAAGCACATTGCAGATTCGTTCATTCATTTAAACAACAAATCTACTTTTACTTTACTTTTCCAGTCCTAGTTTTCATGGCGGCTCAAATTCCACCCAACGAACCATGCTAACTTTTCTGCTTTATAGTCCAACACACATCAAGGTAAATGGATAAATTTCAAAAAAATTATTCTATTTGGATCTTTATTGTGCCTATGAAGTTTACAATTATTTAAAACTTTTCTAATTTTATTTTTAAATAAAATCAACAATTTATTTAATTCATAAATATAGTTATATTTAACATAGTTTGTATTATATATATCTGTATATATGTATGTGTGTGTCTGTACACTTGCAACATAATAGGGTGTACATGGTTTAACATATCCGTTATAGATGTTAGAATTTACATAGCAACAGACATGTTAGTTCCTTTGTATACAAATGTATTGTCTAATTATATATATGTGTGCATTAAAATAATCTAAATGTATACATGTGTATAAATATAGTTATCTATGTGTATATATATTATGAAATACTAATTATAAAAAGCTTATATAAGATACTTATAAAATACATTGTATACATGCATATATACATATTATATTATAAAATTATTTTAAATATCATCTAATAAATATTCAACTAAATACTTAAAATATTATATGTAATCCATGAAAAAAAACTTTTTAATTTAAAATAATTTATATATAATATACATACACACACGCATATATACATACATACGTATATAATTGCTTATATAACGGAACGACCCAAAATTTCGGACACTTCATATTTAATATCTGAATTATTCAAATATTTGAATCTTGGATTAAGTGTTATTAAAGTGATTTTATTACCTCGTTAACCACTTTTTAAATCATAAGTAATAATGGTAAAATTGTTTTGGAAAAATGTTTACAAAAATAAATACTTTGAAGAAAAATCGATAATGTGATCGAAAATCATTTTATCAATAAACAGCTTTTTAACTGTCAAAAGTTGTTCAGATTTTTTTTACACAATTACTTGCTTAAGAGAACATTACAATGAACTAATTTTTTTGTCATTTATGAAAATAAAGTTTTTGATGATTTCGTGGGTGATATCATCAAAAGATACTCTGAAAATGAGCTTTTGTGAAAATACTTAAGTGCTAAGTGAAGATGTAAAAGTGCAAAGGTAGCATGTGAGAGGGAGGCTCCTTTGTGACCTTTCATGGAAGGTTGAAGGTGGTGATTACCTCTTTCATGAACCTATAAATACGCTCTTAAGGTAAGAGTAAATCACGAAAAGCATGAAATGAAATAAAAACTTGAAACTGGTGGTAGTGGATTAGTACTAATCCACTTGATTCTTCACTAGCTTTCTCTAATTAACTCGAATCTTATCCAAATTCCATCAAAATTTCACTAACACCTTAGGAAGCTTAGATCTAAAGTCAAAGTGGAAGAAAAGTGAAGGAAAAGTGGGTATCTTGGATGGATCGTGAGCAACAGAAGAGGAGAGGAGGTGTTGTCTTGGTTTGGAAGTGCTAATGGTTGGATCTTTAAGAGTTTGGTAATGGTTGGAAGTGTACCTGAATTTCATTATGTTTGAGCAAGTGTTTGACTTGGATCTAAGTGATTTATCTCACTATCTGGTTTGTATATATGGTGTATATATGTTGTCTGATTGAAATATAAAATTAAGGTGGCATTAATTAAAGTTATAAACTTTGGGCCCCTTTGCTTTTGAAAGAAAATGACAACTTTATATTATATAATATCATTTCTATTACCCTCTTAAACATGTAGAGTGAACATGACTTGATGTTTAAATGGTTATTTGATTTTGTTGAATTGAAGCATGTTTGAAAGTGTTTGAAGCAAGAGTAATCGCTATAAGTGCACTTCGATATCCCTTATCTTTTACTTATAAAAATGGAATATTTATGAATATAACTTGGGATAATTTACTTAGTTGGTATCTATACGTATTTTGATGTATTTTACAGTAAATAAATGGTTTGGAAAGTAATAGAAATTGTGAACTAAAGTTGTGAAAGTTGAAGAAAAAATATGGTTATAAATACACTTTATAAATGTAGCATGTTTTTGGGGACTTTTATAAATAAATTTAAAGATATTCTTGCGGGTTACTACCATTGTTTTTAATTATTAATCACTATAAAAATTTCAAGTCATAAATCATTTTATTAAGTGCTTAAAAACTAGTCATAAAGATTGTGCTTTTCAATGTTGTTCTTTAATAAAGACTTTTAACAACATTTATAAATGATATAATAAGTCGCATATGGTTTTAAGTGTTTAATAATGATATTTAAATTTGATATTTTTTTCTAAATTTTTTAGAGATGTTGTCTAACCTATTTTGAAATATTTTAAAATTAGTTTGGAGTTTAAATGTATTTTTATAATTATATATGTATTTTCAAAGAAAGAGGTTTTATAATATAAACATGTTTTTCATCAAATTATTAAATGGTTAATTTCAAATAATATTTTACATAAATATTTAAAACCTATTTAAAATTAGTTTTAAACTTTTATAAGTCTTGAAAAAAGTAATTGACTATAAAAGTCGATGAGGTAAACTTCTTTATTTGTGATAGTTAAGATTAATGTCGAGTAGGGATATGAGCAATATGGCTCTAACATACCGGCTTTCCTCTTGACCGAGAAATAGTTAAGTTAGAATGTCGGAAACATATTAATCTTATTGTTGATTATTTGTTTGAAAAGTAATTAACTTTGCTTAACACTAAAAACCAATGAAGTAGGCTATTTATGAGAGCTAAGGTTGATGTTGAGTAGGGATATGAATAATAGAGCTCTAACCTACCTACTTCTCTCTTGACCGAGGAATATTTAAGTCAAAAATGTTAGAAACATGTTAATTATGTTGTTTGTTACACGTTTATGAAAGTCGGTAATACTATACTTAACACTAAAAGTAGACAAGGTAGATTTATCTATTTACGAGATTCAAGAACGAAGTGTGCATTTAAGGCATTGATATGCAATCAGTGCTCCAACTTACCTAGCTTCACTCTTGGACAAGGAATAGTTAAGTTGGAATGTCAAAAATGAGTTAAGTAAAGTATACGAACTGTGATTTCTATAAGCGATCGATTTTGACAGAAAATCACTTAGTCGACTATCGAACTTAACCAAATATTATCTTAGATCTTTAAAAAGAATATTTTAAATATAATATAAGTATGGAATGGTTTTGGATTTGCTGTGGCAATGTGTTAATAACATATGTCTTTAACCATTTTTGATTATACTTATCAATATACATAGATCTTCAAAGAATGTTTTGAAGATAAGAATAAGTGAAATGGTTTTGGATTTGTAGTGACAATGTTTAAATAACTTAATTTTAAACCTTTTTGAATGGATTTTTGAAAGTACTCAGATCCTTAAAATGGATTTTCTGAAGGAAATTAAAAATAAGGAATCTTTTGAAAAAAGATAGTAAAAGAAAAGGTTTGGTGTATGAATTCTTGTTAATGATTTGTGATTATACTTATACCATTTGAGATAAGAATATAAACACTTTTAGAAGTATTGGAAAGCGTACAAATGGATATTAGTGGTTGATAAATGAAGTTTTATTAGATAAAAGAGTTTTACTAATAAAAGAGGTTTTAATTAACAAAATATTAATTAGAAAAAGGGGATTAGAAGTCGCTTATGTGACTTAATCATGCTTTGTATGACTTGATCGTGCTTTGAACGTTTACTTGTTTATGAAAAACATTTAGTCGTGTACTTGTTGCTAGAAGCTGTTAAAGTAGGCATGTCTATCTGTGAGAATGAAGATTGGTGTTTGAGTAGGGATATAAGCAATAGAGCTCTAACCTACCAACTTCACAATTAGCCGATGGATAGTGCAAGACGAAAATATCGAAAATGTGATAAGTATACGAGACTTGGTTTCCATATGTGATCGTATGGTTATTGTTGGATATGACCAAATTCGTTGATTCGGTCTTGAAGAGACTAGGATCGGTAAGTGTTTCACTTATCGAAAACCACTTTAAGACCGAGGTATATGTTCTATCTCTTGGAAATGGACCTGTTCGAGGTGCTGGAATCCATTTGTGGTTTCGAGGTCTGTTCAAGATTTAGGAATCCAATTGGGGATTCATGTTCTGTTCGAGTGGTGCACCCTAGTGTGAAAGATTCTGAATGTGACCTCGACATCGAAAATGGCAGAAAAAAGATTAGGATGCACAACCTGAGGATAGATGACCTATGTCAAAGGTATTGTCTACTCCTTACCTGGAGATATTTATCGATTGTTCGGTGGCGGAAGTTAATGATATTTGGTTTATGTTGTTCATGTTCATGTTCGGACCATGGGTCACTTGTGTTTACCTTAACAGTATATTTTATCTATAGATATATGACACGCAGAAGGTACTTTGTGACCTATGTGCATGGAGTCAGATTTGGCTTCACCAAAGAGATCTCTATGGAAAAAAAACCATTATGCAAACGTTCCTCATCAATTTTGATTGTACCCTTTAATATGCTGTTGAATGTAACCAATGTAACCATTCCAACTATGTTACATATTTATATTCTACGCCCTAGTCATTATCTATTATATCAACTTATGTACTTATTAGGTGGTTTTCTTTTGAGGGGATAATAATTATGGCATACCATGCGGCCTCAAAAGTACTGTTATATGTTGTATACATATTTCCTAAGTTTTTCATACCAAAATTATGTTTGACGCTAGGTTTTTGTTTTCCCTAAATTCCTTACGTGCTCCTTCGAGTAATCTAAGAAAGCTAGGTTTTCGTTAATGTTCATTGCAGCTCAAGGAGACAAGTTGGATGTTTTACTTACCATAGTATTCTTATTTCTGCCGCGTTACTATATTGTATATATCAGCATCTGTAAGGACTGATTGTTATAACTGTCAAATCTGATGATGGTACTTAGGTACTGCAACATCGAAATTTCTGTATCGGAGTAACCCTTTGTACTATTTTTTCATTATTATATATTATCGTTCTGTTATGAGATTCTGATATTGTATTCTCTTCTTTTTTGTTTTTTTCCCTTTATGTACCCTAATAATACATCTTTCCGACACTGGAGTGTTTGGCACATGAATGCCGAGGATGTATTAGTATCGACAACCGGGGGTCGAAAAGGTGAATCGTTATATATATACACACACACTATGCAAAATTGCTCTCAACCTAGATTTTTAATTTAGCTATATATATGATAAACATTTATTATTTAATTTTAAAAACCATAAGGAAATGTTTAAATAATTAAATAAAAATTGAATATTTTTAAAACAAAACCAACAATATTTTGTATTAAATTTTGAACTAAAATCTTATATTATTTATAAACATAAGCAATGTATTTTATTTATATAATCAATTTTAAATTAAATAAATATTTACTTTTATAAATATAATATATATATATATATAATTATTTTTAAATTACCGAAAGCATTGGGCATATAAACGAACATACACAAAATTTAAAATATACATTATGTTATTCTTTTAATTTTAAATTAAAATAATTTTTAATATTATTTAATTTTGAATTTTTTTAAAAATTTGGCCATGAGCACTTGCAAACACACATATAACTTTTTTATTATATATGCACACATACGTACGACCATCAATATGCGTAATACATCAATACATAAATTCATTATAATTTCTAACTAACTTGCATGTTATACAATAAGTAAACAAATATTTATATATGTTATTAAATAAGAAATGTACCTTTCACCAAAGCTTAAAATTTTCACCTTGAAATGATGAATCAAAGTCCTTGAATCCAATTCCAAGTCTCGAAGTTGCTAGCTCCCCAACAACTATACCACCGATGATTATATATATTGAAAATGGATAATGACGTTATTTCTAATAGATTTCAATTGAGCCTAAATATATGGCCAAACCCGGCCATACATCAAACGCCAGAACAAAATATGAAAAGTACATTGCAAATTTGTTCATTCATCTAAACCTCAGATCTACTTTTACATTCCTTTTCCAATTTGAGTTTTCATGGCAGCTCAAATTCCACCAAACGAATCACGTACCTTTTCTGCTCTTAGTCCTAATGTCTTCAGTGCCTCTTCTTCAACGATTTCTATCCCTGCAAATATTGGAACTGGGCCAGTGCATTGCAGCATAAATGGATAAATTTCAAAAAAATTATTCCATTTGGATCTTTATTGGGCCTATGAAGTCTAAATTTATTTAAAAATTTCTCTTTAAATAAAATTAGTAGTTTGTTTTATTCATAAATATAGTTATACTTAATATAGTTTATATTATATATATATATATATACATGTGTGTGTGTATCATATGCACATTATATGTGCACATGCTACATAATATAGTGTACATGGTTTAACTTGCTTGTTATAGATGTTGGGATTTACACTACAATAGACATGTATGTCCCTTTGTATACAAATATATTGTCTAAATATACATGTGTGTGCAACGAACATACTCCCTGCTTCAACATAATCCTCCTCGTTGATTGTTGTATAGTCCCCTTTTCATCTACCACATTCTCTAAATATTTGATATTTTCATTAATTTGCGTCTTACACTCTGTAGCTCTGGCCTAGCTTTACACTTCTGTTGTTGAGAATATTTGTGATTTCACCATAGCTTTTGCTTTGCTTAAACCCTTATCTCGCCTTTTGCTTCACCTTTATCTTCGCCTCCTGCCAGTCATCATCGTCCTTCTCTTTTGCATTCGAATTAGGTTTTTCGATTTCGATATTTTGTTGAGTTTTGTCACCGTTAAGGCTAGAGGCTGTCACCATCTCTTTAACTCTAGATACATACATACAACATACATACGTACGTACATATACATACTAGTATTTAAATATTTGTACACTATAATATTCCGAGTTTTTCAATTTATAGTTGAAAACAAAAGGGAATAGAAGTAATGATGAACAATAATATATACACACATACACACACGTATGTATGTATATATTTGAGTTAGAAAATAAAACCTTTCACCATTGATATTTTGTCGAAAGCCGAACACGTTGTTTGCTAGTATTTTCGGTATGAACCTTTAACAATCCTTCTTGATCTTAGTTTGCAAGGCCAATTCCTAGGCTTCACCAATAGGGGCTGATAAGATAGATCTAAATTAAAAAATGTAAATAGAAACTACATTGAGGATATCTATTTACGGCCAAAGATACGCACAAATTTCTCCACTTGTTCTTTATCCCTAGAAGACTTGGCATCACATCCTATTCAAAATGGTATGGCCGACCCTAGCATTGACCAAGAATGGTCAAAAGACTTTTTTGACTCCTATTTGAATCATTGTTTTAATTGGTTTATTCAAGCTCCTTTTCTGATTGAACCAACATACAAATTTTATACATCGTTATGATCGATTTTAAGGTTTAAACACATAATTAAAAAGTCATTCAACATTAATACAACAATATTTGTATTGATTCATTTTTGATTTATAACATCTATATATTAATTTTCTTATTAGATAAATTTGAAAACAACGAACTAATGCGGTTGTGTCGATTCTCTAGTGTGAACTCGTTACTCGGTTAATATTTAAATAATTTACATACTGAAGTCGGTATGAACTTTGTTGAAGAATAGTATTTGACACAAGTTCAACGCTTACAGGTCATTTGGGAAACCTAATTTTTAATCTATAATAAGCTCATATAGTAACGACATTTTATACATGCATTCTTTTCATCATCACCATATCACTTAAATATTTAGATTTTGGTATAAGGTCAAAAACCCTATTAATATTCGGTATAATTGTGTAGTTCATTTTAAATTCCTTGGTTCAACATGATAACATCGACTAATCGATTTACTCTGCTTAAATATTTTGATTTTAAGTTGACTATGAATTACAGTGATATTGATCTCTATGATGAAGGAGATGAATCCTCTCTATGGTAGCATTTCACTCCAAGTATTTCAATATATACCCAAATATTGTCGTAAAACTCTCGCTATGTAGAGTATTTAACCATTATGAAAGTATAGCCTAGCTGCCCAAGGTCAACAATACCCTTAAGCCGTAAGACTATTGTATTTCATTACCATTAGATTTTCTATTTTGACTTAGTTATATTAACACATAGAAGACTCTCATCATTTTATTCTGTGATCATTTCAAACAATTTTATAAGTTTGTAACCCCTTGGTGCCCCCGACGATCATGAGTAAATCACCATCCATCGTATAATGAGTGTTACATACACTTGTTTCAACAGATGTATCAATCAAATTTTCATGATATCTCTTAACTAGAAATATTCAAGGAGTAAGTATTTATATATTGGTATGTATTATATATGTATGTATCGATTCACTACTCATAGTTATGAACACATTCACAACTGCAGTCGATAGAACACTTCTCCTAAAAAAATTCTACTTATATATGTTTAATGTGTGTAATTCATTATTTCTATCTCTACGTAAAGACATATATAAAAGAAAATAAAACCTAATGCATATTTCATTTCGAACAAGATTCTTTTATGAGATTTAAGTTACAAAATAAATTATATAATTGCTCCATGTTAGACACTTAACTCTATCAATCTTTCACTTGCACTTGGAGCCAATTATGGCATTTGTTGACCATAACTTTGATCTGTTTACCTAAATTAGATTGAGAAGGGGCCAGGATCTACGATGTGATTATTTTGTATCTACTTTTCGATTAAGTTTCCCAATTACCACCAATATCATGAGTTTATTACGGAGAATATATCTCAATTTCTTATCAAATTGTCGGTCCCAATGCAATCTATATTTCAATATTGTAATCAAAATACGTTATTGTATTTCATTATTGGAAACCACTCCTAGATCTCTTATAAATTTGCACCCAAATACTTCTTTCATTATGGCACTACTCAAGGCTATGTACTTAGGCTCTATAGCCATGTCTTTCACAACCTCTTATATGCAATATTTCCAAATCAAAGATCCTTAACCAAGGTTGAATATGAATTTAAGGTTAACTTAATTTATTCCATACCACTTTTAAATTTCATATGAACACTCCTTCATTTGGATTTCATTGTTTCCATACAATTTTATAGTATTTCATAAATACTTGTAACTTCCATTTAGTGACTTTACCTCAGATTTGATAATCGCTTATAAGCTGAGTGTATGAGTGAGGTCCTATATACCGCCTAACATACATGATGATTCCTATCATCTATGCATAAGGGATCTACTTCATATAATCCACATTAAACATTTTAATATAGTGTCATTGTATATTGATGGGGACAATCCCAACATCCTTTTATACCAAGAATAAAAATGTTTCTTTCAAACCCTTTATCGAGAATTAAATAAGCACAGTATAACTGATTTTGACAAGGTACATTGGTAACAATTAGAATATTGTTTACTTATTGTATTAGAAAATAATTTAGTGCATTCTTTTTCTTTCTTATAAAAAAATGCTTAATCTGCAGTTTGACCGAAACAAACTATTTGATTAGTAAGTCAAAATGCTTGCTTAACTCTAATGCTTATTTAGCCATTATTGTGTCAACTCTTAGATAATATCTAAATCCTACAGACTCCGTAATTGCTCTCGCCGACTTCAAAATATTTTGGTTATTGTGTACAATTAGACTCTTCTAAATCATCTTTTAGAAGTTCTATGCTAAAACTCAAAGACATATTGCATGATAACTGGGTGAAGAATTCAAATGGACCTGAGCATGTTGACCAGTAAAATTACTCCACTAGTTCCAATATTTGAAATTGATGAAGTTGTTTCTTTCCAACCTAGCTTTATACAATTCCAACTGCATTAATCTTCTTTCCAAGACTCACTTGCAACTGATGGATCATGTTCTTTTGGGTACAACTACCAAAATCATGTTTTGTTAATGTACTTGGAATTCATTATGAACTTAAAGCGTCTCACCAAGTGGTGGAGTCTATAGTCTTCATGGCCTTATGATAATAATTATTATTACTAATAATTCAATTTCTCAATAGAAATATCAAATTCGTAGTTGTAAGCGAGATTTTTTTATGTATTCTAATGTAGCTGTATCCATTTAAGGCCTGGTTAAATTTACTTCATCTATGTAATTTATTACTAAAAGAATCTAGAATCTTATCCAATTCCATTGCACTACCACTAATTTCTCTAAAAAGAAATTCCTTTGGCATGAAGGTGGTGTTTTTTGAAACAACAATTTGTTTCGTTATGTAGTGGATTAGGATTCATAACATTTTTGATCTTCTTATAGACTTGCATGAAATAAATATAGATTTGAGATCATGAAACTTATGTTCATAATGTACATTAGATAACCACGCATCTTAAACTATTTAAGTTGGGGTTTCTACCCAGTTACTAAGGACTATTTATTTCTTGTACTGTAACTAATTTATAGTCAACATTTTTGGATCTATTATCTCAAACTCAAAGAAAATAAACCTTATAGAAAACAATTATCAATAAGAAAAATACTATTGGAATAGAAATCATATTTTTTGTTTACAATTAAGCATTTATAAATATTTTATACAATTCTATTTTCGATGTCTCTTCATGATTTAGAAGTGAGCATTCACTCTCTTTATTTTAACCATGCCAATATTATTATCATTCTTAAATATTCGCTTTCTCCTTCTTAAGGTCGAGCTAACCAAAAACAGAAACCCTACAATATGAATAGACATAATTTCTACAAAACTACATTTTTCCATCTTTAACATTTTAGATATCAAATAATACGAACTTAAAGTAAACAGGTCAAAACCGACATTTTAATGATCAAATTCTAGGCATGTCCATAGCTAGGTTTATTGTTGTTTCCAACACCACAAGATCCTAATTGTATTCAACCATATTGAACACATGATCTCTTATTACAATTTAATTTCTCATTTGGATTGAATTATTGTCATCGAGATCTCATATAATAGAAAGTGATTGTTCAATATACAACTTTTGCATATGTTCGAATATGGATCAAATATCTATATTCTAGCATTGCTTTAGAGTGCATAACTTAAAGAAGACATCACACAGTCTTAGACAAATAAATATGATTATCCTGCCTTTTGACCAGGTAGTATACGATCGATCCTGACAAATCAAACTTCAAAGTTATCAAGGAAAAAAATCTAGAAAAATGACCACGAAGCCCAAAAACAAAAGTACAACCAATATCATAGCACACATACCAAATTGCCACAAAAATTCCAAAAGCCTAAACACTCAAATGTGGGGTCGGCACCAACCCATAGCACTTCACCAACTCTATCCCATTTCCAATATTGTTCTTACGCAATATTGTTCTACTAGTTTCCAAAAGCCTAAACACTTGTTTCCTTAGATGCTAGAAACCCATTTCCAATATTGTTCTACTAGTTCAACATAATTCTCTATCGATATCTATGAACTCCTGAATCAACAACTTTGTTCTTACGCAACTCCATTTAGATTTCAAAACAAGCAATTATTGATGCAAACAACTATGGAATCACGAAGCTAACCACAAGACAAGTCGACGTAGAGAGTCGGAGGTAGCCAATTTGGCTAACTTAGGGGTTGGTACCGACCCCAGTCCATGGAGTCGTACCGATCTATGACCTTTGATGACATGGCACCCTATTTCATGAAGAACTATTCTATAGCAAGGAGAATGGCCTGAAGAACTTTTACGCGAGATTTAAGGCTCCCTACCTCAATAAATAGAGGGGTGGGGCACATTGTTCAGGAACTTTTAGCTCTAGTTCCATTATACTCTATATTCTTATAATTCTAAAAATCTAACGGCCAAAGTTGTGCTGTCCCATGAGAACTTATGCCCTTAAGTCATAAGCTAAGTAATAAAATCATTAAGTGGACGTAGGCCAGAGTTTGCTGAACCACAATAAATCTCTTTATGTTTACTTCTTACTTCTTTAATTTTTTTTTTTACTTTTTATTGGGTGTTTATGCCATTTTTGGTTTAAATGTTTTCGCGCTTTCACTTAGCGGGGTTCGAAAATGATTCTAAATGGATAGACAATCAACTAGAAGGACTTTTGCTGGATCGAATCAAACAGGGGTCAGCCAAGAGATGTCCTTAGAAGCTAACCCCTCATCAATCTACATAACCCAAGATGAAATGGAAACCATGATGAATAGATTGCAGGTAAGGATAATTGCTCCCTAGGAAGAGATGATGGAGAACTTCTTGAGAAGGATGGGACAGATAGGAACAACTGGAGTTGTAGAAAATCAGAATAAAAGACTTAAAGCTGGAGTGAAGCAAACAGGAAGCAGAGTAGGATGACCAAAAACGAACCCCAAGCCAAATGTATGGTTCGGTACCGACCAATCCTTAAGGGTCTATATCGACCCTCAAGGGCTAAGGGACACGAGTATTCCTGGCCTTGGAAGGGATGGCGTACAGTTTGGAGTTGAAGCTGAACATTTGGATGAAACCAGAATGCCGAAGCGCAAGCTAAGGAGTATGTACCATAATTCCCTTATAGAATCAGAAGGCAGATTGGGAAAACTAACCTTAGAATCCCTTTGAGTGACAACGATAGACTTGCTGAGATGGTGAGGTGAGCTATAAGGGATAGGTTGCCTAATCAAAACATAGAAGATTTAAGCAGAAGTCCATTCACTCTGAATATTCGACACACTAGGAATCTACATGATTTTAAGGTACCAATGGTGGAAACAAATGACAGAAAGACGGACCAATAGTTTAGTTAATGAGGTACATCTGGCACATGGAAGTGTTTGGGTGTTTCTGAAGAGGTAATAGGATGGTATTTTCCTTTATATTTGACAGGTTTGGCAGCATAATGGTTTAGACAGTTGGAGAGAAGTTCTATTTGCATGTGGGCCGAGTTAGTGAATAGATTTGTGAAGAAATTCTATCTCCATATTTCATAACCCAAGAATGTAGTGACATTATCAAGTATGAAGCAGATGGGAGGAGAGACCCTCAGGAGTTTTCCCACAAGGTTCAATGTGGCGACAACTGCAGTTGGTAAGCCAAAACCTTCAATGGATTTGATGGCTGCAATTTTAGCGACACCTGTGAAAACGATTTTAAGATGGATTTGCAATAGGATTCTCCTAGGGATCTCATTGAATTTTATCATGAGGCTGAAAGATTTCTACGCCCGGAGAACGCTAAAGACGACAAGGAAGAGGTTAATGTTGTGGATGGTGGAGGATCGCTCGAAGCAGGATCTAACAAGGATAAAAGAAAGCGAAAGACAGATGTCAGCTTTGACGAATCAAAGCAATATAGGAGGATATCAAAATTCTCTTCTTACACGAATTTAAACAAAACTTCGGAGCAGATATATCGGGTAACTAGAGGATGGATTCCCCATCGAAAACCGACAAGAAGAAAGCCCATAGAGTGCGAAAGTGCATCTAGAAGATATTGCATATTCCATGAGCTGGATTGGCATAACATAGATGATTGCAGGCATTTGTGGGATTTGATCGAGTAACAAGTCAAAGATAATCTACAGCAATATATAAGGAATCAAACTATAATGGTAGGGTAGGAGGAGTCATCGACTGCAGCGAATGGCGATGCCCTTGGATCAAGGTCATGGATAGTCATCTCTTGATCGAGATGGCAGGGAATCAGATTTGGTTCTCACACTCTATTTCCCCTTTTCAATAAACAGTGCAATAATACAACCTAGACATTTACTTCTATATGGAATCCCAAACGGCCTCTATGCATGCTTTGGGCTGGATGCTAGACTGTAATGCTCAACAAGGCAACTACTTCAATTTTAGATTTTTATGTTGTTTTTATATTTGAATTTGATTATTGCAATCCATATTGAATGTGATGATCGACATTGATCGCTATAAGTTGCGTTCGGAGAGACAAGGCCGATATGCAAGGTGCAACTCCCTTCGTCGAAGAGCAAGCAGATGGACTTATGTGATATTGATCGCTATAAAGTTTCGATCGAAAAGTCAAGACAAAAGTGAAAGAAGTAAGTCCCTATACTGGAGCATGAGCGGATGGGCTTACTTGTCATTGAGTCCCCTCATTGGAGAGTGAGCGAATTAGGCTCGACAAGGGTCTGGAGAGACCATAGACTTTGATCGCGTTAAGTCCCGACCGACGAGTCGGGACTGCGGGACTGTAGAGTAGGAGGTAGGTCACTTGGTTGGATAAGAGCTGGATGGGCTTGCTTGTCATCAAGTCCCCTCGTCGGAGAGTGAGAAGACTGGGGTTGGCAAAAGTATGGAGAGACCAAGGATTTGATTACCGACTCCGAACGGCCATCAATTTTATTAACGGTTAGAAAAGTCCAAGGATTTGATTATCGGTCCCGAACAACCGTCGATTCGGTTAACAGTCTGGAGTGACCAATGATTTGATTACCAGCCCCGAATGGCCATCAATTTAATTAATGGCTTAGAGAGACCACAAGTTTGATTATCGGCACCGAATGGCCATGGGTTTGATTATCGGCCCCAAACGGCCATAGATTTAACTATCAGCCCTAATCGGCCACGAGCTCAATAAATGATTCAAAGAGATTGAACATTGAAAAACAAAACATTTACGGATCCAAAGAGATTATACGTTAAACTAAATCTAAAACTAGAGAGATCGAACCTTCGAACATATATTGATTTTGATAAAAGGATTTCAATGCCTTGAAATTAAAGCAAAACAGATAAATTCGGATGAACATGGGATGATTCGATATAACTCTGAATGAAATCAGAATGATAATAATGTAAATCTCGAATGATTATGGGATGGATTTGATATGTGATGTAATGACTTCGAATGAAATCGAAATTGTGATAATGTATAGACAATACCTAGGCGGTGTCTAGAGTCTTAGGCTATGATAGGTCTGGTACGACCTATAAGTTACATCACATTTGTTCGTGAGCAAAACACACCTTCCATTTGCAAAGGAATGCTTTGGGGGACAAATGTATCCTACCTTTTGACCAAGCAGTATACGAATGGAGTTGCCAAATTATCGAAGTTATCAAGGCACAACGCCCAGAGAAATGACCACGAAGCCCAAAATCCAAAGTACAACCAAGATCACAGCATACATATCAAAACACCACAAAAATTCCAAAAGGCCACTCCCTCAAGTGTGGGGTCAGTACCGACCCATCCCTAAGGGTCAATATCAACCCATAGCACTTCACCAACTCCATCCCATCTTCTGCCTACTTGTTCCCTTCGATGCTAAAAACCATTTCCAATGTTGTTCTGTTGGTTCAATACAATATTCTATCGATTTCTATGAACTCCTAAATCAGCAACTTTGTTCTTATGCAACTCCATCATTTAGACTCCGAAACAAGCTATTATTGATGCAAAAAACTATGGAATCACGAATCTAACCACAAGATCAGCCAAAGCAGAGAGTTTGAGGTAGCCAATTTGGCTAACTTAGGGGTCGATACCAGCCCCTACCCATGGAATCGCACCGACCCATCACATTTGATGATGTAGCTCCCCTATTTTCATGCAGAACTGGTCTATAGCAAGGACAATGGCCTGAAGTTCTTTTGTGAAGGATTTAAGGCCCCTAACCTCTATAAATAGAGGGATAGGGCTCATTTTTTAAAACCTTTTGGCTCTAGTTCCATTCTAATTTATATTCTTGTAATTTTGAAAATCCAACTGTCAGAGTTGTACCGACCCTTAAGAACTTTTGTCTTCAAATCAGAAGTTAGGTAATAAAATCATTAAGTGAACGTGGGCCAGAGTTTGCCGACCCACTATAAATCTTTGTATATTCATTTCTTACTTGTTTTAATTTGTTTTCTTCATTTTAATTCTCTTCTACTTTCTATTAGGTATTTGTGCCATTTTTGCTTCAAACGAATACTTAAGTGATCAAGGCATGATTGTTTTTTAATAATTATACAATTTTGACTTTTGCGTACACCATGAAGCGGCAACATGCCAAATAATTTACTAATAAGCATATTTTACATTTTCTCGTTAATCTTTGATTTAGTTTATTTAGTATATTTAATCAATAAACAACCTTATCAATTATTTTACCATACAAATTCATTTTAGTTGATTATTTAGGTATCTCACACATTCTTATACTTATTAGATTAGTTTATTATATTTATCTAATAAGGCTCCCACTGAATTCTACATCTCCCAAAAACCTAATATTGGAATTTCGTAAATTCCTTCAATGAGTATGAGGATCCATTTAACATATTACTACAACCTTGAGAGTGCTCAACAAAATTGTAGTTCCCATAAATGGTAAGTAACTTTTACTAGTTATATTTTGTATACAACTCCTAACATATTTTAGATTATGCTCATCATCTTCATGACCTTGAGGGTGTTCAATAAACCATTAAGTACATTAAATACTCTAAATTTCATTTCATGAAAACCTAAAGGGAGTTATGTAATCCTTGAGGTTGCTCAATAAGTTATGTAAATATTCTTACTTATAAAGCTAATATAAACATCACCTTAGGTATTCTATGGCTTGTGACTGCTCAATAACTAGAGGTATGCAAGGTACTCTACTTATATTACAAATGATATAAAGCATTATTATTTTATATTCATAATTTAAAAATAATTTTGTAAAGTATCATCGATACTTTAAGGGAGGTGTATAACTCATATAACACCCCGTAATTTGGCGTCAGTTATTTAATTAGTTAGTTAGTTAATTAATTAGGCTTCAAAAATGGAATTTGTGTAAATGATGAAATTTGACCATGAGACTTACACCATTGAGTTTGTGGTGAAATTCTAAGCAACTTTCATTTTTGGAGTTTTATGACCGGAGTTCAAAAGAAGAAGTCGCGGACGAAAAACGAATTCGGAATAAAAATAAATAAATAAGAAAAGTTAACTTTTTTAATTAAGTAGCTAGGGACCACAAATCGACCCGCATATTGGAGCAGTCGGCCAAGGCGGTCGACTCCTAGAAAGGGGCGGTCGACCGCTTCGTGTGTGGTGGTTCCAGTAAACCTAGGCTAAGTGCGGTCCAGATTTAATATTTTAAATCGTATGGTTCTGCTTGATTCTAGCGCCTATAAATTCAGGCCTGGCCATCGCTTCTCTTCCCATATTTTTATGAAAGGAACAAAAAAGCCCAGCCAATTCTTCTTCTCCACTATCTTTCTAAATAATAAAGGTAGGATATTTGTATTTATATTCATACAAATTGGAGCAGAGTAGAAATCTAATAAAACATAAGAGAAGAGAATCAACCATATGTGTATTTGAGGTCATATACATACATACATACATATATATTCTTTCCCAGTCCCAAATCTCTTCTCAGATATGTAACTCTAATGTATGTATGTACCCTTTTATACATATCTCTTGGATTAAAAAGGATTTAGAGATGAATCAAAGGTCATACTTCAGATCTGGAGGTTTGGACTGCTTTTAAAAGCTGCGTTGGAAATTTTATAGATTATTATTATATGAAAATTATCTCTTTGGTATTTATTCGACTATTATGCCCAATTGGATAATTATATATGAGTTGTAGGAAACGAATTGACCAGGATCCGAATAATTAAATACCACCTACATAATCTGGTTTATGAATAAATTTAGCATTGTTTACAACCTGACCTGGAAATCAGTCCTAAAAGTATGAATTTAGAATACTGATTTGAATGAAATTTATTCCAGATCTGAAAAAAGTTGTATAATAATGTTATGAACTAGGATTATTACGTTAATCTTGTTGGAATGTAAACTTTTCTTTGTTTGGAATTGTTGGAATTTAGATCCGCTTAATAATTGTAAGTTAGTTTGATTTCTTTCCTATTTAGAAATACACAGCGTTGGACCTAACAAGTAATATATGAAAATATAAAGAGAAAGAGACGTGAAAAGTATGAATTCATTACAGTGTCTATTTCGGTAATAAAAAGAAATGATTATTCCTTGTTATTTCAAACAATGTAATCTTTTATATTTTAAGGTTAAATCTTTTGTGTTGGACTAATAAATTATATCGGATAGCCTTTTTAGATATGATTCCAACAATTTAACATGGAAAAGTATATTCTAGTGAAGATATATAACTAGAATATATTTGATAAAGGAAAATATATGCACGTTAATTACATAAAAAGCTAATAATGATGCTTGCATGTAATACTTGCGTTTAGGATAATTAACTAATGGGAAAAGGAATTAAAAGATTGTAACTCCAATAAATGGTAATAAATATGCGAGTTGCAATAATTTTATAGGGTAAATAGATTAATGAGACTTATAAAAAATGGAATAGATATAAAAGGTTACTAATTTGAAATTGGTAATCATGCATAAATGTCTTAGGAAATTCCATTAGGATTTTATGGAAAAATTGACATTTATGAGCATTAAACGAGGATTTATGGGTAGATAAATATCTAAGGTAAATCTTATTGCTACAAATAAATAGGGAATTAGTAAGCTAAGTCCAATGTATACCTAAGATAATATAAATAAATGCTTAGGATGGTTAATTGGACTTAGTAAGTTAGTGATGCGCGGTCAGTTGAGTCACTCGATGGACGACTGCCTTTTACTTTGAGGCTATCAACAGTCAAGTGTACTTACTACTGATGTGAGATATCACTAATCTTAGGACCCCTGACGACGCGAAAGATTGTTCTTGCTTTCTTAAATTGTAATGTATTAAATGGTCCATATTTAGAATTAGGAGCGGTGAGAGATATCTCCATAAGGGTTCGCTTCTTGTTTGAGGTCATAAGTGTTTGAAGGGTCTACCTCTCTCCTAAATGGAATTATTAAGTAATCTAGTAAGATTCTAAATAAATAAATAAGGATGTCTCTAAAAATGGTTTACTTCAGTGCTGAGATCTTAAGTGGTTGAAGGATCTATCTCCCTACTGAAAGAAGTAACCTAATGGGATGCCATATTTATAATTAAGAGTGATGGTGGATATCCAGGGAAGGATTTGCTTTAGGTTTGGGGACTTAATTGACTGTAGGGTCCTCCTCTTTCCTATAAAAGAAGTATTAAGTAGTCTAATGAGATTTTCAAGCAATGACGGCTAGATAGTATCATTGAGAAGAACGCTTCTAGAAATAGGTCTTAAATGATGGGGTCTACCTTAATTAAAGTCTTAAATGACCAGAGTCTGCATACATCCACTTAGAAGTATTAGGTGGTTTGGATATAGTCTCTCACATTACTAAGGCGGTAATAACAATAGTACCATTTAGGAGCATGCCTTTGAGGTATGACTTAAATTGTGACTCCCCACCTCTATACTCACGCTAGCCAAGGACACTACGGAGTAATGCCGTCAACTAGCACGAAGAATAAGGCTGTTGAGGAGCGACCATCCGTGTAATTGCTTTGTGCGAGGACCGATATGTCAGATAGAATAACATGCATTTCATTTCAAGAGGAAATCCGACATACCGATACAAACTCAAAACTACTACACAGTGGCTATAATATATTCGGAAATAAATATAGAAATAAGCATAACATAAATCAGTCATAGAAGTTCATATCTCAAAGGTAGAAACAGATATGAATATAACACGTGAAAGTGTATATCAGAGTAGTGGTCAAACAAGATCCACAATATCACAAAAGAATAGATACAAGTGTTACACAAAAGAATATGTATACATCAATGAGTCTATATCTCGAATGTATAACAACAAAACTACCAATCTAATGTAGTTAGGCAAAAGTCAGATAATGATGATCCCAGATAAGGAGTCAAGCAGAAGCACCTGTAACATCTCGGTCTGACCCGAGTATTATTTAATAAGAAAATAATAAATGGATCAGTCTAGCTATAAATATCAGATAAAATGAGATAGAATAAGAGATATGACAAAATGTATGATAACAATAATGCCATACTGTAACAAGTATACATCTAACAACAACTAAAATCATATAATATCTCAAGAAATCTCAAAGCACCAAAAAGAATGTCATATTCTTTAACATTTTCACCAAACCACAAATATTGACAAATTTATCTATGCCGATCGAAAAAGTTAGTGAAACACAAATTCACCAATGCACAATTATTGATAAAACTTATCAATGTAAACCATAAAAATTGGTGAAACACAAATTCTTGAAATCATCAATTAGAAATCCAGAAATCACAAGAGGGGAAGACCTATCACAAAACGGGAGCATGAAAACTCACCAACACGTGTATCACAAAATGTAACGCTATTCCATGGTTGCTAACCATTTATTTTGAGCCGAAGCTCCACAAAACGGTCCGAAGACCATGGGTCGCTACCCCACCAATTTAGAGCCGAAGCTCCACAGAAACGAGGTTTAGTCTCCCTCGCAGACAAAGAGACATCGCACATTGCTAGTCTAAATCACAAAAATGATCATCATCGATCATCAAGAAGTGTCAATTACACTGAGCTAGTAAATAAATGAGTTTAGCTTCATGTCGCATAACCACTGGCTTAACTTAAATATTTACGAACAAATTATAGATCTCCACTCGAAAGTTGTCACAAGAGTTTCAATCGAACAAGTCCAAGAATTAACCGACAAGTAAACACAAGCGTTTCATACCACTTGTTTTACTAAGCCGTTTAATTAGATTTCTCATACGAGTGAGGTAAATGTTTGTATATACTAATAGGTAGGAAAACAGTTTTAAATAACGAGCATTGTAATAAAATAGTGTTGAAATCGTTTTGATGAAAAAGTTTTGATATTTACTACTAGTATAGAAAACCTTTATATTTTCAAAGTGACAAATCACAGAAATGATCGTAAAAACGATCAATCGCCAAAGATTCACATTCGAAGGTGTGAATCGAAGCCATAAAAATCGATATCAAATCCATCAAATGGATATTCTCAAAAATTCCGAAAAGAATTCATCAAAGTCGATAATAAATGATAACAATAAGTCGGATTGACATGAATCGATTAAAATTGGAAACCCACACAACTTAGGCAAATTAGGCAAAGACAAGCAGATTTAGACGTCTGAAATAAATGATTCAGACGTCTGAATCTGGAATATAAATGTTTTCCAGAACATTATTCTGACGTCTAAATCATTTATTTCAAACGTCTGAAAATGGCTAATTTTAGCCTATTTCCTCTCGGGTTGGACTTGAGCAATTTCAGATGTCTGAAATTTATAATTTAGACGTCTGACCTGGGGAATGAAGTTTTGTCCAGAACAGTATTCAGACGTCTGAACCATTATTTCAGACGTCTGAAACTGAAGCTTTGTGTATATTCTCCCCTAGGACAATGATGGCCAAATTATATCGGAAGCAATCGGATGAGTGACGATTACGAGGGGTTTACGCCAAACGACTACCCAACCTTAAAGAGTCTCCAATACACTCCGATCAACATGTCCATCATCCATATAAGGATTTTCATAGATTTTGTTTTCAAAACACCAAAAATTGGAATATTCACCAAATCAATCCAAATCAAAATCAAATGAACAAGTAAAGATGTTAGGAATTCATACATAACAATCAAGATAGTTATAGACCTAGATGTAAGATAAAAATTTCACCTTTTACACAAAAACACGGAAGAAGAAGCTTGAAAGTAAAGGAGGATCAACCACTCTTCAACACAACCCAAGGAGCTTGAATCTATGCTAAAAAGAAGAATATTTCATAAGTTTGGTTTAGGAATTTTTCTGAAATTGAAGAGAGAATGAGTTGGAGAAGAAGAAGAGGATGCTTACCAATAGCCTCTCTTTGAATTTGGAGCTAGAACTTGGATTTTGCAATGGAACTAGGGCTTAGGATTTTAATTTTCAATCTTCTTCACCATTTTTTTGCTAAAGCTTGAATGTTAGGAAATAGAATGAATTAATGGAGGAAGAGTAGAGGAGTTAGGGTTATTTGTTAGGTTGGTGGGCTAAAACCCAAACCCAAAGTGAAAAGGTAGCAAAATTTTACTAACTCCAAACATATCAATGTTTATACTCAAAAAGATCGCAAACGTCATTTTGAACTCGATGGAAGTGGTCCCGAGTCCTAATTCGACCGTTTGCAAAAAGTAGCATTTCGGACTAAAATCCGACTAATGGTGCTCTATTTAAATATACAATCGTAAAATATGCGGGTTGTTACATAATTAATGGGTTCTACCTTAATTAAGGTCTTAAATGACCAGAACCTGCCTATTTTTCCAATAAAAGGTATTAAGTGGATATGGCATTGTTTATTACACGACCACAATTCCTTCGACGATAGAGTAGTAACAGTTGGACATCAATTGTCGAAAGCCTTAAATAGTGGTTAGAGGTTTAATAGCTAGGACTCAACAACCATTGACAACATTGTTAGGAAACTACCTTAGGAATATGTCGTAAACGATAGGGTCTACCTTGATTAAGGTCTTAAATGACAGATTCCGCCTATTTCTCTTTTCAAAAGTATTATAGAAGCCCGCTTCATATTTAGAATTACTAAGTGGCTAATGAGTTTAGGAGTATTGGGTAGTTGATATGGCTTCATTAGTATTTTATACCGTGGAAAGGGGTAAGTTTGTTAGCATGTGTCCAATGCAGGGTTAGGTTAGAATTGCTAGCTTTAGTGGACATAACAATTAAATGGAAACCAATCGGCATAAGTTTTCTTTATGGACAGTTTATATTTTCCAATCACCAAAACCTTGTTTTGACCCCCTCCTCATTACAACTCAGAATATTGAATTTAGCGGAACATGTCATTGTAGCTGGATGTGCTTTGTTGTTAGAGAAGTCTTCTTTCTCTCACGCTCGATGTTGATATGACAATTTGCTATTCAAGTAATACCACTAATTCCAAGGTAGTAGTCATAGTCAGTATTTTACACTTTTATTGTTTCCGCTTTGAGTTTAGATTTCTATCAATCTCTGTTGATGCTCAAGTTTATTTGCAGAGACCAAATCCAACGATCTGTGCTTCATTAGACTTGGGTTTTGATTTTTGTCGAAATTTAGGCCCATTAAGGTGCGGGTTATAACAACTCATGATATCAAATATCATATATATACACATCAAATGCATACTCCCATAAGTCTCATGGATTTTATTCATTTAATCTTATGTTTTCTTTGTGCATATATAATATTTATTTAGTTATTATAACATTTATAAATTATTCATTTTTTACATATATTCGTATTTTTTCTTTTATTAACTAAGCAATTTAATTAATTTTAAGCATAACATTTATATTTATTAAAATTTAAAACAATTTTAAACATTGTATTTGATAACTCTTTATAAAATTATATAGTTATTTATTTAATTAAGAAAATTTAATTTAATTTATAATATTCAAATACACTTATTTAAATAAACTTAAAACTCAAAACACTTCTCAGGCTTTCATAAGGGCATAACCTAGAAATAGACCGTTTGGATGAGCTATAAAAAGTGTAAATTTAAAAAAAAAATTTATTTAATTGCACAAGATCTTATTTTGTATTAATGTGAATAAGATTTATTTATACAGAATCAAATTTAATATTTAAAAAAAAAATGTTTGAATGCTTTTTAATTTATTTAAAATATTTCTTTGCTTGTCAATGTTTAAAATAACTTTTTTATTATTATTTAGTTTAAAGTTAATATAATTTGTTTAAATTAAAATTTTAATGCTTTGCACATTTATGTTCACAATACTAACATCACAACAACATTAATGTACAAACAATCCTAGGGATATAATGGAAAAATTGATTGTTGTGTCTTATGGTCAATGAATGTTAAAGTGATACGTATGTCAAGATAGCATAAAGGGTTACATATTAATAATTAAAATTTATATTGATACAAATATAAAACGTTAACTTTTTTGCCGACTGTTAAATTTCAAATAGTATAAATAAACAAATATAACGAAATTATTTTAAATAATGTTTATTTCCGTAATAAGTATGAAAATTATTTATAATTAAATGCTCAATATAAACATGCACATATACACATAATATATAAATAATTATACATATAATATTATTAAATGATGATATTCAAATATGTTTGACTTATTTGAAATAAACACCCAAATTATACAAATGAATGGTTATTTTATTTGTATAGGCCAACAACAAAATATACTGTATTAATGTTATTTTTTATATTAAATATCACTTGGGCATGATATCTATATAAAATTAAATGTTTTAATTTTAAACTTATATGTCACAAAAAATGTTTTTTTATTTAGCTTAGATCCGAAACATCATCATTTATTTTTGAATTATTTCCATACAGAAATTAGTTTATATATGTATGCAATTAGAAATAAAATTTATTTATTTATTTTTATGCTTAACCACAATAGAAAAGAATTATGTTTTTTCTTATCAAACAAAGACAAAAAAGAATTTTTTGAAAATAGAAAAAGAATACAATATATGTTTGTACAAAAAGGGTTCAGATCTTTATGGAAAATATTTATTTATTAAATGACTATGATATATATATGCACACACACACTAAAACTAGTAATTAAATATTTATAAAATATGATATTTATTTTGATTTTTTTATTTATGGCCGAAAAAAAGGGAATAGATACAATGATGAACAATTACATGTGTATATAACATATTTGAGTTAGAAAATTAACCTTTCACCGTTGATACCATACTGAAATCCAAACACATTATTTGATATTGTTACCTCTTTAAAACTTTAGTTCTTCTCCTCGGTTTTAGTTTGTAAGGCTGACTCGTTGGCATCACCAACTGGGGCTAATGAGGGTAAGATCTCAATTAGAAAATCGAACATCCCCCATTCTAAGACCCATAGTACCCTAAGGTGTTGCCTTCACTTTGGAATTATCTTCTCATGGTGGAATGAGTTCAACATATATAAACCAATGAAGTAAACAAAGAAACTACATATTACATAAAATAGTACTTGCAATTTTTTCTTATAAATTTCCAATTCCTAAATAAAGGTAAAATATAAAAAATAACATTGCAGCATCAAAGATCCAACATATGATGATGCCAAACCCTTATAGTCCCTAATACTGAAATTGCATAGTGAAATAAAAGCTATGACAAAAGTAATGATAGTAAGGCCTCCTGCTCATTTTCATCTTTAGCATTGTCTTGGCAAAAGTCCTACCTTGGCTAATAACTATAACCTAAAACCCTATACACTCAACCTACTCAAATGAGTACCCATGTGTTATAGAGGAAAAATAACAAACACGCGGGTCAGACATAAATCTCGTATGAATAACATCATTTGCCATTTAAGTTACTCCGGTAATGGGACAACACCATCAAAGTATAGAATGAGTATTCCCCAGGCTATCCCCAATTTATAATCAATATAAGACTATAATAAGTTATAAATCACAATAAAATATGTGTTAACATAAACACATGAAACTTGTCTCAACATAAACCCATAAAACATGTCTCGATAAAACTACACTTGGAATTATTTTGCATTTATCTATTTATAAGGTCTCTGATTTACCTATTAGTTAAACTTTGCTAGGCTCCCATCCTATCTTCGGCTTTCCTAAACCCTTAACTAAATTCATATCGCATCATGCATTTAGAAAATTCTAAGTACTACCGTTGGCCATCTTAAGCCTTGGGTTTCGATGTTGACTTACCTCAAAACTCAAATGGTCTTGGGTGAATCACTATATTTAGGCTTTTTCCTAGGAATGCCTAGTTTATTCACTCTTATTGGTAAAATCTTCATCTAGAACCCACCTCTGGAACCTTTGGCTGACACCTTCGGTTATACTATTACTTAGTTCATTTACTTAGAGCTTCTCTCAGTATTACTTAGTTCATTTTAGGTTTCGAGTATTATATCCTTGGTATAGCACCTTCAGTTGGTCTCTCCCTTCAGTACACATAAAAGGTTGTATAATTAACTACCTATCTCTACAATTTTGAATATGTGGGTGCGTAATTTTTCGAATGTTGCCACCGTATTTACTCTACCTCCACTTTTAGTTAATGAATGTGTACTTTATTATATTTTACGCACCTTTATTGGATCTTATCCTCTTATTACTTAGTCATATAATTTACATGCATAATTAGGTATTATTTGCCTCATTATTTAGTTTCGTTATCCAAAACAAGCTTTCGAAAATGGTTATTTAAAATTGGAAAAATATTCATAAAATTTTTGAAATTTGTAAATAATTTATTTTACACATTTTAACCAAGATTTCCATTTTTTGGTTTTTTTTCCTTTTTCATTTAACATATAGATTCCTGCAAAAATTCATAATGAAATATTTTGATGTTGGAAAATTCTCAAAATTATAACCCATTGCTAGAAATCCATTTCCTACAAAATATTGAATTTTCACTTTATTTCAGGAACATCAGAGTAGAAAATTATAGCCAAAAATTCTCTAAAAAAGATATTTCAAACTAAAATGTTCATTGAAATATCATTGATCATTTATAAATGAGTAACACACATTTACTTTATCAAACATATTAAAATCATATTCAACTTATTTAAAAAAAGGTAGAAAAGGAAATGATATTACTTACTAACTCCTTTAATTTACTTGATATTTAGTCTTATTAGATTTCCTTAGCATTTTCTCTCTTTTTTTTTCTTCTTTCCATCTTTTATTTTTTTTAGCAATGGCGGTCGACAAGGTTTCACTTTGTTTTAATATAAAGGGAGAATGAATATGTGAGAAGATGCATGCATTTAGTGTCCTATATATGTAATTATTTGGAAATCCATATTTTCCTCATTATATTAATTTGTTTCCCCTTAATATCAAATTCTCCTTATTCATGGCTTTAATTGATTCCCATTATATACAGCTAAAGTTAATTATATGACATTCACTTTACTATAAGATCTCTCATATTTAATCTTTCCTCGCCTAATTTATTCCTCTTAATAAATATATCATTCATTTTAAATGTTTATATTTTACCTCTATTTATATGGCCGAATTTAATTACCTTTAACATAAGATCTCTTTTATTCAAATGTTAAATCTTCTCCTTACATATTACGGCCTTATTGAGTTATATTTTATTCAAATTAAATTCCCTAAATATTTATGTAATAATTTCTTATTATTATTCCCATATACACAACAAGTAAATAAATGTCCCCTAATTAATTAACTTATTTAATTAGTTATTTCTCTTATTTAATTCCTAGTTAAGTCAGTTAATCTTTTTCTTTACACTTAACACTTTAATTAGTTATTAATTTAAGCATTATTACAGGCTTCCCCTTATAGGAATTTCGTCCTTGAAACTCCAATAAGTTATGGTAGTGATTATTAGTCTTCCTCATGCCCACTCTAGCATAAACATATTGTTCCCAACCTAGTGTCGCAAATGAAATGTACTAGAGCACCAACTAATAATTAAGATAATCAACCATAATAAGTGGCACATATATATGGTTCATAATAAAACAAAGCAAACATATTTGCTAAGACTAAACAAACAATCCGTGATTCCATTTTCGAAGTACACTCCTATCGATCTTCAATCCATTGGACCAGTGCAAGCTTCACTCTCTTATTATGAAGCTTCTTTACATCTCGGTCTGCAATCCCAATGGGTTCATAACATGGGCAGGGATTGGCTAGATAACCAAGTCCTCTATAGCCCTCGATCTTGCTATATCATTCGGTCTTTGATACACTTCCTTACATATGATACATGAAACACAATATGGACCCCAACAAATGTATTTGGCAATTCAATCTTAACAATCCTTTCTAATATCGGAAATGGGCTAACATACCATGGAGCTGATTTTTTAGCCTTTTCAATATCAAAGTGCCTCTCATCGGTGAAACTTTAATAAATACATGTTCTTCCGGATCAAAACAATAACATCCCCTATTTTGAGACTGAAAACTAAGCGTTATAGATGTTGTAGTCATTTATAGTATTAATTTCTGGTGACAAAATGCAGTCATGTTATTGTGACATAACATTAGAAGCATAAGAATATGAAATAATTTTAAACATAATTTCAAATCAAACTTTCACATTTCATTTCAAAGATAATATTCTACATTCGTTACATAATCCGAAATGTTGCCTAGGTTCAGATAAAATATAATCATTACAAAATACTACAAGAGAAACATATGAAGATGCCCCCTTAGTTGAACAAAGTTATTACTAATAGACAATTATAACATCTGTCTTTACATACACTACAACAAAATAACTTCGACACGGCGGATTAATAATATAGATAGATTCCTACATAGCCAGCTTTGTCTTCTGCACGTCTCCGGAAGCTTAATTTGCCAAAACCAACTTAATTTGAAAAGCCTTTACTCCCAACCTAATTAAATCAAATTTTAAGCACCCGAGAGTTTAAGGGGAAAACATAAACTTCAAGTAAGATAAAAAAGCCTAATGTAAATAATAATATGCCATCTCGATATACAAAAATTCAATGAGACCACGCCGCTGAGTTGAATAGGTTTTCCCCTCACTAATATCCCTTTTAAATTATATCTTTCACAAATCAAATTCCTACAACCAAATTGGTTAAAAAAGATAATATAAACAATAATGTGCATGATGCTACATGGGTAATTATGACCAATCTATCTAAATAAATGGACTATTTGTACCGCCATCATTGTTTTCTCAGGATAACTACAAACCTATGGCCGATTCAGGTCTACCAGATATATCAAGTTCTCTAACATACTATTAGAAGATGATTGGACGGTTTGTTTTAAACTTACTATTCCGAAGATCACTCTGATCCTTATGGTTCTGTAGGCTCATCAACAACATGTCTCATCATTGTGTATTCCTTTCTCTACGTAAACCTGCTTTTAGTTTTCTCCATGACAAAGCCCTACGCATTGGAATTTTAGATCTATATCAGCCAGAAGCTAACAGCTGAAGTATAGGGCACTAATCTACACAAGTCCCACCTTTTTTTCTAATCTCTGAGACGATTCATCCTGTCATGATTTATTTAAAGGTAATACGAATACTAACCTCTTTAGTAAAATTCTAAACTAAATACCCCTTTTATTTCCTTGAGATCATACATCTTTATAAATGATTTAACTCTTGAAATCATTCTTTTAAAATAAGGAAAATATAGCCCTTTGCTTTATCCAAAATATTTATGCCATGATATATGCTTTCATAAATCAATGCTGATGAAGTTTGAAAGCACTAGAGATCATCACCTCCCAAAGTTATAGACTATAAAGCCAAAACTACAAAACCTTACATATTAATATACTTCAACGTCATTATTGCCATAAGGGGTCATCGTCCCTCTTCAATATAGAATATGTTAAAAAAATTATTTATAAACATAAGGGTATATAGTCGAAGTTAACCACTTCGTACAACATACTAGAAAACCTTAAAAGAATGGGGTTGACATAGATAAATCTTGAATCTATGCCTTAAGAAAAAATAAGTGGCATCATTAGAGATGTATTCGGTAGAAGCAGCACCATAGCCATCTTTGAAAACATACAGCAAAGAATAAAGCCAAAATAAATAAAACGTGGCATCATATGGCCGAAGTTAAAGACGTGGCTTCCTTGCCTTTCAGAGTCGTTGTCAAAAAATATAACATCGTTATCACTGCTATAAGTTACTTTGAAAATAATAGGATCAACGATGTTATAACTATGCGGCACCATGCCCACTTTATATAAAGTGCGGCACTTAAGTCATGCGGTAATGCCAATGTTGAAGTCTGATATCGACTTCGATATCGTGCTTCCCACCTCAACCACACCGATCCATTCCATATCAACTGGAATTGATATCAGATGTATCACTTGTGATTGACTTCGAAGACCACAAACGCGGCTCGATGAAATGCTGCATCATGACTCTTGATATGGCAAAGCCGTAACTAATAAGAAAACTGTATAATTTTTATTAAAAGCAAATACTTCCCAACAACTTTAAATGTTTGTCAATTTCTCCTTTAATAATGACTTCCTTTATCAAATTCTTTCCTAAAATCTGCCATGGGCCAAAATTTATATTTTCAAAACATATTTACAAACTAAACTTTTATATCATTATTTTAATGTAATAATTAAACCTTTCTAGCTCGAATAATTCATAGTAAATCTTAAACGCTCAGGAAAAATCCCCAAAAATCATATTAAATCAGATTTATTATTTTCTTTAATATATAAAATTTTTGAGGCTAAAACCTTTAATTTATTATTTTTAATAATTAAAATCCGAAATAATCCATTTTTCAATCTCATAGGCTAAAACCTTTAATTTCGAGTCAAATGGGTATCATTTGATAGGTTTTCTAACTCAAACTTACCGAACAATTTCATAAAAATTCAATAAATTCACCAGTAAGCATATAATCATTCGAATACGTAGATATAACATAATAAGCATCAAAACATTTCAAGTTTATAACTAAAACCAAAAATAATAAATAAAAATTGAGATGCATAACTATTATTCCCCTTGAATGGCTAAACAAGGTTGAGATTTGTATTTTAATTTGATTACCCTAAGTTTTGATCCTTTTCCCTAGCTTTGCTTCCCTTGAAACCCTTATTAATGGCCAGCCTTTATCCTCATTCATTTTGTTGTAACAAATGGAAGTGAGGGATGAAGGGAAATGAGAGAGTATGTATTAGGCAAATAAGCCTTTTTTTCCTATTTTTCTCTCATCATATTCCTCCTTTTTATTAATGTTATAAGCAATCCTACTAGTTTATTAATTTAGGATAGACCCATATTAATTATCAAATCTATTCTTATCATGTTACATTATTATCTAATTTATCTAATCGAATATCCTAAATAATGTTAGTTAAGGCTAGGATTGTTACAAAAACTTCCATTCTTTCTAACTCATATAGGTGTAGCTCGGATGCCTCGATTAAGCTCCTTCATTTTTCTCTAAATCAATCAAACCTTTTTTGAAGCTTCTCATTATGTCATGTACATCTTGGTACTGCCTTGGTAAATATCATACTTTGAACGATGTCTCCAAACTTCTTTTCGAAAAAAAATTATTTTCGAGACATACAACCTTCTTTTCTTTCGAAGCCAACCTCTTTTGTCAACTTCGAATCCCCTTAACACTTTCATCTCGACACCAATCCTTAGGCACCTTATCCTCTTGGTTCAAAGTGGATCTTCTCTTGGATTTTTACAATCCTTTTTGTGAGAGTTGACTGAATTTCCAAGCATGATGGTGTCCCAAAAGCTCTACTCGAAACAACACTCAACCAAAAGTAGATATTGTAGGAATCCAAATGTCTCCGAAGCATTCCACTCTTCGAAAATAGTTGAAAACACAAATTTGTTGATATAAGGCACCAAAAACCTTATTTCCTTCCCTTAGGATCTCTATCCTGGAAATATATGATGTCAAAAACTCAATTAACCTTATCTGACTTATATTCAACTCCTTTTATGAGATAAAATATCTCAAGGACTTGTGATCAGTAAATAGCTCAAACATTTCTCCAAAAGGGAGTGTCTTCAAATCTTCAATGTGAAGATAATAGCCGCTAACTCCAATTCATGTGTCAAATATCGAAAATTATGGGGATGCAATAGCCTAGATGCATGAACTATTACTTTGCCTCTTTGCATTAGCACTGCTCCTAACTCAGAATCTGAAACATATGTATACACAATCATGTCTATATTACCTTTGAGTATTACCAAAAATGAAGAATTCTTCAGTCAAAGCATCAACTCTTGGAATGACATCTCATAATCTTTTGTCCAAACATATTCCTCGTTCTCTCAAAGTAAGTCTTGTCGTTAATTCTACTAGCCTACTACTCTAGAGAAATCTTTGATGAGTCTCTGATAGTATCCCACCACAACTAAAAAACTCTGGACCCCTGTGACTGTCTCAGATCTCTCTTATCCATTAACTGCGTCAGACTGCAATATGTCTATGGTCAAGCCTCTTTCTATAACAAAATGGCGTAAGAACTTAACTTCCCTTCTCCAAAAATGATACTTAGAAAATTTCACATTTAACTTATGTTGTCTTTGACGAATTGCACTTCTTTGATACCTCATCCTCCGAAGTAAAAGCAAATAATACACCTTTGCTCCCAATCCTAGGCTTTTCCAAAACTACATGTACTCTATCATTTCGAAATAGGTAACTTAATTTTATAATCCTTTTGGCATAATATATTCTAGCACCATAATGCTCTAACAAATCCATCGCTAAAATAACTCCAAAGCCTACAAAGTAAAACATATAGGGATCAGGAAAAAACTAACACCCATCTAACTCTACCTCTAAGTCAGTGCAATCTAAATCAAAGAATGGAATATCTCTTATCAGATTTGCTACACATATCGAAGTGACTAAATAGGTAACCCTTATTTCAGGCCTACCAACCAAATCTTTAGCTATAAATGAATTTATAACACTGGCATCAACAATCACTCTGTTAGGAACTGAGTTGATGATGTTATGATGACAACAATCTTATATAGTTATTATACTTTACTTTATAAAATATATACTAACATTTCCATATAGATAGATATATATATGTATATAGGAAGTATATGCAGGTATCATCGAAGACTGATCAGTATAAAGACTCAAGCATCAAGATGAAGATTAGAGGTTCAAGATTCAAGACTCTAGAGAATCAAGATTTCAAGATCTCAAGATAAGTGTCTAGTATTTTGTTAAAGCTTCATAATAGCACTCTCATCTTTCTTCTAATTTTCTTTTGGGATGGAACCCAATTTCTATCGAAACCAGTGGCTTACAAACCCACGACAAGTAGCTTACAAACCTACGACAAGTGGCTTACAAACCCACGAAAATCAAAATCATTTAAACTACTTTATACAAGTTCTCGAGTCCTATGGAGGAGCTCTGTAGGAAGGTTCTTGCAATTTCAGTTTGAATAGATTTTTCAAAATGTTTTTAAATGTGTTTTCAAAATGTTTTAGCTTTCAAAATCATGTTTTCAAAAATATTTTCAAACTTTGTTTTTATCCTTGAAATATTCCTCTATTCTGATTTTAAAAACTTCTATTTTTAAAACATTAAAACTTATTCTGATTTTAAATATTACTTATATAATTGACGGTCTATATTAATTATATATATATTTAAATAATGTTTTATATTCATTCTCTATCTCAAAATATTGTTTAAACACTTTACTTTGCTTCAGAGAAGTTTCAACTTGTTTTAAATTCAATTGTCTTTACAAAACAACATTTCTATAATTTTGAATTGAGGGATGTCGACATAAGGGGATACCCCATGTCGACATGGTGACAGTTGGATTCAAAATTCAATTTTCAAAAGAAGTGTCCATTCTGTTCGAAAACCTTTCGCCAATGGTTATGACTGTTGTGCATCTATATAAAGGCTTCCAAAACGAATTTTTTTAACAACTACTTTCTTATTTTCTTCACTCTTTCTTCTCCACCATTCCATATCCATAAAACTTCATATTTTCAAGATCGTGCCATCATTCTGCCAAATTCTCAATAGGAAATCATTTAGATACTCTCTCTATTTGATTCTCCATCATTCTACTAAAGATCAAAGTGCTATTCAGAGTTATAGGATTAATTTGTATTCAAAAAGTCCATAGAGTCTATCCATTCAAAAAGATTGTTATCAAGAAGTATTAGGGTGATCTTGTGTCCCGTAAATCAAGAGAGTTTACCCCAGACTCAGAGATAGGAGGGTTCCTCAAGGCCTTAGAAATTGAGGGTTGTAATTTGGATATTGGCTTATGGAAATCTGTACAAGGATATTGCCTTGGTGCAGGACTGGATTTAGGAGGATTCCGAACCAGTATAAAATCCGGTGTATTCTTTCCTTTTACTTGCTTTACTTTACTATTTGCATTTGTTATATGTTCTGTGATCATTCTGTGTTAGAATTCTGTTTAAATTTGTGTTGAAAGTTTTAATTTAGTCATATAGTTCATATATTCTTTAAAACACTATTCACCCCCCCTCTAGTGTTATTTCTGCCTTAAGATCCTTAATCTGCGTCCCTAACAATTGGTATCAGAGCATTGGTTTTCATTTTTTTCATAATCTGAAATTTTGAAAAGTTTTAATGGCACAACACACTAATAATGTCACTTCTGTCACCACTACTTCTGTCAACACAAGCACTAACACTAGTTCATTTGTAGAAGGTCGGTCTACTGTCAGACCACCACTTTTTAATGGCAGTAATTATGCATATTGGTCATGTAGGATGAAAATTTATTTACACTCCATAAGTTTAGATACTTGGAATATGACACAAATTGAATATGTTGAACCAACTACTAATTTTGCCCAGTGGACTACTGAGCAAAAAACGGTTGCACAAAACAATTCTAAGGCTATGAATATACTATTTTGTTCACTAGATAGGAATGAGTTTAATAGAGTCTCTGTTTGTAAGTCTGCATTTGAAATATGGAAAACTTTGCAAGTAACTCATGAAGGAACAAGCAAAGTTAAACAGACTAAAATTTCTGTATTAACTAACAAGTTTCAATTGTTTAAAATGCATTAAAATGAGTCCATTTCCGACATGTATTGTCAATTTCAAGATATTGTACATTCATTGATTGCTTTAGGAAAGGGTTTCTCAGAAGAAGATCAAGTCAGAAAGATACTCCATTCACTCACTCCAGAATGGGATCAAAAGACACTTACTATTGAAGAGGCAAATGATGTTAGTCAAATGAAGATCGAGGAGTTAATCGGTAATCTAATGTCTTATGAAGTTCAACTACAAGGGAGAAAAGAATCTAAGGCAACGGAAAAGAAATCGATCGCATTCAAAGCAACAACTTGAGATTCAGAACAAGATAGTGATGAAGAAATTGCTTTCATGACCAGAAATGTCAGAATGTTTCTGAAGTATAGAAAGATGAATAACTTTAAAAGAAATGATAAAAGGAATTCCAGAAATACTTCGGAGAACAACAACAATCACAACAACAACAACAACAACAATGGTGATAGAT
This sequence comes from Allium cepa, assembly GCA_030765085.1. Taxonomy (NCBI): domain Eukaryota; kingdom Viridiplantae; phylum Streptophyta; class Magnoliopsida; order Asparagales; family Amaryllidaceae; genus Allium; species Allium cepa. Next base: position 441,904,354 of record CM060944.1, on the reverse strand, counting down.
GCTACAACTGCAACAAAACAGGGCACTACAAGATAGATTGTCCATATCCAGACAAACAGACATTTCAACCAAACAACGAGCAACTAAGGAAAAGAAAGAAGGCATATGCAACAACTCTTGACGATTCAGATTCATCCACTGATGACAAGAAGAAAACTGATAATTCAAATCTGTGCTTCACTGCTATTCTCGAATCAGAAGACGATCAGAGTTTGGATATAAAAATAGGTACACATTTACTTTAATTTTATTGGATGCTTGGTTGTTTTGATTTTGTTTGCAATTCCTTGAAATTTTAAATTCAAAATCACCCTTTGAAATTTGAATTTTTAAATTCAAAATAATATTATTTTAATAATATTTTAATATTATTATATTTAATATTATTACTGGAATTATATGTAGATATAGAATATAGATTAGTTTTCTTAAGATTTTAGGAATTTATTAGATTTTAGAAATAGACACCCCTTTTCAAATTCAACAGGCACATGTCGACATGCCAGGATACCCCATGTCGACATGACTCTCAGAAATTTGATTTCAAAATTTGAATTCAAACTTTTGAATTTCCCTCCACCTTTTCACTTACTTCAAAATTCTGAAAAGATACCTCTTGACCAGAGAACATGACTTTAGAGAATCTATTTAATATACTTCTCTTATCATCTCTTTTCACTTTATTCTCATAATTCAAACTTTCTTCATTATCTTCTACTCCTCTCAAACACTCATCAATGGCTTCCTCAAGTACCCCATCAACTATGAGGCTGACCAAATCCATCAAAAATGATCTTTTTAATGACCCGGAGGCAATCAAAGCTTACATAAATTATGTGAACTATGGTAAAGTCAATACGGGAAAATTTGCTTTTTTTGATGATTTTCCTTCTTATGAAATCGATCAACTTTTTGAAGAAAACTCCATTCTTAGCTTGTTTGATAACAAGCAAAATGATTTCGTTTGTTATCCAAATCTTGTCAAAATGTTTTATGCAAACCTAAACCGTGAATTTTATAATGGAAATGAAGATCAAATTTGGAGTAGTGTTAAAGGAACACTTATTATTTTGGATTCCGATATTTTGGGTACTATTTTGGGTTGCAAATCTACCGGTATGAATCTCTCGCAATTTCAAATCAATGAAACCGATCGAGAGACTTTTCATCACATTTTTGAAAGCGATGACCACATGGATTTTAAGAATCGCTTTTTCCGCCCAAAAGCAAGAATTGTCAACCTTCTTATTCAACACACCGTTATTCCTAGGTCGGGAAACTACAATAATCCCACCTCAAAAGTGTGTAAAGCTCTTTTTGCTATATTTGGAAAATATGATATTAATTGGGCACAAACTATTTTGGATGAGTTAAGACCCAAAATTTTTACTATGGGAGAAAACACACTTTATCATGGAATTTATCTTACTCGGATTTTCAATTATTTTGGTGTGGATGTTAAAAAGAAAGAGTTTGTAAGTAGGAAAGTGTTCAATCATGGGAACATTTCCCTTATGAAAATCCCACTTATGTTTCAACCGTACGAAACACTTACCGAAAAGGAAGAGAGACTTGCTCATGAAGAGATGGAAGAAGAGGGAGAAGAAGAGGAAGAAGAAGGGGAAGGAATGGAAATTGAAGAAGAAGAGGAAGATGAAGAAACCTCTTTGGAAAGTATAGAGTATCCACATACACCCGCCAATCCGTCCAACAAAACCATACTCAAGAATCAAAAGATACTTGCTCAAAACAAAAAGGTTCTTAAGAGATCTATTAGCAAGAAAATGGATAAAATCTCTACCAAGATCGACAAGTTCTTTGGGAAGATAGGCAGGAAACTTGGCTTCTCCTCATCATCATCTTCATCAAACTAATCCTAGCCATTATTTCTCTAGCTATCGTTTATCTATCTTTGTATTTTCTACTTTTTTTTGGTTAATATTATGTAATGTTAACTAATATAAGTAATGCTATCTTGTTCTCTGTTTTCCAACTATATATATCACTGATAATTACTTATTTTAAGTTTATATAGGTCCACTAGTATAAAAATAAACTTAAAAATCAAAAATAACTCAACTTGGTCATTCTGTCTAGACCATGTTGACATACCCCATCCCCCCATGTCGACATATAACAGTCAAAAAGTAGTTACAATTTCTAACTTCAAATTCTTGTAACTACCAAGTGACAATTAGTTTTGAACGGCCAATAACTCCTATAAATTCCTATTTCTTCCAGAAAAACTTCTCTACCTCCATTTTTATTCATCTCCTCTCATACTTCAACTTATTTCTTAAATTATGGCTTCTCCAATAAATAATTTAAGTGAAAATCTTGAAGAAACTCTTACTTCTTTCAAGAATATTCTCTCTTTTATACTTAGAAATCAAAGGCACTTAGAATTAAGCCAAATGTAGATGATCAAAGAGCAAGAGAGACACTTCGACGCACTTCGTTGGATGATCTCAAGCCTTAGCAAAGACGAACCCGAAGCAAATCAACCGGTCACCCTCGACAAAGATAATTGGGATGTTATCAAAACTGATCCTATCTTTGGAGAAGATGGATGGGTGGAAGTCCCAAGGAATGTCTTATCATTATGTATGTTTGTTTGTTTGTTTGATTTGATTTGATTTAGATATCATTAGGATTTGATTGAATTGTTTACTTAAGTTTGATTTGGATTTGGTTTGTATATAATTTCATGATTGGCTTGCTATGTATGATATTGATTTGATTGTCAAGTTGCACTTATATATATGCTCACACACTTGATCACTTACACGTTCACTTTACACTTTTATTCTATATATACTTGATTATCTTAGAACAGGTAAATCTTTTATTCCTTTTTGCTGATGTCAAAGGGGAGAAAGTTATAAAAATATATGTGCTTGGTGTAAGGGGGGGTCATGGAATAAGGGGGAGTTGTAGTGTTAAGAAGAAATCACGGATTAAGGGGGAGTTATGGTATGGTAAGAATATTTTATAAATAAAGGTTGTCATCATCAAAAAGGGGGAGATTTTTAGGAACTGAGTTGATGATGTTTTGATGACAACAATCTTATGTAGTTATTATACTTTACTTTATAAAATATATACTAACATTTCCATATATATATATGTGTGTGTGTATGTATATAGGAAGTATATGCAGTTATCATCGAAGACTGATCAGTATAAAGACTCAAGCATCAAGATGAAGATTAGAGATTCAAGATTCAAGACTCTAGAGAATCAAGATTTCAAGATCTCAAGATTAGTGTCTAGTATTTTGTTAAAACTTCATAATAGCACTCTCATCTTTCTTTTAATTTTCTTTTGGGATGGAACCCAATTTCTATCGAAACCAGTGGCTTACAAACCCACGACAAGTAGCTTACAAACCTACGACAAGTGGCTTACAAACCCACGACAAGTAGCTTACAAACCTACGACAAGTGGCTTACAAACCCACGAAAATCAAAATCATTTAAACCACTTTGTACAAGTTCTCGAGTCCTATGGAGGAGCTCTGTAGGAAGGTTCTTGCAATTTCAGTTTGAATAGATTTTTCAAAATGTTTTTAAATCTATTTTTGAAATGTTTTATCTTTCAAAATCATGTTTTCAAAAATATTTTCAAACTTTGTTTTAGCCTTGAAATATTCCTCTATTATGATTTTAAAAACTTCTATTTTTAAAACATCAAAACTTATTCTGATTTTAAATATTACTTATATAATTGACGGTCTATATCAATTATATATATATATATATTTAAAATAATGTTTTATATTCATTCTCTATCTCAAAATATTGTTTAAACACTTTACTTTGCTTCAGAGAAGTTTCAACTTGTTTTAAATTCAATTGTCTTTACAAAACAACATTTCTATAATTTTGAACTGAGGGATGTAGACATAAGGGGATACCCCATGTCGACATGGTGACAGTTGGATTCAAAATTCAATTTTCAAAAGAAGTGTCCATTCTGTTCGAAAACCTTTCGCCAATGGTTATGACTGTTGTGCATCTATATAAAGGCTTCCAAAACGAATTTTTTTAACAACTACTTTCTTATTTTCTTCACTCTTTCTTCTCCACCATTCCATATCCATAAAACTTCATATTTTCAAGATCGTGCCATCATTCTGCCAAATTCTCAATAGGAAATCATTTAGATACTCTCTCTATTTGATTCTCCATCATTCTACTAAAGATCAAAGTGCTATTCAGAGTTATAGGATTAATTTATATTCAAAAAGTCCATAGAGTCTATCCATTCAAAAGGCTTGTTATTAAGAAGTATTAGGGTGATCTTGTGTCCCGTAAATCAAGAGAGTTTACCCCAGACTCGAAGATAGGAGGGTTCCTCAAGGCCTTAGAAATTGAGGGTTGTAATTTGGATATTGGCTTATAAAAATCTGTACAAGGATATTGCCTTGGTGCAGGACTGGATGTAGGAGGATTTCGAACCAGTATAAAATCCGGTGTGTTCTTTCCTTTTACTTTCTTTACTTTACTATTTGCATTTGTTATATGTTCTGTGATCTTCTGTGTTAGAATTCTGTTTAGATTTGTGTTGAAAGTTTTAATTTAGTCATATAGTTCATATATTCTTTAAAACACTATTCACCCCCCTCTAGTGTTATTTCTGCCTTAAGATCCTTAATCCGCATCCCTAACACACTCTAACTAAAATACTAGAATTAAAGGCATACCTTTCAAAACAACATTATTACCATTCTCTTTGGTAGATGGTCCTTCCCTTGGTCCCTCATGTGCAAACACCCAACGCTGCAAATCTAAGTGGTCTTTCTTCCGATGCTCTACTTTGTTGTAGTTAAAACACTTCATCTTTCCTTGGTTCTCGGTGTTGGACACTTAGATGCAAATTCCCCCTTCTACTAATAATTAAAACAAGCAACTTCAGCAACAACAGCCTCAGGATTCCTTTCGCATAGTCTTTTTGCCCTTAAGGTTTTCTCTTACACCTACTTAGGCCTTGTCTCAGCTTACCTCTCTTTTCTTGATACATCCCAACATACCTTCGAGTCATGTCGATAACCAATTCAAAAGGAGACGCCAAGTGCATCGTCACCTCGTGATCTAGACCATGCTACGAACCTCGTATGCACTTCCCATTTTTCTTTAATAAGGTATTTTTTATCTCTCGACCATACTTTGCCAAAGAGTTGAACTTTTGGATGTATCCTTCCACCTAAAGGTCTCTTTGCTTCAAGTAAATAAATTCCCTTAACAATACACTCTATTGAGACTCGGATATGAACTAAGTCTCAAACTTCTCCTTAACCTGATTCCATGCGATCTCCTCTTCGGGGGTCTCGATATTCATTGCTTTCCAACAATCCAAAGCATCTTCATGCAGTTTCCTCGAAGCTAGCCTTCTCCTTTTTGCATCATTCAACTCAATATCTCCTAAGATATGTTCATAAACTCTCAATCAATTTAACACTTCAACCATGGACTCCTTTCCAGCGATCTTCTTTCCTCCTAAGTTTTGGTAGTATTGATTCATTTTTGAAAAGTCCTCCCTTACCATGGTTTTTGGCTCAAAAGCTTTTGGAATATTTTCCCTCCTCATTTGTACCATAAATTGCCGAAACAAGGCATTCATGTCAATAACAGTCGCATTAATTGGCGGAGCAACTTCAGTTTCAACTGCTGGTGGCATTTCGCTTTCATTCCTCTTATTAGTCCAGGTGCTTTCAGTCTCTCTTCTTGCATTTGATCCTCCTACCGTAATTCTTACACTTCCCATTTCCAGCTTGCTTTTCTATTAGGCAAGTCTTCATTAGAAATAGAAAGAATGAGAGTGAAATGATAATACAATGATAGATCTGTCCATCTATACATCTATATAGAAAAATACAAATATGTTTTATAAGAACATATACCCTCTCCAAGTTGTTTGTTTATTGCCAAGTACTTAACTATTTCTTACTCTATATCAAATAGACGTCCCCTAACTAAGCTTTTATACAACTATAACATCCTCCATTCTGAGATACAAAGAAGGTATTTCAATGTGCCACAGTTGCCTTGGAATTATCTTTCAGCAATGGAATAACTTCGATATATATAAACCAGTTAAATAAACATAGCAACGACATATAGTTCATTACACAAGTTAATCCTTACAATATTTTTTCATAAATTCTCAAATGTGCCCATGTATGGGTAAAATATAAATCGTTACATAGTAGCATCAAAGATCTAACATATGATTGTCCTGAACCTTTGTAGTCCTTAATATGACTTACACCACGGAATAAAAGCTATAATAATAATAAGGCCTCATGTCCATCTTCATCTTTAGCATAGTCTCTGCAAAAGTCCTAACATCGGCTAATAACCATAATAAAAATTCCTATAAACTCAACTTACTTAAATGACTACCAAATAGTTTATAAGGAGAAATAATAAACACACGGATTAGACATAAGTCCAGTATGACTAACATCATTGTCCATTTAACTTCCTCCGTGGGTGGGATAGCGTTGCTAAAGCATAGAATGGGTTTCCTCCCATACTTGCCACGTTGACACAATAAATATAAGATTATCATAATCCATAAGTCACAAAAAAATATGTTAACATAAACATATAAAACTTGTCTCAACATGAACATATAAAGCATGTCTCAGAAAAAATACACCCTAAACTATATAGGGTTTAGAGTCATGGTAGATATAATATTTATCCAGTGATCATTTTCACGTTTCGACAACACTATTTACGAAACTATCATCAATTTCATGAACTATATCTTGCACTATAAGGTACATCCTTAAAAGGATTTAATTCTTATTTTTCTTAGCTTCGTGCCAAAAGGTACATCCCCTCCTGGTCCCAATAATTCATTTATTAGTTTTATACTGTAAAGTACAAACTTAAGCAGTTTTTTGACTTTATGTTTATACTGTAAAGTACAACACTTAGTAATCTCGGTTCTTTAAATCTTATACTGCAAAGATAATCCTAACCAGTTTTGGTTCTTTATGTTTTAAACTGCAAAGTACAGATCTAAGTAGTTTTTTTTATCTTTTTCTTAAGCTTGAACCCCATAAGAGAGTTATAACCACTATCATAAAAGCATACAACCCCTCAAACGTCCTATGTCCCTTTGGAAGTTGAATGCCAAACCCTACCTCTTGAAGTAGCTGCATTCGAGTAAGAATCTCCACTCAATGTCAATAGCCCTTCCGTACCCGCATTATTTGTAGGTACTTACTTCACTACCTATTAGTTTCACTTAACTTTTCGTTCTTCACCCAATTATTCATTTATAATTTCTTCAATTTAAGTATTAGTTAATTTTTGTTAGCCTCCCAGCCTATCTTTGACTATCCTAATCCTAAAACTAAATTTGTATCTTATTGTGCTTTTAGAAAACTCTAAGTACTACCTTCGTCCATTTTAAGCCATAGGTTTTGAAATTGGCCTGAAAGAAATATTCTTTGTTATCAAATCAGTACACTCAGATTTCATCCTAAAGAAGCCTAGTTTATTCACTCTCATTGGGAACACCATTGTTTGGAACCTTCAAACATCTCCTTCGGCTATACCATTAGTCAATTCATTTACCTAGAACTTCCCATAGTATTACTTAGTTTTTTCAGGTTTTGAGTATTATATCCACAGTATAACACCTTCGGTTGGTCTCTCCCTTCAGTTCATGTAAAAGCCTATATACTTAACTTCCAACATCTACAATTCTAGCCGGATTTCTACATGTTGGTCTCTCCCTTCAGTTCATGTAAAAGCCTATATACTTAACTTCCAACATCTGCAATTCTAGCCGGATTTCTACATATTGCCACCTTATTCGTTCTACCTCCACTTTTAGTTAATGGCAGTGTACTTTATTCTATTTAACGACAAATGTATGGGATCTTATCCCCTAATTACTTAGTCATATAAGTTATATGGATAATTAGATCTCGGTTCCTTCATTATTTAGTTTTAACATCCAAAACAGGCTTTTGGAATGGTTATTTAAAATCTGAAAGATTCTTAAAAAATTCCAAAAATTTGTAAAAAAAATTATCTTTCACATTTTTAACAACATTTCGAATTTTAGGCACGTTTTCCTTTTCATTTAACATCCATTTCTTTGAAAATTTCGTTACCAAATATTTTAATGTTTGAAAATTCTTAAAATCAAAGCTCATCTCTAGAAATTCTGTGATGTCCCGGAAATTTAGGCAATAATTATTTAATAATTTCATTAATAATTATTTTAAAACGTGAAATATTGATTTAATGATTTAATTCAAACAGAAATTCTCTTTTGAAAATTAATAATTATTTAGTTTGTTAATGGTATTCTTTTCAATGTTAAAAATATTTAAGTAATAAATTTATCTTTCTAAGCTTATTTAAAAATATTTTATTTATAATGTATAAATGTTTATACATTGTAAATAGAGGATTTGGTTTTAATTTTAATTTATATTAAATAAAGGATATTTTCTAATTACTATATAAATGTATAATTTGTAAATTGATTAAATTAATTTGAATTAGTATTGTAAACTTTTCAAAGGTTTGTTTTAAAAATCTTTCTTATATTTTTATAGAAATGTAATAAAGAATTTGTTTTGTTTAAATTTTATTTTATAATAGAAGTTTGTTTTGTTTTATTTTAAAATTGTTTTTCTTTGAAATAAGATTTAATTCATTCTTGTTAAAGTATAACATTTGGTTTGAAAACTCTTAAATAAAATTTAATTCAACACTTCTTTTCTTTTGAAATTTAGTTTTATAAAGAATATTATTTTTTAAAATAATTAAACAAACATTGAAATGTAAGTGTATAGTTTTATAAAGAAGTTTATATGTATTTATTTAAAGGCTAATGTTAATAAACATTTAAAACATGCTAAAATAAGTTTGAAACGGTTTAAGATAAATTCAAATACATTTATAAATTTAGAAATTGCTTTTAATAATTTTATATGCATATGTGTTAAAATCTTAAAACATAAGTAGACACTTGTAAAACATTTAACATAATAACATAACAAGTGGTATTTGTTTTTAAAACTTATTATTAAAATTTTATTGACAATAAAACATAGCAATGCATTTGATAAAAACACTTTTTCTTCAAATTGAAAAATCTGAAAATCAGATTTCAGTAAATTTAAAACCCAAACAAACTACAAATCTACAAAATCAAATTATAAATCAAACTTTATATCTGCAATTTAAATCTGCAAATCAATTTCTACAAACTTCAATCAAATCTACATGCTAAGTTACAACCTCAAATCTGCAAAGCAAACATCAATTCAAAATTTGGAAAGTCTGCATGCATTCATCAACAAGATAAAAGCAATCTTCATCAAACAGAAGAGAAATTTCAGTAATCTAAATGCAAAGCCAGATTTCATCCTGCAGTTTCTAGTCAGGACCTGGGAATTTGTGATTGCATCTCTGAAATTGGTTTCTACATCTTCCTTTAAAATGTGAGTAAGCTTCTTATTTTAAAAACAATTTTTCCTTTTAAAAATCAGAGCCATCTATAATTTACAGAACTTAAGTTTATATTCATTGAAATCAAAAACTGTTTAGGGAAAATTTTTGTTCTGTTTCTGTTTTAAAATTGAAATGAACTAAGAAACCTCACTTGCACAAAAGTTTGAGGCATCATAGCATATGAATTGGAAGATATAAGCATGTATGATGATGACTGTTCTGTACACATATATGAATATGTTTATCTGAGTTGATTTTCCTGTAGCTGCAAATCCAACTTGTTTGTAAACTAAGATATCCTTTAATAGGAAATTCCTTATCTCTTGAATTGTTTCAGTTAGCAAAGTTTGTGTAAGCAAATATGTTGTTTAGTATAAAATTATGAATTTAGTTTAAATAGGTTAGAATTTGAAGTCTGTTACTCTCTGAACAAACTCCACAGTTAGCATTTTGAAATGAAATCAGAATATCAAACTTCAATAACTATTTAAAACAAGATTATATCATGTATGTATGTATGTTAGAAATCAGAGATTGTAAAAACAAATATTACAATTTAAAATAAACTGTTGGAGGGGGGGATTTCTGTTTAAAACAGAAGTGGGAATTTTGGGTTTGACTGTTAGGATAGTTAATGTTAGGTGTTAAGATGCTTCATGTTAGTGGAGTGTTGATGTGAGAAATGATGAAATTTGGTGATAAATGATCAGAAGGGGAGGAGGTGATATTGGGGTTTTCCAGGTTTCAAACACTTGTCTTTGAGTAGTTGAAGTTCTGGTTTCTTCTCTTGTTCTCTGTTGCATCGAATGATGAAATACTTTGGGATTGGGAAGAAGGATCGTAGATGGAGCCATAGCCGGAGTTGTAAGTGATCATGTGATCGGTGATGTGATTGCAAGATGATGATAGGGTTGGTTTTTTTTTTGTTACAGAGGGGAGGGGGGTTCAGGTTGCATTGAATAACCTGAATTATGTTTTGAGCTGATTGGATAACTCTGGTGGTCGTGGATAAGTTTGGGGAATGGCCTGCGATGTGGTGAAGGGGTTTAGAGTGGCTGTAGGTGGACGGAGTGCCAGTGCATGTGCATCATTCATGTTGAAGTTCTGGTGAACTTCTGATGTATGTAGGGTATTTTTTTTAACTCGGGTATTCCTCGGGTATTTTTGATGTTGTCTCGAAGCAGTTGGGATTGAAACTCGGAGGTAAAAAAAGGGGTTGGAGGGTATATGGTTATAGGTTTATAAACCTGAAGCTTTGCAGTTTCTAAAATTTTGAATGAAATTCAAATTCTAGTGCAGGGTTTGATTTAAGTGAAAATTGAAACTGAATTCAAATGCAGTTTGAAATTCAAAGTTTAAAATGAAAAAAAATGATGAATGATGAATGAAAACCTTAAATTTAAACCGAATTTAATCTTGGTTTTAAATCAAGATTTTAAAACTGTTTCAGGTTATCTTTAAAACCAGAATTTGATTTAAAACAGTTTTTGTTAGTTTTTAAATTTTGATCAAATTTAAATGATTTAAACAAGATTTAAATTCAGTTTTAAATCCATATTTAAAACAGTTTCAGGTTATTCTTTAAACCTAGATTTTATTTCAAACAGTTTGTAATATTTACTTATTTAAATGTTTAAAAGAAATTGATTTCAAATAAGTTTTAAAACTTGAAATAATTTAGTTCCTTTAGTATTTGAATAAAAATATGAAGTGTTTAATTTAAATTTGAAAGTTGAAATTAATCAATCTATTTTCAAGGCTTAATTTATTTTAATGAAGTAATTTATTTCAAATCTATCTTGTATATTTAAGTAATGAATGTACTTTAAACATTCATTTTATTGTAAATTTTATAATTATTAATAGTTAAAAATTTTAAATATTATTATTTTTAAATTGGAATTTGAATTAAATTTTAGAAATATATTGTTTTAATACATTTTGAATGTAAATGAGTCATTTGATAAGTAATTAAATTATTTGAAAATAATTAAGATAATTAAGAATTTACTTAATTATTTGGCTTTAAGTAATGATTTATAATAATATTAATTAGAAATGATTAATTGATAATTAATCTAGGATAATCTTTCTTAAGTAAGTAATTATTGGAAATATTGTAATTAATGAAAATAATTATCTAAGGATAATTTAGTAATTAATTAATGTAATTAATTTTGATAATTAACTAGATTGATTAATTGAATCTAATTAATTGTAATTTATTAAGTATAGTTAATTGTTAGAATAATTAAGAAATTAATTACTTATTGTAATTAATTTTGATGTGTGATTTAATTAAGTTAATTAATTTAGTTTAATTAATTTTAATAAATCATTTGATGATTTTAAAGAGTAATTACTTAATGTAATTAATGGAGCAGGATTACTTAGAGAAAAAATACCGATAATTACTAGAATGTAATTAGTAATTTGGATAATTACTTTTGTAATTAATTAAGAAATTAATTAATGATTAATTATTGGTTAATTAATTTATAAATAAGTAATTAAAGATAGTTAATTACTAAATTGAATATTAATCAAGGTGATTAATAATTAGATTAATTACTAAATGTAATTAATTTTAACTAAGTAATTTATTTAAATATGAGAGATCATTAATTATTATAATTAATGTTGTAATTAAAGATTGTTTGATTAAGTAATAATTAAATAAGTGATTAATTAATTGTAATTAATTAAGGACAAATATAATTAATTATAATTAATTAATAAATGAGTAATTGAATGTTAATTACTTATGATTAAGGTTAATTAATTTTAATTAAATATTAATTACTTATTGTAATTAGTGAATGATTATTCAAAGATGTTTAATCATGTTTAATACTTAGGAAGTGATTACTTAACTGGGTTAATTAATTAATGGATGTTAAGCAGGATTTAAATGAGTAATTAATTTAATTTAATTTAAATTAATTAGGGATGGTTGTAATTAATTTAATTCATTTTAAATTAATTATAATTGATGGTTAGTAAATCATTGCTTATGGATATTATTGATTGAATGGTTGTGGTCTCAGTAATGAGATGAGTCGTATTTGTATTATATGAATGCTTGGTTTAAGTATGATGGTTTGTGATGGATTATTTGGTTGCGATGATTATCTGTTTGTGATGATGATACAGATTCTGTTTATGATATGAATATGATTATCTATTGTGAGATGTAGTTTATCTATCTGTGAAATAGATAACAATGAAATGAGTTAATTTATTTAAAACCCTTAAGTACAACTTGGACATTAAAATGGCGTTTGGTTTCGATGAGACCGGGATCGGCTTTCCATATTGGATATCCGAAAACCACATCGATTCCAATTAAACGTTAGGTCGTTAATCCAAGTGGAGCAAGTGAAGACTCGAGGTGTAAGGGCTATACGTCAGTATAACTCTGTGGGTGATTCCGTAATGAGTTGACGGAATAGTGCTTATAGATTCGAGATGGTGATTTAGAGTGCAAGAGTTATCGTCGTTAACTCTGATGGTGATTCCAATACGAGTGTAACGAGATAATGCCTTCGGTTTTGTTCGAACCCGGAACAAACTTGTATGGATTGAATGCTTTCAGAACATCGTCAGGTGGACGATGAGCATTCTAAGATTGATATGTCCTATAAAGGTAATCGTAACCTCAAGCCTCATCAACCGGGAATGGCTAAAACAGGGGAGGTGCAGCAAAGCTTCGTGGGTAGCCCACTGGAGAGCAAGATTTACCCCTGTCTAGAGGTCCCTTTATATTTCGGCTGTGTGGCAGTTGGTGACGACCAATCTGCGGGGTGGTCTTGTTCGGAACTGTTCAGTAAGGAATGGTTCCGGCTTTGTGTTGCAGGAGAGCGGGCGTACTCCTCGGTACGGTGATCTAGGCCACGTACTGTGACGGATGGTACCCTAGTAGCCCTGCCATTGATGGAAACCCATTCTTCCTACGAGACCCTACGGTTTTGATTGTATTACCCACTTTTGTGGCTAGTAGCTGGAATTTAATCATGTAACAATTTCGGCTATTTCTTATTTACTTGAAAACCCTAGACACTATTATAATATCACTGGATTTCCTATCAAATGTTTTGGTTAGCGTAAGGTAATTTTTTTTCCATGTTTATGTGTGGGTAGTCTTACGTGATACCTTTTGTTTTCAAAGGATTTTCTAAAGTTAAGCAACTTTTATCCCCGTTTACTCACACCAGACCCATGTCTGACCTGAGTGTTTATTTTCTGTTTTATTAAACTCTTGGGTACTTATATTACGTATGAGTAGTCAAGTGTTTCAGGATTGCTTTGACGAGTTCTGGAGGAGAAAATGGAGCAGGAGGCTTCAGCGTGTAGATATATGTAGTGGTTCCGCTGTGTTTGAGTTGTATCTGTTTTCTCTGATGTATTAATTGCTAGACAGATGTTTATAACTGTCTAGTTTTGTGTTATATTAGCTGTATTACTCTGATGTATATGATACTATGTAAAGTTTTATGTGATATATTTTAATTTATTCGATTCCGCAGTGAGATTCTGATGTTGTCTGTTCTTTCTTTTATTTCTTTCCTCTTTTCTTTCTTTCCTCTTTTCTATCCCTTTCTTTCTTCTTAGCGATGCGACTTCCTGGAGTTTGGAAGTTGGGTCGCTACATTGTGGTATCAGAGCGCTAGGTTGAGCGAATACCTAGGCTCTGGAGTAGTGTTCTTCTTGAGAGAGCGTATTTGTAATTTTGAATATATATATATATTATTTATTTCTACCTATTAGATTGGGTCACCTGTTCAGGTTTTCCAATATAAGTAATAAAGGTAGATAGGGTAGTGGTGTGTAACACAACTACCAATGGTTGGAGTTCGAGTGTTTGAGGTTGGAGTGATCTGCTAGGGCAGTGTTGGGAATCTTGAGTAGTTTGGCAGTTTGGTGGTTGGGATTGCACTAATCTCTGAAGGAAATCTTTTCAAGATTCGGAGTTTATTTTTGAATTGTAAGCTGGATTGCACTCGTATGAGTGGATTCTCTTGAGTTTGGATTAGTTGGGAGTGCTGAAGCCAGAGTTGGTATCTTGGTAAACTTAGAGAGGAGTTCTGTCTATATTTCAGTTTGAAACTCAGTTTGGCAAAGTGTTTTGAGTTTGGTTTGGGAGAAAGTTTCCTGAGAGATATCTGTCTATCTGGAAGGCTCTATTGTGGAAGAGGTTGGTGTAGCTTTGAGGTTCGATGAGTTTTTGGTTAAGGAAGTTTTTGGCAGCAGTAGCAGTAGTGAGTGGCCTGTTCTTCGATGGTTCAGAAATCTCTGATGATTCTTTTGTCAGTAGTCCGGGCAGATGGTGAAGCTTGTCCATTTCTTCTGGAAGCTCTGTTGGGTGTGATGTTTGTGGTTGGAGGTAGACCACTAGTTCTTCTTTGGATTAGAAGGTTTTAGCTGTTCTGTTTGTTGAAGTGAGAACGATTTCTTGGAATCTGAACTGAGTGGGATCGCAAAAGTGACTTGCGACGGTTCGGAAGTTCTCTAAGTGTTCTTTGTTTTGTTATTGAAACATCTCTAGTGGATGTTTGAGTTATCGAAGTGATTTGGTATTTTCTGGATATCTTCAAAGGAATCAAGATTTGCATCCACATCAAGAGATTGGATCAAGTTTTCTGATTGAATTTTTGTTGTGTGTTGTGACCGAATCGGATAGGTCACTGAGATTTTATGGAATTTGATGAACAATGTTTTCGGGATAAGTTGATCAAGTTGTACTTGTGTTCATCAACAGCATTTTTGAATCAGAGTTGCGCAGTGGAAGCATGGTGGCAGCTATTCCAGAATAGGAGCAACACCCGATTCTTTGGGAATTTGAGTTTTGTATGGATCAAAGGATTTCTATAGGAAATTCATTTTGAATCTGGAGACTTGATTGTTTTGAGCGTCTGTTTGTTTTTCGGATAAGAGTAGTATGTTTGGAGTCTTCTGATATTTGTGTAGAAGAGTTTGTGTGGTAGATTGGATTGATCTAGAAGGTTGAAGGTAGCCCAGGATCGTTATGAGAGATTTGTGGATATGAGTATTGGATCTTTCTATTTTCTCTTGAGAGTTGAGTGTTTGGTCTACGAGATTGAATTTCCAGTTTGGATGGGTGGAATTTGTTATGTTTTCCCACGTATCTCTGAGGGAGTACGTGTATGGTTTATCTCTGGTTTTAGAATCAATAGTTCTGAGAGATTTGTGAGTTGATCAGGACTTTTCTGTAGTCCTGTATTCTATTTAGACTTGTAGATCTAGATATATAGGAGCTCTAGATCTGAGTGGTGTAGCTAGTTAAGATTCTGTAGGGCGAGTGTCCCGGTGTTTGTACCTGGGAAACTCTAGGGAATTCTATCCAGAATTTTGTCTGGATAATTAGAATTGTTTGTTTGAATTGGTTGCTATGGTTGTTAGTATTTGGTTGATAGCATATGTTTGCTCTTTTGAATTTTAAAATCTGTATGGGATTATTAAATTACCTTTGCTTTTAAATTTCGGGGACGAAATTCTTTTAAGGGGGGAGGAATGTGATGTCCCGGAAATTTAGGCAATAATTATTTAATAATTTCATTAATAATTATTTTAAAATGTGAAATATTGATTTAATGATTGAATTCAAACAGAAATTCTCTTTTGAAAATTAATAATTATTTAGTTTGTTAATGGTATTCTTTTCAATGTTAAAAATATTTAAGTAATAAATTTATCTTTCTAAGCTTATTTAAAAATATTTTATTTATAATGTATAAATGTTTATACATTGTAAATAGAGGATTTGGTTTTAATTTTAATTTATATTAAATAAAGGATATTTTCTAATTACTATATAAATGTATAATTTGTAAATTGACTAAATAAATTTGAATTAGCATTGTAAACTTTTCAAAGGTTTGTTTTAAAAATCTTTCTTATATTTTTATAGAAATGTAAGTAAGAATTTGTTTTGTTTAAATTTTATTTTATAATAAAAGTTTTTTTTGTTTTACTTTAAAATTGTTTTTCTTTGAAATAAGATTTAATTCATTCTTGTTAAAGCATAATATTTGGTTTGAAAACTCTTAAATAAAATTTAATTCAACACTTCTTTTCTTTTGAAATTTAGTTTTATAAAGAATATTATTTTTAAAAATAATTAAACAAACATTGGAATGTAAGTGTATAGTTTTACAAAGAAGTTTATATGTATTTATTTAAAGGCTAATGTTAATAAACATTTAAAACATGCTAAAATAAGTTTGAAATGGTTTAAGATAAATTCAAATACATTTATAAATTTAGAAATTGCTTTTAATAATTGGATATGCATATGTGTTAAAATCTTAAAACATAAGTAGACACTTGTAAAACATTTAACATAATAACATAACAAGTGGCATTTGTTTTTAAAACTTATAATTAAAATTTTATTGACAATAAAACATAGCAATGCATTTGATAAAAACACTTTTTCTTCAAATTGAAAATCTGAAAATCAGATTTCAGTAAATTTAAAACCCAAACAAACTACAAATCTGCAAAATCAAATTATAAATCAAACTTCATATCTGCAATTTAAATCTGCAAATCAATTTCTACAAACTTCAATCAAATCTGCATGCTAAGTTACAACCTCAAATCTGCAAAGCAAACTTCAATTCAAAATTTGGAAGGTCTGCATGCATTCATCAACAAGATAAAAGCAATCTTCATCAAACAGAAGAGCAATTTCAGTAATCTAAATGCAAAGCCAGATTTCATCCTGTAGTTTCAAGTCAGGACCTGGGAATTTATGATTGCATCTCTGAAATTGGTTTCCGCATCTTCCTTTAAAATGTGAGTAAGATTCTTATTTTAAAACCAGTTTTTCCTTTTAAAAATCAGAGCCATCTATAATTTACAGAACTTAAGTTTTAAATTCATTGAAATCAAAAACTGTTTAGGGAAAAAATTTGTTCTGTTTCTGTTTTAAAATTGAAATGAACTAAGAAACCTCACATGCAAAAAAGTTTGAGGTATCATAGCATATGAATTGGAAGATATAAGCATGTATGATGATGACTGTTCTGTATACATATATGAATATGTTTATCTGGGTTGATTTTCCTGTAGCTGCAAATCCAACTTGTTTGTAAACTAAGATATCCTTTAATAGGAAATTCCTTATCTCTTGAATTGTTTCAGTTAGCAAAGTTTGTGTAAGCAAATATGTTGTTTAGTATAAAATTATGAATTAGTTTAAATAGGTTAGAATTTGAAGTCTGTTACTCTCTGAACAAACTCCGCAGTTAGCATTTTGAAATGAAATCAGAATATCAAACTTCAATAACTATTTAAAACAAGATTATATCATGTATGTATGTATGTTAGAAATCAGAGATTGTAAAAACAAATATTACAGTTTAAAATAAACTGTTGGAGGGGGGGGGGGAATTTCTGTTTAAAACAGAAGTGGGAATTTTGGGTTTGACTGTTAGGATAGTTAATGTTAGGTGTTAAGATGCTTCATGTTAGTGGAGTGTTGATGTGAGAAATGATGAAATTTGGTGATAAATGATCAGAAGGGGAGGAGGTGATATTGGGGTTTTCCAGGTTTCAAACACTTGTCTTTAAGTAGTTGAAGTTCTGGTTTCTTCTCTTGTTCTCTGTTGCATCGAATGATGAAATACTTTGGGATTGGGAAGAAGGATCGTAGATGGAGCCATAGCCGGAGTTGTAAGTGATCAGGTGATCGGTGATGTGATTGCAAGATGATGACAGGGTTGGTTTTTTTTTGTTACAAAGGGGGGGTTCAGGTTGCATTGAATAACCTGAATTATGTTTTGAGCTGATTGTATAACTCTGGTGGTCGTGGATAAGTTTGGGGAATGGCCTGCGATGTGGTGAAGGGGTTTAGAGTGGCTGTAGGTGGTTGGAGTGCCAGTGCATGTGCATCATTCATGTTGAAGTTCTGGTGAACTTCTGATGTATGCAGGGTATTTTTTTTTAACTCGGGTATTCCTCGGGTATTTTTGATGTTGTCTCGAAGCAGTTGGGATTGAAACTCGGAGTAAAAAAAAAGGGGTCGCAGGGTATATGGTTACAGGTTTATAAACCTGAAGCTTTGCAGTTTCTTAAATTTTGAATGAAATTCAAATTCTAGTGCAGGGTTTGATTTAAGTGAAAATTGAAACTGAATTCAAATGCAGTTTGAAATTCAAAGTTTAAAATGAAAAAAATGATGAATGATGAATGAAAACCTTAAATTTAAACCAGATTTAATTTTGGTTTTAAATCAAGATTTTAAAACTGTTTCAGGTTATCTTTAAAACCAGAATTTGATTTAAAACAGTTTTTGTTAGTTTTTAAATTTTGATCAGATTTAAATGATTTAAACAAGATTTAAATTCAGTTTTAAATCCATATTTAAAACAGTTTCAGGTTTATTATTTAAACCCAGATTTTATTTCAAACAGTTTGTAATATTTACTTATTTAAATGTTTAAAATGTGTTGAGATTCGAAACCATAGATTTCAACATTTATTGTTGAAATAGACGTTTTCGAGAAATAGAAGGAAATATTAGACTATAACACTGTTGTTATAGTAAATGATTTCCGAAAGGAAATGTTTTGCATAGTATTGGGATTTATATATCTATTTTAATTTCGAATCCCTATACTAGTGATTTTGGGTTGTCGTAACGATGTTTTACGCAACATTCGTTTTGGCCCAAATAAATATGTTGAAGAGAATGATTTCCTTAATAGAATGAAATATGTACTTAATTTCGATTGAAGTATATTGAATATTTTCCAAGTGTTGAAAATAAATAAAAATTGTGAATTACTTATGAATAAATAAGTATGGAAATGTTTTCCAATATAAAGTGAATATTTTGAGAACTTATCTTTTTGAAGATAAATTGAAAAGGAAAATTGAAATGAATAATTGAAATCGAATATTCATTGATATTTTGGAATTATAAATTCACTAAGGAATTTATAAAGGAAGTGAAATTGGTTTAAAAATAAATATTGATTTATTTTTGAAGTGTTGAAAATTATATATCTAGTGAATATATTTTGGAAAATAAATAATTTGGAAAATTATTTGGAAACTGGTGATGTGTGCATATCCAGTGATAGTTCAATAACCGACTATCAATATTTCCCTTTGAATGGGTATTTGATGTGATTTGTTTGAATGTGAATGCCACACTTATTTTTGAATAAGCGCTCACTATTCGGGTTAACCGGGAAAGGACCATGGGGTCGTATAACCCATTCCGAATATGTGATACGTCGTTGTAAATTGCATTTGAAGATCGGTGTTGAAGACCCGGTATTTGCGAGAGCGATAGGATGACCTGTCGATTGTCTCTGCACTGAGTTGCAGCGGTATAGAGACTCCCTAAGTGATGGGAAATCCGATCAGGATTGTGAATATCCGGATTGCAAGGACTTCTTTGTAAGTGCCTTCGGTTTTGTTCGAGCCCGGAACAAACTTGTATGGATTGTGTGTCTGACATTACAAGTTGAGATATAAAGCCGATTTCATTCAAATATATTTCTGTTGGTGGCGGAGAATTTATTCTTTTAGCTTAACACCCTTCTCTGAGACGTACGAGCTCAGAGGTTATATAGTTGAAGTTATCAGCGATATATTCCCAATTTGGTAATGTGACATGCTGAGTGTTGCTGAAATGATCATTGTGTTGATTATTGTGATAGGATCGTTTATTTGATCGTCTATCTTAGTGATCATTGTGTTGATCATTTGTTGACCCAAAGCATGGCTTTTGTATAAAGTATGTTTTTGTGGACGTGACTTCGTCGAACCTCACACCCCGAAAATGGTCAAAACAGGAAAGATGCGGCAAGGTTATGAGGGGTAGCACCCTTTAGGGTATGTACATTTCCTTCTGGATAGAGGTGGTATCATGGTATGGAGCCCAGATATTTAACCTATGTGGTTACTACGAATTTATTACTTTGTGGTTGTTGGCTTTCGGGATCCCGTGAGAAAGGTCGTTTACGATCGGGGAATGGCGTGCTCGTGTCAGTAGTTACCCAGTTAGGGGTAACCCGGCCTTGTGTTGGCAGAGTTCCGGTTTGGTTCTCGGGGATGTCTTTCCAGAGGCATTCTCATGTGGCAATGGGAAGTTCCTTGGCCTGACCATTTGTTGGAAATCCAATTCCCAATACGAAACTTGTACGGTTTTAGTTGTAGAACCTATCATTCACTTATGGTGTCGCAACACTGTTTGGATGGTAGCTATAGTAGGCATAGTTCGAAATGTCTATGTTGACTAAGATTTATATTCTACTTTCGAAATGAATTTTTCTCTACACTATGCACTAGTAATAATATCAAATGTTATTTTAAATGCGTATCAAGCATCTTTGACTATCATAAGGAGAAATCTCCTCCGATTCTGCGTTTGCATTGTGTGTGTGTGCGGGAGGCCTTATGGTAGTCTCATTTTTAAAAGCATTGCGAATTGAAATAAAAATATCTCTCTATTTTGATTTTAAAGATAAATAAACTGTTTTGAGTTCTCACACCAGTCACATGACTGACTTGGAGTTTATTGTTTTCCTTCCTAAACTCTGGGTGCCCACCAATTTCCACACGGGCAGTCAAGAGTAAGGTTTATCAGGATATTCTGGATATTCTGGAGTTGCTGGAGGCAAGATGGATGACATGGCGTATTACTAGTTTATATAGTATTTCTTTTTCCGCTGCACTATTTGTTGTTGTTGTATACTCTGATGATATGATGTAATGAAATGCAATGTAATAACTGATATAGGTCTTTGTTTAAAGATTATTCATTTATTATTATATGTTGTTCCGCTGCGAATTATGAGATTCTGATGTTGTTCTGTTGTTTTCTTTTTCCTCTATTCTCTTTTTCTTCTATTTTAAAATGTTCTATTTTCTTTATGTTCTATTTTCCATCCTCTCTATTTTCTAATCTTCCTTCTTTCCTATCTTTTCTTTCCTTCTCTTTTCTTCTCTTCTTTTTCTTAAACCCATAACTATTCGGTTTTTCGGCAACGAAAACTCGAAGCGTTACAAAATTGATTTCAAATAAGTTTTAAAACTTGAAATAATTTAGTTCCTTTAGTATTTGAATAAAAATATGAAGTGTTTAATTTAAATTTGAAAGTTGAAATTAATCAATCTATTTTCAAGGCTTAATTTATTTTAATTAAGTAATTTATTTCAAATCTATCTTGTATATTTAAGCAATGAATGTACTTTAAACATTCATTTTATTGTAAGTTTTATAATTATTAATAGTTAAAACATTTTAAATATTATTATTTTTAAATTGGAATTTGAATTAAATTTAAGAAATATATTGTTTTAATACATTTTGAATGTAAATGAGTCATTTGATAAGTAATTAAATTATTTGAAAATAATTAAGATAATTAAGAATTTACTTAATTATTTGGCTTTAATTAATGATTTATAATAATATTAATTAGAAATGATTAATTGATAATTAATCTAGGATAATCTTTCTTAAGTAAGTAATTATTGGAAATATTGTAATTAATGAAAATAATTATCTAAGGATAATTTAGTAATTAATTAATGTAATTAATTTTGATAATTAACTAGATTGATTAATTGAATCTAATTAATTGTAATTTATTAAGTATAGTTAATTGTTAGAATAATTAAGAAATTAATTACTTATTGTAATTAATTTTGATGTGTGATTTAATTAAGTTAATTAATTTAGTTTAATTAATTTTAATAAATCATTTGATGATTTTAAAGAGTAATTACTTAATGTAATTAATGGAGCAGGATTACTTAGAGAAAAAATACCGATAATTACTAGAATGTAATTAGTAATTTGGATAATTACTTTTGTAATTAATTAAGAAATTAATTAATGATTAATTATTGGTTAATTAATTTATAAATAAGTAATTAAAGATAGTTAATTACTAAATTGAATATTAATCAAGGTGATTAATAATTAGATTAATTACTAAATGTAATTAATTTTAACTAAGTAATTTATTTAAATATGAGAGATAATTAATTATTATAATTAATGTTGTACTTAAAGATTGTTTGATTAAGTAATAATTAAATAAGTGATTAATTAATTGTAATTAATTAAGGACAAATATAATTAATTATAATTAATTAATAAATGAGTAATTGAATGTTAATTACTTATGATTAAGGTTAATTAATTTTAATTAAATATTAATTACTTATTGTAATTAGTGAATGATTAATCAAAGATGTTTAATCATGTTTAATACTTAGGAAATGATTAATTAACTGGGTTAATTAATTAATGGATGTTAAGCAGGATTTAAATGAGTAATTAATTTAATTTAATTTAAATTAATTAGGGATGGTTGTAATTAATTTAATTCATTTTAAATTAATTATAATTGATGGTTAGTAAATCATTGCTTATGGATATTATTGATTGAATGGTTGTGATCTCAGTAATGAGATGAGTCGTATCTGTATGATATGAATGCTTGGTTTAAGTATGATGGTTTGTGATGGATTATTTGGTTGCGATGATTATCTGTTTGTGATGATGGTACAGATTCTGTTTATGATATGAATGTGATTATCTATTGTGAGATGTAGTTTATCTATCTGTCAAATAGATAACAATGAAATGAGTTAATTTATTTAAAACCCTTAAGTACAACTTGGACATTAAAATGGCGTTTGGTTTCAATGAGACCGGGATCGGGTTTCCATATTGGATATCCGAAAACCACATCGATTCTAATTAAACGTTAGGTCGTTAATCCAAGTGGAGCAAGTGAAGACTCAAGGTGTAAGGGCTATACGTCGGTATAACTCTGTGGGTGATTCCGTAATGAGTTGACGGAATAGTGCTTATAGATTCGAGATGGTGATTTAGAGTGTAAGGGTTATCATCGTTAACTCTGAGGGTGATTCCAATACGAGTGTAACGAGATAATGCCTTCGGTTTCGTTCGAACCCGGAACGAGCTTGTATGGATTGAATGCTTTCAGAACATCGTCAAGTGGACGATGAGCATTCTAAGATTGATATGTCCTATAAAGGTAATCGTAACCTCAAGCCTCATCAACCGAGAATGGCTAAAACAGGGGAGGTGCAGCAAAGCTTCGTGGGTAGCCCTCACTGGAGCGCAAGATTTACCCCTGTCTAGTGGTCCCTTTATATTTCGGCCGTGTGGCAGTTGGTGACGACCAATCTGCGGGGTGGTCTTGTTCGAAACTATTCAGTAAGGAATGGTTCCGGCTTTGTGTTGCAGGGGAGCGGGCGTACTCCTCGGTACGGTGATCTAGGCCACGTACTGTGACGGGCGGTACCCCAGTAGCCCTGCCATTGATGGAAACTCATTCTTCCTACGAGACCCTATGGTTTTGATTGTATTACCCACTTTTGTGGCTAGTAGCTGGAATTTAATCATGTAACAATTTCGGCTATTTCTTATTTACTTGAAAACCCTAGACACTATTATAATATCACTGGATTTCCTATCAAATGTTTTGGTTAGCGTAAGGTAAAAACTTTTCCATGTTTTTGTGTGGGAAGTCTTACGTGATACCTTTTGTTTTCAAAGGATTTTCTAAAGTTAAGCAACTTTTATCCCCGTTTACTCACACCGGACCCATGTCTGACCTGAGTGTTTATTTTCTGTTTTATTAAACTCTTGGGTGCTTATATTACGTATGAGTAGTCAAGTGTTTCAGGATTGCTTTGACGAGTTCTGGAGGAGATAATGGAGCAGGAGGCTTCAACGTGCAGATATATGTAGTGGTTACGCTGTGTTTGAGTTGTGTCTGTTTTCTCTGATGTATTAGAATTGTAGTTGCTAGACAGATGTTTATAACTGTCTAGTTTTGTGTTGTATTAGCTGTATTACTCTGATGTATATGATACTATGTAAAGTTTTATGTGATATATTATAATTTATTCGATTCCGCTGTGAGATTCTGATGTTGTCTGTTCTTTCTTTTCTTTCTTTCCTCTTTTCTATCCCTTTCTTTTTTCTTAGCGATGCGACTTCCTGGAGTTTGGAAGTTGGGTCGCTACAAATTCTTTTCCTACAACATATTTGTTGGGGGAAATTGTGTCCCAAGAGAAGTAAGTCAAAACTAAGTAAGCAGAAAGGATAGTGGAGGAATATTGGCTTGGCCTGGTGATAAATCATCGAACACAAATTCCTGTTTGGTAGGCGCATTACCAAACAGAAATTTCTATTCGACATAGGAAATGCTAGACAAGAATTCTTGTTTGGTAAGGAAGCCACCAGACAGGAATTTTTGTTTTGTGCAAAATTTACCATATATGATATGCTATACGGTGGAACATACGCTGGAAAAAATATATTATCTGGTACACATTAAGGACTGAGCAAGGAAAAGAGGAGTTGCACTGGACCAACGAGAGGAGAGAAGGAATTTAGCAAGGAAGGATCTCACTGACCGAACCAACTACCACCGAACACAGCTATTTCAGCTGAACCAAACTAGACATTTAAGGAATGAAATCTGGATGTAGGAGAAAATTCTAGATCATATCTGCTATATATGAAATATGCCGGACCAGATGATTTATACAGGGAAATTACTTCATTTACCGAGAAGACCTATGTACCTCTTTACTCCTTTAAATACCCAAGCATCCAACAGCTATGAATGGGACTTTTGATGAGCCACTAGATTTTACCGAATAAAAATAGATGAATAGAGCTTAGGAACTCCAATATTAGATAATAAAGCAATGAATTTTACATCCAAATACTTGTAAAACCTGAAATATAAGAAAGGGAATGAAAATTAATAGTAGATATAGACTCGTTATGGCTGAATCAACATAATTTGTGTGTACTTTATTTTTCTCGCATTCTTTTTCTATTTAATTCTCTATTATAAATTCGATTGATGGTGTTTGTCTACTTTTCATGCAAACATTTTTAATGCTTTCACTGATAACTTGATTTTCAATAAGCCACCTAAATCTAAGAGCAAAGCCGATGCTATCAGCGAAAACGTTAACTAAACAACTACCAACCAAGACAACCACTAATGTAGTACTCTGAGAGTAAAAGACACTATCACTAGAGGTAACATGGATAGAGTTGTGGCGGATCTTAATACACGGTTCGCTATAGAGCACCAAGAAATTGAAGACTAAGTGATTACATGTTGAGGCAGGCGCAACCAACTACACACAACACTGAAGTGAGAGGAAGGTCCCATACTACCTAATCTCGGAGGCAAGGAAGATCACACTTTAGCACTAGGTGCAATCAGGGAAATCAAAGAGCATGGCCAGTGAATTTCGAGGAAGTAGATCAGATAAGAATTCTACCTAAAATAGAAATCAGGGACCGGTTCAACACCGATCTAATCAACTTACGTGATAAACCGGGGCCAGTTATGGTTGAACCTTCCCATTCTTGGTGGCACTCTCCTGTCTTAGCAGAAGTGGTAGTTGATGTAAGGGGAACTTACCGTCATGAATGATCTCAAAGGCGAGACCGTAACCAAGATTGTAGGACAAGTCATTAGGAAAGAAGCAAAAGAGACCTTCGCATGAAGAGAAAGGCTAACTCGCTCCACTCATCCCTTAAACCGGAAGACCGAATGGCATAGATCATAAATGAATACGCGCATCACGAACAAATAGAACATGTCTTAGAGCAAGGGTTCGGTGGCCCATTTTCCATAGAGATAGAGACCTCCAGGATTCCTTGGAGTTTCTGGATGCCTATTTTAGATCCCCACCAACGTTTTACTGATCTGATAGTATACCCTCAATGGTATACGCAACACATGTTGATGAGTGGAGTGATGGAGGAAGTTCTGTTCAAATGTTTTCCCTTACTCTTGTTAGACTTGGCGACTATGTGGTTTTGTCATCTTGCCGTTCGCTCAATCCATACTTGGGAAATGTTAAAAGAAAAGTTCTTCAGCCAATTTTGGGTTCATATATTAGCCAAAGTACCCATACCCATTACCGGATGTAAAACAACAAGAGGATGAAATGCTACGATAATACTTAACTTGCTTCAACGCCGTAGCCGCCAGCATCCATAATGATGATGAATGATCAACTCATACAGCCTTGTGTAGAGTCATACATCCAGACACGAAGATGGCTCAATGATTAAATATGGAGAAACCAACTACCTTGTAGGACTTCTTCTATAAAGCAGCAAAGTAAATATGATTGAAAGAGGCCACAGCCGAAGGACAGGATGGAACAGCTGTCAAACCATCAGAAGCATATAATATTATGAATGCTATGGTTAAAGGTAATGGAGGTAGTTATGTTGAGAAGAAGAAGGGGAATAACCAAAATAATTTCGTCGAAAAGAAAATAAAGCAGAAAAGGTTCAAGCCAGGAACAAGGTTCGATACTTACATGAATATAATGATACTATATAAAACATATATCCTGCCACATAAGAGGAACTCAAATACGATAAGTGTCCATTAAAGAAAGAGACCGAAGCTGAGATGAATAAGGGAAATTGCTGTAGATTTCACAAATCCTATAGGTATAAAACCAATGAATATCATCATCTACATGATATTATAGAAGAACTCATTAGAAAGAAGAAGTTAGAGCGGTATGTCAAGAATCACATCCCCTTTTTCATGAAGCAAGCCCTAAAGCACCTACCATCTGGAATTAGGGGAGAAGGAACCGATGCTAGTAGTGTGAAGGATAAGAGATAGGCAATTAACACCATAACCAGAGGACCACATGTAGTTGACAAAATTTAGGCTAGAATGAAAAGATATGGAGAAGCTTTTGTGTATATTATAGATTAGGAGTAGAAAACCAAGGCCCGTCATTAGGAACCAGATGAGACAATCTTTAGAGACAATGACTTACGATGAAAATAGTATTCGCAAACTAACCCAATGGTGATTTCGATAATGGTTAACCCAATAGAAGTACATCAAATTCTAGTAGACGGTGGGAATTTGGTTAACATCTTGTTCAAAGACAAATTTAGTAGAAGGGGGTTATCTATGGAGGATGTCAAGCTGTGCAATCCACAACTACATGGCTTTACAAGTGAAGGCACAATGCCCTTTGGGAGGTTGGCTCCATTTGTCGAGGTGAGAACCCATCCCCAGTCAGCCATATGAAATTAAACTTTTTTTTGGTGGATGGATTCTCGATGTATAATGCCTTCCTGAGGCGATCAGCCTTATCATATTTTTGTGCAATGGTGTCTTGGTGGTGCTTGACCATGAAATTTTTATTGCTAACAGAGTGGAATACTAAAAGGAAATCAGGACATAGTTAGGAAATGTTATATTGCGAAGCTTTGAGAAAAAAAATAACGAGAGAAAGGGAATCACGCAGAGGTCGCACTCTTTGCTAAAAATGCAATAGTATAGTAATTAAAGGAGGGTCGCTGATACGGTATACAAGTGATCCATTTAATGAACTTGACTCATGAGATGGAGGAGAGGGGGCCGCAATTGAGCCTAGAGAGGTAGTAATATTTGCGGAAGTATATAGTAGTGACTCGAAAAAGCTAACGAAAATCATAGCTAAGCTGGAATGAGATCTAAAAATACAGTTGATAGGATTTTTATGGTCTGTATTTTTATGGGACAATCAAGATGTATTTTCTTGGTCCTATGTGGATATGTGTGGAATCTTCCCTCGATTGCATGTCATGCCTTGAACATTGATCTAAAAAGCCCCCGATAAAGCAAAAGAAGAGAAGTACGGGTCTAGATCGATTGAGTGCCCTTAATGAAGAGGTAGAGATTTTATTACAAAATGGGTTCATTAGGGAGTCTTGATATCTCAAATGGATTGAAAACCCAGTTTCAGTTAGAAAGCTGAATGGAAAATTGCGGACGTGTATTAACTTCTCCAAATTGAATGGCACCTGCCCTAAGGATTGCTTCCTCCTCCCAAGAATCGATCAACTATTAGATGGAACTGTAGGGCATAAAATTCTATCTTTTATGGATGCATAATCCAAATACAATCATATTACTATGTATGTCCCAAATCAGGAACCCGCTAGCTTTATTACCGATATAAGACTATATTGTTATAAGGTCATGTTGTTTGGACTCAGGAATGCGGAGGCGAGTAACAATCTTTAGTCAACAAGATGTTTGTTGGACTGAGACAAAATACTATGGATGTATGATGACATGCCAACGAAGTTGAAAAAGGCTAAAGATCACCTTTCACACCTTGATGAGATGTTTCAAATGCTATAGGAGTTCGAGATGAAGCTGAACCTGCTGATTATGGTTTCTTATGAAAAGTTCATGGGATTTATAATACATGCTCAGGGAATTGAAGCCAACCTAGAACAAGTCCCAGCTTTGAAAGACATATACATCCCAAAAACTCAAAAGGAGATGCAAAGCCTGAATGGCAAGGTGGCAGCATTTAGTATGTTCATATCCAGTGCTGCAAATAAGTGTGTTCCGTTCTTTCAAGCGCTCAAGAAGAAGACAATAAATTTTTCTTCGTAGGAAAACCACCTGGCTGCATTCCTTAACTTTCTAGAGTACATATAGAAGTCTCCAGTTCTTTCTATGCACGTTGAAGGAGAAGATCTATATCTAAACTTAGCAATATCATTCCACGCCCTGAGTGTGACATTAGTCCTTAAAGAAGATCAGGTGCAACAACCAATATATTATGTGAGTTAGAACCTCACCAGATTGGAGTTTAGATATCCTAAGTTGGAGAAGTTGGTGTATTGCCTACTAATCATTTCCCAAAAGTTGAGACACTAGTCCTAGCCATATCCCATTTGGGTGCTGATAGACTAGCCCTTGACGCAGGTCCTACATCAGCTTGATACCTTAAGAAAACTTACCCAGTTAGGGTTTCTCTGGACGACGATTAAAAGAAAGCATTTGGTAGATTTAATTGTCGAATTTAATATTAGGGATGATGAAGTGGGATCCTCGGAGAAAGAAGCTCTTAAATGATAGATAAACGTGGATAGAGATTTGAACAAGCGTGATTCTAGTGCAAGAGTAGTACTGTCAATGCTTGGAGGAAGGAAGTTGAGTTATGCAGTATGGTTGGGGTTCAAGGAAAAGAACAATGGGGTTGAGTTTGAGGAATTAATAGTAGGACTAGAGATAGCAAAATAATTAGGAAACAGGTCGATTTGCATGCACAATGACTCACGGTTGGCCATATACCAGGAACTTGATGAATTCCCTAAAAGTTGAGTAACCAACTGTTTTTCTAACTATATTTTAACAATGTAGTTGAAACATTTATGAAATGGGTACTAATAAGATGTTCTTCCCTTAAAATCTTGTTATGATAGGTAATAGGTATGAAATATAACTTTACACGAATACTTAAATACATCGAATTTACATTGGCATTGAGAGAGCGCCTTAAAAACCTGATGAGCCGAACTCTCTACTTGGAGGCAAATATAGCCAATGTGATAAAGAGCTTATCCTTTCAAAAATTTTGCTAGTAGTGGTGGACTAGAAATACCCCAACTAAGTGTCCCCCTTTGACGATAAGCCCCTAAACTTTTGTCAGCTAATAGCAGACCAACGTAACCTTAACCGGGTGTCCACCATTAATGATCGATCCTAAAACTTTGAGTCAGCAATGGCGAACTAGGGTAACTCTAACTTGGTGTCCACCATTGAAGATCGACCCCAAACTTTTGGCTGGCAATGGCAGACTAGAGTAACCTAAATCGGTTGTCCACCATTGACAATCAGCTTCCAAACTATTCGCTAGCAATGGAGGACCAGAGTAACCCTAACCGGGTAGCCACCAGTGATGATCGAAACCTAAACTTTTGGGCGGCAATAGTAGACCAGAGTAACCCCAATCAAGTATCCTCCATTGATAATCCACCCCCACAATTTTGGCCAGCAATGGCGGTCCATAGCAACCCTCCGGGTGTCACCAATGATTATCGACTCCAAATATCTTACAGGTAATGGTGAACTAGAGTAATCCTAACCGGGCGTTCACCATTTACGATCGACTCCAAACTTATGGCTGGTCGCGGAGAACATAACTTACGAGTGGTTAGGAGAAGACCGCCACCTAGCTCGTTTAACCCAAGCGATCAGCCTTGGATTTTTGACCGCAGCGGATATCTAATCTTGTCAATGGTGAAACATGACTATCGATCGGGCGGTTCGGTGCAAGAAATCAATAATGGAAATGCAAATGAGGGCTACCTAAAGACTAACACTAGGACAAACTTATTCAAAGTATGCATGGAATATATGTGAGATAAAAAGATAGTTGGAATAATAAATGTGCGGTGAGAAAAATTGTTACACAAGAATAATAAACATCCAGATCATATTGCCAGACATTCAAACATTTACAGTACAAACGTACAAAAGGCAGAAAGTGATGTGTACATACCCTCACCAAAAAATAAAATTAGGCATGCATTTATAAAAATATTTTTTACAAACAAAAGCCATGGAATATACTATTTTAAACATAAAAATGGTACAAAACTACTGTCATTACTTAGATTTAGTTTTGGAGATGTGGCTCTTGCCATAAGGGCATGGACTTCCCTCTCTTTTCTTCATTTATCACCTCCTTTAAATTGGCGACAACCACCTCATCAAGTTCCACTTTCATTTTCTTTATTAACTTTAAATCCTTCATCGCTTCTAACTTGATTTTAGCAACCTCTTTTGAAATTTTTTCCATGAAACTCTTCCTGAGAGCTTCCACCCTATCAAAATCCTCAATGGACTCAGTGACATCCAAAATCTCAACATCGAAATTGTCACTAAGAGCGGCAATAATCTCATCTTAAACCTCATTGATTAAGGGTCTAGGGGTGGTCATTGGTAGTCGAGCTCTCAAGGAAAATGTAGTTTTGAGTAGATCCAACATAAATGTGTCACCTGCAAGGAAAGGAGGTAGGCAGTCAAGTTCATTCTTCCCTAAATGGGCTTGAATATACTGTGCAGTAACCCAAGGACTATAAAAAAGAATCATACCTCTTTTAGGAGAAAATGGAGCATCACCATGTAGCTGAGCATTGTTTGATGGAGGGGGCATGTCTCGAGGCTGGCTCTGATGGGATGCATCCGTAGAAATATGGAAAATGGTTAGAGGGACATCATGCATTGGGGAATATAAGATCTCTTATGAAGTTTGGCCTTGTGTCGTCACCCCTGAAGTCGAATCCCCATTTTTCCTTCTTTCCTCCTCCTTTTTTGGGCTTACCCAGCCTCGGCCGGTTTAATACAACCTAGGAAGACGACCTCCCTCTCCTCTACCATGAAGAAAGAATAAACAGCATCAAGACTAAAGGGTGATTATCCTTGCTCGCTAGCAGCCTTGTCTTCCTTGATTAATCATTTGTGGATGGAAACCATGACTTTCTAGTAGTCATCTGTCCAAGCCCTTTTCAATGAATATCCTAAAGTAAATTTCATTTGAGAGCTCATCCACCTAGTCAAGCTGGCTAATCATCTCGTCGCATTTCGACTACAACTTCTCAGCTTTACTGTAATCAACCGCCATCTCATTGGTCATAGCCTCAAGATTACCTCAAAAATAAACCCTTCTAACTTTCCACACCACTGCCTTCTTCTTCTTCTTCTTCAAATAAATAAGGCCAGGTTCAATTTCCACAACTAATACCTAGATCTCATCCAATCTTCTTGTAAGTTTATCTTTGACATTCTGAAAATCTTTGAATAATCACCCAGCACTGTCATTGTAATCCTCCTTAGCAGCTCTACTATTTTGACAGTGTTCCTTTTTTAATTTTTCCAACTCCTTGTGGATCTTTGCTTTTCTATGTCCTCTGCTTAACACCTTTTTAATGCATCCAGCACCGCCCGGTGGCCTTTATCCTTTTTGGTGCATTTTCTTTCTCAGTTCAAACATCTTCAAGTTTTGTTCGACATATCCACAGCCAATCCCTAAGTAGATCGATCATGCTAGAAAAATAGAGAGAGGGTATTAATAATCAAGTGGGCAAGGGATTCTCTTGGCAAGTAAGGCTATTAGAACTCATCGTAATTTGGGTAGGTAGGGTCAATGATAATGACAACTCCTTCCTTATTCTTCCCTTATCCTTGCGGTTGGAGGCAGGAAGGATTGCGTCTCTCTTGTCTATCCTTTCTTGTTGTTTGGCAGTTTCTAAGTCTAAGAGAAGGAAAGTTGAAGCTCTAGAGGAATTGGAAGCACAAATGGGAGTGAGAGACCTTGATTTACTGGCAGGAGAATGGGATG
This sequence comes from Allium cepa, assembly GCA_030765085.1. Classification (NCBI taxonomy): domain Eukaryota; kingdom Viridiplantae; phylum Streptophyta; class Magnoliopsida; order Asparagales; family Amaryllidaceae; genus Allium; species Allium cepa. The sequence continues at coordinate 441,871,646 of CM060944.1, read as the reverse complement.
TTTTGCGGGAACCATTGTGGGTTCCTAGCCACTAACATCTCCAACTGGGCGATAGGATACAGTTTCTCCAGGTTTAAGCTCCATAGCTATCTTTCCTACATTCTTACTAGGACCAAATGATGAAGTATCTTTTATGATATCCTAGGGGGGAGCATCTGGTTTGAGCTGCTTAAACTTTGACCACAGCTTCCCTCTCTTAAGACTTATGCTCCCTATAAAAAAGTGTAATAAACAAAGGATTACAACCAAATAATGTCAAGTAATAAACTAGGAAGCATTAGTATAGTATGGGAATGAAATGCATGTGTGCAAAAATGTGCATGGCATTTGGACAAACTCTTAGGATCCTCATGGCTTTCCAATTGCCATTGGATTTTCGCTATCAAGGTGGAATCCCCATATTCGATCCTTAGTTTGGGATCTTGCAAGTAGTCATAAAATATGATATCCCTAGGAATGAACTCTTCCTGCTTCTTAGCCCTAAAAGTACAATTTAGGGTCTCCTCAACCTCTAGGTTGGACAAGGTTTTATGGCCAATAAGCCCAGAGAAATAAGCCTTGCTATGGTCTAAGGCAGTGGCGTTACTATCATGAGATTGAGGGTCTACCCTCTCTACAATCTTAGTCTGGATGTAGTCATCATCCTATTCTCCTATAGTTGTAAGTCGACTGCCCTTGTGGGGCTCAATTTGGAAGGAATCTAATTCTGACCCGTTCCATCTACATAAATTGTTGGATCAGCTCTAAGCGGATCTAAAGTCGAGTTTGCACTAGAGATGGAGGGCTGAGAAGAAGGTACTTCGCTTGTCTTGCCAACCATTGAGGTTTTTTCTTTCCTTTCCCTTGCAGGCTTATGCGTGGATGGAACCTTGCCATTCGCTACCGAGCGGTCGGTAGATAACAGCCCAATTTTATTCTCATTTGTTACCAGATAGGGAACCTCCCGGAACTCCATAGGAATTTTTTGTAGCTTTCTTAGAATGTCCTCCAAATTGTCTCCTGATGCCGCTCTCACCAAATCTAAAGGAGCAGCCATAAAAAATGGAGAAGTTAGAGATTATCGCAAAGTCGCTAAGAAAAAGGAATGGATGGAAACAAACAAGAAAGATGACTTGCATTCTAAATGACATTGATGGAAGCATGGAGAATCATCTCGGATCAAGAAACGCTCTCTTTTAAACATATTGTACTTAGAGTACAAAACCTCTATAGATTTGAACTTGTGCCCTGCCTCGATATAGATGAAAGAAGAGCCCTCTACTTTGCTCTTAATGGTATAAAGGAACCTGGTTCGACAATGGGAAGGAGGAACCTGGAACTCCCTCATAAAGATGACATGAAGGCTGGTCAAAATAGCATAACTATTAGGGTGCAACTGGAAAGGAGCAATTTTCAACTACCCAACGAAGCTTATAATCCACTAGGGAAGAGGAAGCAGGGCCATAGCTAGGAAGTGGTACCTTAAATAAGCCATGTATCCTTCCGATGGAGCATAAGCCCATTGTTTGGAAGTAGGAAAGAGCATATGATCAATAGGAAGGCGGTAAGAGCAGAAGCAATGGACTCAATGGGATTCACCAACAATTGTGATGGTCCATACCCATAAACCGAAGAGTGAACAGAATAGGCCGGTATGTACGGCGGCCCAATCGCCCAGGATCCGTAGGAGCAAAAGAAGATGTAGCATGGTCTCCAAAAGCAATCGACGAGCGAGTATTATTATAGTTTTACATATATGCTTGACACAGCAACCAATTTCATGTACTATCACAGAGTATGAATGCTTGTGTTTGTGCGTGCGTGCACATGTGTAGTGGAAGATATAGAAAATTCTTAAACCATATTGACCCAAAATTCCTACCAAAGGTAAATTAACAACTAAGTAGCCCGAAATAACCCACTGCCTTACTAGCTTACACGGAGTTTGGTTCGACAATCAAGTTATAGATAGCAGGTACTTCTAGAAAGTGTATTGAAATATGAAGGATGGAACATCCAATAAAATTCAGTTTATACGGCCAACGTATGCTTTGCATCCAATAAGTAGCCTCTGCTTTACGGTTACCTAACGAACAAGACAGCCGACCCCTAACTAGGTACTCAAATTATCCTACTAAAAGATATGCCTTAACCCCTATAGCCTAACAGGGACTTAACATATAAAAACCCTAACCCCCTACATTATAATGAACCAACATGAATTATAACAAGCTGATTAAAAGGACTTTATAGATGACTAGATTTCTAACGGAATACCTACCAAGGGGAATGGCAAAAAGGGATGATGATTGTAGAAATTTGAGAGTGCTTGTAGTGAGATCGACACAGCAGTAGCTCTGGGAGACAAACAAACAACAGAAAAAAAGAGGGAAGGAAAATAGGAGGAAGTGTTTCATAGGAAATAAGACTCATCTTTTATATTGGCCATCTCATTTTGCTCAGTACCAGATAGAGAAGTCGAGAATGGAGACCCTATTAAGTAGGATGATGCCGAATAAAAAACTCCGTACTGCCTAAGATTTCGAACAGAGAATCATGCCAAGTTGAGGAAGATGGAAAGCCAAAATTTACAAGGTTCTAATATAAGATGTCAAAAAACAAATCCCCCTCCATATTCTAAGAAGAAAGCTTTGGGGGCAATCACATCCCAAGATAAGTAAGACAAAATTAAGTATGCAAAAAGGATAGTGCGGGAATATTAGCATGGTCTAGTGATAAAATCATCGAATTCAAATTCCTATTTAGCAGGTGCATTACCGAACATGAATTCCTACATGGTAAGTGCATTACCGAATAGGAATTCTTTTCGGCATAGGAGACACCGGAAAAGAATTCTTGTTTGGTAGGGAAGCCACCGGACAAGAATTCTTGTCTGTTGCAAAATGTTACCGGACAGGATATGATATCCGGTGGAATATACACCTGACAAGATGACTTATCTGGTATATATTTGAGACTGGGTATGGAAGAGAGGAGTTGCAATGGACCGAGGAGAGGTGGATAGGAATTTTCTTTTTGGAAGGCATCGATGTTCACTAACTAAACCAACTACCACCGAACATAGTAATTTCAACCAAAACAAACAGGACATTTAAGGAATGAAATCTGGATATAGAAGGAAATTCTGGATCGTATATGCTATATATAAAATATGTCGAACCGGACGAGTTATGTTGGAAAATTACCAAGTTTAGCTGGAAGACGCTATACTTCTTCACTCTTATAAATACCAAAGCATCCAACAACTATTAAGGGGACTTTGGGGAGCTGCTAGATTCTACCGAACAGAAATAGCAAAGTAGTCTTAGGAACTACAATATTATAGCATAAATTAATGAATTCTACATCCAAATACTTGTAAAAGCTAAAATACAACAAAGAGAATAAAATAAACAGTGGATGTAGGCCCGTTATGACTAAACGATTATAAAGCTGCATGTACTTTACTTTTCTCATAGACTCTTTTTATTAAATTCATTGTTATGAATTCGATCAGTGGTGTTCATGTATTTTACATGCAAACGATATTAAATTTGAACAAAAACATTATCGTAGGAAATTATAGCTACATATTATCTAAAAAAGGCATTTCTAACCAAAATGTTGATTAAAACATCATTAAATGCTTATAAACATATAACACATTAACTTTATTAGACAAATTAACACCGTATTCATCTTAAAAAAAATTTATAAAAAAGGAATGGTATTACTCACCAAAGTCCTTATATTTACTTGATCTCTAATTTTCCTAGATTTCCTTAGCCTTTTCTCTTTTTTCTTCTTCTTTCCTTCTTTTATATATTTTTAGCAGTGGCAGTCGACAAGATTTTACTTTATTTTAATTTGAAGAGAGAATGAATATCTCAAGAGTGAATACGTTTAGTGGCCTATATATACACATAAACACACACACACACACACGCACGCACACACACACATATATATAATGGCATGTGTGTATGTGATTAGGAAATCCTCCTTTTCCTCATTATATTAATTTGTTTCCCATCAATACCAAATCCTCCTTATTCACGTGCTTTGATTGATTCCCATTATATATAAACAAAATTAATTATATGGCATTACCTTTAATATAAAATATCATAAATTTAATCTTTCCTCATCTAATTTATTTCACTTAATAAAAATATCCTTCATTCAAATATTTATATTTTCCCTTTATTCATAAGATCAAATTTAATTACCTTTAACATAAGATCTCTTTTATTCAAATATTATATCTTCTCCTTACATATTCACTGCCATATTCAGGTATATTTCATTTAAATTAAATTCCTTAGATTTTTATTTAATAATTTCCTATTATTATTCTAATATACAAAATAATTAAGTAAATATGCCCCAACTATTTACCTGGTTTTATTCGTTCATTCTCTTTTTTAATTCCTTAGTTAAATAAATTATTTTTATTTTTATAATTAATGCCTTAATTAATTAATTATTAATTTATGGGTCATTACAGAAAATATAAAGCAAAAGTATATGGATGCTTTCTATTACAGCTAAAGATATGCATAAATATCTCCATTTCTTTCTCTAGTCCTAAAAGAATTGGGTCACATCCCTATTTGAAAATATATGGTCAACCTTAGCTATAACAACTCACCATTTTTACCCCATATGTCGATACTAATACATCAACGTACTCATGTGCCTAGCACTCAAGTGTTAGAAAGAAAATTTGTTAGGGTAAATTAATAGAAACAGAATAAGGAAGAAGATAACACAACATCAGAATCTCACAACGGAATGATAACATATAATATCAAAAGACAGTACAAAACTTTCATTCTAAGAACAAAGCATTTCAAAGTTACAATTCTAAATACTATCATCAACCTAGACATTTATAACAACATGTCCTTACAAATGCTGATAAATATATATAGACACAAACACATAATAGTAATGTAGCAAAAATTAGAACTCCACGGTAGATGAAACATCCAGCTCATCTCCTCAAGTTTCGATGAACATCCAACTAAAACCTTCCTTTATAAGAGTACTCGAAAGAGCACACAAGAAATTTAGGAATAACAAAAACCACATGTCCGCCCAAAGTTTGGTGTTAAACACTCAAGAAATATGCGATCAACATATAACAGCACTTTTGAGATTACATGGAATGCCATGATGGTTATCCCCTCAAAAGAACCACACACCTAATAAGTACATATAGTGATAATAGATAATGTCTAGAATGTAGAATATAAATCATAAATTAGCTATACTGCATTTACACCATAACAATAATAGTTATGCAGATACAAACCGCTAAGGCACGTTCGCATAATTTTTTAGGTTTTCCAAGTAATACACATATCTAGGGAATGTACTACATAGCTGGCACACACCCATTCATGTGGCTCCGAATGCATCACTCCATATGTATATTCATAAGCAATGCTAGATGGAGTCGCCTGCACCCTACAGGTTAACTAAACCCCTTGGCTCTACATCCTACCTCTAGCTTTTGTCATTACTTATGATAAATCAGGTTCATCATCCCAAAACTTGAGCAATAACTCGAATATAAGAAAATCCCTATATGGGTCACAACATCTCGAATAGATCACGAATCTCTACATGGATTCGATCATCTTGGATAGATCACGAATCTCCATATAGATTCTAGACCTCTTCATGGATTCTAGCATCTCGAACAGATCACAAACCTCTTCATGGATTATAGCATATCGAACAGATCTTGAATCTTCACATAGATTTCAACATAAGTCCTTCGATGAATGCTAATTCTATCCACTCTCTTGGAGTACTTCTTAAGATAGACAATCTCACATGATAGCATCATTCAAAATGTTAACGTTGACCTTTTCCTTGGACATAACCTTAGAACAGACAGTGCTCTCTATAACATTTCACTTCACAACATCTCCTAGAACATAGATAGCGTATATGGTTTTGAAGTGGTTATGGTTTCAAGTCATCTCAAATAAGTGCACTTCCCTGTCTATCAGATGCTCGAAAACCAATCGATAGATTTTTGGTTAACTTAACCCCGTTCTTTTAGAAATAAACAGACAATGCATAAGGGTGGAGATAATCTCCTATTCGAATGGATTTCCTTACCATTTGTCCTATAAGAGCATGACGAGTTTATATGTACAGTATAGCATCTCTAGAGATAGCTATATCATATAACCCTTGTGTTTCTTCTAGATATTTGTTAAGTTATTTTGGTGAATTTCAACAAGAACGAGAACGATCGCATAAGGAAACCAAGTCTCGTATACTAATAATGTTTCCAAGCTTCTCAACTTACGCTATCCCTTGGTCAAAAGTGAATCCCGGTAGGTTAGAGCACAATTTCTTCGACACCGTACTCGAATCATTATTCTTAACTCTCATAGATAGAAAAAAGCCTACCTTTTTAGCTTTAGCACTAAGTACATGACTAAATACTAACCATTAACAAGTAAACATGCAAAGCGTGGTTAATTCACACGAAGCATGATTAAGTCACACAAACGATCCCTAATCCCCTTTTATTTAATTAAATCTTTATTAGTTAAACTTATTTTATTAGTAAAACTCCTTTTATTAATTAATCAAAACTTCTAATTGATAAAAGCCTAATTAATTAAACACCTCAATAATTAAAATTTCTTATTTATTAATACTCGTTCATCAATTAAAATTTCCTTTATCAATTAATAAAACTTTTTCTATTACTTCCTACTTCCTTCAAAAGTAAGTTCTTAAAGCTAGAGACATTTCATACTAATGCTTCTCCCCGGGAGTTCCCAAATCGTATGAAGCCGTGAAGCTTTTAGATACTTTCTTTTCATACTTGTATATAGATTTAATTTAACTTTGTAAAAGGTATATACTTATATTATACTATTTCACTATTCGTTTATACTCTTTTCAATACTTCAAAAAGTATTGATATACTTACTTCAATGGTATAAGTATACTCAAAAATCATTAACAAGATTTACTTACTTTAAACCTTTATTTTTTTGAACTTTTTCCAAAAGGTCCCATCCTTGTTATCTCCTTAAAAATATCCATTTAAGTGGTATAATTACATTCACAAATCTATTTAAAGAGTTCAAGACAAATGTTACTTGAACATTGTCATAGCAACCCAAAACCATTTCTCTTAATATTGTCTTTAAAACATTCTTTTCAAAGATCCAATTATATTCATAAGTATAATAAAAAAGGGTTAAAGACAAATGTTGTTAAATACATTGTCACAACAAACCCAAAACCATTTCTCTTAAAATTATCTTTAAAATATCCATTTGAAGACCAAAGTATGACTTTATTTATTAAACAAAGTAATGTACTTCTAATAACTCTACAAAACTGTTTATTATAACATAAGTGATATAATCGAAAACGTCTTTTATAATATGTTTAACTTAATTTTTCCAAACACACACACACTTTAAAATGTACTTATAAATAATTTTAAATAACTATGTAAAATATAACTTTAAAATAATTAATTTATAATTTACTAAAAAAAATAAAAGCATGTTTTAAATTTAAAATCCTTTACTTTAAAAATTCATATATAGATAATGAAAATATGTTTAGACTTAGATATTTTTCGATTAGTAAGTACATTCATAATACCTAATAAAAATGCAAAGAAGCCTTAGTATGTCTTTTAAAGTTGACTTTAAAAGTTGCCGAAGGCAAGGTTTTTTCAAAGTGCATCCATAGTGACATTTTCGCTTCTAACTTTCACAACCGCGTTTCACAATTCTATAACTTTCCAAACCAATTCCTTGCTGCCTGTACACCAAATAATGTATAAAGAACAACCAAATATATTCTTTCACAATAGATTTAAATTTTAACCGTGTTAAATTACTAGCGATTTCAAAGTGCATTTATACCGACTATTTCGCTTCAAACATTCACAACACACTTTAAGTTCATATATAACAATATCAATCATGTAAATAACAAGTCTTGGTCATGATACATGTAGGGGGGTTATAAGGGAAATTACACTACATATGAAGTTGTCACTTGCTTTCCAAAGTAAGAAGGGTACGAAAGTAATAACTTGTATTGTTATCTATTTTAAATTATATTTTAGAAACAACAAATATATACACAACATTATACAAATTAATGGTGAGTAAACTCACCTCAGTTGAGGCTAAAATAAATCGTAGATAATATCACTACGAATGAATGACGAAGCCGGCGTCTCGATTGGAGCTTGTATGCAAAAATTATGAATTGAATATATATTGAATAATTAATTTAATAATTAACTTTAAATTAATAAAATAATTACCTAATCTCTTTCTTTCCCAATTCGAGTATTGTGCATGAGATACGCATGGACACACATAACTGAGCCTTGTCGCATCTTGCCTTAATTATTCCTCCTTCATTTCTCAACGAATAGATGAATGGATTTTTCCAACGTGCTACTCTCCGCATGACCAATGTAGTGGACCCACATATGCGAAGCTTGACGTACTTAACAGAATCATGACCTGAAGCCATCCTCTGCTTCCCTCATAATGTTGTACTTTGCCACTCATGATCGAACCTCAAATGATGGCACTGGAAGTTTCTCTTCGACAAGAGAAACATGATAATGTTCTTCGTTTCCTTGATTGAAGCCCCAAGCTTCATCATGCCCCAACCATAGCACGGCCATGAAATGTCACACATGACCAAACACCACATCATGCCCAATGACATACATGGATTTGAAGCCACCCTCTATACGAGTCCAACATATCCAATCTTACCCTCCGAAGTGGCATGTAGCTCTTGAAACAATTTGATAAAGTGGCGGTGTGTTATTGGTTTATAGAAGAAGAGACTAAGGAAGATAGAAAATAAAATGAGAGAGGGAGAGTATTGGGAAGGGTATATAAAATAATATATACATTATATTCAATTTTCGTTAGTAAACTGTCAAACGTCCCAAGCTCGTATGATCATACGGGACTTTAGGATGCTACGAAACTCATTGGTGCACATCGCCTTATTATTTTGATCCCGGTGACAATTGTTTCGTTACAATCAGAAACAGTGCCACATGATGATAATTTTATGCTTTTTAAGGATGTTTATCAATAAAACGATTTCTAATCACATTATAGATATTTCTTTGAACTATTTATTTTTGTAAACATTTTTATAAAACAAGTTCTCCTTTATTAGTTATTAATCAAAAGGGGTTAACAAGGCTATAAAATCAATTTAATCAATTAAAACCAAGATTTAAATAATTAAGATATTTAAATACAAGGTGTTCGTATGATTCGTTAAACTAGCATTGACCACGCAAGGTCAAAAGTCCTTGGACTCCTATTTGAGTAATTATTTTAATTAGTTTATTCGAGATCCTTTTCCAATCGAACTGACGTGCAACTTTTATACACCGTTCTGATCAATTTTAACCTTTAAATGAATAATAAAAATGTAATACAATATTAATACAATATTTCCATTAATTCATTATTAATTCATAACATTATAAATAATTTTCCTATTGGTCGAATTTGAAAACGACTAACAACGTTGTTGTGTTAACTCTCAGGTGTGAACTCGAACACCAGTCAATATTTAAACAATTTAAAAAATAAAGTTTGTATAAACTTTGTTGAAGTATAATATCAGGCAAAAGTTTAACATATACAAATCATTTAAGTGAAATTCAATTTCTAATCTATATTAAGATCACATAATAATGACATTTTGAATACGTATTCTTTTCATCATTTCTATATCACTTAAATATTTAGAGTTTGGTCTAAGTTAAAAAACTATATAAATATCTATATTTAATTATGTTGATCAATTTAAAGTCATTGGTTTAATCCGATAACATTTATAGATTAAATAATTTACTTTGGCCAAAGTTTTTGTCTTTAGATTGACTGTTAGTTAGGTGATACTGACCTTCTATTACAAAGGAGGTGGATCCTCTCTTGGGTAGTGTATAACTCCAAGCTATTCAATGTATACCCAACTATAGTCATAATGAGGTCACCATGCCAAATATCAAACTATAATCAATGTATAGCCTAACTATTTAAGATCGACGGTACCCTTATGTTAGAAGACTAATAAACATTAGTACCATAGGTGTAACGACCCGTAAATTTCGACAATTAAACTGGTTAATTTAATAATATTTTTGTAATTAAATTTAGAATGAAAAAAGGAAAAAAACTTTATAATTTATAGTGAAGTGAGTGTTAAAAATGAAATGTAAATTAAAGGCTATAGTAGCGGTTGTAAGTTACTACTTAATTGGTCTATTAATGTAGTTGTAACCGTTACATTTGGGCATAAAAAT